>CM028130.1:38442500-39150000 GCA_016271365.2 Neoceratodus forsteri | reverse complement strand
CAATTCTTTCTTTCAGAAGTGATTCCATCATTTTCCCTACCACTGAGGTCAAACTTACAGGTCTGTAGTTTCTTGCTTCTGCCTTGCTCCCACTTTTGTGAAGGGGAATCACATCTGCCTTTCTCCAGTCCTTGGGTACCACCCCATCCTCCCATGATTTGTTAAAAAGTGTGGTCAGTGGTGTCACTAGGTCCTCCCTTAGTTCTTTTAGGATTCTGGGGTGAATCCCATCAGGCCCCATTGCTTTGTCCACCTTGAGTTTTGGAGTTCTTTCAGAATCTTTCTTCTGTAAATGGACTGGTGTCAACCCCCACCCAGAGTGCTTCTATGGTCTGGTTTAGGTAACTCTCCTCATCTTCTTTTTGTGAATACTGAGCAAAGTATTAGTTCAGATCTTGCCTTTTCACCGTCTCCTCTGCCCAGCTCCCCTCTCCCTTTTTAATCTTCACTGTTCCTCCCTTAACCTTTCTATGTTCCCTAATGTACCTATAAAAGGTTTTATCTCCCTTCTTAACTGACTTGGCTATTTTTTCCTCAGTTTGGGATTTTGCTATTCTGACTGCCTTCTCCACTTCTTTCTGCTTTAATTGATACAGTTTCCTGTTGTGCTCCTTCTGTGATGCCTTATACTTTTTAAATGCAGCCTTTTTCTCCTTAACCTTCCCTGCCACCTCTTTTGAGAACCATAGTGTTTTTTTACTTTGCTTTGTTTTCTTTATCTGTTTCACACAATATATATATATATATCTATATCTATATCTATATCTATATCTATATCTATATCTATGCGTATTTGAGACTGTGTCTGTCTGTATCTATATCTATATATACATATCTATATCTATATCTGTATCTGTATCTATAGCTATATCTATACCTATATCTATATCTATATCTGTATCTGTATCTCTATATATATCAATATCTATGTCTATGTCTATATCTATATCTATATATATATATATATATATATATATATATACACATATCTATATCTATATCTGTATATGTATCTATAGCTATATCTATACCTATATCTATATCTATATCTGTTCTCTATATATATCAATATCTATGTCTATGTCTATATCTATATCTATATCTGTATCTGTATCTATATATATATATATATATATATATATCCATATCTATGTCTGTCTATATCTATATCTATATCTATATCTGTATCTGTATCTGTGTCTGTGTCTGTGTCTGTGTCTATATCCATATCCATATCTATAGCTATATCTATATCTATGTCTATGTCTGTATCTGTGTCTGTGTCTGTGTCTGTGTCCATATCTATATCTATATCTATATCTATATCTATAGCTATATATCTATATCTATATCTATATCTATACATCTACATCCACAACTCTATCTCTATATCTGTATCTATATCTATTTCTATATATTTTTACCTAAACATTTATTGTCTATAACTATATTTACATCTTTATCGACATCTATATTTCTATGTCTATGTGTATATATATATATATATATATCTGTCTATGTCTGCATCTATATTTATATCTATATCTATATATCTGTATCTACATCTGTATATCTATGACTGTGTCTATATTTCTATATCTTTATATATATATATATATATATATATATATATATATATATATATATATAGCTATTCATCTATGTCTGTGTCTATGTCTACATCTATATCTATGTCTATGTTTCTATATCTACATCTACATCTATAGCTCTATATCTAGAAGACATAGTTCCTTCTATATCTAGAAGATATAGAAGAAACTAGAAGGGTTCAGGGTCAGATCTATTACAGCACAGTAGCTTCTTCTTGTTGGTTTTACATTGGTTCTGGTGGATTCTACTTGGTAGAATGTTATTTCTTTTCTTTCTTACTACTTCTAAGGGGTTAGCAGGGTATTGTTTGGGACTATTGGAATTTTGAAATCTGTTTTGGTAGCTATACATGGGCTGATTTGTTTGATGTTTTACTGTGTAGCAGGCTGCATTTGTAGAGGCCTATTTCTTCTGATTTAAAACCTATTTGGTGTGATTTAACTGGGGCTGTTTCTTTGAATTGGAGACCTATATCTTCTAATTTCAAACCTATTTTGATGTGTTGTTGGTGAAGCTGTTTGAATTGGAGTCCTGTTTCTTTTGGTAGCAAACATATGTTGGGGGCTTTGAGTAGAATTGTGTTTCATTTTGCTGGCTTCACTAACTGCAAAGTTTAGTGCAGAGTGGGGGAAGGGTGCTAATGGTCTGGCCAGGTCTCACTCAGCTAGGGAGGCAGAGGTGAATCGGGTATGGTGTCAGTTGCTTTGGCTTCTCAGAAGGAGCTAGAAGGGGCAGGATCAGATCTGTTACAGTACAGTGGCTTCTTCTTGTTGCTTTTACATTGTTTCTTGTGGATTCTACTCGGTAGAAGGTTATTTATTTTCTTTCTTACTACTTCTAAGGAGCTAGCAGGGTATTGTTCGGGACTGTTGGAATTTTTAACGCTGTTTTAGTAGCTATAAGTGGGCTCATTTGTTTGATGTTTCACTGTGTAGTAGGCTGCATTTGTAGAGGCCTATTTCTTCCAATTTAAAACCTATTTGGTGTGATTTAACTGGGTCTGTTTCTTTGAATTGGAGACCTATATCTTCTAATTTCAAGCCTATTTTGATGTGTTGTTGGTGAAGCTGTTTGAATTGGAGTCCTGTTTCATTTGGTAGCAAACCTATTTTTGGGGGGCTTTGAGTTGAATTGTGATTCATTTGTGCTGGCTTCACCAGCTGCAAAGTTAAGTGCAGAGTGGGAGAAGGGTGCTAATGGTCTGACCAGGGGCCTCAGCTACCTGATTGTTTCTGGAAGACTTGAGCTGGTTCCACCCCCCAAACCCCTCACCCCAACCACCCCAGGTCCATTATTTCCTTTATACCAGGGGTTCTTACATAACTTCCTCAAACGGGCAAAGGATATGCACCTGTCACCACAGAAGCAGACATCCAGGAAAGGAACAGCAGCAAGTGAAGAGGTAACTGCTATCTCAGTAGAAGGGAAGTAACTGCAAATCTAGGAGCATTCATTGTTACTTCTTTGCATTGGTATTGCATTGGGGAAAGGAGGAGTAGGAGTTTGAAGAAGGTTGTGCAATAGCTACTTAAAGTCTCTTTTTGAGTGTGGATAGGAAGGATAGGAATATAAAAAGCAGTTGCTCAATCTATCTAAACATGTACAACAAAGGAGGTAAGGGAAATTAAGAAAATAATGTTTTGCACTGATGGGGGGAAGGGAGACTTGGGGGAGTGTTTTGTATCCTGCATCTGGAAAGGTGGTGGGGTCACTGGTGGGCAATGACAGCAATGGGTAGGGTGGTAGGCTGCAACAACTGCAGTGCACCAATTTTTCTAAAAATTGCCTGGAGTGTGGGAGGATGTTTAGTGTGCAACCACATAGAGAAACTTAGAAAGGAGATTGAGGGTCTGCAGGAGGAACTAAGACATGCAAGGCAGATTGGGGTGGGTTTAGCCCAATACTGGAGGGAGGAAGAAGGGGAGATGAGGGAAGGTGATTTAAGCCAACAGTGGCAAGGAGAGGATCAGAAAAAGGGAAGCAGAGACAAAGGGGCCCAGGCCAGGAAGAATGATTGCTGGGGAAACCAGGTCAGGAGACAGAAGACAAATGGAAGGAGGAGATAGGGACTTGTGAGGGGAGATGAAGAAGTAGCAAAAGTCATGGAGTAGAAAGGAGAGCACAGGTTACTATGAAGAGAGAGAGGGAGTGGGCATTTCTGAAGGGTCTTCAGAAAATAGTTGTGCACTGCTAGAGAGGAAGAAGTAGGTGGAGGAGGGAAATGATGAAATTAGAGGAGTAATTGATAAATGCCTGGACCAAACTGGAGCTGGGGGAAGTTCTGCTGGGAGAATAGCAACAGGGTCAAAAGGGGGAAATAATGTGCAGGAGGAAGAAGAGGAACCAGAAATGAGAGAGGGAGATGAATGGAAGTAAGCAGGAAGTAAGAGTGGTGGAATCTTAGTGCTGGGGGACTCAATACTAAGAGGAGTCAGGTGGAGTAGCAAGGGGGAGAGGCATAGTCACATTTGGGTGGAGGCCATGCCAGGAATGACAGGGGAAAGGGTGGGAAATCCATTCTGAAATTTGCTAGAAGGGGTAGGGACAAGCCTCATTTAATTATACATCTTGGGATGAACGACCTGGCTGACAAGACAGTAGATATAGTCCAGAGGAGGTTTGAGGAACTAGCACAATTATGTGAGGGGGCAGGAAGATCAGTAACTTTTTCAGAGATACTTGCAATGCCCAGGGCAAGCACAACAAGAAAGCTGAGAATAGAGGAATTTAATGGATGGCTAAGAACCTGGTGTTGTGCTAAAGGGTATGGGCAGTTGGGGGTTGGGAGGGACCTGGGAGGACAGTAGTCTCTATGCCAAGGACAGACTAGACTTGAGTGAGGAGGGAAAGAAAGTGCTGAAACAGAGGATGGAGGAGTACATAGAGGAAGTTGGGAATTTAAACTAGGAGCAGGGGGTGGCAATTGGGCAAGAATATGCAGAGACCACAGGTTGGGAAACCGTATGGAGCTTACCCCTCATGACAGTGACAAAGGACAAATGGCAAGTACTGTTGGTGATGCTAGGAAAGGGGGGCAGGATGGGGGGGTGGAAGGTGGTTACCCTTAATGCTAGGAGCCTTGGGAGGAAAACTGCAGAGTTACAGGTGCTCATGGCAGAGGGAGAGGTGAACCAGGGTACAGGTTAATTCGTAGGGACAGGGTGATTGGGAAAGGAAGGGGTGTGGCACTATATGTGACAGAAGGACGGAAGTGTGTAAAGGAGGAAGGGGAGGAGGGTAGTACGGAGTCACTTTGGATGCAAATCCAGGATTTCAAGAATAGGATTCTTAGAATGGGAGTGGTATATGGGTCAGCATCTCAGACAGAGGAGTTAGACAGGAAACTAGCGGGACAGATCAGGAGGACCTGCGAGAAGGGTAGAGTGGTGATTGTGGGGGACTTCAACATGCCAGGAGTGGACTGGAGTACCCCAACAACCAGGAACAGAAGGGAGTAGCTACTGCTGGATGCCTTCCAGGACAGCTTCCTGCTGCAAATGGTCAGTGAACCAACCAAGTTAGGGAATGCTCTTGACCTTGTGCTGGCAAATGGGGACTTTGTGAGAGAACTTACAGTGGAGGAACCGCTATCAGGGAGTGACCACCACTCAGTATGACTCACATTGGATATGGGCAAGGAAGGAATGGAATCTGGCACAAGAGTGCTGGACTGCAGGAGGGCTGACTTTGGGATGATGGAGGAAGTGGTAAAAGGGTACCTGGCCAGAATACAATCTAGTATGGACACTAACCATAGGTGGGAACTCATAAAGCTAGGGATAGTGGAGGCAACCAAAACCTGCTGCAAAGCCCAGAGCAAGAAGGCTAGGGCTAAGAAACCAAGCTGATTGAGCAAGGAGGTCATGGAAAAGGTAAGGAGAAAAAGAGCTGCCTTTAGGAAGTACAAGAAAACAGGGGAGGGGGAAGACAGAGAGGAGTACTTAACAGAATCTAAGGAGGTGACATGGGCAGTAAGGGGAGCCAAAACATCTACAGAACTCAGGCTGGCACAAGGCATTAAAAAGGTGGAGAAGGACTTCTTTAGGTACATCAGGGAGAAAAGGAGCTGTAAGGACGACATAGTAAGTATTAGGAAGGAGGGGGGTTGGGTGGAAGCAGGGTGCGATAAGGCAGAAGCACTAAATGAGTACTTCTGCTCAGTATTTACTAAAGAAAAGAGGAGGATGACACCCAAGGGGGGAGAAATGGCAGAAAGAGGGGGAAGAGGTGACAGATGGGAAAATCATAGAGGGCAGAGTTCGGGAGGGTTTGAAGGCACTGAGGGTGGACAAGGCGCCAGGCCCAGATGGCATCCACCCCCAGGGTACTGAAGGAGCTGGCAGAAGCCCTTGCTGGACCTTTGGCAGACCTATTTAATGCCTCACTACATTCAGGGTGTGTACCACAGGACTGGAGGATGGCTCATGTGGTGCCCCTCCACAAGAATGGCCCCAAGGATGAACCGGGAAGCTACAGTCCAGTGAGCCTCACATCCATTGTGGGGAAGCTAATGGAGACTATCCTGAAGGAGAGGCTGGTGGCCCTCCTAGAGTCCAAAGGACTACAGGACAGGAGACAGCACGGCTTCACATGGGGCCAATCCTGCCAAACCGACCTGGTGGAGTTCTATGACTGGGTAACTAGGCAACTGGACAGAGGCTATGCAGTGGATGTCCTGTATCTGGACTTTAGTAAGGCATTCAACTCAGTGCCACATGGAAGGCTGGGAAGTAAGTTAGTAGGCACAGGGGTGGGTGCAAAGCTGGTGAGATGGGTAGGAAACTGACTTCAGGAAAGGCAACAGAGGGTGGTGATGGGTGGGGAGCTCTCACACCCAAGGGTAGTGATGAGTGGTGTTCCACAGCGCTTGATGTTGGGACCAGTGTTGTTTGGGATATTCATTGCAGACAAATCATAGGCCAAAAACAGCAAGATCAGTCTGCTTGCTGATGATACCAAGGTAGGAGCGGTGGTTGATGACCTAGGGAGATGGCAGGGATTGCAGGATGATCTGGCAAAGCTTGAAACCTGGTCAGACACCTGGCAACTGGGGTTTAATGCCAAAAAGTGCAAGGTGCTGCATTTTGGGATGAAGAACCCAAGGAGGAGTTACCAGCTAGGGGGAGTGCAGCTAGCCCAGACAGAGGAGGAGAAGGATCTGGGTGTGCTCATTACAGGGTCAATGAACAACTCGGCACAATGTAGGAAGGCAGCTGCAAAGGCCAACAAAATGCTGGGTTGTATTGCAAGGGGTATATCCTTGAGGAGGGAGGAGGTGATTCTGCCACTGTATAGGTCGTTAGTTAGACCGCACCTGGAGTACTGTGTGCAGTACTGGCACTCATATCTGAAGAGGGACATTAAGCGGGTGAATTCATTACTGAAACAGGGGTGCAACGTAGGGAGACAAAGATAATCAAGGGGCTGGGGGACTTATCATACGAGAGGAGGCAGAGGGAGTTGAACATGTACTCACTGGAGGAGAGGATGGACGGGGGGACATGGTTGAAACGTTTAAATACATGAAAGGAATAAACAAGACAGGTACAGAGGGGCTGTTCAAAGTAAGGGAGGGGAGGGACACCAGGGGCCATGATATGAGATGGGAGGAAGGGAGGAAGATTCAGCAGGGAGATGAGGAGACACTTTTTTACAGAGAGGGTGGTGTCTGGGTGGAATGCGTTACCTGCAGAAGTGGTATCTAATAGAACAGTGGACTTCTTCTAAAGGGGATGGGACAGGAAAAGGGGAAGGTTAATGAAGGAGAAGGGTGGAAGGGAGGAGCAGCTGCAGAATAAGGGGTGCTAGCTGCACATTTGAGCAGACTTGATGGACCTCTAGGCATTTATCTGCTGGCAAATTTTGTATGTTCATATCTATAGCTCTAAATCTATATCTCTATCTCTATATCTATATCTCTATATCTATATCTATATCTATATCTCTATACCTATATCTGTATCTGTATCTATATCTACATCTGTATCTGTATCTACATCTACATCTCTATATATCTGTATCTACATCTACATCTGTATATAGGGTAGCTGGTTCATTACACTGGGGTGTCAAACAGACGAGGCATACTAATGAATCCTGGTAGGACAAAACATGTGTCTATGTCATTTGTTGGCATCCTTTGCAAACTGTGTGAGAGGCCTTTTGGCACCATGCATTTCTGCTTAAAGTTGAGCCAGCATAATATTCTGTGGTGATTTGCATATGCAGCCCATGATGCTTTGCATTGTGGGGGCATGTGTGATTTTGTATTTCTTTGAAACTTGGCTTCCCGGCCAAATGCCCTTTGGGGTAACCATTGCCTCAGTGCTTGCACACAGAGGTGCTTTGTCTTTTACATCTGTATGTATGTATCTATATCTCTGTTTCTATGTCTCCTCTCTCTCTCTCTCTCTCTCAATCAAAAAAAATCAAACAAAATCTTTATTTATTCAGGCGAACATCATTGAGCATAGCTCATTTACAAGATGGACCTGAGTGGTCATAACAAAAAAGGTTACAGAGTGTATACAAAAAACATGATATTGAAATAGCACAAATACAAACATTTATGAGTGAGATAGATATACAATTATTTACATATATACAAGGCAAAGGACAGTAAACCAAAAACCTAATAAAGGTGAGAAACAAACAGTCTGGTGGGGATAAGGCTTGATAATGGTACATGGGTGGGCAAATATGTTTGTGGTTTGATGTGGAAAGGACCAGAGCAACGATAGAAGAATAGGGATGAGATTTAGAAGGGGGTGGGGAGAGAGAGTGTGGAGGGGTGGGGTGTGGAGGACTAGGCCTTATGGAAGCAATTGCATGAATCTGGGATTAGGCTGGTGTACAGCTTTTGAAGGATGTAAGGGGATCAGTGTTTCATTTTCAATGTCTTTTGGATAGAATTCCAGATAAGTGCCAGGAATAACTGATTGCAGCTCTTCCATACCGGGTGCAGGTGATAGGAATCTTCAGCAGGATCAGTTTGTTGATCCTCAAGGTGTAGCCTGGATGTGATCTGGTTGAAGCAATCAGAGATGTAGGAAGGAGTTTGTTTGTCAGAGCTTTGTAGATCCAGATAGCAGCATTTTTCTTCTTCTATGTTGCAGGGATGTCCAGCTGACTGCATTGTAGAGAGAGCAATGATGGGTGCTAGAGGAAGGTCAGTAATGAATCTAATAGCTCTATGATACAGGGTGTCTAGTTTGTTTAGATGGGAGAGGGAGCAATGACCGAGAGGAGTCAGCATAATCAATGAGGGACATGAATGATGCAAGGATTAATCTTTGTTTGGAATCTTTGGTCAGGTAGTGTTTGATTCTATAGAATAGACCAAGTCTTTGTCTTAGTTTTTCAGGAGCTCTTCAACGTGGGTAGTATAGTCTAGTTTATTGTCTATCCATACTCCTAGGTATTTGAATTTGTCAACATATTCCAGATTTTCACAAGGATGGTAGAGAGTTGTGGGAGGGTGAATGATGGGATAGTGGAAGAACAGTTCTTGTGGGCAAAGAACATAGCTTTGGTTTTCTTAGCATTTAGTAATAATTTCTTTTTAATAGGTTATGCTGGAGGAGAGAATTGAGACTGTAGGAGCTCACAGGCTTTTGATGGTGAGGATCGCTCACATAAAGTACAGTGTCATCTGCAAAAGGTGATATTAGAAGAGAGATTGGAGTCAATATTGTTGATGTAAATGGCAAAAGGATGGGACCCAGGATGGAGCCTTGCGGTACACACCTCAGGAGTGGCTTAGGGGTGAAAGATCACCATCATTCTTTACCAGTTGTAGCCTTCAGAGAGATAGCATCTGAACCATTTAATAGAGAGTGAGTCAAGGCCTATGGAGTTTAGTGAGGTGATTAGAAGATCATGATCCACAGTGTCAAAGGCTTTGCTTAGATCCAGAAACACAGCACAGGTATTATTCTTTTGTCAAGGGCAGTCTGCCAGTCATTTGTGACTTTGCTAGAGCAGAGATGGTGCTATGCATTGATCTAAACCCAGATTGAGCTGGATTTAGGAGATTGTTGGTATCAAGGTAGGCAGTTAACTGAGAGTTTACCAACCTTCAAGCATCTTGGATAGTATTGGTAAGATTGAGATGGGCCTATAATTATTGAGGTCCATGGGATCACCTGCCTTAAGTAGAGGAAACACTTGAGCTGTTTTCCATATTGAGGATAGTACCAGTGACTAGTGATAGATTGAAGAGATGGGTGAGGGGTGGTTAAGGCATACAATGCTACTTTTAAGAAAGGGATCCAGGGTCTGCACCTGCGCTTTTGGTGGTATCTAGTTGGAGTAGGAGGTCTTCTACTTCTTTAAACAATATTGGTTTGAATGAGAATGTGGAAGCAACCTTTTGATTCTCAGTAGATTGTAGGTTTAGAGATGATCTTAATAGGTTTGCAGGAGAGAGTCAAAAGCCAGGCCAGCTGTAGTGAAATGGTCATTGAAGGCATTCAAGATATTTGCTTGTCGGTGATTTCAATATTATTTAATTGAATTTTGGATGGTAAGACAGGGGTAGAGGTTTGACCTAGGATGCCCTTTATGGTACCCCAGAACCTGGAAGGGTTGTTATAGGAGGCATCTAGTTCAGCTGTGTGAAGGTTGCCTTGGCTTTTCTTACTTGTTTTGTGCAGGAGTTTCTGGCTTTTCTGAATTGGAGCCAGTCATTTGGTCCTTTGTCTTTCTTGCCCTTTTCAGAGTTTGTCTCTGGCAAGCAGAGTCTTGATTTAAGGTGACAGAGAACCAGCGACAGGATTTGAGTTTGGTTCTGACACTGGTGAGGTGCATTTGAATTGAGGCACATATGATTATATCATTTAGGATTTGAAGAGCTGACTCTATTGAGGCTGTGAGATAGAATTCTTGCCAACGTGTGGTGTGGCACAGATCATGGAGATATCCTGTAATGTTAAAGTTCTTTTTGACCTCGTGAGGGAATTTTGCAGGATTGGGTGGCTTGATTGTTGATCTAATGGCAGCTATGGGGCAGTGGTCACTTATGTCACTGAGAAGTACTCCTGCATAGGGATAATGATGAGGTTTATTTACCAATATAATATCCAGGATGTGCTGAAGATAGTATTCTTTGGGTTGATCCTTGTTGGTTCTTTGATTAATTGAGAGAAACCATAGGTGTCACAGAAGGTTACCAGGGGTGCAGATGCATTAGTCAGCCAGTTTAAGTTCATGTCTCCTAAGATGATGATGTCTTCAGGGCCCAGATTAAGTATGGATCCTAAATGGGATAGGAGTTTGAGGCCTGCAGAGGGGCCTATAGCAACCAACCAGTTGAAAGGAAGATGTGTCGAAGGGTTATTTTAATAGACAAGCATTCAATTCCTTTGGTTGAGATGTGGAATTGAGGCAGGATGCAGAGATATTTGCTTTGACATAGATGGCAACCCACGCCCCTGGATAGGCGGTCAGATCTGAAGAGCTGATAGTTGGGAAGGTTTATTTCACTATCTTTTGTTGCAGATTTGAGCCAAGTTTCAGATATAACCAGACAGTCCGGTAGGGTGTGTGCAACCCAGGCCTGTATTGATGAGAACTTTTTTAGGAGGCTGCAGGCATTGAAGTGAAGAAAACTCAATCCATTTATGGAGGTTAGGTCAGTTGGAGAGATCGAACTTTCAGTGGGTCCAGGGTTGATTTCCACAGTGCCAACACAGACCAGCAGAAAGAAGATTAACTTGATGAGGGCACCAAGTGATAGGATCTCTCTCTCTCTCTCTCTCTCTCTATATATATATATATATATATATATATATATATATATATATATATATATATATTATAGTGGCACAGTAGTGCCACTATAGTTAGGGTTGAGTACCCCATTTAAGGTTAAAGTGTGCAATTTTGCAGCTTAATAACTTTGCCACTGTATGATGGATTTGCCTGCAAATTGGCTGGTTTGGAGCAGTACCATAGATCTTTAGATCTACCAAGTTTCATAATGGTTGGATATATAGTTGCAGAGTTATAAAGCACAATAGAAAGTCATATTTATGCTTTTTTGTGCACTCTTTGTATGTGCCTACAGGTCACACGATTTGTGCGACTGGTCCAAAACCTTCAGAGAACATGCAGCTAAGGTCGCCCATGTGTCTTTCAAAGATTTTATGAAAAAAATATTAAATGGTTCAAAAGTTATTCAAAAAACAAGTTTCCCATTATAGTCGGTGAAAAAAGCTAACAAAAAGTTCGACAGTGTCACAAATGCAGTTTTTAGTGTCGCAAAGGACCCCTGTAATGTCGTGAGTCAGCCATTTCTTTCAGTTACTGGTCACAGAAATGCTTGGCAATTAAATTTGGGACCCTCTAGGGATTCAATTCTTTTTGTTTTCACGTAGTCGAGCCCTGAGGATGCTAGCCATGTCTTTCTTGGGGGGTTAAACACCCCAGAAATAAGTTTTTCAAGTTTTTGTAAACTGTAGTGTCACAAAGTAGTGTCACACTTGCGACACTTTGGTGATTTTTTTTACAAAACTGTCATGATTTGAGACACTACTTTGCAACACTATGCCCAAAAGAATAGGAAATCTTTGCCAACCTGCTGCAAAAGAATGGTGTAGTCTTTTGGGCTGAAAATTGGAGGAAAGAAAGCCAAGATCACACAGATGTGCCTTTTGGTAGTTTGGTGACAAAATATTAGAGGGCTGAAAAGTTACGGTACTCCAAAATTGACTATTTTTCCCATAGATTAACATTGCGGTGTCTGCCACACTTTTTGGGGCCCGTATCTCGGAAACGCTTCAAGATACGGACTTTTCATTGGAAAAATGCTTAGCCCCATTAGTGGGCTAAGTGCAAAACTAGCCAGGAAAGTCATAAATTATATGATATTTTTAATTTTTTTTCTACGTCGCACGGTTTCTGAGATATAAGCAATTTAGTATTCCAAGTGCTCATTTTATGCTCTGAGGCCCATTATTCTGCATACATTCTTTGTATTCACTGTGTTTCTCAATGCAGCTTTTGGTGAAAAAAAGGATGTCCACTTTCGTTACTGTTACAGTTAGCATTTACACTTGCGTTTCCGTAACCATTTGCTTTAGCATTCCCGTCTGCGCCACTGTATGCATTACCCTTTGCATTTTCATTTGCATTACTGTTACTATTTGCATTTCCATTACTGTTTCTGTTTGTGGTTAGTTTTTCGTCACTATGTGCATTATCATTTGCATTAGCATACGCACTTCCGTTGGTGTTATTATTTGCATTTGCATTTCTAATTGTGGTACCATGACCATGCGTGTTACCATTTAAGTTTCCGTAAGCACTTGTGTTTGCTGTTACTGTAACTGTTTGCATTTTCATTTGCAATACCATTACTGTTTGCGTGTTCATCACCATTTGCATTTCTGTTGACTTTAGCGTTTGCATTTTCAGTTGTGTTTCTGTTGTCGATTGCATTACTGTTTCGTTCTGCGGCGCCGTTGCCTTTACCGTTTGCATTTCTGTTTGCATTTCTGTTACTGTTTGCATTTTTCTTACTGTTTGCATTTCCGTTGGCATTAGCATTTACATTACTGTTTTTGTTACCATTTGCATTTCTATTGCCATTAGCATTTGCACTATCGTTTGTGTTACTATAGGGAAAGGGTGGAAGGTAGTCCTGCTAAATGCCAGGAGCCAGGAGCTTGGGCAATAAAATGCCTGAGCTCCAGGCGATGTTAACTGAGGGAGCAGTGGATGTGGCTGCGGTCACTGAGACTTGGGCCACTGCAAGACATGACTGGGACCTGAACCTGGAGGGTTACACTATGTTCAGGAAGGACAGGGGGGAGGGAAGGGGAGGAGGGGTAGCAATGATAGTAAAAAACTGCATTGGCATAGAGGGAGCAGAGGAGGCGGAGGGAACTGTGGAGGCGATTTGGGTCACCTTGATAACAAGGGGGGGCAAGAGAGTAAAAATAGGAGTGGTGTATAGACCCCCTGGCGGAGGAGCTGGAGGACAGTCTGGTGGCAGATGTTGGAGACACTGCAGACTGGCCAGAGGAAAGATGGTGGTGTTGGGGACTTAAACATGCCAGGAACAGACTGGGAGACTATGACATCCTCTGTGACCAGGGAACAGAGGTTGTTGATGTCTTTCAAGGCGTTCTAACTCAGCAGGTGAGGGAACCAACCAGGAGACACAGGTACTGGATGTGGTTCTGGCAGACAGTGACCAGATTGGGGCCTGGAGGTAGGGACCCATTGGCGGGGAGTGACCATGCCACGGTCTGGTTCTGCCTGGACCTAGGAGGGTAGAAGGCTGCACAAAGGCGGAGTAACCGACTTCAGGGGTGGATTTTAGGAAATGGAAGGATCCTTAGGAGCATTTGGATGGGATTGGGTCAGACATGGGCTGATAGTGGTGGGAAATCATCAGGACAGGGGTGCAGGATGCTACCAGCACCTGTGCAAGAGTAAGAAAAATGCGGTGGGGCCCAAAAACCCTGTTGGTGGACCAGGGAGGTCCAGGAGGTGGTGCGGGAAAAAGCAGCCTATAAGAAATTCAAGTGCTCAAGGAGTGAAAGGATCGAGGGGAGTATGAGCTGATGGCTAGAAGGGCCACTAGAGTAGTGAGGTGGCTAAGGCAAGGAAGGAGCAGAACCTGGCCAGGAAATTGGGAGAGGAAAGAGGTTCTTTAGATACATTGGGAAAGACGAAGGGTGAAGGGCAGATTAGCAGGATTAAATCCGGGAAGAGATGGGCACAAGACCCAGAGGAGCTGAGGTACTAAATGAGAACTTCACCTCAGTTTTCACCAGGAAAATGGGGATGCTGCATCATACATGGGAGGAGACAGAGATAATGAGGAGGGGGGGGACCCTTACCAATCGGCAGGTCTGGGGAGAGGGGCATCACTGGCAGGTGGGGAGGGCTAAGCAGGGAGAAGAGGTACTGGAAGTGGAAATCACAGCAGAGAGAGTGAGGGAAGCCCTCAGCTCCCTTAAGACGGAGAAAGCACCGGGGCCGGATAAATTACATCCTAGAGTGCTGAAGGAACTTGCAGATGTCCTGGCGAAACCCCTGGCAGAGCTTTTCACCATCTCTCTGAGGACAGGGTGGGTGCCCCAAGACTGGAAGGTGGCACATGTAGTGCCTATCCACAAGGGGGGAACAAGGGAGGTGGCAGGGAACTACAGGCCTGTCAGCCTGACATCAGTGGTGGGCAAGGTGATGGAGGGCATTGTCAAGGAGAGGCTAGGGGGAACCTGGATAAGTCAGGGTGCCTGGACGATAGACAGCATGGATTCATCCCAGGGAAATCGTGTCAGACAAACCTGGTGGAGTTCTATGACTGGGTGACAAGTGCCTTGGACCTGGGTAGACCAGTGGATGTCCTCTTTCTAGACTTCAGCAAGGCATTTGACTCTGTTCCTCATGTGGGCCTGTTGGATAAACTAGGAGAATTGGGGTGGGAAACCAGATGATCCGATGGATAGGCAATTGGCTCCAGGACCGGACCCAGAGGGTCGTAGTTGGTGGGATAGTCTCTTCCCCAGGAGGGTCATTAGTGGGGTCCCACAGGGATCAGTCTTGGGCCCCTTCTGTTCAGCCATCGTATCTGACATAAGGACAGGAATCAGGGTGAGATGAGTCTCTTTGCAGATGACTCAAACTGGGGTGGTGGTGGATGGGGAGGAGGGAGGGTGGCCCTGCAGGGACCTGGAGGCTCTGGAAGATGGTCTAGAAAGTGGAAGCTGAGGTTTAATGCAGGAAATGCAAGTACTCACCTGGGGCCAGAAACCCAGGCCAAGTATACACCCTGGGGAAATACTACAAGTCTCAATGGCTGAGAGGGACCTGGGGTGGTGGTGGATGTCAAGATGAACAACTCTGAGACTTGTAGGAGGGCAGCAGCCAAGGCCAACAGGATGCTGGGATGTATCGCTGGGGATCACCTCCAGAAGGAGGAAATACTCCCTCTGTATAACTTCTTGGTGAGCCGCACCTGGAGTACTGCGTGCAGTTTTGGAGCCGCACTTAAGAGGACATTAACCTCCTGGAGAGGGTCCAGAGGAGGGCAACCAAAATGATTTGGGGCTTGGGGACAGGACCTATGAGGAGAGCTCGAAGAGCTAAATATGTACACTTTGGAAGAGAGAGGGACCAGGGGACATGATAGAGGTCTTCAGGTACATGAAGAGGGTAAATAGGGAGGAACAGTGAGGGTGCTTGAAGGAAGGAGGAGGGGGCCACTAGAGGGCATGGGTGGAAACTGGAGGGGAAGATTCAGGGAGAAAGGAGGAGGTGCTACTTCACTGAGAGGTGGTAGCCATGGAATGCTCTACCTAGGGGCTGGTGGAGGCAGAGACAGTGGAGGGTTCAAGAGGGTGGGACAGGTACAGGGAAAGTTCAGGAAGCAAAATCCAATGCAGCAAGAATATCCGGAACTGGGAAGGGAGAAGCCAGAGAAGGCGAGGGGGACAGCAAGGTCAGCACCCAGGGTGGGGGCTGACCAAACGAGCAGACACGAAAGACCATTAGGCCTATTCTGCTGGCATTTTAGTATGTTAGTATGTTAGTATGTTACCATTTCCATTTTCATTAACATTTGCACTTGCATTTCTCTTACCGCTTGCATTATCGTTTATGTTTGCATCACCATGTGCGTTACCATTTGCGCTTGTGTTTGTGTTACCGTTAGCATTACTATGTGACAAATAAATCACATGGTGGGGCCCCATGCTCCCACCACCACATTCCATTCACCATTCACCATTTATAGTGCTCATTCTCAAAAAGAAGGGAAAGTCATGGCAAAAAACTCAGTTTACTGCATCAGTTAGGGTTGTTCCACATCTACAAAAGCAAGGAAATTCGGTGTTAGGGTTGTCACACCTTGCACCCCAAGACCACCCTGTCCCCACCGTCTATATCTATATCATCTATATCTATATCTATATCTACATCTATATCTATATCTATATCTATATCTATGTCTGTATATCTACAGCTACATCTATATCTCTATATTTACATCTATATCTATATATATATCTACATCTATATCAATAGCTATATAACTATATATACAGCTACATCTATATCTATATCTCTATATCTACATCTACATTTGTATCTATATATCTATATCTTTATCTACATCTATATCTATATTCTTTGCAAAAACTTTGTTAATGCATCAGTTAGGGTTGTTTTCACACTGATAAAACTGTGTAAATTCAATGTTAGGGGTACCACAACACAATCCCACCCCCAAGCCCCCATCATCCACACACCATCAGATGTTGGGGTTTGCCATGGGGTCGTCAGACCCAAATTGCACTCCATTTCATGTATAAGCAAACTGACATGCTACAGTATAAGAGAATAAGGTGAGAGTTAGGACTGAAGACCCCATGGCAATCCCCGATGTCTGGTGGTGGGTGGATGATGGACGTGGGGGTGGGGTTGGGGTGGTAACCCTAACATTGACTTTCCACACTTTTGTTACTGTGGAAACAACCCTAACTGATGCATTACTGAAGTTTTTTGCGAAGAATTTCCTTACTTTTTGGAAAAGCATAATGTAAATAATAAATGGTATATGTCATTGGGCCCACGCTCCCACCAAGCTGCCCATTTGTGCATAATGATATGTGTCTGTGGGAACACGGGCCCTCTGGGCCCTGCATTCCCACTTACACATTACTACAGAGCCATACAGCAACCCTATAGGGCAAGGAAGCCTTATAACACAAATTTGCCAATATTGCAGGAATCAAAGCAGGTAGGAACAAAATTCAAGTGTCGTAATCATGACAGTGAGATCTCCACAAAAAATAAGTAGATCATTTCTGAGATATGGGCACCAAAAAGTGCTGTGAGTGCTAACTCTGAGGGCATAATAGTGGCCTATAGACATGAAAATGAACAATTGGAATACTAATTTTGGAATATCTCAGTAACCATACAAGGTGGAAATAAAATTCAAAAGTCACAGTATTAATGGATTTCCAGCCTATTCTGCATTCAGTCCCCCAATGGGGGACTAAGAATTTTTGCGATGAAAAATCAGTTTCACAAACCTTTTTCAAGATAAAGCATCAAAAGGCCTCATGGGTCCCACAATGTTATCCTATGGGAAAATTTCTCAAATTCAGAATGCTATAACTATGGACCTGTTCAATGTTTTCATACCAAACCACCAAAGGGCACATATGTGGGACTAGGGCTTGCCACCCTGAAAATTGCAGGTCAATAGCACAGTCAACCTTGCCACAATGAAGTGACAAAGAAAACAACACATAGCAAAATGTATTCATGCAGTGTTACCGTGAATAATTTAATGTTTTCACAACACTCCTATCTCTATAATGGGAATGTTGTTGTGCACAGAAAAATGTTGCCAAGATTACTTTTTTTTCTGATCGCGATTGTTTTTGTGGCAACAAAAAATGTTACCATGATCAAAAAATGATAAAAGTTAAAGAAACATATTTGTGGGACACCTTCTAAAAACTAATGCCAGGGTCATGTTCCTCAGGACCTAATTAGGTAAACACATATATTGCTTTTTACCAAAGGGCATTATTTTTTGAGTTACAACATTTTTTCTCTCTTGCTAAATAAAAACAAGATGGCGGCAGCACGAAAACAATTTCAAGGAGCTCAACAACAAAAATGCGATCACAAAAGTTTTCACAACGCGCATATAAATTTTCCCTTAGGCTATAATGGGACATGACAAAATTGAATAACTTTTGAATGGAGCAATATCTTTTCACCAAATCTTCAAAAGGTACCAGTGCAACCCAGGCCACATGTAGACAAACAAATCTGAAGCCATTCAAATGCATTCTTCAGTCCATTATGGCTTACCGAAAAATGCACACAAATTGGTGATTTTTTTCACATTTTAAGTGCCCCACAGTTCCACAACTGTGCATCCAACTGGAACAAAACTTTCCAGATCCAGAGGTCTATGGTAGATGGTTGTGCATTCAAACTTCCAGGCAAATTGGACAAACGGTGGCAAAATTATTAAAGTACAAACTTTGGAGTCACGTGATGACAGCTTGCTGAATGGCAGCAGGGGCTTAGGGCTCTCCCCTCCAACCACTCTAACTGCCATAATCTGCATTTCCCAGACTAGTAGTGCGGCCAAACTGGTTTTATTGGATTGCCCACGCTCTGATTTGTGGCCCTCGGGTGGTTTTCCTGCAAAGCCTCTTGTTTTCGTGGAGAGATGGATGTGGATAAGAAGCAGGCCGCGACTAAACATACGCCGCCTGCAACCCCCGAAAAATCAGCGAAGAAGCCACGGAACCAAGCGGGTATGGGGGCGGAGAAGACCAGAGACAGGTCCCAGCAGTCGGGTCCCCTCACGGAGGATAAATTTATGCAGGAGTTGGCTCAAATTAAAAATTTCCTCCAGGATATCACAGCTGATTTAAAGTCGCTACGGGGTGATCTCTCTTCCCTCACCATGAGGGTGGCGGACTCAGAGGCCAGAACTTTCTCTTTGGAGCAGTGGAAGGCCAAAGCTGAAGCAGAGATGTCCGGGCTGACCCAGCAGGTGAAGAAACTCCAGCTAAAAGCCGAAGACCTGGAGGGGCGAAACCGGAGGAACAACCTCCTCGTTTTGGGCCTGCCAGAGTTGGAAGAGGGGCTAGATTTGATGGCTTTTTTACAGCGGTTCTTCACAAAAGTTGTTGGTCCCTCTCCGATTAATCCAAGTTATCACCTCGAGAGGGCACATAGATCGTTGAGGCCTCATCCACCGTCCGGTTCCCCCCCCACGACCTATCATCATTAAGTTCTTGAGCTATATTGAAAGGCAGCATGTGTATAGCAAATCCCGAGAGCTGCAGATGATTACATGGGGGTCAACTAAGCTGCGAATTGCCCAGGACCTCCCTAAAGAAATGAGGATGAAAAGGGCTGTGTGTCACCCAATTGTCCAGAAACTGATCGCGGCATCCATTCCTTTCAGAATGGTGTATCCAGCCACTCTCAAAGTCTCACTGAGCAGTACCACCTACAGTTTTGATTCTCCAGAGATGGCCCTCAAGGACCTTGCTACTAGACTTCCCGATCTCTTCAAGGCCAATGGCTGAAGTGGACAGTGGACATTCATTTTCTGGGAGCTCTGATTAGATTTAGTCCAAAGTTTTTTTTTTCTATTTCCCCCTTTGATTTCTCCTAAATATAGTTGTTTTGTTTTTCCCTTGATACTCGCCCTGGCCCTCTTGTTACCTTTCTTTTTGGTTGAATGCTGGGTTTCTCACCTGCTTTGGCCGGCTTTCGGGGGTTTTCGCTATGGGCGAGGTCCTGGTCGGCAGAGCAGGGGTCGAGCTGGGCCGTGGCAACAGGTCCTTCGGTTCCCTCCCAGAACCTTATTTTTAGGGGTGGGGTTTTCTGAGGTGCCGGTTTTAAGTATAGGACCCGGTTCTGGTCCTGTTACTATATGGTGCCCCCTGGAAACATAACTCGCCCACTCAAAGGCCTGCCCAGCTCGTCTCGGTTTGCCCCTTGTCCCTATTACTTTAGGGGGCAAGTAATAAAACCCTGCATTTGGGATTTTTTTTCTCCTTTCTGGCTTTCTTCCTCAAAGGGATAGGGGACAGCTTCTACTGCTGGTTGTCAATCGCTATGAGGTTGTTTCTCTTTTCTGCAGTTACGGTGGTTGGTTTGAGGCTTTTCCTGGGCCCGGCTTCTTGAGGTAGCTGGTCGCGAGCCTATGGAAGGGGGTTGCAATCCAGCCTCATCAGCAGGTTTCCTGCTGGGCTTCCTCGGGTGGTCTAGAAATGATTTATTTTCCAGCTGGATGGTTTTCAGTCCTTTTTTTCCCTTAACTGACCCCTGTGTGGTGAGGTGTTCTGGATTCGTGTTGGGGATATGGTCTCCGGAATTCTGGTTTTTCCATGTTGATTTTGTATGTTGCTATTTCTGGGACCACGCTGTACATAGTTATTTAGTAGGGGGGGGGTGCCCTGCCAAATTGCATATCTTTATGACTGCACTCTAACTATGGTTTCTTTTCTCAGGTTGTTGCTCCTTTTATTGCGCCCTGCTTGGCAGGCTGGGGGGATATGGGTTTTTGGGTTTCAAGTGTGCCTTTGCTTCCCTTTCATTTCTGGATGTCTCAGTCGTTGCTTCCTTATTACACTGTATTTAAAATGGTTACAGGTACGATTAAAATAGCATCATGGAATGTCATGAGCTCAGGGAATGGGTTAAAAGAACTCAGGTTTTTAATCATTGTACTTTGCTACAAATAGACATACTATTCCTTCAGGAAACCCACTTAAGCTGTGCAGAGGTTAAGTGGCTATCTCGAGCCGGCATTTCACAGACCTATGTGGCGGGTGGATCTAATTCCAGTAAAGGGGTTGCTATACTCATTAAAAAACATGTCCTGTTCTTGAGAGACCTGGCAGTGGTGGATCCGGATGGAAGATTTGTTTTGGTTAAGGGCACCCTTAATGGGAGCACCGTAGTCCTGGGTTCAATTTATGGACCCGTTGGAGGTTGCCCTGACTTTTTCATGATTTTGGCCAACAAAATAAGTGCTGTCCATCCTTCACAACTCATTTTGGGGGGGGGATTGGAATGTCCCACCTTCATACCTTCTGGATAAAGACCCTCAAGACAGTCGGCCTCTTACATCCACCCAAAGGGCTTTGTATGATTTCCTGCAGATGCTAGGGTTGTGTGATCCCTGGAGACTTCTTAACCCCTCTCTCCGGGCTTTCTCGTTTTTTCCCCACCCCATGGGTCGTGGTCAAGAATAGACTACGTCCTGATCAGTAAAAGTCTCCTTCCGAATATTCTTCAGTCTGGTGTTGAGCCAATTATACTTTTGGATCATGCAATAGTTTGGATTAAGGTCTCTCCGGATCCCGAATTCCACCGAGATACTACCTGGAGACTTAATACCCAATTGCTTAAGGATCCCCATACGGTGTCACAAATAAGATCTTTGATTTCCCTCTTCCTTGCGGATAATCTAGACTCTACCCCGAGATTTGATTCTATCTTGTGTTCTCTAAAATGTTATCTCTGAGGTGAGTTAATTAAATTAGCCTCAGCTAGGAAGAAAAACCGGCAAGCCCGAGCTTTTTCCCTAATGAATAAAATTAAAGAACTAGAAGCTGCTTATTCTCCGGATTCTCCATTACCCTCCTTGGAGGCCCTTTTGGCAGCTAAAAATGAATACACGGACCTTCTAAAAGAGAAGGCTAAGTATTGTCGTGTTAGAACCCAAGCTAAGTACATTGACCATGGGGAAAAGGCCGGAAGGCTTCTAGCTTTGCGTCTTCGGTCATTGGAGGGCTCCAGGATAATCCCATCCTTGCAAACATCTACTGGTCTTATAGAAACCTCTCCCAGAGGAATTGTGTGAGTCTTTGAAAATTACTATAAGGAGTTATACAGCCTGCCCTTATCCCCTGCTCCCCTTTCGGATAGTACAGCGTATTTAGCTGACATTAACATCCCTCAGCTTCTGTCGCCTCACAAAGAAGTTCTAACCGCTCCCCTTTCTCTGGGGGAGATAGAGATGGTCATAGTTTCTATGACTTCAGATAAGGCACCCAGTCCAGATGGTCTCCCTGCTAATTTTTACAAGGTCTTCTCCAAAGATCTTGCCCCTATACTTCTTAAACTCTATGAATATCTTTTTTTCCTCCAGTGTTATAGATCCTACGCTTCTCGAAGCCACCATTGTTTTAATTCCCAAACCTGGTAAAACCCCTGCCGATCCAGCGAGCTATCGACCCATTTCTCTTCAAAACTACGATATGAAAATCCTCTCTAAAGTTTTAGCTGAAAGGGTCAAGAAGGTCTGGACTTGCTTGCTTAGTCCAGAGCAGGTCAGCTTCGTGCACTCCAGATCCCCTTCAGACCATCTAAGAACCCTTTCTCACATCTCTCAGTACGCTCAGACATCTCACCGTCCTATGGCCTTAGTCTCGCTAGATGCAGAGAAGGCCTTTGACTGAGTAGATTGGCCTTTCCTTTGGGCAGTGATGGTGAGGATGGGTTTCCTGACATCTTTCCTAAAGTGGGTTCAGATTTTCTATAGTGTTCCCTCGGCCAAAATATACTGTAATGGAGTTTTTTCTTCATTGTTCCAGTTATACACTGGCACCAGACAAGGCTGCCCTCGCTCACCCTTTTTATTCAATTTATATTTGGAACCCCTTCTCATTAAGCTTAAATCCTCTGCACTTATCAAAGGTTGTTCAATACATCAGCGGGAACTAGTTCTCTCTGCTTATGCAGACGATATACTCCTGCATGTTGAATGCCCTGCCGATTCCCTAAGATTTGCACTAGACGTTATTAGACAATACGGTGCCCTCTCTCGATACAGGTTGAACATCTCTAAATCTGAAATTTATCCGCTAAATGCTCATACTTATAAACAGGATCTTGCCAATTTTGGTATGAGATGGTCTCCTAGATCGATTAAATATCTAGGGATACATTTTTCGACTGAGCCCTCCCTTCTTAAGAAGCTCAACCTAGATGATCTTAAAGGTCTTATCCAGCAGGATCTGCTGCGGTGGTCCACCCTTCCCATTTCTCTCTGGGGTCGGATTAATGTTATTAAAATGAATGTTCTTCCCCGTATCTTTTACCCTCTCAACTTGCTAAACCTCTGGTTACCTGTTTGTTTCTTCCAGCAATTCCATGTGATGTTTTCAAACTTTATCTGGCGAGGGAAAGGGGTACGGCGGTCCTTTCTTAAACTATCTCTTCCCAAGGATAAGGGCGGCCTTCAGCTCCCCAACCTTTTGCTCTATCACTGGGCGGCCCACCTGGCTAGGTTAGGGAGATGGCTCTCTGCTAACGCAGATCTTTTTTGGCCGGTTTGGCTCCAAATTGAGAAGTCGATCCTTTTGGAGGTTAGGGTAGATCCTTATGCAATTTTCTATACTCCCCCCCTCAATACTCTCAAAATGGATTGCTGACCATACGATTCTCACTTCCCTTAAATCCCTTTCTCAATGTCTGCACTTTATGAACATCTTCCCTGTACGGGATTTAGGTCAGCCGGTGATGCTTAACCCTAATATTAAGTTAGATAACTCTGTAATTGCTCCCGGTTGGCTTCTGCAGCTTAGAGAAGCCAATTTGGAACATCTCTACGGCCAAGGATCCCTCCTCCCTTCAGTGGATATACTTGTCAAATACACCATTCCTAATACCCAGATTTTCAAAGTTTATCAATTGAGACATCTCATTGCTGAGAAATTTGGCACTCCCTTTAGTCAGCCGGTAGTTCACCCTTTCCTTTCTCAAATAATAACTCTTGCTTCCAAGCCACATTCTATCTCATTAATATATTCCTTTCTTTTAAACTACAAGTTTCCAGAATCTATTGAAGGCTCTAGCATTTGGTCTTCTCTACTTCCTGTATCCACTCTGAATTGGTCCCATATTTGGAAGGACCTTCACAAATATCACACACAGGACAGATTTTGGCTTACTCAATACTATATTGTGAATAACATGTACTTTACCCCTAAAAAGCTTTTCAAGCTTAAAAAGCTCCCCATCCCTCTTTGCTCCAGATGGTAGCAGGGCGAAGGGGATTCTTTGCATATTTTTTGGTCCTGTGGTAAGGTTGCCCCATTATGGTCCTCTATTCGGGATAATCTCGACCCCTTGCTAGGTCTCTCAGGTTTTTTCACCCCTGAGATCTGTATTTTGGGTGACTACGCTAGCATAGATAGTGTGGAACGCCGGTATCACATGGCTTTGGTGTCCATTGCGGTTAAGCGACTGGTCCTTAGACATTGGACTGTTCAATTGGCGTTGACTTATGCTGAGTGGTTGGTTGAACTCTCTGCCTATCTTAACGTCGAGAATTTGGTGGCTAGTTTGCATTGCCGCATGGACCTGTTTCAGAAAAAATGGGGTAAATTGCAGGCACTATACATACACCTATGAGTTCTTGGCCTATTCCCTGGTGCTCGCAAGGATAACTTGTGTTTAGGTATATACTGTCAGTTGTATCTTCTGCTTTCAGAGTGAAGCATTTTCTGAGTTATTAGTACTTTTAAATATCCAGTATGGATATAATGATTGTTTGCACACTTAGGTTGTGGGGGGGAGGAGTGGGGGAGGGGTTATAGTGGGGGAGGATGGGGGTGGAGGGATGGGGGTTTTAGGGGACTGGGTTTGTTTGTTGGAAGGTGGGTGGGTGGATGGGGGGGTTGTTTTCATTTCTTTTCCTTTCTTTTTGGGGTTTCCTCTGGTTTTTGGTTTTACCGTGTATTTTCTGTGAATTTCTATTTGGTGTGTTCTATGGTTTTGTTTTGTTTGTTAAATTAATAAACTTAAATTTCAAAAAAATTAAAGTGCAAACTTTGAGATTTAACATAGAAGTGACCGTGCAACCCTAACTATACTGGTCCTACCAGGCCGGTATAGTCTCTATCTATATCTACATCTACATCTGTATCTATATCTATATCTACATCTACATCTACACCTACATCTACATCTACTTCTGTATCTATATATCTATATCTACTGTATATCTATATCGATTCCTCTAAATATCTACAGTATATCTGTATCTATATCTACATCTACATCTGTATCTATATATCTATATTGATATCTCTAAATATCTATATCTATATCTGAGGCAGTATAGCACAGTGGTTTAAGGTTCTGAGCTGCAAACCTAGAGACCTAGGTTTGAATCCCATAGCCCCCACTTCAATACTGTGTGACCATGAGGAAATCACTTAACTTCCTTGTGCTTCCAGGTCACACCTGGAAACGAGCTTCGACATAGTGTGCCTTTCCTGGTTAAACAATTTGTCTATATGTCTGTGTCTAAATATTGCACGGTTTATATGTCTCTGGTGAAACAGTGTAACGGAAAATGCTTCAAATACATGTTCTTTATTTATTTTATTTATCTTGGATTGACATGTTTGAGGTAGACGTTCTTTTACATAGGTTCCACATCAACAGGTTAACATATAGAATTAAGAACGTAACAAAAGATAAGCTGTTTACAAAGACAATAAGCAGCTATAATCAGACAAGGTAACAGACACTGTGAAATGTATGCCAGGCAAATAAATCCACAATGCATATAATAAAGCTTAGGTTAATGACAGACACTGAGTAAGTGGCCAGGGAGGCTTTGTCAAGCACAGGTAGATAGCAAAGAGTGAGGTAAGGTAGTTGGATGGGGGATACAAAGTGGTGAGGGAGGAAGAGAATACGAGGGATGAGGGGAAGGGATACATTTGGGTTGTAAAGCATATTACAATAATGGAGTACAGGGATGTGCAGCAGTATAGTAGGCATTGTCAGGTTATTGGCAGCACATGAGAGGAAAGGATGAGTTAAGTGATGTTCTGACAGTTTATTTCCCATGGCTAGTCTGAGAGTTAGTATCTCTTGTGTTTCAGTGGAGGTCCTGTGTCTATTCAGTTGGCAGTGAATGATGTACATAAAGGTCATTTGACTTGAGGAGGTCAAGTCATCTCAGACAGAGCATATGGCTGCAGTGGGATTCAAACCTGGGCCCCCCTGATTCAAACCTGGGCCCCCCTGATTCACACCTCTGTGCTCAAACCACTAGACAACATTGTGTTCCTGAACTGTACATGATTTCACACCATAAAACGTGATATGTAACTCCCATATGTGTTAAGGGGTTAACAGTAGGCCTGCTATCTCTGACTTCCTACTGTAAAATGAAATGTAACCCCTGTCTGCAAGTAGGGGTTCAGAGCCCAACTCCTCTGACTCTGTACTGTAAAATAAAACATAATCACCATTAGCATTTAAGGGTTAACAGTAAGGCTTGCATCCCCTGATTCCATGCTGTAAAATGAAATGTAACCACCATGTGCATTTAGGGGTTATAATACTGTATGTCCACCCCCTGACTCTGTTCTGTAAAAGGAAATGTAACATGTGTATGCATTTGGGAATCAATAGTATGACCCACTTCCTCTTACTCCATCCTGTAAAATTGAACAAATTAGCTGAAATAAGCTTGATGGTCTCTTTATATTCCCAGCTGTTGGTTAACTAGAATCTGCAGCTTATCCAGTAGGTAGGGAAATGGGCATACTGGGTGGGCCAAGTGGTCCTTATCTGCCGTCAAAGTCTATGTTTCTATGTTTCTATGTTACTAAATAATGTATTACATAACCAAACAATGGGACATTATGGGCCAGATTTTCAAACAGGTGCAAGGCTTGTGTCCCGCCATGTGCCGC
Organism: Neoceratodus forsteri; assembly: GCA_016271365.2. Taxonomy (NCBI): domain Eukaryota; kingdom Metazoa; phylum Chordata; order Ceratodontiformes; family Ceratodontidae; genus Neoceratodus; species Neoceratodus forsteri. Next base: position 39,123,163 of record CM028130.1, on the reverse strand, counting down.
AGAACTTTGAACTCTGCAGTGCATCAACCTCCTTTGCTGCAACTGCATCCGAATTTCAAATCCCAGATGCAGTTGCGATGATTACCACAATTTACGGCAGCTTGCACCAATTGTCTGGTGCAAGCACCATTACATTGCCTCCTGAGGGTGAAGCATGCTAGACCATAAAACCGTGGTCTAAAGTGCAATGATCATCATAAGGGATTAAAAATCCTGATCGCCAACAGGGGAATGCCGCAACTCCATGTGTCATTTGTTTGGCGTGCCAGGGGCTTGCGGTATCCCTGGAGCTTTGAAAAAATGACCCTATGTATCAGGCTGTAAGCTCTAAAGACACAAAATCATTTTGGGCACTAGTTGCAAAACAAATAAAATGAATAAAATGTTATGTACAGTATCATCACTTCCTATATATATATATCCCTAAACATACATGGATATCTCATTACAAATCATTATTTTATAAAGAGCCTATGCCTCAGCCTAAGAATTCTCCTTTAATAAGGCTTTTTGAGGAGGCCTATGCTCCTTTGTTATTTACATTTTCTGACGTTGAGTCAGCTATAACAAAACTTTCAAACAAGAAGGTTCCGGGGCCTGATTCCATCTCAGGAGAACTTTATAAAGCTCATTTAAACTATTGGGAAATTTTTTTTTTCACCAATTTTTTTAACATCTGTTTGAAGGAGATATTTGTCCCCCCTTCTTGGATAAAAAATATAATCATTCCAATCCACAAGAAGGGCCAATACCATCTTCTGACTAATTATCGTCCTATCAGTTTGATGTACATCAGCGGTAAAATGTTTGTAAGAATATTGTTACAAAAATTACAGAATTGGAAAGAAACAGTCTCTCACCATCTACATTCTTAGCAGGTTTCTGACATTATTTTTCAGCTACTGATAATATTTTCATTTTGGCTCACTTAGTGGAAAAGTATAAATTATTTTGGAAGATGAAACTTTATGTTTCATTTGTAGATTTCACGGTCGCCTTCGACTCAGTAAAAAGAGAAAAACTTTGGGAAGTACTGATATGCAGAGGGCTTCCATTGACTATACTGATCCCTATTTATCTTTTACTTCTGAATACTATAACATTGGTCAGGTATGATAACTGTGGTAATAAGTCAGTGTACTTTAGAACCTCAGTAGGGGTTAAGCAGGGATGCTTATCAGCACCCCTCTGCTCCCTTTACTCTGTCCTGTGGGGTGCCGCAGGGCTCTGTGCTTTATCCCATGTTGTTCATGGTGTATATGCTGCCATTGGGAGACATTATAAGGCATTATGGGCTGAGTTTTCACTGCTATGCAGATGATACTCAGCTGTATATGTCCTTTGTACCTGAACAGAATTATGCATTATCGGTCTTAATAACTGCCTCACTGAGATCTAGGACTGGATGAGTGCTAACTGGTTGAAACTAAATCTGGATAAGACTGAGGTGTTGGTTGTGGACCCGGGTCATCTTGCAGAGAAGTTGACTCCTGGGTCTCCCTCTGGCCTTGTACTAGGGGGTAACCAGTTGAAACCTTCTGAACATGTGCGGAATCTAGGTGTAATTCTTGACAGTGAGCTGAAACTGAAGGCACAGGTGTCGGCCACCATCAAGTCTTCCTTTTACCATCTGAGGAATATCGCTCAGATAAAACACCTTGTTCCACATGATGATCTTCCTGTGGTGGTCCACGCCTTTGTTTCCTCACGTCTTGATTACTGTAATGCTCTATATCTAGGGTTGCTGGGAGTGGATCTCCATCACCTGCAGCTGGTGCAGAATGCTGCAGCCAGGTTGTTGACTGGGTTACCAAGAACTTGCCACATCACACCTGTGCTGCGCGAACTGCATTGGCTGCCAGTGCAGTGAAGAATCACTTTCAAGGTTGCGTTGCTGACCTATAAGACCCTACACAGTCAGTGACTGGGCTACTTGCAAGATCTTCTTCGACCTTACCGCCCTCTTCGCCCACTCCGCTCTACTGACAAGGGATTGCTAGAGATTCCCAGGGTTCATCTTCAGTCATCTGGGGCCAGAGCTTTTTCTTTTATGGCCCCAACCCCGTGGAATTCTCTACCTCGTGGAATTCTGTACCTCGTCAGATTAGTGAGTGTCTGTCCTCGGAGTCATTTAAGGTGTCTCTAAAAAGTTATCTGTTTGAATTAGCATTTGAATAGGTTTACTGCTGCTTTTATTGTTTTTATGCTTTTATTTATTATGTTTGATGTTATTTTGATATGTAGAAAAGCGCATTATAAATACATTTTGATTTGATTTGATTTATTCAGCATGTATACTGATTACCTTATGTACTTTGATGTTTCAGTTAACTCAGACTCTTCCAAACTTAACAATACTGCAATTCGTATCTAAGCATATGCAGATGATTTCATACTCCTAGCACTTTCTAGACAGGGACTCCAGAACAAAATAAACCAATGTAAAAACAAATGTGATGAGTTAGAATTGAAAATTAATCTTCAAAAAATCTAAATTATGATATTCAGTTCACAAAATTCTAATAGCTAAAATTCTAAATACTGGTTCAATGTAAGAGTGATTACGGTGTGGAGCGAGCTTCCAGTGGAGGTAGTTGCTAGTAACAATATGATGGATTTTAAAAATAGACTAGATGAACATCTGATTAGCAATAGAATCTGAGAGTATGGTTAGATCCTCTGGAGAGCTAAATTGGACTTTATGGGCCAGGTATTCTTGCCCCAGGGCTAAAGTAGCACTGCCTAGCATGCTAAATTAGCAAAAACTCAATAGCCCGCTATATTCAAAAGGGACAGCCCCGGTGCTAAACCTGCTGAATATATCATGCTAAGGAAGCCAGAAAAACTGGGCTGGGAGTGCAGTGCAAACATAACCTGGGAATAAGACAGCTCTGAATATAGCAACCAGGAAGTGCACACCACAACAGCAGCCAAGTTCACAGCAACGTGAAGGAAGGTAGAGGTGGACTATGTGGCCAATGTGTGTGCCAGCAAAGGCATGGACTCTGTAAAGCTGCAAGCAGCAGTGCATGTGAAATTACATTGTGCAAAAATGTGCAATCATTCTGAGACGTTTGCATGGCACTCACACATTTACGCAGGCTTAGTGCGGAGCTAAGCCATTTGCCTGGCACAATCATATTTGGCCAGGGCTAAACTTTGCTGTACTCAAAAGTGACATGCAAATGAGCCTGCTTAGCTAGTCTCTGGGCAAACATCCAGATTAGCATCTCATTATGACCTGATTTGCATGCAGTTTGCCCAGCGTTACTGCAGGGTCCCACAACTCCACCTCTAGGTCTGTCTGGAAGTACAGGGGCTGGCTGGGTCTGCCCACAGCTCCACCTGTAGGTCAGTCTGGGAGTGCATGGTGGTAGCTGCAGGCTACAGATATACAGTACAGCACAGCATATTGTGCCCCAAAGGACTACACAGTTCAGGCACAGGGGGTGGTGCTGCATGCAACTGTCAAACTATAGTTCATGCTATGGTGTACAGCAGGCACTAGAGTAGCAAGGGGGCCAGTAGTGTGAGAGACACAGCAATGCCTATGGTGTGTAGGGCAGTGATGACCACTGCACTGTACACAGTAACACACCCAACTTCTAGGTGTTTACTGACAGTGGACATTACTGTTATGCTGTTTTGTGACCCACAGATACTGCACCACTGGCATGGGATGCTTACAGTGACATATACACAGAGGCTGTGTGTGCTGTGGTGTCTGTACAGATGGGCGGTGTGTGACTGGGGGGGCACATATGATCAGACAGGCACACTGGTGTTGGGGTATTCCCAACACTGGCCCATGTGCATTGCGTGATGTGTCCCAGCCTTGTGGCCACACCCAGTCTGAGGTGCAGCTTGGCCACTTGTACACCCTTCCCTCAACACCCTCCAAACCCACAGTGCTGCAAGTGTGTGCTGGCATCTGTTGGTGTCCACAGAAGGGTGGTTTGAAGATGTATGCTGTATGGCTGCACTGCCATGGTGTCCACTGGGAGCTGGGTCTCCACTTACTGCCTGGCATGGCTGGGACTTGTGGCAGATGATGGCATCATAGTGGTGCCATCAGTGAGCAGTATGTTTCCTCTATGTCTGGCTTATTTCCATGTGTGAAACTTATTGTTTAGGGTCAAGCAAAGATGTGATAAGTCATGCAAAGCCACAAAGTCACTCAAAGCTAGTTTGCCAAGAGTTAAGACTACTTTTTCATGGGCGGTAATTTGCACCATGCGAAGTGTTGCGCTAACATCATGCAAACCACTTTTTGAGGCACTATTTGCTGAATAATGCATTGCACTGACACACCCTCAGTTTGCCTCTTGCAGACATTATAATTTTGTCTGGCGCTAATGCTGCTTGCATGCACTATTTGACCTTTTAAATATAGCTGACCCACGCTAACCTGGCGCTAAACCTGCACAAACAGTTTGAGCCCAGCGCAAAGTTTTGAAAACCTGGCTCTATGTCTTTAAATGTTCTGTCCAAACCTATGAATCTTGTGAAACCTGTGAAGCTCATCAGCAAGGATATGAGTGACGTTGTTCCTTCTTGTGTATATTTAGGCGTTAAATTTACCTCTAATGGCCTTTGGTTATCTCATTTGGAAGAACAAGTATCTAAGGCTAAACTAGCTGCTAAAGCCTCACTGCATTTTAATTCTTAATATGGTGGATGTACAGTTATCCCAGCTCTTTCAGCTGGAGCAGCAAAAATTAACCCTGTTCTGTTGTACGGAGCTGAAGTCTGGGGGTCTCGGCATTCACCTTTACTGGGAGCCCCGTTACCTCTGTGTTACAGATATTTGTTACAGGTTCCTCTATAAATATCAAATGCTATTGTTAGGGCAGAATTAGGCAGCGTGCCTATCACTATGCTAGTAGAAGTCCATATGGCCAGTTATTGGCTTAGAATTATGAACAATTTGATTAACATCCTCTCTTATCCCGGTTGAAAGAGAAAATTAGCTGGTCATGACAACATTTTACATCTCCATGGTTAACAACCCTTAAAGAAATCATGTCTAGAACATCCTTGGAACACTGATGGTTAGATTTTCTTAGAGGTATTTCAGTCTCCCCTTAAGGTATTTCAGTCTCCCCCTAGTTTAAGGATACTTTTAAAAAGAAATTATTTGCATTTGGTTAATCAAAACAAACAGACCTGGTAACGAATAAGAGACAGGATATGTGGTTTGCAAGTAATAAAATTGATTCTCTTATAGAGAGCTATTTAACCCTTCCCTTGACCCCTAAATACAGGAAATTTATTACCTGGGCAAGATTTGAAATAATATGCTCTAAATATGCCTATTTTAATAAAATTGCATTGGATAGCTTTTATTCAGAAAACTATTGCTGTAACAAGGGCTTTGCTGAAAATGTTTATCACAATACAATACAATGCCCATTATACAAATTCTCTCGCAATTTAATTCTGAACAATTTTCTTTTAAAATATGCAAGTTTAAATTATGACATATTATTCATACTTCTTCATCCTTCAACAGTGGAAGATGCAGAGATTGACACAAAATTATTTCATGAAGTGATAAAGCATAAAAGAAAACACTTTCATATGTCTAATCCTCAATGAAATTGTCATATAAATAATAGTTGTGTTATGCAAACAGACAGTCTATTTATTGTGAATGTATTTTATTCTGTATGATGTTTAAACAGTTTGATGTGGAAGATTTTATTCTGTTGTTAATATTTTACATGTTGCAATGTTCGTTACTTTTTATGGCTGAAAATAAATACTACCACCACCACTGCCATTGAAAAACATATCGTCTACATATAGGATCGTGTATCGAACATATGTCCGAGGTGGACTGAAAAAGGGGCCCCATGGCATCCCACTGTTGGTCACCAAAACCCTAAAGCTGGCCCTGCTTACAACCCATGCCAAGTCAGTTCAATGGCTTACCAGTAGAGACTACGTGGGTAATGGGTGGCACCCCTTTTATCTCTGAGAACTGAGCAGCTTGTCACCTCTATAATAAGAACAGTACCATTCCAGTGGCAATGGGGACACTCAGGTCCACCCAAAAGCCTAGTTTCCCAGGTGTCAGCCCACCCATTTCATGACAGTTAGGCACTTCATTTGGCAAGAAAATGACTCCCCTCAGTGGAACTGCTCTTATAATTTCTCCCACCTTCTGGTTTTACAGGCTGCACCTTGGATCCAAATTTATTGATCTACCAGGCTGTTTCCAATATAATTTCCTCCATTTTGTTTGGACAGCGTTTTGACTACAATGACACATTCTTTGGGGAGCTCATTGACCACATTACGGAAATCAACAAGTTTCTGGGAGGAGTTTGGGCAGAGGTAAAATCAATAAATTGCTTATTTACTTTGGTCCTGTTGTTAACAGCATGGTTTTGGAATTTAAAGAAATGTGAACTGGACTGTTACTGATCCAAAACCCAAGGTCCCAAACAGCTTGTTTTTTTTTTAATTTTCTTTCAGGAAAAAAGCACACTGGACTTCAGTTTATTGCTAGGTGTGTCACATTTCACTGAAATTCAATATCTTAAGGCAGGGATGACTGCTTTGTCAGAAAGCAGATGTTGCCCCCCACACACACATGCAGATTGGGAAATGGGGTAACCAAGGTCAGTGTCTGGGACTGTACTAGTGATGGGTTCCCTGTCATGATACCAATCGCAAAACAGTGATCGCTATTATGGCATGTGTATATCACCAAAAGCATTTCGGTGATATATGATTCTTGGAGACCCCACTTCCGGTACCATTTAGTGTTTTAGCAGTGGGGCACCGCACCCACTACTATTAGATTGTTAACTCCAGGGAGGTGCATGTTGAGGATGGGGAAAAAGTCGGAAGTGGAAAAAAAGCCAGCTGCAAGCAATGGCAAAATACCTGCCCCCAGTCCATCCTGAAGCCAGTGCCTAATGCACCATAGCCAGCCACCCTCCCTACCACACCACAGGGCAGGCTCAGCTGCAGCAGGCTCTCATTCTCATTTAAACCCTCCTTCCTATCTCTCCCCTCCATCTCTGTATCCCTCCCCATCTGGTCACTTTCCTCGCTACATTTGCAGGGTAGCTAATGATGATAGCACTATAAATGAGTCACTGTTTTTACAGTGACTCATGCATTAGTGCTATAATCAATGGATACCCTAGTCATCTGGTTCTTATCACAGTGACTGGAGCCACAGGCAACACTTGCAAAGGGCTGCTGCCACTGCCAGATAGCACTGTGACTGGAGCCCAAAGCAACACTAGCAAAGGACTGCTGCCACTGCCAGATAGCACTGTGGTTGGAGCCCCAGGCAACACTAGCAAAGGACTGCTGCCACTGCAGGATAGCACTGTGGCTGGAGCCCCAGGCAACACTAGCAAAGGACTGCTGCCACTGCAGGATAGCACTGTGGCTGGAGCCACAGGCAACACTAGTGAAGGACTGCTGCCACTGCCGGATAGCACTGTGACTGGAGCCCCAGGCAACACTAGCAAATGACTGCTGCCACTGCCGGATAGCACTGTGACTGGAGCCCCAGGCAACACTAGTGAAGGACTGCTGCCACTACCGGATAGCACTGTGACTGGAGCCCCAGGCAACACTAGCAAAGAACTGCTGCCACTGCCAGATAGCACTGTGACTGGAGAACCAGGCAACACTACCAAAGGACTGCTGCCACTGCTGAATAGCACTGTGACTGGAGCCCCAGGCAACACTAGCAAAGGACTGCTGCAACTGTCAGATAGCACTGTGACTGGAGAACCAGGCAACACTAGCAAAGGATTGCTGCCACTGCAGGATAGCACTGTGACTGGAGCCCAGGCAACACTAGCAAAGGACTGCTGCCACTGCCGGATAGCACTGTGACTGGAGCCACAGGCAACACTAGCAAGGGACTGCTGCCACTGCCAGATTGCACTGTGACTGGAGCCCCATGCAACACTAGCAAAGGACTGCTGCCACTGCCGGATAGCACAGTGACTGTACCCCCAGGCAACACTAGCAAAGGACTGCTGCCACTGCCAGATAGCACTGTGACTGGAGCTCCAGGCAACACTAGCAGAGGACTGCTACCACTGCCAGAAGCACTATGAGTGGAGCCCCATGCAACACCAAAGGACTGCTGCCACTGCTGGATAGCACTGTGACTGGAGCCCCAGGCAACACTAGCAAAGGACAGCTGCCACTACCAGATAAGCACTTGACTGGAGCCTCAGACAACACTAGCAAACGACTGCAGCCACTGCCAAATAGCACTGTGACTGGAACTCCAGGCAACACTAGCGAAGGACTGCTTCCACTGCCAGATAGCACTGTGACTGGAGCCACAGGCAACACTAGCAAAGGACTGCTGCCACTGCAAGATAGCACTGTTACTGGAGCTCCAAGCAACACTAGCAAAGGACTGCTGCCAATGCCAGATAGCACTGTGACTGGAGTCCCAGGCAACACTAGCAAAGGACAGTTGCCACTTCAAGATAGCACTGTGACTGGAGCCCCAGGAAACACTAGCAAAGGACTGCTGCCACTGCCAGATAGCACTGTGACTGGGACTCCAGGCAACACTAGCAAAGGACTGCTGCCACTGCCGGATAGCACTGTGACTGGAGCCCCAGGCAGCACTAGCAAAGGACTTCTGCCACTGCCAGATTGCACTTTGACTGGAGTCCCAGGCAACACTAGCAAAGGACTTCTGCCACTGCCCGATAGCACTGTGACTGGAGCCCCAGGCAACACTATCAAAGGACTGCTGCCACTGCCGGATAGCACTGTTACTGAAGCTCCAGGCAACACTAGCAAAGAACTGCTGCCACTGCCAGATAGCACTGTGACTGGAGTCCAGGCAACACTAGCAAAGGACAGCTGCCACTACCAGATAGCACTGTGACTGGAACTCTAGGCAACACTAGCAAAGGACTGCTGCCACTGCCAGATAGCACTGTGACTGGAGCGCCAGGCAGCACTAGCAAAGGACTGCTGGCACTGCCAGATAGCACTGTGACTGGAGTCCCAGGCAACACTAGCAAAGGACTCTTGCCATTGCCGGATAGCACTGTGACTGGAGCCCCAGGCAACACAAGCAAAAGACTGCTGCCACTGCCGGGTAGCACTGTTACTGGAGCTCCAGACAAAACTAGCAAAGGGCTGCTGCCACTGCCAGAAAGCACTGTGACTGGAGTCCCAGGCAACACTACCAAAGGACTGCAGCCACTGCCCGATAGCACTGTTACTGGAGCCCCAGGCAGCGCTAGCAGAGTACTGCTGCCACTGCCGGATAGCACTGTGACTTGAGCCCCAGGCAACACTAGATAAGGACTGCTGCCACTGCCGGATAGCACTGTGACTGGAGCGCCAGGCAACACTAGCAAAGGACTGCTGCCACTGCCAGATAGCACTGTGACTGGAGTCCCAGGCAACACTAGCAAAGGACAGCTGCCACTACCAGATAGCACTGTGACTGGAACTCTAGGCAACACTAGCAAAGGACTGCTGCCACTGCTGGATAGCACTGTGACTGGAGCCCCAGGCAGCACTAGCAAAGGACTGCTGGCACTGCCAGATAGCACTGTGACTGGAGTCCCAGGCAACACTAGCAAAGGACTCCTGCCATTGCTGGATAGCACTGTGACTGGAGCCCCAGGCAACACAAGCAAAAGACTGCTGCCACTGCCGGGTAGCACTGTTACTGGAGCTCCAGACAAAACTAGCAAAGGGCTGCTGCCACTGCCCAGAAAGCACTGTGACTGGAGTCCCAGGCAACACTAGCAAAGGACTGCAGCCACTGCCCGATAGCACTGTGACTGGAGCTCCAGGCAGCACTAGCAGAGTACTGCTGCCACTGCCGGATAGCACTGTGACTTGAGCCCCAGGCAACACTAGATAAGGACTGCTGCCACTGCCGGATGGCACTGTGACTGGAGCTCCAGGCAACACTAGCAAAGGACTGCTGCCACTGCCCGATAGCACTGTGACTGGAGCCCCAGGCAACACTGGCAAAGGACTGCTGTCACTGCTGGATAGCACTGTTACTGGAGCTCCAGGCAACTCTAGCAAAGGACTGCTGCTGCCACTGCCAGATAGCACTGTGACTGAAGTCCCATGCAACACTAGCAAAGGACTGCTGCCACTGCCGGATAGCACAGTGACTGTACCCCCAGGCAACACTAGCAAAGGACTGCTGCCACTGCCAGATAGCACTGTGACTGGAGCTCCAGGCAACACTAGCAGAGGACTGCTACCACTGCCAGAAGCACTATGAGTGGAGCCCCATGCAACACTAGCAAAGAACTGCTGCCACTGTTGGATAGCACTGTGACTGGAACCACAGGTAACTCTAGCAAAGGACAGCTGCCGTTACCAGATAGCACTGTGACTGGAGCCCCAGGCTACACTGGCAAAAGACAGCTGCCACTACCAGATAGCACTATGACTGGAGCCTCAGACAACACTAGCAAAGGACTGCAGCCACTGCCAAATAGCACTGTGACTGGAACTCCAGGCAACACTAGCGAAGGACTGCTTCCACTGCCAGATAGCACTGTGACTGGAGCCACAGGCAACACTAGCAAAGGACTGCTGCCACTGCAAGATAGCACTGTTACTGGAGCTCCAAGCAACACTAGCAAAGGACAGTTGCCACTTCAAGATAGCACTGTGACTGGACCCCCAGGCAACACTAGCAAAGGACTGCTGCCACTGCCAGATAGCACTGTGACTGGAACTCCAGGCAACACTAGCAAAGGACTGTTGCCACTGCTGGATAGCACTGTGACTGGAGCCCCAGGCAGCACTAGCAAAGGACTTCTGCCACTGCCAGATTGCACTTTGACTGGAGTCCCAGGCAACACTAGCAAAGGACTTCTGCCACTGCCCGATAGCACTGTGACTGGAGCCCCAGGCAACACTATCAAAGGACTGCTGCCACTGCCGGATAGCACTGTTACTGAAGCTCCAGGCAACACTAGCAAAGAACTGCTGCCACTGCCAGATAGCACTGTGACTGGAGTCCCAGGCAACACTAGCAAAGGACAGCTGCCACTCCAGATAGCACTGTGACTGGAACTCTAGGCAACACTAGCAAAGGACTGCTGCCACTGCCGGATAGCACTGTGACTGGAGCGCCAGGCAACACTAGCAAAGGACTGCTGCCACTGCCAGATAGCACTGTGACTGGAGTCCCAGGCAACACTAGCAAAGGACAGCTGCCACTACCAGATAGCACTGTGACTGGAACTCTAGGCAACACTAGCAAAGGACTGCTGCCACTGCTGGATAGCACTGTGACTGGAGCCCCAGGCAGCACTAGCAAAGGACTGCTGGCACTGCCAGATAGCACTGTGACTGGAGTCCCAGGCAACACTAGCAAAGGACTTCTGCCATTGCTGGATAGCACTGTGACTGGAGCCCCAGGCAACACAAGCAAAGACTGCTGCCACTGCGGGTAGCACTGTTACTGGAGCTCCAGACAAAACTAGCAAAGGGCTGCTGCCACTGCCAGAAAGCACTGTGACTGGAGTCCCAGGCAACACTAGCAAAGGACTGCAGCCACTGCCCGATAGCACTGTGACTGGAGCCCCAGGCAGCACTAGCAGAGTACTGCTGCCACTGCCGGATAGCACTGTGACTTGAGCCCCAGGCAACACTAGATAAGGACTGCTGCCACTGCCGGATGGCACTGTGACTGGAGCTCCAGGCAACACTAGCAAAGGACTGCTGCCACTGCCCGATAGCACTGTGACTGGAGCCCCAGGCAACACTGGCAAAGGACTGCTGTCACTGCTGGATAGCACTGTTACTGGAGCTCCAGGCAACTCTAGCAAAGGACTGCTGCCACTGCCAGATAGCACTGTGACTGAAGTCCCAGGCAACACTAGCAAAGGACTGCTGCCACTGCCGGATAGCACTGTGACTGGAGCCCCAGGCAGCACTAGCAGAGTACTGCTGCCACTGCCGGATAGCACTGTGACTGGCAATTCAAATGTGTGGCCAACCATTGTACAGGTAAACGGGGGAAGGGCTGGCACATATTTAAAGATACAAGAACCAGCAGGTTAGGCACTAAGACTGAGTAAAACAGCTATACAGAATATCATTAGTTACAAAATCACCCTGTCCTTCTGCTAGATCTTAAGGAGATAGTGCTAGGTATGAAATTAATACTTTCTTTAAAATTTGTCACCTGTCACTTTTTATAACTGCAAAGATTGAACTATCCCGTGCTGCAGTGGGAAACACTTTTGTGGTGTTAGAAATATGGATAAAAATAAAAGAGCAAAAACCAAGCCCTGACAGAAATTAGCTGACAGTAAATGGTATAACACCAATATATCTTACTGTTTTGGTTTATTTTTTGGTAACCAAGTGAGACCCACTAGGCACAAGTATCTGTTTTCAGGGGCAACCCAGAAGTAATGTGGAGGTTAATTGACTGGCAGTCACACAGTATGCAAGTGGAGGTTGTGGGAATCAAACCCAGATCTGCTGGATGTACCAAGTACATTCACAGCTCTTTAACCTCTAGGCTATGATTAGGGCAAAATGCAGAAAACAACCTTAGTCCCAAACAGCCATGTTTAACATGCCTGCCCTCACTGATTACATCATGAAAGAGACATCTGACATTTTTGCCAGCAGTTTTGTTGGCTTCACATAATCAGGTGGGGTTGGTGCATTGCACATGACTGGTTGGCATGAAGGGTGTGGTTTTCTGTATTTACACTTGTAACCCCTAGATGGCACTACCCCAAGGGCTACTACCCCAGCCTGCTGGGCACCCAGTAGGTTAAGGGGCCTGAGTTCTGAAACGGGTGCCTCCATCCAGACATCAGGGTTATTAGTGGTCATACTAATTTGGGCACAGCCTTCTGGGACACTGTAACCCCCCCTCCATTCCTGCTAGTGGCCCACACAGAATACAACAATGACCTTCACAATACCCCCAATACTCCTGATATGCTTTACTTGTATCCACACTTTTGGCACTTACCACCAGGATTGGTTTCTCCAACCCGACCCTTGGGACCCCCTGTAAAACAAGGTTAAACAGAGCAAATGGCATGCGACACAATACTTCAGGCATAAACAGGACCCACAGACTGTTTAAAAGGCAGAAAAAGTAGATCTGATTTATTCAGAAGTGGTGTTAACAAGGATGGGGCAATCAGGTTAATTAGCTTACTCTCGCTAATAATCATACAGTTATGCAAGCAATTAGAGTCCCTAGCACAGTCACATTTCTGGGTACCCAGGTGAATGGAGGGTGAGCTAGCCAGGACCGTTGCCTGGGTTAGGCCTGCGTTGCAGCTGGTAGGGGCCCTGTGATGGAAAAAGCAGTTGCATAACACAGTATTTGTAATCCGGAGCCAGATGGCTCAGTTCGTGAAGAAAGAAACAACAAACAATTAGATGAGGGACGAGACAGCAGTTGAAGTTTCTGGATTTCCAGAAGACGCGGGACCCATGCAATTCACTACAGCGTTGTTCCTGTTCAGGCATGGAGCAGAAGGGCTGATCTCCTGGCCGGTCTCTCATTGAGGGATCTTCTCTGTGCAGCGGGGTAGGGTGACAGAGGTCTCGTGGCAGGGACTAGCTGCATTAGATAGCAACGGATTCAGTCCGTTTCGAGCTGGGTACAGTTTCCAGCCTTTAGCACACAGCTTAACTTTGGGACAAACCAGGTCGTGACCCCACTCCAGTTCACAGCACATTTACATGTAAGAAGGGATTACTGTACCAGGCAAACTGCTCCCCGATCCTGATCACAAAGTCACTGCTCAACCCGGGAGCTCAAAGGTAGCCGAAGTTCATGACAGGTTGATCGCATTTAGCAAAATCTTCGGTCTTCTACAGGTTAAGCCTGATCAATTTTCAGTTACTTGGGGGTTTCTCCAGTCTCGGATTCAGTCCGGAAGGCACTCTTCTCCTTCCCCTCTCCTCACACCATGATCTGAAATACAGGCCACTAAGTAGGCTTTCGCACAGTTCTCCCACTCGAACTACGACCCGCTTGCTCGGCTATCACAAGCGGTCCTTCTCCCTCAGCTCTCAGCTTCGATCTGGCTTGCCAGCCAATAGCTCGTGGGGTTTCTCTTAGATCCAAATGGTCCGGTTGGTTGATTCAGCTGTCAATCACAGTAAAAGCTCCCCCTTTTGGTTCAAAAAGCACCAACAGTCCAAAACTACAAATCTAAAACTGGTAAGCCACGCAGTCCCACTTCAACAAGCCCCATTTTAGAGTGATCAGTTATTGATTGGTCCAATTCAGCAGTTCGGGACCAAATGGTGGAGCCAAACAAAAACCCCTTGCTGCAAAGAAGGGAGGTTAGAACAAACTACATTATCATTATTACTCTAATCGAGTTCCAGCAAATAATTACATCTTTCTGCAGCACTCCCTCTGCACAACTAACGATGGCAGAAATGGAGCAATTAATGGGACCCGAGCATGGAACCACTCAATCCCCCCTCCCAGAATAATTATCACTACGATTAGGCAGCCTTTAAGGAGACAGTACAGGGAGGTCATGCAGGCACTCACTGGCAATAAATTTAAATGGCAATAACACTGAACACCAACCAGGCAGTGAGCAATTAGTCAAGCTCATGGAAGACCTTTCGGGAACCCCATTTGGAGGGGGGTTACACCTTTCCTTGCCTGGAAAAACTTGGCGTCCACATCAAGTGGGTACCATCAAAATAATTTCAAATGCAAATTATATTACACACCTATACAATTAGTAGATTAGGCCTATAACTTCTAAAGCATCAGTCAACATATTCAACTTTTACTATACACATTCTCTATGTTTCACAGCACTATATCCATTTTGAACTGCATTAGCATATTTCACACAGGTAATCTACACATGCTGCTATACACTTCAGGTTATTACTTCCTGAACACTGAACACCAAGAGAGGGGACCATTTCCTATCAGCTACCTTGGGGATGAATGGGGGCAGGGGCACATACCTAGAGGCAGAACAATCAACCTGGAATTAGCATTTAGGCTCAGTTTAGGCAGGGAACTCTTGGACACATAAACTCCCTTGTGGACCACGTTGAGAGGCAAATCTACTGGCCTCACAGGGAAATCATAGCTGAGGCGTACTATGAGTTTGACAGTTCGGCCAGTCTTCCTGGGGGAAACAGCTGCAGTCTTTGTACCTTTCACCTCAATCTCTGCACTTTCATTACTTGCAAGGGGGACCTCTGCCTGGGTGGAAAAGTTAGGACTTGGAGCACTGTCAGCCCGTGGCTCTGTGGGTTCAGGTTCTACAACACTCTGTTCACTTGGAAGGCAGTATGGCACTGGAAGGGAATTATCATTACACTCAAAGTATTCTTCAGGTTCTGGTATGTCACCAGTTTGACTCAGATCATCTGCCTCTTCCTCAGGTAAGTCACACAGTTCCACCATACAAAGGGACTCAATATCATCAGACTTGACACTTCGCACTTCATTCTCATGGAGCATTGGCTCCAAGGACAAAGCTGGGGGTTTAGGCAGTCCAGAAGGTCCAGCTTCATCCCCACAATTGACCACAGGGTTACCTTGAAACAGCTGAATCAGTTCGTAAGAGGGGTAATAAGCATAGTTGCACTCACTCTCATCAGAAGCGGACTGACAGTCATTATCATTTTGGGCTTGCTGTGGAAAAAACCTTAAAGTTTGTGACCACTGGAGTAGGTTGACTCTGTCTTTGTTTCACAGCAGCATGAGTCACCAGTCCAGAGGGAACAATGTCCAGGGGTTCAGCCTCAATCATGACTTGGCCAATAGGCAGCAAATGGTTACGGTGCACGGTCTTAGCAGGTTTTGATTTGTTTTCAGGTCGCACTTTGTACACAGGTAAATCATCCAACTTGCCTACTACTATGTGAGGAAGATGGCGGCATCGGTCAGCAATTCTATGTTTATGCACACTGCAGCCCCACGCTGCACAGTCACTCACCACCAGTCTCCCACCATGATTCTTCTCAGGACTCTCACTTTTTTGTACACCCAGTTCTGTAAATATTTGGTAAAAAATGGATATCCCTCTTTTTCCTGCTATCGGCTACAGGTCCCAACTCACCTTGAATGATTCTACTGCATAGAAACACAGTCTCAAAGTGAGCCCTACAAGTTAATACAGGACAACCATGTAGCGGCAGCACCATCTGCTGGACAACATGTAAATCAACACATAAACCATGGACTTTTTTTAAAATAGTATACTTGCCCTAACAAAGAAAGAATTAAAAAAAAGAAAGTAAACATATTTTCCCATTTTATTGTTTTGAAAACAAAATAAGTCATTGTATAACAGCAATAAGGCACTCCAGGGTGTGCGTTATTGTCTAATAATGTCACTCCTGGGGTGGGTTGAAGCACTCGACTATGCCTTATGCTTCAACTCACCTCAGGAGTGACGTTATTAGACATTATACAATGGTGTGTGAAAATCCTGTAACCTCATTGGTCAAAACATGTCACATGACCGTGGGTAAATCCTGCATTACCCACGACTGAGGAAATGCATTTATAAAACAACATAATTAAACATATTTTACACATGGGCCCATTGTATAATTGCAATAAGGCACTCCAGGGTGTGGGCTATTGGGGATTTACCCACTTCTTGTGTGGTTAAGTTACTGGGCTGTGCCTCGTGACACACCACACAAGGCGTGGGTAAACCCCCAGTAACCCACACCCTGCTGTGCCTTATTGCTTAAATACATGACACTGAGAGAAGCCTAGAAATACATTTTGCTGTTGGGAGGAGAGACAGAAATATCTCATTCCCTGTGTTTTGTGTGATTCCATCTCCTGTGGTCAGCCCATAAGCCTGCTGCTGTGTGGCATTTGACTGCACTGTACCCTACCCAGTGTGTGTTACTGTGAGAGAAGCCCAGTGGCCAGTTGAGTGGTGGCATTATCCTTATATACATGACAGAAGTCTAAAAATATATTTTCATGTTGGGAGGAGAGACAGAAAAATCTCGTTCCCTGTGTTGTGTGTGACTCCGTCTCCAGTGGTCAGCCCATCACACTGCTGCTGTATGCCCTTTGACTGCACTGTACCTTACGCAGTGTGTGTTACAGTGAGAGAAGCTCAGTGGCCAGTTGTGTGGTGGTTCAGTTGGATTCAGAATTACAATCATTGACTTTTCACCTTGCCTGGCCTGCTAAGCGTATTCCTATGCCCAGCACCCAAATCATTCTGTAAGCCTTGAACCTGGGATCCTTTAGTTGCAAACTGTCATATTCTTCAATTACTTTCAGTCCACTGCATCACAGTTTCATACAGCCAAAACCAAATGTTGGAGTTGTAGTCAGCGATCACAGATCCCATTGCTTTCTTACACAGGAATTGCGTGGGTGTGCACAGTATACTGGTACTATTATGGCTGACACCAACATAGATGGAGAATCTGGTGAAGGTGGTGGAGCAGGTGTTGGTAGTAGTGGTAGTCCCAGAGCTAGCAAAAATAACCAAAATGTTTCACATGATAAAAATTCAACAAATAGCAAAAGAGAAATAATGAAGTGTGGTAAAGGGGGACCGTTTAAGAAAAATTGTGCAGCTGCTGGGGTCACATGGAGAGGCACCATAAGGTATCGTAGCCTGGGTAAAACATTGGCTGGACAACAGGACACAGAAGGTAATTGTAAATGGAGTCCACTCTGAAGAAAGGGGGTTACTAGTGGGGTACCACAGGGTTCAGTACTGAGTCCAGTCCTTTTTAATGTCTTTATAAGTGACATTGCAGAGGGACTGGAAGAAAAAGTATGCCTCTTTGCAGATGACACAAAGATCTGCAACAGGGTTGATACACAGGAGGTGTGGAAAGGATGAGAAGGGACTTGGCAAGGTTGGAGGAATGGTCAGAAGTATGGCAGCTAGGATTCAATGTAAGAAGTGCAAATAATGCACCTGGAAACAAGAACCCAGGGAAGATTACACAATGGGAGGTAGTAACAACAACAAAAGGGAAAGGGACCTGGGGGTAATCATATCAGATGACCTTAAGTTTAGCAAGCAATGTGAGAAGGCAGTAGGAAGGGCTGGGGGTATACTGGGATGCATAGGGAGAGGCATCACCAGCAGAAAACAGGAAGTTGTTATCCCTCTGTACAGACAGTTGGTGAGACCCCATCTGGAGTACTGCGTCCAGTTCTGGAGACCCCATCTCTGCCAGGACATAGACTGGATAGAGGCAGTCCAGAGGAGGGCAATTAAAATGGTGCAGGGTCTGCAAAAGAAGCCGTATGAGGAGAGACTAAAGGAGCTTAATATGTATACCCTTGAGGAAAGAAGGGAGAGAGGGGACATGATAGAAACTTTTAAGTACCTCAGTGGAATCAAAAAACTCCAAGAGGGTAGCATCTGTCAGAAAAAGAGACGTGCAAGAACAAGGGGACACAATTTAAAGATGAGGGGGTGGTTCAGGGGCAATGTGAGGAAGTATTTTTCACATAGAGGGTAGTGGATGCATGGAACAGCCTTCCTGAGGAGGTTGTGGGGTCTAAAACTGTGGGAGAATTCAAGAATGCATGGGACAGACATAAGGCAATTCTTGTGGGGGGTAGGAAGAAATAGGCTGTTGGTTAACTAGGATCTGCGGCCTATCCTGTAGGTAGGGAAATGGGCAGACTAGATGGGCCAAGTGGTCCTTATCTGCCAACAAAGTCTATGTTTCTATGTTTCTATGTATGCCGTTCATGCTGTTAAAATCCCTGTGACTGGCAATAATAATGCAAGTGACAATGAGTTCCTCTCTGCCTCAGACAGTAGCTCTTTGTCTCAGTCTGACACTGTTGTGTCTGTAACATATCATTACTTCTTCAACGAAGTGAAATGAGCAAGTCTGGTCACAATGAATCAGGTAGTGCACTTGCAAATACATCCACCACTGTTGGCAATGAAAAGGACATATCCAGTGAATCCACTCCTTCTGTGTCGGCCAACAATGAAAATCTCTCAAGGTCCCCTGTCCACTCTTCTAGCACCAAAGAGCATGTCCCTTGTTCTGATCAGACAGGTGAAAAGACACAAGCAGTTTTTAGCTATCTTCCTAGCAGTCAAATAAAATCTGTCACATCTGAGGTGTGGAATTATTTCTCTGTTTGTAAAAGTGATCCATGCAGAGCAACTTGTTCCCTGTGCAAAGAGAGTGTAAGCCATAGTAACGTTGCATCATGCCTTGGCACTACAGCTCTTAAATGCTATCTGAAAAAACATTCAGTTTTGCCTGATCATCCAAAACCCATGTCCTCCATCTTCCAGCCCACACATGAGAAGGGTCAGGAATCTGAAACAGATACTGAATTGTCTGAACCTGATGCGAACAGAACCAGTGCCAGCCCTGGGATCACCATTACCACCAGTGCCAGCCCTGGGATCACCATTACCACCAGTGCCAGCCCTGGGATCACCATTACCACCAGCGCCAGCTGCACAGTCGGTGATGGCACTGAATGTATGAGTCCAAGTCCACCATCCCAGCGTCCATCTGGCCATCGAGGCACAGTGTATAATAAACCAGCAGGGATAGGTTGTAAACAGCTAACCCTGTCTCAGGCATTTGAAAGGAAGAATACTTTTACCAGAAATCATCCAAAGACCCTTCATCTTTGTGAGAGGCTAGGGTAACAAAGGATACTTGCAAGAAGAGGATTTTTGTTCCACAGTCTTTTATTCACTGGCACCAGCAGGAGCAGACCAAATATCAAAATAAAACGAACTTCACGAACAAAAAAAAAATAACTTATTTGACAGTTCAGATAGAATTTTCCCAAGGCAAACAGGAACACAGGCAAAGTTAACACATTCTTCCCGATGCTTACACTACAGCATCCAAAATCCCATCTGACCCAGTTAACAAATGCTTGGAATATAAAGGGTGGAAAACAATGTGATTGGTTCCTGAGTCAGTCAATCAAACTTTTACATTTCTTCCAGAACTTAACTTGATGTAACTTAAATATTTTATTTTCCCCTATCCCCCAATTAATTTATATTTATAATATTTACTAATGGATTCTTATTTGATCAGTTTTAGTACTGCTACAATGTTTCAAAAAATGCCAGGAGTTCCCGGCCTGATCCGACGAAATAAAAACAGGCAGACAAGGGCGGCCCTCCTAAAGAACAGTGCAGACGGGAGGAAACCACTGGCGTGACCCTCTAATTTGAGAGGCTATAAGCCTCAAACGGAGTCTACAAACATAAATTCTGAAAAGGGGAGACTCCCAAACAACCACGACTTCAATTTAGCTTTATTTTATTTTACTAAAAACCAAAGGCAGGGAGCCACGAATGTCTTTTATCGAGGAGGAAAAGCAGGAAACCACCGGAAAGTTAGTGCTCCAAATCTCAAGAGTGAGTACTTATATATATTTAAAAATACAACAAAACAAACATGAGAATCCTTACTTTGGCAGAACAAGAACAGTTTCGTTCTTTAACATTTCTTTAATCTACTACCCAGCCACTCGATTTTAAATATTATTTAAGGAGCGATCGACTGAGGATTATAACCTACCTTGCCAAGTTGCATGATATTATTTCTTATTTTATAAAGGCTCTACCTGAACAACAGAGAGAGGGAAAAAAACTGAAATTAGAAAACCCTAAGCTATAAGGGGAGAGGTTGAAAGAATAACCTGCAATAGATGGCCAGGCTATTACAAGCTATTCACCAAGCGATTCTTAAAAGTTTAAATAAGAACAAACACACATAAAAGACGAGGACAGCATTCACTCCACAAGACAATAAAAAAAAATAAACAAAGAGACGAAAGGTGGGGGGGGTCTTTTAACAGAAAGGGACTCTTTCACATTCCTCCCCCCTTTTGATGGAGCCACAGCCCGCCCTCTCCATGGCTCCACCCCGGGGTCCCATTAATCTTACAGAAGGTTAACAAATAAGAGGAAGACTAGTATCCTCCTAGTCATTCGTCACTACCCCGGGGCTAAGAGGACATTTTTTTTCAGTCCCATATCTGGATAGGAAATCCGCATTACTATTGGCAATTCCCTTTCTGTGTTTAATTTCAAAATGATAAGGTTGCAGTGAGAGGTACCACCGCATAATCCGGGGATTCTTATCCTTCATATTATGCAACCAGCACAATGGGTTATGGTCTGTCCAGATTATAAATTCTGTACCCCACAAATAGAATCGTAAGGCTTCTACAGCCCATTTAATAGCCAAACACTCCTTTTCAATAGTTGAGTATTTGGTTTCGCGTTCATGAAGCTTCCGACTAACATATATGATGGGATGTTCTTCCCCTTCAATATTCTGCGTTAACACAGCTCCAATACCCAGATTTGAAGCATCAGTTTGTAAAATAAAAGGGGCAGTAAAATCGGGCATATGGAGTATCGGAGAAGAACATAAGAGAGATTTTGTCTTACAAAAGGCTTCCTCACATTCTGGCATCCATATGACTTTATCTGGCTTACGTTTTCGCGTTAAGTCGGGCAAGGGCCCAGTTATTGTTGAAAAGGCAGGAATAAATAGCCTACAATAACCTGCCAAACCTAAGAAGGCTTGCACATTCTTCTTTGTTCTTGGTCTGGGACATTTAGCTACTGCATCGACTTTAGAGACCTCAGGTCTCACACAGCCTTTTCCAATCAAGAATCCTAAATACTTCATTTCTTGCATACCTATAGTGCATTTTCTGGATTTATGGTGAGTCCAGCATTGGAAATAGCAGTCAAAACCTCAGACAAGTGGTATAAGTGCTCCTTCCATGTTGGACTAAATCACTCACGTCATCTAGATAAGCTGCACTATAAGCAGTATGAGGTGCAAGAATTTTATCCATAATTCGTTGGAATGTAGCGGGGGCTCCATGTAATCTGAAAGGCATTACTGTGAACTGGAATAATCCTAAGGGTGTACTGAATGCCGTCTTCTCTCAGGCTTCTGGTTTTAAAGGTATCTGCCAATACCTTTTTGTTAAATCAAGTGTAGAAAAATATTGAGCATTACCCAAGTGATCTAATATGTCATCAATTCTGGGCATGGGATAGCTGTCAAATATGGAAATGGCATTAAGACGACAGAAATCTAGGCATAGACGCACTCCTCCTTCCTTCTTTTTGACAACCACTAATGGAAAATTCCAGTCACTATGAGAAATTTCGATAATTCCCATTTCCTGCGTTCGTTTTAATTCCTGAATTACTGATTCTCTGACTTTTTCAGGGAGAGGTAGGATTTCTGACAGATGGGGTATTCTCAGAAACTATAATATTATGAGTTTCCCGTTTATCTTCCTAGTGTCCCTTTGAATGTGTTTTAAATGATTGTATTACAGATAATAGATCTGTTGTTTGTTGAGGAGTTAACTCTGGATTTATTTTGATATCTTTCAGGTCCCCTGTTACTTCCAACCTACGATAAGCTATATCAAGTTCACTAGTATCTGTTTCCGGATAGATATACCCACATACCTCAGGTCTTCTTTCTTTCCAAGATTTTAATAATTTCACATGATAAACACGTTTCTTATTAATTTTATCATGTACTTATATTTCATAAGTGACAGGTCCAACTTTGCGAATGACTTTATATGGACCTTGCCACTTCATTAATAATTTATTATCGGATGAGGGAAGTAATAATAATACCTGATCCCCCTCTGAGAATGACTTAACCCCTGTACCTTTATCATATTGCTGTTTTTGTATAGCTTGTTGGTTTTGGTTAGTATCATGAGCCAATTGGCTATATTTTTTTATTCGTTCCCGTAATTGGTGCAGATATTCAGGAGGACATCTATTTTGTGTTTCTTTGTCCTCTTCCAACCATTCTTTTATTATATCTAGGGGGCCTCTGGGGTTCTTTCCATATAACAATTCAAATGGGGAGAACCCGGTTGAAGCTTAGGGTACCTCACTATATGCAAACATTAAATACGGAGATAGGTATCCCTGTCTTCCCTCATCCTGTATAAACTTTTGGACCATTTTTTTCATAGTTTGGTTGAAGCGTTCTACTAGACCGTCAGTTTGTGGGTGATAAGGTGTTGTTCTAATAGCTTCAATACCCAACATCTGGTACAACCGCATCAACACTTTAGAACAGAGTTAGTGCCTCTGTCTGTGAGTATTTCTTGAGGATACCTACTCGACTAAAAATCTTTCCAAGTTCCTCAGCAATTTTAGTAGCAGTGATGGAACGTAAAGGAATTGCTTCAGGATATTTTGTGGCGTAGTCACATACTACCAGAATATACTGATTTCTTTTGGAACTTTTCTGTACTGGTCCTACAATGTCTATTGCTATTCTCTGAAAGGGGGTAGTGAATAAGGGCATAGGTTGTAGTGGTACTGTCTCTTTCTTTAATACTTTTGCCACTTTTTGGCATTCTGGACAGGTTTTACAATAGTTAGCAACCTGTTCATGAATTCCAGGCCAAAAAAACCTATGTAATAGCCTACTCAGTGTTCGGTCTCTCCCCAGATGACCGGCCATTGGAATATCATGACCCAGGCACATTAAAAGAAAATGATACTTTTCAGAGACTAACAATTGTTCCACATGTTCATTCGTTTTTGGATTATCACAAATTCTATACATTAGGCCATTTCTTATTTTAACTTTGCTCATCTTTCCCTGAATCTTATCCTGTGAGATCAATAATTTTAAAGCCTCATCCTCCTGTTGTAACCACCCAAAATTACCCCTTTCACCCATTTTTACATTCCATATAACTTTATCTTTGACATCATAGAATTGATTATCAGTCCACTTTTGTTTTTCAGTTCTTCTCTGTCTTCTGCTTTTCGTGTCTTTCCCTGGTTCTCCATAAATATCCTGTTCGAAAGGAAAATGATGCTCTAAAGTGCCTTTTTGTTGAAGGGGATAAGTCTGTGACCTGGTTACTGCAGCACATATATTTGATGACACCAGAGACTGAAAGGAAGGACTGTCATGTCTGATTATAACCGGTACAGGAAGGTTAGGCACCACACCCACTTTTACAATTTGTACCTGTCCTTGTATAGTTAGTTCTATTTCTTCTAGTGGGTAAGAATGCGCGTGTTCCCATGAATACATGTCACCTTTGTAAATTCTTTGTCTGGAAAAGAAGCTGCACTTAGAAATCGAGAATGTATAAGAGTCTGTTTACTTCCTGAATCCAGTAACCCTAGAACTTTGTGCTGCCCCACTTGTACAGGTACCACAAACTCCCCCCAGTTAGCTAGGGCTAAATGTGCTTGTTCTATCTTTTTCTTAGGACAGTACCTTGCAATATGCCCCTTAGCTCTACATTCGTGACATATAATGTCTGGATTATACCCTTTTCCTGCTTTGCTGGTGCTTTGCGTGGTAGAAGCAGGAATATTTTCCACCGTATTAGGGTTAGTTCTTACCAGTTGATGGGGGTGAGTCTGATGAAATGTCCTTTGTCTTTGAGGTCGGGCAGTGATATAATCTTCAGCAAGATGAACAGCAATTTCTGTGGTCTCTGGGCGATGCTCCTTAACCCAAAGCTGAACATCTGATGGAAGTACACGTAGAAACTGTTCTAAGACTATAGTCTCAATAATTTGGTCTGTAGTTCGGGTGTGGGTTGCAGCCATTTAATACATAAGTCCTTCAATTGGATGTAGGTATCTTGGGGATTATTAACTGTAGTGTACTTATATGCCCGAAATCTCTGTCTATAAGTCTCTGTGTTTATATCATATCGCTTTAAAATAGCATGCTTCACCCGGTCATAGTTATTCATATCTAACATGTCCACTCGGCTATACATCAATTGAGCCTTCCCAGTCAAATAGGGAGCTAATCGAATGACCCACTGGTCTCGGGGCCAATTGCAGGCTATTGCCACTCTCTCAAAAGTCAGCAAATACGCTCCTATGTCATCGGTACCTGTTAGCTTGGCTAATTTAATGTCCTTCTGGCTCCCTCCGGGAATAGTAGGGGACCGCCCGGTACCCAATGCTTGAAAAACTCTTAAGGTATCATTCCATCTGGCTTCATATTCTCTCCTATCTTTATCCCTCTGTCGTTCAATCTCCAGCTGCCTGGTACAAAGCCATTTTAGCAAATCTTGTGGTTCTTCAGGGAGATGTTCTTCTTCCATACCTCCACTGGCCTGGTCCCTCCCTTCATTCTTGGGCACCTCCATCGCTCGTCTGGATGAAACCTTCCTTCGAGTCACAGGTTCCAGACCGGAGAATAAGGGTATTTGATATTTGGGTGTAATTGACCTAGTAAGCACTCTCTGTGGTTCAGGTCGATCTGTTAAGTAAGCGTCCTCTCGAACCTGTAACATCAGGTATGCATAAACCTTGGCACAGTCTGTTTCGTTGGTTACCTCAACCAGCCAAAATCCCACTTCTTACACCAAATGTGAGAGGCTAGGGTAACAAAGGATACTTGCAAGAAGAGGATTTTTGCTTCCACAGTCTTTTATTCACTGGCACCAGCAGGAGCAGACCAAATATCAAAATAAAACAAACTTCACGAACAAAAAAAAAATAACTTATTTGACAGTTCAGATAGAATTTTCCCAAGGCAAACAGGAACACAGGCAAAGTTAACACATTCTTCCCGATGCTTACACTACAGCATCCAAAATCCCATCTGACCCAGTTAACAAATGCTTGGCATATAAAGGGTGGAAAACAATGTGATTGGTTCCTGAGTCAGTCAATCAAACTTTTACATTTCTTCCAGAACTTAACTTGATGTAACTTAAATATTTTATCTTCCCCTTTCCTCCAATTAATTTATATTTATAATATTTACTAATGGATTCTTATTTGATCAGTTTTAGTACTGCTACAATGTTTCAAAAAATGCCAGGAGTTCCCGGCCTGATCCGCCGAAATAAAAACAGGCAGACAAGGGCCGGCCCGCTCCTAAAGAACAGTGCAGACGGGAGGAAACCACTGGCGAGACCCCTCAAGTTTGAGAGGCTATAAGCCTCAAACGGAGTCTACAAACATAAATTCTGAAAAGGGGGGAAGCTCCCAAAACAACCACAACTCCAATTTAGGCTTTAATTTTATTTTACTAAAAACCCAAAACGCGAGCGGAGCCACGCGAATTTGCGTATATGCGAGGAGGAAAAATGGGAAACCACCGGAAAGTTAGTGCTCCAAATCTCAAGAGTGAGTACTTATATCTATTTTAAAAATACAACAAAACAAACATGAGAATCCTTACTTTGGCAGAACAAGAACAGTTTTGCTCTTTAACATTTCTTTTATCTACTACCCAGCCACTACGATTTTAAATATTATTTAAGGGAACGATCGACTGGGGATTATAACCTACCTTGCCAAGTTGCACCGATATTATTTCTTATTTTATAAAGGCTCTACCCTGAACAACAGAGAGAGAAATAAAAACTGAAATTAGAAAACCCTAGCGCCATAAGGGGGGGGTGAAGAGAATAGCCTGCAATAGATGGCCAGGCTATTACAAGCTATTCATCAAATGATTCTTAAAAGATTAAATAAGAACAAACACACATAAAAGATGAGGACAGCATTCACTCCACAAGACAATAAAAAAAAAATAAACAAAGAGACGAAAGGTGGGGGGGTCTTTTAACAGAAAGGGACTCTTTCACAATCTTAATCACAGAATTGGTGAACTGTTAGCTGAAGCCTTTCTCCCACACTCATTGGTAGATTATGAGGATTTTAGGGAGTTCATGAAACTTGCCGAGCCTCGTTACAATGCTCCTCATTGAAGGTACTGTAAAACTAGTTATTCTCACCCAAAGTAATTTTAGTACAAACACAAATACAGTCCTAATTGCATAAATTAAATTTAGTGTTACGTCATTAGCACCACATTCACTATAATAGAAAAATTGCTAAATAGCTCAAATTAATTTAGTGCAATTTATTGTTTCAGCGAAAATAGTGAAAATAATTTAACAGTGAAAATTTCAAGTTTTACAATACTTTTTCTATGTTGAAATACCAAACGTTATCAGGCTTTAAAAGTGACAGTGATGTTTGCACTTAAAACTGCAGATGGTGGAGTTATTCATATCACAACAGATATGTTTAGCAGCAGTCAAAACATAGATTACATGTCCCTTACTGCTCATTAGATTACGTTTTCTTGTGCTTCTTCAAAAAAAAATATACCCCAAAAGATGGCATTACTGCATATAAAGAAGTTTGGGCAAAGTCATACCGCTGCAAACATCTTGCAGGAACTAAATGACCTCCTTCATGAATGGATTTATTGTCACGGTCTTAAATGTGGCTTCATAGTAAGTGACAATGGAGCCAACATCTTGAAAGCAGTATAGGATGGAGGATTTACATATGCTTCTTTCTTTGCACATTGCTTACATATAATTGTCACAGGATTCCTCAGCTATGAAACACAAGTGGATGGTATGATTGCTGTTTGCAAAAAAATTGTGACTCATTTTTCATATTCAACCAAGGCTATACAGACATCGTCCAAACTGCAAAAAAACACAAGCTGCCCCAGCAAAAGCTGATTCAAAATGTTTCCACTCAATGTAACTCAATGCTTTAGATGCTGCAGTGCCTCTTGGAACAAAGCAAGCTGTACATGAATATTGCTCCAGTTACATTATTGGAGATGACATTATGCTGTCTGTGCTGCAGGTGAAATTAATAGACAGTGTGCTATATCCGAGCTCCTTTTGAGACAGCTACAAGGGACATATCTTCTGAAGATGCATCTTTGAGTCAGATTATCTCACTCATAATGCTGTTTTCACATCATCTTAGTGTTCTAACTCTCCAGGTAGAAAAAGGTGGTGGCCCCTCTCCAGTCTGACACCAATGAAGCTTCACTCGAAAAAAGACCATTACAGCAATAGTCACTGTAATGGTTTGATTTTGAGTGTAGCCATCCCCCAGTGCTCTGCCCCCTTCCCGGAACAACTCCAACCTGGAGTTGACAATCTTAAAGTCTGGGGGTGGGGGCAGAATCCCACAAAAAACACTTGTCATTCGATGGCACAATACCTGTGTCAGTATTGTGCCATTGCTAAGCAAGAGGTCAGCATTTTCACTGTTGACCTCCCTTGCTGCTTCTGAAAAAGACAGATCTGAAGCTCAGACAACATGTCGGCTGTATCATGGGAATCTCATAAAGAGAATGAGTGAGTGCTTCAGAAACAATGAAAGATTAGTTAATATGGCAAAATCAAAACACTGTATCCTTGCAACTCTCTTAGATCCCAGGTTTAAGGCTATACATCTTCCAAACACAGATGATGTAGAGCAGTACGAATGTCTGTTGCTAGATGAGCTGCAGCACTCACAGGAGTCAAACACAGACATGTACAGTAGCTTCAGGTTGTCATCGCCACAACATGCAGATCCATCTTCACAAAGGGATACAGAACTGGAAAATATACCAATTATTAACAGTAGTTGTTCCACAACTGCCACTTCATCAACCCTTAGTAGCAAGCTAAATCTGTGGCAAAACCTTTCCCAAATTACTGCCATACCAGCTTAAGCTGATTCCTCTTCTGAGTGTTCTCTGTCCATCATGGTAGACAGTTACCTGCAAGAACCCCTTATTCCTATTGATGCATGCCCTTTTGAATACTAGAGATCAAAAAAGTTAATTAGGACCGATGTGTATGATGAAGCCTGTAAATATCCTGGGTGTCCTGCAACAAGTGTCTCTTCAGAACACATGATTAGTACAGCTGGCAATGTTGCAATAGGCACCAGAAATAGGTTGCTGCCAGAAAATGTACACACGTTAACTTTTATTAAAGTTAATAAGTCAAGATTTATCTATCCCTATAAGAGTATTCAAACTGATCCTGAAGTGATTGGTGTTGTGGTGCTGGTGGTGGCTGGTAAACATTGTGTGAGACAGAGTCTCTCTGGAGAAAAAAGGAAACTTTACAGACTGATGAACTGGGTTGTCTCTCTGTCTCCTTTTTCGATCTACTACTTGGACAATATACCCAAAACAACTTTCACCGTTTCCATGGCAAACTACTTTGTAACTAGGGTCTAAAGTCAGCAAGTTTTTTTTTTTTACCTGACAATTTTAACATCAATGAAAACATATATTTTTGGATTTACCATCTGTAAAATAAATTGATTTTGCTGGTTGTGTTTTATTTGCTTCTTTTTAGTAGTAAGTACCACTTTGTCTTACTTATGGCAGCAATGAAATGGAAAGTATTAACATGCCAGGCAAATCTTACCATGATCAACTCTAACTCCAATTCCAAGCTCCTGAATAATGCAAAGACACCCCAAAAAGCCACGCATGACATTGTGTTTCCTCTCTCTTCTACCGCTGCATCATGATTGTTAGACTGTGTGGTGGCATTAATTCCAAGCCAAGAAAGATGCAGTTGAAACTTGATCAAGGTGTGCAACAGTACACTGCTGCAACCAAACGTAGTCTGTGACTTTGTGGTGCATCAGCATGGGCCGGGACTGGGCGGTCTATATTTCAGCTTTAAACAGGACAGAAAATGAGTTCAAATTGGTGGCTGTTTATTATTTTCTCAATTACAGAAATGTTAGCCATAAACCAAAATGTTCTATATGTAACTTTACTGGATACAAAGTGTTGGGAAAACTGTATTTTATATTGTCATGTTTTTGTGGGCAGCATTCTGTTACAGGTCTCTTCAGGGAAACAGTGATCTGGAGTTTTACCTATGTCATGGTTTGATCACATAACTGTAAGCATAAGTCTCATACCACAGTAGCTCATGTTTAACATTCTGTTGTACACAAACCATGGCATAATAGTAACAACTCTTAAATTACTGGTTCCATGAAAAGAACTGTACAGAATGTTGTCCATAAGAAGGAAACAATTGAAAAGACAGTTTTTTAGAGAAGTGTTTATTAAGGAACAGTTAATTATGGCTCATTTGGAGGCAAGACTTTCATTTTTCTTATTAAGGACATTACGAACTGCTGCCACCCAGCACAAGTGTCCTACCCCCTAAAAAGAAGATAGGAATCAGAAATAAAAGAAAATCTACATCAACAGCTTTTACAGAATGTGACCAATCATAAAGTGTCTTTTTTACAAATAGTGATAATTTGATACATAAAGGGATTGACAGACACTGTTCCTTAAACATCACATGCCAACTGCTGCAGCTACATTAAATGTCCCTTAAGTTAGTAAGTGATGAGGAAACCACTTTTTCATTTATGTGACTGAAATGCACATTTTATTCATGTATCAGCTGGAAAATTGATGCATCATCTTAGAAAATTGCATGTATTATTTGCCAGCAACAATGATTGCTATATTTTTTTATTCAAATGTCTCGACTGACTACATTATGACATAATGGACCAGATATTCAAAACTTTGCCCTGGGGCTAAATGAGCACTAGCCGGCATGCTAAATTAGACCGGACCCAATAGCCCAGTATATTCAAAAGGGATAGCCCCAATGTTAAACCTGTTGAATATAGCATGCTAAGGAAGCCAGGCAAACTAGGCTGGGAGTGCAGTGCAAACATAACCTGGGAATAAGAGAGCTCTGAATATAGCAGCCCGGAAGTGCAAACCACAACAGCAGCCAAGTTCACGGCGACGTGAAGGAAGATAGAGGTGAACTATGTGGCCAATGTGTATGTCAGCAAAGGTTTGGACTCTGTAAAGCTACAGGCAGCAGTGCATGTGAACTTACATTGTGCAAAAATGTACAACATTTCCAAAATGTTTGCGCCACGCTAACACATTTGCACAGGTTTAGCGCAGAGCTAAGCCGTTTGCCCAGGGTTAAACTTTGCTATATTCAACAGTGACATGCAAATGAGTCTGCTTAGCTAGTCTCTGGGCAAACAGCCAGATTAGCATCTCATTATGTCCTGATTTGCATGCAACTTGCCCAGCATTACTGCAGGGTCCCACAGCTCCACCTGTTGGTCAGTCTGGGAGTGCATGGTGGTAGCTGCAGGCTACATTTATACAGTACAGCATAGCATATTGTACCCCAGGGGACTACACAGCACAGGCACGGGGGGGATGGTGCTGCATGCAACTATCAAACTGTAGTTCATGCTGCAGTGTACAGCAGGCACTACAGTAGCAAGGGGGCCAGTAGTCTGAGGGACACGGCAATGCCTATGGTGTGTAGAGCAGTGATGACCACTGCACTATACATAATGAGAGGCCCAACTTGCAGGTGCTTATGGACAGTGGACATTACTGTTATGCTGTTGTGCAACCCACAGATGCTGCATCACTGGCATGGGATGCTTACAGTGACATATACATGGTGGCTATGTGTGCTGTGGTGTCTGTACAGATGTGCAGTATGCGGCTGGGGGAGCACATACGATCAGACAAGTACACTTGTGTTGGAGTATTCCCAACACTGACCCATGTGTGCAGCATGGCTTGTCCCAGCCTTGTGGCCACACCCAATCTGAGGTGCAGCCTGGCCACTTGAACACCCTCCCCTCAACACCCTCCATGCCCACAGTGCTGCTTGTATGTGCTGACATCTGTTGGTGTCCACCGAAGGGTGGTCTGCAGGTGTGTGCTGTATGGCTGCACTGCCATGGTGTCCACTGGGAGTCGGGTCATCACTTACTGCCTGGCATGGCTGGGACCGGTGGCAGATGATGGCATCATTGTGATGCCATCAGTGGGCAGCATGTTTCCTCTATGTCTGACTTTTTCTATGTGTCATACTTATTGGATAGGGTCGTGCAAAGTTGCGCAAAAGCCACACAAACACCGAGCAAAGCTACAATGTCACACAAAGCTGGTTTGCCCAGGGTTAAGACTACCTTTTCCTGGGTGGTAGTTTGCACCACGCAAAGTGTTACATTAAGTTGAGCAAAACCACTTTTTGTGGCACTATTCACTGAATATAGCACTCGCGAACACTCCCCTCAGTTTGCCTTGCATACATTATGATTTTGCCGGTGCTAATGCAGTTTCGATGTGGTATTTGGTGTTTTGAATATAGTGGACCTGCGTTAACCCAGCGCTAAACCCGCGCAAACAGTTTGCACCCAGCGCAAAGTTTTGAATATCTGGACCAATATGTTTTGCACCAGTTCCACATTCTGCAGCTGCAGTACCTTGAATTTGTTATAAAAACTTTCTTTTAAAAATAGCAGCTTTCAATTTACTCATCTAAAAGGGAAAGCAGCAAATAGCTGAGAAGGTAATATCAGTTATTTTCTTCATAATTCAAGATGATGAGTATATAACTGAGTACATAAATGGCTAATGTGCCACTTTTTTCACTAAGGAACTATAATGCAGCTGCAGCAGGAAAGCTTTTAACATATGGGTGGGTGGGTGGGCCGTAGGTAAGTTGATGGCTTTATCAAACAGAAGAAACCATAGATAAACCTAGCTGTATTCCTATCAAAGTTGCACATGATCACTTCTCTCCCCCCTTATATTGAACAGTTTGTAGTTCTTTCTGTCCTCAATTTCACATGTATTTCACTAGTATCTTCATTATTGGCAGAATGTCCTCAATTTCAAATATATTTATTATTTTTATGTTTGCTTGCGAGCATGTGCAAGAAACATTATGGGGCAGCTTAGGAGAGAAGTGAGTTGTGGAGGTGCGGCACTGTGTCAGCCAAGGGAGGCACAGCATTTTGGGGCTTGGCACTGGTGGACCAATGGAGGCACAGTGTGACAATGACACTGGTCTCCAAAAGTTCCACCAAGTACAAACATTTTCACCGCAGTAATCAGGGGTCACCTCGTCATTGCAGTGTCGGCTGTTCTGCTGCAATGAGGGAGCGACCCATCATTGCAGGGGCGGAACGTTAGTAGTGTAATATTGTTTGTGAACATGACGGCAGCTTGCCGCCGCATTCACAAACAATATTACTCAGCCCCCACTGCCGAGGGGGTGCCCAATCCCCCTCAGCAGCATGTACCCCCCAAAACATTCTTTGTTTGCTGACGGGGGCCCAATCCCTATCGACTTCAGTCTTGTTCCAGTTTAATTTGCTGATGGGGGAGCCCACTCTCCGTCAGCATAATGTCCCCCATCTGAGTTTAATTTGCAAATAGGGGAGCCCACTCCCCATAGGCATAGTTCCCGCCCCCCCCCAAAAATGTAGGTATGTGCCGATGAGGGTGCCCAATCCCCCATCGGCTACAGCTGCCCAACCCCAAAAAACACTGGTTGGCATGCTGGGAGCCCACCCCAGTGTGCCAAATCCCATGTGAAAACAGAAAACCATCCTGCAATGTTTTTTTTAACCTGCAACCCAGAAAACGGTTCCTCGTTGAGTCCGGTGGCCCCAACCCCCAACCACCACCCACCCTCTGTGCACTCTGTCTTCCCACACCGCCCTCACCCCATACTTGCCTATGGAGCACGGCGCGATGATCTTCAGTGGACCGGGAACATGTCTGCACTCTTCAAAGCCAACCGTGAACTGAAGAAATGCCAGTAAGCTGTATAATGGCATAAACAGGATTTTTTCAACTTTGGGGCATATCTCAGCCATTTTGGGGAATTTTGCCATCTAATTTTCAACTTGGGGTTATTGGGACCCCTCCTCATGAATTTAGACACAGTCATGGCATTATTCGGTCTCAAAAGGTGATTTCGCGGTCACTGAGTGGAATCACCTTTTGGGACCGATTAACGAAATGACAGTGCCAGTGTTCATGAGGTGGGCTCTCAAAAAGTCTATGTTGCAAATTTGGTGGAAAAAATCCAAGAAATGACTGTTTTACGAGTGTGCATAGCGCAGTTGCTATGCACGCTTGTAACTTCATGAATTCGCAACATTTTCATTCCAGATTTTCAACATTGCCATTTTGCTGTGCCTCCTTATGAACAGTACAGCTGTCATTTTTCACATCCTGGCTGAAATGTGTTTTCGCATTTCCGGTGCAGAGTAGCGTGCTCGCTGTGGGAAATCAGTGTTCGGGACACATTAAGAAAATCACAGTGAGACTGTTCATGAGCAGAGTTCCTAAAATGCCTATGTTGAAAATTTTGTGACAAACGTCCATAACATGAGTGTGTTATGAGCGTGCATTGCGCAGTTTCCAAGCACGCTCATAACTTCATGAATTTGCAATATTTTCACTGCAGATTTTTAACATTGCCATTTTCCCACACTTCCTTATGAACAGTACAGCTGTCATTTTTCACATCCTGGCTGAAATGTGTTTTTGCACTTCAGGCACAGAATAGCGTGGTCACTGTGAGAAATCACTGTTTGGGAGACATTAAGAAGATCACAGTGACACTGTTCATGAGCAGAGGTCCTAAAATGCCTATGTTGAAAATTTGGTGACGAAAGTCAATAAAATGCCTGTGTTACATGCATGCGTTGCGCAGTTTCCATGTATGCTCTGAAGTGCGAGCATTTTTAATATACCCACTACAGATTTTCAACATTGCCATCTCTTCTCACCTCCCTTTGGATGGTACAGCTGTCATTCTTCACATCCTGCCCAATCTGTATTTTCATACATGTGTCGCAGAATGGCATGGTCACTGTTGGAAGTCAAAGTTCGGGACACATTGACAAAATCACACTGCCACTCTTCATGAGAAGAGGTCCCAAATGCTTTCATGAGGTGGGGTCAGAAAAAGGCCATGTTGAAAATGTGTAGTGTAAATACCAACAAATGCCTGGGGCATTGGGGTTTCTAACCATAACGTCCCACCCTGTACAGACTGACAGGCATCGGGGTGTGCCTTTGGATTGCCGGCTGTACTGCTCATGCCATCCCCCCCAGCCACTGACAGGCATCAAGGTGTACTTTGGACTCTTTGGCCCCATACTTCACTTCATTCTCCTATGGTGCACCCATGTCAGCGTATGTCTTTATGGAATGGGGTGACTGTAAAGCCAAACACCCCAAGGCACACCTCAACACATGTCGGTGTCTGCATAATAGGTTGAGGTGACATGCCATGACCGTCATGGGAGACAACCCAAACACTTGCCCCAATGCCTGTCCGTCTCTACGGGCTGGAGGTGGGGTTGGCGTGAAGTTCATTACTTCACTGCCATTCCTATTCTGCATCTGTCTAACTCCTGCATTTACAATGCTAATACCAGCAAGCAAACATTCGGCATTGACAAATGCTTGTATTACTGGCAGCACAATTTAAAAAATAGGGTTCGAGTTCCAAAACGTTCTAAAAAAGATTAGAACCCATAGAACTTTTTCGAAAGGTCTAGATTAGAACTTGAAGCCAGAACTTTGGAGGGTTCTAACAACCCTACTGGTGAGGCTGTATTTGGAGTACTGCGTGCAGTACTGGTGCCCCTATTTGAAAAGGGACATTAAGCTACTGGAGGGTTTCCAGTGAATGACGGTGAAAATGATCCTTGGATTGGAAGATAAACCATATGAAGAGAGACTGAGGGAGCTCAACATGTATTCCCTTGGGGACAAAAGGGAGAGAGGGGATATGATTGAGACCTTCAAGTACTTAAAGGGCATGAACAGAGTTAATGCTGAATGTATGTTTAGATTAAAAAGAGGGAGGGGAACAAGGGGACACAGTCTGAAACTGGAGGGAGGAAGATTTAGGAGGGAAATGAGGAAGCACAATTTTATGAAAAGGGTGATGACAGGGTGGAATGCACTGCCAGAGAAGGTGGTGTCATTGAAGCTGATAGGCAGCTTTAAGAAGTGGTGGGACAGGATCAAAGGGAGGGTCAAAACTGAGGGTGAACTGAGGAAAGGGAGAAGAAAGTAGGACAAAAGACAGAAGAAGGGGGGCAAGGGGGGGTAGCTGCTGTTTAAATGACTGAGTACTTCAAACTTGAGCAGACTAGATAGACCATAAAGCCTATATCTGCTGGCACTATCATATGTTTGTATATTATAAATGCCAGTACTAGATGCAATGTGCAGAACAGTACCCTGCTTGGAAGAGGACAACATGTAGTCCGATTCTCCTTCATGCTTTACATTATAACGTCACTGATTATCAATTTGCAACTGCTCAAGAAGATCCACCTTCATAAGTGCTGGTCAATAGAATTATTACACTCACTGAGGAATACCACTACTCTAAGTGCAGTTTAACCCCTGCAAGGTATATAGTTTTTTTTAATTTCCAACCTTGGTTTAAAAATACACTCACTAAGGTCACACTGCTGCTGAGACCTGAAGGGGAACAGGTCACCCACAGAGGGGTGGGGAGAGGTACTGAATTCTTTGTTTCTTTTTGCAGGTTAGGGTTTTTCCAGACAGAAAAGCAGAGATTGGTGAACAGGGTTTCATTTGTTTCAGAAGGGGGAACCTTTTTGTCTGCTTAGAGTTGGAGGCTCAAAGGATAAGAGCAGGAGCAGAGTACATTAAAGGCTTTTTTTAGAAGGCTTTTTATAGGGAAAAGCACATCAACCAGGGGACCAAGGACAGAGGTGAATGGGATGAGAGCAAGAGCAGACCAGCAATTTGTTTTTTGGAGCAGCAGAGGCTAAACCCCACAGGTTAAAGCAGCCAGAAAGGAGAATCAGGAGGAAAAGTTGGAGACAGGTACACCTTAACCAGTCATAAGGGAAAGGAAGGGAAAGGGAACATTGTTTAACCAGGAGTAGCACACTAAGCTGAAGCTTGTTTCCAGATGTGAGGTAGCACAAGGAAGTTAAGTGACTTGCTCAGGATCACACAGTATGCACCTAGGCGGCTGTGGGATTCAAAGGGTAAGATAGGGGAAGGAAAGCAGGAAAAGAAGAATTCCAGGGATGGTGGGAAAAAACAAGAGGGCAAAAGTGGGAATTGAGGGAAGGCAGGCAATAAAATGTGGAAGGCCATGATTACAAACACTCGCTGCCTGGGAAAGAAAATCCCAGACCTGGTGGCCTTGATGGCAGAAGCAGACCTAGACATAATGGTAATAACTGAGATGTGGTAAACAGAAAAACTCAGCTGGGAGGCAAATGTAATAGGTTATGCTCTATTTAGGAGGGATAGGGAAAGTAAAAAAAGAGGTGGGGTGGAGATGACTATGTATGTTAGAGAAGGTATAAAAGTAACTGCAGTGCAGAGTAGGCAAGGGGAGGTGCAAGGTACTGTGTGTCACCCCTGAGCCAGGCAATGGCACTATAATTCACATGGGGTGATCTACAGGCCTCCAGCTCAGGGGAAGAGGTGGATTAGGGCTAGTGGATGAAATACATGAGAGGGCAACAAAAGGGGAGGTACTACTGCTGGGGGATTTTAATATACCAGAGGTAGCCTGGATGATCCCAGCAGGTGCCTAAGCTAGGAGCTGTGACATCTTGACTTTCTGCAGACAGCAGGCTTCAGACAGCTAGTGCTAGAACCCACCAGGGACAGGGTGATTCTGGACCTAGTGCTTACCAGTAGAGACAGAATCACCAAAGTCTGGGTAGAAGGTAACTTAGGATCCAGTGACCACCAAACAGTATGGTCTAACATGGGTATAGGGGTACAGGGTTGCAGTCAAGCCACACAAAGGCGAGAGTCTTGGATTTCAGGAAAGCATACTTTGCTAGGATAAGGATAGGTATTAAAGAAGCCCTGGTGAGGAGGGAGGCAGGAGGGGGGTTGAGGAGCAGTGGTCACATCTAAAAGGAGCCACATAGTGGAAGTGACAAACCAGTACATTAGGCTAAGTCACAAAGGCAAGAGAAGGAAGAAACCACTATGGTTCTCACAAGAGGTAGCAGAGAAAGTAAGGGCCAAACAGGTTGCAAACAGTATAAGAAGATGCAGAAAGAGGATAGGGTGGTGTACCTAAATTGTCTGAAGGAAGCAGAGAAAGCTATTAGGAGCGCAAAAGCGCAAACAGAGGGAAGACTAGCACATACAGTGAAAAAAGGGGACAAGTCATTCTAAGTATATCAGTGAAAGAAAGAAGTCAGGGGGGTTGTAAGGTTCAGAGGGTAAGAAGGGGAGAGTTTGGAGGGAGACCTGGAAAAGGCAGAG
The DNA here is from genome assembly GCA_016271365.2 of Neoceratodus forsteri. Classification (NCBI taxonomy): domain Eukaryota; kingdom Metazoa; phylum Chordata; order Ceratodontiformes; family Ceratodontidae; genus Neoceratodus; species Neoceratodus forsteri. The sequence goes on along the minus strand of CM028130.1, from coordinate 39,085,276 downwards.
ATACTGAATAAATATTTCTGTTCAGTATTTACTGAAGAAGGGGAGGGATAGGGACCACAGCTGGGCACCAGATATAAAGGTGGTGTGGAGGTGAACACTGGTCCATTTACAGAAGACAGAGTCCTGGAGGAGCTCACATAGCTGAAGGTAGACAAAGCAATTGTGCCAGGCGGTATACAGCACAGGATTTTGAAGGAGCTGCGGAGGGAGCAGGCCACACCACTGTCAGCCATGTTCAGTGAGCTGCTCAACACAGGAATAGTTCCAGAGGATGGAAGGAGCGCTCATGGTTAGTCCCTCTTCACAAAAATGGTAGCAGGGAGTAAGCAATAAACTACAGGTCGGTCAGCCTCACCTCAGTAGTGGGTAAGATTAGGGAGGCACTGCCTCAGGAAAGGATTGTGGAACACTTGGAATCCAAGAGGGCCCAGGACAAATGGCAGCATGGATTCACAGTAGGAAGGTTATGTCAAACAAATCTGATTGATTTTTTTGAATGGGTGACAAAAGAGATGGATTGAGGGAGCAGTAGATGTCACCTACCTTGATTTCAGCAAGGCCTTCAACACCATTCCACATAAAGACTGGTGAACATGTTGGGAAGCATGTGAGTGGGCCACAAGGTGGTTAACTGGGTTAGAAAATGGTTAGGGGACTGGAAGCAGAGGGTAGTGATAATAAATGGGATCCAATCCAAGTAGAAGGGGGGTGATCAGTGGGGTACCTCAGGGATCAGTCCTGGGGCCAGTAGATATGTACCCAGGACTGCAACACTATTACAGAGAAAACATCGATGCCAACAACATTGATATTTTCACTGTAATAGACTGCCCTGGCACACTCTATCTCCTGGTTCTGCACCCCCACCCCGATCCTACTCTGACTCAGAGTTAGAATCCTAGAGATTGGAGGGTGTGGGACAGAGCCACTTGCATGGAGGGTTTTGGGGTCGAAGCCCCCCTTTGAAAAAACAGCCAGGGTCTCAAGTAGGATTTATGTCAACCGCAAGTTGTGGTTGACATAAATCTGTCACTGTGATGGCGGTCGACAACTTAGTTTTCGAATCGGAATCATGGAGTTGGGCCAGTACTTTTTAATGTCTTCATTAGTGAAATTGCAGAAGGACTGGAGAGGAAGGTTTGCCTGTTTGCAGATCACACAAATATCTGTAACAGGTTGGACACTAAAGAGGGGGGTGGAGAAAATGAGGGGAACCAAGGAAAGTTGAATAAATTGTCCGAAGTGTGGCAACCGAGGTTCAATGTGAAGAAGTGCCAAATTATGCATTTAGGATGCAGAAACCCTGGACAGAGCTACAGGATGGGGTTGGGGGGGTTGCTAGCAGTCACCAGGGAAGAAAGGGATCTAGGGGTTATTATCTAAGGTGACCTAAAGGTGGCCAAGTACAGTACAAAGGCTGTAGGGAGGGCCAGTGGCATATTGGGGTGCATAAGAATGGGTATCACTAGCAGAAGGAGTGAGGTGGTGATATCACTATACAAAACACTGGTGAGGCCTCATCTGGAATACTGTGTACAATTCTGGAGGCGGCATCTTCATAAGGATGTAGGCAGGGTGGAAATGGTTCAGAGGTGGGCAACAACACTAGTATAAAAATAGTACAAGGCTTGCACCAGAAGGCATATGAGGAGAGACTGAAATATCTCAATATGTATACACTGGAAGAGAAGCGGGAATGTGGAGATATGACTGAAACCTTTGAGTATCTTCAGGGTATACACAAGGTGCAGGTGGGAAACATCTTTCTGTAGAGGAGAAGTACTAGAACAAGGGGGCATGATATGAGAATGGAAGAAGGCAAGATAAAGGGAAATGCGAAGAAGTTTTCTTCACAGAAAGGGAGGTGGATGCATGGAATAACCTACCCCAGGTGGTAATGGGAGCACCAACAGTGCAAGGATTTGAACATGCATGGGATAGGCACAAGGGAACCCTGGCAGTGGGAAAGAGAGGCTAAAGTTGATGATCATGCAGAGTCAGAGGTGGCTAATTAAAGGTAGTGTACAAGGGTAGACTGAATGGGCGTGGTGGTACTTATCTGCTATCAGTGTTACTATGTTACTGTATGCAAGTCTGCAGGAATATCTACTTCTGTACACATCGCTCACACTGTATATCAGTCTGCATGTAATGTACTGTTCTACACATCTATCACACTGTGTATCACTCTAGAGGTAATGTACTGTTCTACACATCGCCCACACTGTATAACAGTCTGCAGGTAATGTACTGTTCTACACATCGCCCACACTGTATATCAGTCTGCAGGTAAAGTACTGCTCTACACATCGTTCACACTGTATATCAGTCTGCAGGTAATGTACTGCTCTATACATCAACCACACTGTATATCAGTCTGCAGGTAAAATACTGCTCAACACATCGCTCACACTGTATATCAGTCTGCAGGTAATGTACTGTTCTACACATCGCTCACACTGTATATCAGTCTGCAGCTAATGTACTCTTCTACACATCGCCCACACTGTATATCAGTCTGCAGGTAAAATACTGCTCTACACATCGCTCATACTGTATATCAGTCTGCAGGTAATGTACTGTTCTACACATCACCCACACTGTATATCAGTCTGCAGGTAATGTACTGTTCTACACATCGCCCACACTGTATATCAGTCTGCAGGTAATGTACTTTCTACACATCGCCACACTGTATATCAGTCTGCAGGTAATGTACTGTTCTACATCGCCCACACTGTATATCAGTCTGCAGGTAATGTACTGTTCTACACATCGCCCACACTGTATATCAGTCTGCAGGTAATGTACTCTTCTACACATCGCCTCACACTGTATATCAGTCTGCAGGTAATGTACTGCTCTACACATCGCTCACACTGTATATCAGTCTGCAGGTAATGTACTCTTCTACACATCGCCACACTGTATATCAGTCTGCAGGTAATGTACTGTTTGCACATCGCCCACACTGTATATCAGTCTGCAGGTAATGTACTGTTCTACACATCGCTCACACTGTATATCAGTCTGCAGGTAATGTACTCTTCTACACATTGCCCACACTGTATATCAGTCTGCAGGTAATGTACTGCTCTACACATCGCTCACACTGTATATCAGTCTGCAGGTAATGTACTGCTCTACACATCGCTCACACTGTATATCAGTCTGCAGTAATGTACTGTTCTACACATCGCCCACACTGTATATCAGTCTGCAGGTAATGTACTGCTCTACACATCGCTCACACTGTATATCAGTCTGCAGGTAATGTACTGTTCTACACATCGCTCACACTGTATATCAGTCTGCAGGTAATGTACTGTTCTACACATCGCCCACACTGTATATCAGTCTGCAGGTAATGTACTGTTCTCACATCGCTCACACTGTATATCAGTCTGCAGTAATGTACTGTTCTACACATCACCCGCACTGTATATCAGTCTGCAGGTAATGTACTTCTTCACATCGCCACACTGTATATCAGTCTGCAGGTAATGTACTGTTCTCACATCGCCCACACTGTATATCAGTCTGCAGGTAATGTACTGTTCTACATCGCTCACACTGTATATCAGTCTGCAGGTAATGTACTGTTTTACACATCGCTCATACTGTATATCAGTCTGCAGGTATGTACTGTTCTCACACCCGCACTGTATATCAGTCTGCAGGTAATGTACTTCTACACATCGCCCACACTGTATATCAGTCTGCAGGTAATGTACTGTTCTACATCGCCCACACTGTATATCAGTCTGCAGGTAATGTACTTCCCACATCACTACACTGTATATCAGTCTGCAGCTAATGTACTGTCTACACATCGCCACACTGTATATCAGTCTGCAGGTAATGTACTGTTCACACATCGCCACACTGTATATCAGTCTGCAGGTAATGTACTGTTCTACACATCACCACACTGTATATCAGTCTGCAGGTAATATACGTTCTACACATTCTCACACTGTATATCAGTCTGCAGGTAATGTACTGCTCTACATCGCTCACACTGTATATCAGTCTGCAGCTAATGTACTCTTCTACACATCGCCCGCACTGTATATCAGTCTGCAGGTAATGTACTCTTCTACACATCGCCCACACTGTATATCAGTCTGCAGGTAATGTACTGTTCTACACATCGCTCATACTGTATATCAGTCTGCAGGTAATGTACTGTTCTACACATCACCCGCACTGTATATCAGTCTGCAGGTAAAGTACTGCTCTACACATCGCTCACACTGTATATCAGTCTGCAGGTAATGTACTGCTCTACACATCGCTCATACTGTATATCAGTCTGCAGGTAATGTACTGCTCTCACACATCGCTCACACTGTATATCAGTCTGCAGGTATGTACTGTTCTCACATCGCCCACACTGTATATCAGTCTGCAGGTAATGTACTTCTCACATCGCCCACACTGTATATCAGTCTGCAGGTAATGTACTGTTCTACATCGCCCACACTGTATATCAGTCTGCAGGTAATGTACTGTTCTACACATCGCTCACACTGTATATCAGTCTGCAGGTAATGTACTGTTCTACACATCGCCACACTGTATATCAGTCTGCAGGTAATGTACTGCTCTACACATCGCTCACACTGTATATCAGTCTGCAGGTAATGTACTGTGTTCACTACATCACCCGACTGTATATCAGTCTGCAGGTAAAGTACTGCTCTACACATCGCTCACACTGTATATCAGTCTGCAGGTAATGTACTGTTCTACACATCGCTCATACTGTATATCAGTCTGCAGGTAATGTACTGTTCTACACATCACTCACACTGTATATCAGTCTGCAGGTAATGTACTGCTCTACACATCGCTCACACTGTATATCAGTCTGCATGTAATGTACTGCTCTACACATCGCTCACACTGTATATCAGACTGCAGGTAATGTACTGCTGTACACATTGCACACACTATGTATCAGTCTGCAGGTAATGTACTGCTCTCACATCGCTTCACACTGTATATCAGTCTGCAGGTAATGTACTGCTGTACACATTGCATACACTATGTATCAGTCTGCAGTATGTACTGCTCTACACATCGCTCACACTGTATATCAGTCTGCAGGTAATGTGTACTGTTCTCACACATCACCCGCACTGTATATCAGTCTGCAGGTAATGTACTGCTCTTCACATCGCCACACTGTATATCAGTCTGCAGGTAATGTACTGTTCTACACATCGCCACACTGTATATCAGTCTGCAGGTAATGTACTGTTTACACATCGCTCACACTGTATATCAGTCTGCAGGTAATGTACTGCTCTACACATCACCTCACTGTATATCAGTCTGCAGGTATGTACTCTCTACATCGCCCACTGTATATCAGTCTGCAGGTAATGTACTGTTCTCACATCGCCCACACTGTATATCAGTCTGCAGGTAATGTACTGTCTACACATCGCTCACACTGTATATCAGTCTGCAGGTAATGTACTGCTTTACACATCCATACTGTATATCAGTCTGCAGGTAATGTACTGTTCTACATCACCCACACTGTATATCAGTCTGCAGGTAATGTACTGTTCTACACATCGCCACACTGTATATCAGTCTGCAGGTAATGTACTGTTCTCACATCGCCCACACTGTATATCAGTCTGCAGGTAATGTACTGTTCTACACATCACTCACACTGTATATCAGTCTGCAGGTAATGTACTGCTCTACACATCGCTCACACTGTATATCAGTCTGCAGGTAATGTACTGTTCTACACATCGCCCACACTGTATATCAGTCTGCAGGTAATGTACTGTTTACACATCGCTCACACTGTATATCAGTCTGCAGGTAATGTACTGCTCTACACATCGCTCACACTGTATATCAGTCTGCAGGTAATGTACTGTTCTACACATCGCTCACACTGTATATCAGTCTGCAGGTAATGTACTGCTCTACACATCGCTCACACTGTATATCAGTCTGCAGGTAATGTACTGTTCTACACATCGCCCACTGTATATCAGTCTGCAGGTAATGTACTGCTCTACACATCGCTCACTGTATATCAGTCTGCAGGTAATGTACTGTTCTACACATCGCCTCATACTGTATATCAGTCTGCAGGTAATGTACTTTTACACATCGCCCACACTGTATATCATCAGTCTGCAGGTAATGTACTGCTCTACACATCGCTCACACTGTATATCAGTCTGCAGGTAATGTACTGCTCTACACATCGCTCACACTGTATATCAGTCTGCAGCTAATGTACTGTTCTACACATCACCCGCACTGTATATCAGTCTGCAGGTAATGTACTGTTCTACACATCGCCCACACTGTATATCAGTCTGCAGGTAATGTACTGTTCTACACATCGCCCACACTGTATATCAGTCTGCAGGTAATGTACTGCTCTACACATCGCTCACACTGTATATCAGTCTGCAGGTAATGTACTGTTCTACACATCGCTCACACTGTATATCAGTCTGCAGCTAATGTACTGTTCTACACATCACCCGCACTGTATATCAGTCTGCAGGTAATGTACTCTTCTACACATCGCCCACACTGTATATCAGTCTGCAGGTAATGTACTGTTCTACACATCGCCCACACTGTATATCAGTCTGCAGGTAATGTACTGTTCTACACATCGCTCACACTGTATATCAGTCTGCAGGTAATGTACTGTTTTACACATCGCTCATACTGTATATCAGTCTGCAGCTAATGTACTGTTCTACACATCACCACACTGTATATCAGTCTGCAGGTAATGTACTGTTCTACACATCCCACACTGTATATCAGTCTGCAGGTAATGTACTGTTCTACACATCGCCTACACTGTATATCAGTCTGCAGGTAATGTACTGTTCACACATCGCCACACTGTATATCAGTCTGCAGCTAATGTACTGCTCTACACATCGCATACACTGTATATCAGTCTGCAGGTAATGTACTGTTCTACACATCGCCACACTGTATATCAGTCTGCAGGTAATGTACTGTTCTCACATCACCCGCAGACTGTATATCAGTCTGCAGGTAAAGTACTGTTACACATCGCTCACACTGTATATCAGTCTGCAGGTAATGTACTGTTTCAACATCGCCTTACACTGTATATCAGTCTGCAGTAATGTACTGCTTCTCACATCGCCACTTGTATATCAGTCTGCAGGTAATGTACTGTTTCACACATCGCCCACACTGTATATCAGTCTGCAGGTAATGTACTGTTCTACACATCGCCTACACTGTATATCAGTCTGCAGGTAATGTACTGTTCTACACATCGCTCACATTGTATATCAGTCTGCAGGTAATGTACTGTTTTACACATCGCCTCATACTGTATATCAGTCTGCAGGTAATGTACTGCTCTACACATCGCTCACACTGTATATCAGTCTGCAGGTAATGTACTGTCCTACACATCACTCACACTGTATATCAGTCTGCAGCTAATGTACTGCTCTACACATCGCACACACTGTATATCAGTCTGCAGGTAATGTACTGTTCTACACATCGCTCACACTGTATATCAGTCTGCAGGTAATGTACTGTCCTACATCGCCCACACTGTATATCAGTCTGCAGCGAATGTACTGCTCTACACATCGCACACACTGTATATCAGTCTGCAGGTAATGTACTGTTCTACACATCGCTCACACTGTATATCAGTCTGCAGGTAATGTACTGTTCTACACATCACCCGCACTGTATATCAGTCTGCAGGTAAAGTACTGTCAGCCTGCATGTAATGTACTGCTCTACACATCGTTCACACTGTATATCAGACTGGAGGTAATGTACTGCTGTACACATTGCACACACTATGTATCAGTCTGCAGGTAATGTACTGCTCTACACATCGTTCACACTGTATATCAGACTGTAGGTAATGTACTGCTGTACACATTGCACACACTATGTATCAGTCTGCAGGTAATGTACTGTTCTACACATCGCTCACACTGTATATCAGTCTGCAGCTAATGTACTGTTCTACACATCACCCGCACTGTATATCAGTCTGCAGGTAATGTACTCTTCACACATCGCCTGCACTGTATATCAGTCTGCAGGTAATGTACTGTTCTACAATCGCCACACTGTATATCAGTCTGCAGGTAATGTACTGTTCTACATCGCTCACACTGTATATCAGTCTGCAGGTAATGTACTCTTCCACATCGCCACACTGTATATCAGTCTGCAGGTAGTACTGCTCTACACATCACCTCACTGTATATCAGTCTGCAGGTAATGTACTCTTCACATCGCCCACACTGTATATCAGTCTGCAGGTAATGTACTGTTCTACACACGCCTACACTGTATATCAGTCTGCAGGTAATGTACTGTTCTACACATCGCCACACTGTATATCAGTCTGCAGGTAATGTACTGTTTTACACAGCTCATACTGTATATCAGTCTGCAGCTAATGTACTGTTCACACATCACCTGCACTGTATATCAGTCTGCAGGTAATGTACTGTTCTACACATCGCCTCACACTGTATATCAGTCTGCAGGTAATGTACTGTTCTTACATCGCCACACTGTATATCAGTCTGCAGGTAAGTACTGCTTCTCACATCGCCACACTGTATATCAGTCTGCAGGTAATGTACTGTTCTACACATCGCCACACTGTATATCAGTCTGCAGGTAATGTACTGTTCTACACATCACCCCACTGTATATCAGTCTGCAGGTAATGTACTGCTACACATCGCCTACACTGTATATCAGTCTGCAGGTAATGTACTGTTCACACATCGCCATACTGTATATCAGTCTGCAGGTAATGTACTGCTCTACACATCGCTCACACTGTATATCAGTCTGCAGGTAATGTACTGCTCTACACATCGCTCATACTGTATATCAGTCTGCAGGTAATGTACTGTTCTACACATCGCCACACTGTATATCAGTCTGCAGGTAATGTACTGTTCTACACATCGCTCACACTGTATATCAGTCTGCAGGTAATGTACTGTTCTACACATCGCCCACACTGTATATCAGTCTGCAGGTAATGTACTGCTCTACACATCGCCACACTGTATATCAGTCTGCAGGTACGTACTGCTCTACACATCGCCACACTGTATATCAGTCTGCAGGTAATGTACTGCTCTACACATCGCTCACACTGTATATCAGTCTGCAGGTAATGTACTGTTCTACACATCCACACTGTATATCAGTCTGCAGGTAATGTACTGCTTCACACATCGCCTCACACTGTATATCAGTCTGCAGGTAATGTACTGTTCTACACATCGCCACACTGTATATCAGTCTGCAGGTACGTACTGTTCTCACATCGCTCACACTGTATATCAGTCTGCAGTATGTACTGCTTCACATCCGTCACACTGTATATCAGTCTGCAGCTAATGTACTGTCTACACATCACCACACTGTATATCAGTCTGCAGGTAATGTACTGTTCTACACATCGCTCACACTGTATATCAGTCTGCAGGTAATGTACTGTTCTACACATCGCTCACACTGTATATCAGTCTGCAGGTAATGTACTGTTCTACACATCGCTCACACTGTATATCAGTCTGCAGGTAATGTACTGCTCTACACATCGCTCACACTGTATATCAGTCTGCAGCTAATGTACTGTTCTACACATCACCCGCACTGTATATCAGTCTGCAGGTAATGTACTCTTCTACACATCGCCCACACTGTATATCAGTCTGCAGGTAATGTACTGTCTCACATCGCCCCACTGTATATCAGTCTGCAGGTAATGTACTGTTCTACACATCACCACACTGTATATCAGTCTGCAGGTAATGTACTGCTTCTACATCGCCCACACTGTATATCAGTCTGCAGGTAATGTACTGTTCTACACATCGCTCATACTGTATATCAGTCTGCAGGTAATGTACTGTTCTACACATCACCCGCACTGTATATCAGTCTGCAGGTAAAGTACTGCTCTACACATCGCACACTGTATATCAGTCTGCAGGTAATGTACTGTTTCACACATCGCCACACTGTATATCAGTCTGCAGCTAATGTACTCTTCTACACATCGCCTGCACTGTATATCAGTCTGCAGGTAATGTACTCTTCTACACATCGCCCACACTGTATATCAGTCTGCAGGTAATGTACTGTTCTACACATCGCTCATACTGTATATCAGTCTGCAGGTAATGTACTGTTCTACACATCACCCGCACTGTATATCAGTCTGCAGGTAATGTACTCGTTCTACACATCGCTCACACTGTATATCAGTCTGCAGGTAATGTACTGCTCTACACATCGCTCATACTGTATATCAGTCTGCAGGTAATGTACTGCTCTACACATCACTCACACTGTATATCAGTCTGCAGGTAATGTACTGCTCTACACATCACCCGCACTGTATATCAGTCTGCAGGTAATGTACTCTTCTACACATCGCCCACACTGTATATCAGTCTGCAGGTAATGTACTGTTCTACACATCGCCCACACTGTATATCAGTCTGCAGGTAATGTACTGTTCTACACATCACCCACACTGTATATCAGTCTGCAGGTAATGTACTGTTCTACACATCGCACACACTGTATATCAGTCTGCAGGTAATGTACTGTCTCATACATCGCCACACTGTATATCAGTCTGCAGGTAATGTACTGTTCTACACATCACCCGCACTGTATATCAGTCTGCAGGTAATGTACTGCTCTCACACTCGCCACACTGCTATATCAGTCTGCAGGTAATGTACCGTTCTACATCGCCATACTGTATATCAGTCTGCAGGTAATGTACTGCTCTACACATCACTCACACTGTATATCAGTCTGCAGGTAATGTACTGCTCTACACATCGCTCACACTGTATATCAGTCTGCATGTAATGTACTGCTCTACACATCGTTCACACTGTATATCAGACTGCAGGTAATGTACTGCTGTACACATTGCACACACTATGTATCAGTCTGCAGGTAATGTACTGCTCTACACATCGCTCACACTGTATATCAGTCTGCAGGTAATGTACTGCTGTACACATCGCACACACTGTATATCAGTCTGCAGGTAATGTACTGCTCTACACATCGCTCACACTGTATATCAGTCTGCAGGTAATGTACTGTTCTACACATCACCACACTGTATATCAGTCTGCAGGTAATGTACTCTTCTACACATCGCCCACACTGTATATCAGTCTGCAGGTAATGTACTGTTCTACACATCGCTCACTGTATATCAGTCTGCAGGTAATGTACTGTTCTACACATCGCCACACTGTATATCAGTCTGCAGGTAATGTACTGCTCACACATCGCCTCACTGTATATCAGTCTGCAGGTAATGTACTGTTCTACACATCGCCACACTGTATATCAGTCTGCAGGTAATGTACTGTTCTACACATCGCCCACGCTGTATATCAGTCTGCAGGTAATGTACTGTTCTACACATCGCTCACACTGTATATCAGTCTGCAGGTAATGTACTGTTTTACACATCGCTCATACTGTATATCAGTCTGCAGGTAATGTACTGCTTACACATCGCTCACACTGTATATCAGTCTGCAGGTAATGTACTGTTCTACACATCGCCACACTGTATATCAGTCGCGGTAATGTACTGTTCTACACATCGCCCACACTGTATATCAGTCTGCAGGTAATGTACTGTTCTACATCGCTCACACTGTATATCAGTCTGCAGGTAATGTACTGCTCTACACATCGCACCCACTGTATATCAGTCTGCAGGTAATGTACTGTTTCACATCGCCTACACTGTATATCAGTCTGCAGGTAATGTACTGTTCTACACATCACCACACTGTATATCAGTCTGCAGGTAATGTACTGTTCTACACATCGCCCACACTGTATATCAGTCTGCAGGTAATGTACTGTTCTACATCGCTCACACTGTATATCAGTCTGCAGGTAATGTACTGCTCTACACATCGCCCACACTGTATATCAGTCTGCAGGTAATGTACTGTTCTCACATCGCTCACACTGTATATCAGTCTGCAATGTACTGCTCTACACATCGCTCACACTGTATATCAGTCTGCAGGTAATGTACTGCTCTACACATCGCTCACACTGTATATCAGTCTGCAGGTAATGTACTGTTTACATCGCCCACACTGTATATCAGTCTGCAGGTAATGTACTGCTCTACACACGCTCACTGTATATCAGTCTGCAGGTAATGTACTGTTCTACACATCGCCTCCACTGTATATCAGTCTGCAGGTAAGTACTGCTCTCACATCACCACACTGTATATCAGTCTGCAGGTAATGTACTGTTTACACATCGCCACATGTATATCAGTCTGCAGGTAATGTACTGTTCTCACATCGCCTACACTGTATATCAGTCTGCAGGTAATGTACTGTTCATCACACGTATATCAGTCTGCAGTATGTACTTTCACATCGCTACACTGTATATCAGTCTGCAGGTAATGTACTGTTCACACATCGCCATCACTGTATATCAGTCTGCAGGTAATGTACTGTTCTACACATCGCCTCACACTGTATATCAGTCTGCAGGTAATGTACTGTTCTACACATCGCCTCACTGTATATCAGTCTGCAGGTAATGTACTGTTTTCACATCGCCCACACTGTATATCAGTCTGCAGGTAATGTACTGTTCTACATCACACATGTATATCAGTCTGCAGGTAATGTACTTTCACATCGCCACACTGTATATCAGTCTGCAGGTAATGTACTGCTCTACACATCGCTCACACTGTATATCAGTCTGCAGGTAATGTACTGCTCTACACATCGCTCACACTGTATATCAGTCTGCAGGTAATGTACTGTTCTACACATCGCCCACACTGTATATCAGTCTGCAGGTAATGTACTGTTCTACACATCGCCTCACACTGTATATCAGTCTGCAGGTAATGTACTGTTCTACACATCACACTGTATATCAGTCTGCAGGTAATGTACTGTTCTACACATCGCTCACACTGTATATCAGTCTGCAGGTAATGTACTGTTCTCACATCGCTCACACTGTATATCAGTCTGCAGGCTACTGTTCTACACACGCTCACACTGTATATCAGTCTGCAGGTAATGTACTGTTCTACACATCGCTCACACTGTATATCAGTCTGCAGGTAATGTACTGTTCTACACATCGCCATACTGTATATCAGTCTGCAGGTAATGTACTGTTCTACACATCACCACACTGTATATCAGTCTGCAGGTAATGTACTGTTCATACATCGCTCACACTGTATATCAGTCTGCAGGTAATGTACTGTTCTACACATCGCCTACACTGTATATCAGTCTGCAGGTAATGTACTTTCTACATCACTCACACTGTATATCAGTCTGCAGGTAATGTACTGTTCTACACACGCCACACTGTATATCGTCTGCAGGTAATGTACTGCTTCATACATCGCCACACTGTATATCAGTCTGCAGGTAATGTACTGTTCTACACATCGCTCACACTGTATATCAGTCTGCAGGTAATGTACTGTTCTACATCGCTCACACTGTATATCAGTCTGCAGGTAATGTACTGTCTACACATCGCTCACACTGTATATCAGTCTGCAGGTAATGTACTGTCACACTGCTCACTGTATATCAGTCGCAGTACGTATCACCCACTGTATATCAGTCTGCAGGTAACGTACTGCTCTACACATCGCCACACTGTATATCAGTCTGCAGGTAATGTACTGTTCTACACATCGCCACACTGTATATCAGTCTGCAGGTAATGTACTGTTCTACACATCGCTCACACTGTATATCAGTCTGCAGGTAATGTACTGTTCACACATCGCCCACACTGTATATCAGTCTGCAGGTAATGTACTGTTCACATCGCCACATCTGTATATCAGTCTGCAGGTAATGTACTACTGCTGCACATTGCACACACTTATATCAGTCTGCAGGTAATGTACTGCTCTACACATCCGCTCACTGTATATCAGTCTGCAGGTAATGTACTGTTCTACACATCCCAGACTGTATATCAGTCTGCAGGTAATGTACTCTTCACATCGCCCACACTGTATATCAGTCTGCAGGTAATGTACTGTTCTCCACATCGCCCACACTGTATATCAGTCTGCAGGTAATGTACTGTTCACACATCGCCACACTGTATATCAGTCTGCAGGTAATGTACTTTCTCCACATCGCCCACACTGTATATCAGTCTGCAGGTAAGTACTGCTCTACACATCACCCGCACTGTATATCAGTCTGCAGGTAATGTACTGTTCTACACATCGCCCACACTGTATATCAGTCTGCAGGTAATGTACTGTTCTACACATCGCCCACACTGTATATCAGTCTGCAGGTAATGTACTGTTCTACACATCGCTCACACTGTATATCAGTCTGCAGGTAATGTACTGTTTTACACATCGCTCATACTGTATATCAGTCTGCAGCTAATTACTGTTCTACACATCACCCACTGTATATCAGTCTGCAGGTAATGTACTGTTCTACACATCGCCCACACTGTATATCAGTCTGCAGGTAATGTACTGTTCTACACATCACTCACACTGTATATCAGTCTGCAGGTAATGTACTGCTCTACACATCGCACACACTGTATATCAGTCTGCAGGTAATGTACTGTTCTACACATCGCTCACACTGTATATCAGTCTGCAGGTAATGTACTGTTCTACACATCACCCGCACTGTATATCAGTCTGCAGGTAAAGTACTGCTCTACACATCGCTCACACTGTATATCAGTCTGCAGGTAATGTACTGTTCTACACATCGCTCATACCGTATATCAGTCTGCAGGTAATGTACTGCTGTACACATCGCTCACACTGTATATCAGTCTGCAGGTAATGTACTGTTCTACACATCGCTCATACTGTATATCAGTCTGCAGGTAATGTACTGTTCTACACATCGCCCACACTGTATATCAGTCTGCAGGTAATGTACTGTTCTACACATCGCCCACACTGTATATCAGTCTGCAGGTAATGTACTGTTCTACACATCGCCCACACTGTATATCAGTCTGCAGGTAATGTACTGCTCTACACATCGCTCATACTGTATATCAGTCTGCAGGTAATGTACTGCTCTACACATCGCTCACACTGTATATCAGTCTGCAGGTAATGTACTCTTCTACACATCGCCCGCACTGTATATCAGTCTGCAGGTAATGTACTGCTCTACATTACATCACACTGTATATCAGTCTGCAGGTAATGTACTGTTCTACACATCGCCACACTGTATATCAGTCTGCAGGTAATGTACTGCTCTACACATCGCACAACTGTATATCAGTCTGCAGGTAATGTACTGTTCTCACATCGCCACACTGTATATCAGTCTGCAGGTAATGTACTGTTCTACACATCACCACACTGTATATCAGTCTGCAGGTAATGTACTGCTTTACACATCGCCACACTGTATATCAGTCTGCAGGTAATGTACTGTTCTACACATCGCCCACACTGTATATCAGTCTGCAGGTAATGTACTGTTCTACACATCGCTCACACTGTATATCAGTCTGCAGGTAATGTACTGTTTTACACATCGCCCACTGTATATCAGTCTGCAGGTACGTACTGTTCTACACATCACCCGCACTGTATATCAGTCTGCAGGTAATGTACTGTTTCACACATCGCCCACTGTATATCAGTCTGCAGGTAATGTACTGTTCTACACATCGCCCACACTGTATATCAGTCTGCAGGTAATGTACTGTTCTACACATCGCCACACTGTATATCAGTCTGCAGGTAATGTACTGTTCTACACATCGCTCACACTGTATATCAGTCTGCAGGTAATGTACTGTTCTACACATCGCCCACACTGTATATCAGTCTGCAGGTAATGTACTGTTCTACACATCACTCACACTGTATATCAGTCTGCAGGTAATGTACTTGTTCCAACATCGCCTACACTGTATATCAGTCTGCAGGTAATGTACTGTTCACATCGCTCACACTGTATATCAGTCTGCAGGTAATGTACTGCTCTACACATCGCCACACTGTATATCAGTCTGCAGGTAATGTACTGTTCTACATCGCATTGTATATCAGTCTGCAGGTAAGTACTGTTCTACACATCGCCACACTGTATATCAGTCTGCAGGTAATGTACTGTTCTACACATCGCTCACACTGTATATCAGTCTGCAGGTAATGTACTGTTCTACACATCGCCACACTGTATATCAGTCTGCAGGTAATGTACTGTTCACATCGCTCACACTGTATATCAGTCTGCAGGTAATGTACTGTTCACACATCGCCACACTGTATATCAGTCTGCAGGTAATGTACTGTCTACACATCGCCTACACTGTATATCAGTCTGCAGGTAATGTACTGTTCCACACATCGCCCACACTGTATATCAGTCTGCAGGTATGTACTGTTCTACACATCGCCCACACTGTATATCAGTCTGCAGGTAATGTACTCTTCTACACACGCCCACACTGTATATCAGTCTGCAGGTAATGTACTGTTCTACACATCGCTACACTGTATATCAGTCTGCAGGTAATGTACTGTTCTACACATCACCCGCACTGTATATCAGTCTGCAGGTAATGTACCTTCTCACATCGCCACACTGTATATCAGTCTGCAGGTAATGTACTGTTCTACACATCGCCCACACTGTATATCAGTCTGCAGGTAATGTACTGTTCTACACATCACTCACACTGTATATCAGTCTGCAGCTAATGTACTGCTCTACACATCGCACACACTGTATATCAGTCTGCAGGTAATGTACTGTCTACACATCGCCACACTGTATATCAGTCTGCAGGTAATGTACTGTTCTACACATCACCCGCACTGTATATCAGTCTGCAGGTAATGTACTGTCTACACATTGCTCACACTGTATATCAGTCTGCAGGTAATGTACTGCTTTCACATCGCCTCACACTGTATATCAGTCTGCAGCTAATGTACTCTTCTACACATCGCCCGCACTGTATATCAGTCTGCAGGTAATGTACTCTTCTACACATCGCCCACACTGTATATCAGTCTGCAGGTAATGTACTGTTCTACACATCGCTCATACTGTATATCAGTCTGCAGGTAATGTACTGTTCTACACATCACCCGCACTGTATATCAGTCTGCAGGTAAAGTACTGCTCTACACATCGCTCACACTGTATATCAGTCTGCAGGTAATGTACTGCTCTACACATCGCTCATACTGTATATCAGTCTGCAGGTAATGTACTGCTCTACACATCACTCACACTGTATATCAGTCTGCAGGTAATGTACTGCTCTACACATCACCCGCACTGTATATCAGTCTGCAGGTAATGTACTCTTCTACACATCGCCCACACTGTATATCAGTCTGCAGGTAATGTACTGTTCTACACATCGCCCACACTGTATATCAGTCTGCAGGTAATGTACTGTCCTACACATCACTCACACTGTATATCAGTCTGCAGGTAATGTACTGTTCTACACATCGCCACACTGTATATCAGTCTGCAGGTAATGTACTGTTCTACATCGCCACACTGTATATCAGTCTGCAGGTAATGTACTGTTCTACACATCGCCTGCACTGTATATCAGTCTGCAGGTAATGTACTGCTTCTACACATCGCCACACTGTATATCAGTCTGCAGGTAATGTACTGTTTACACATCGCTCATACTGTATATCAGTCTGCAGGTAATGTACTGCTCTACACATCACTCATACTGTATATCAGTCTGCAGGTAATGTACTGCTCTACACATCGCTCACACTGTATATCAGCCTGCATGTAATGTACTGCTCTACACATCGTTCACACTGTATATCAGACTGCAGGTAATGTACTGCTGTACACATTGCACACACTATGTATCAGTCTGCAGGTAATGTACTGCTCTACACATCGTTCACACTGTATATCAGACTGCAGGTAATGTACTGCTGTACACATTGCACACACTATGTATCAGTCTGCAGGTAATGTACTGCTCTACACATCGCTCACACTGTATATCAGTCTGCAGCTAATGTACTGTTCTACACATCACCCGCACTGTATATCAGTCTGCAGGTAATGTACTCTTCTACACATCGCCCACACTGTATATCAGTCTGCAGGTAATGTACTGTTCTACACATCGCCCACACTGTATATCAGTCTGCAGGTAATGTACTGTTCTACACATCGCTCACACTGTATATCAGTCTGCAGGTAATGTACTCTTCTACACATCGCCCACACTGTATGTCATTCTGCAGGTAAAGTACTGCTCTACACATCACTCTCACTGTATATCAGTCTGCAGGTAATGTACTCTTCTACACATCGCCCACACTGTATATCAGTCTGCAGGTAATGTACTGTTCTACACATCGCCCACACTGTATATCAGTCTGCAGGTAATGTACTGTTCTACACATCGCTCACACTGTATATCAGTCTGCAGGTAATGTACTGTTTTACACATAGCTCATACTGTATATCAGTCTGCAGCTAATGTACTGTTCTACACATCACCTGCACTGTATATCAGTCTGCAGGTAATGTACTGTTCTACACATCGCCCACACTGTATATCAGTCTGCAGGTAATGTACTGTTCCTACATCACCACACTGTATATCAGTCTGCAGCTAATGTACTGCTCTACACATCGCACCCACTGTATATCAGTCTGCAGGTAATGTACTGTTCTACACATCGCCACACTGTATATCAGTCTGCAGGTAATGTACTGTTCTACATCACCCGCACTGTATATCAGTCTGCAGGTAAAGTACTGCTCTACACATCGCTCACACTGTATATCAGTCTGCAGGTAATGTACTGTTCTACACATCGCTCATACTGTATATCAGTCTGCAGGTAATGTACTGCTGTACACATCGCTCACACTGTATATCAGTCTGCAGGTAATGTACTATTCTACACATCGCTCATACTGTATATCAGTCTGCAGGTAATGTACTGCTGTACACATCGCTCACACTGTATATCAGTCTGCAGGTAAAGTACCGCTCTTCACATCGCTCATACTGTATATCAGTCTGCAGGTAATGTACTGTTCTACACATCGCCCACACTGTATATCAGTCTGCAGGTAAAGTACTGCTCTACACATCGCTCATACTGTATATCAGTCTGCAGGTAATGTACTGCTCTACACATCGCTCACACTGTAAATCAGCCTGCATGTAATGTACTGCTCACACATCGCTCACACTGTATATCAGACTGCAGGTAATGTACCGCTGTACATTACACACACATGTATCAGTCTGCAGGTAATGTACTGCTCACACATCGCTCACACTGTATATCAGACTGCAGGTAATGTACTGCTGTACACATTGCACACACTATGTATCAGTCTGCAGGTAATGTACTGCTCTACATCGCCACACTGTATATCAGTCTGCAGCTAAGTACTGTTCTACACATCACCCACACTGTATATCAGTCTGCAGGTAATGTACTCTTCACATCGCCTACACTGTATATCAGTCTGCAGGTAATGTACTGTTCTAACATCGCCTACACTGTATATCAGTCTGCAGGTAATGTACTGTTCTACACATCGCTCACACTGTATATCAGTCTGCAGGTAATGTACTGTTTTACACATCGCTCATACTGTATATCAGTCTGCAGCTAATGTACTGTTCTACACATCACCGCACTGTATATCAGTCTGCAGGTAATGTACTTTCTACATCGCCCGCACTGTATATCAGTCTGCAGGTAATGTACTGTTCTACATCGCCTACACTGTATATCAGTCTGCAGGTAATGTACTGTTCTACACATCGCCACACTGTATATCAGTCTGCAGGTAATGTACTGTCTCACATCGCTCACACTGTATATCAGTCTGCAGGTAATGTACTGTTCTCACATCGCCTACACTGTATATCAGTCTGCAGGTAAGTACTGCTTCACATCACTCACACTGTATATCAGTCTGCAGGTAATGTACTGTTCTACACATCCCACTGTATATCAGTCTGCAGGTAATGTACTGCCTACACATCGCATACACTGTATATCAGTCTGCAGGTAATGTACTGCTCAACACTCGCTCATACTGTATATCAGTCTGCAGGTAATGTACTGTTCTACACATCGCCCACACTGTATATCAGTCTGCAGGTAATGTACTGCTCTACACATCGCTCACACTGTATATCAGTCTGCAGGTAATGTACTGCTCTACACATCGCTCACACTGTATATCAGTCTGCAGGTAATGTACTGTTCTACACATCACCCACACTGTATATCAGTCTGCAGGTAATATACTGCTCTACACATCGCTCACACTGTATATCAGTCTGCAGGTAATGTACTGTTCTACACATCGCTCACACTGTATATCAGTCTGCAGGTAATGTACTGCTCTACACATCGCACACTGTATATCAGTCTGCAGGTATGTACTGTTTCACATCGCCACACTGTATATCAGTCTGCAGCTAATGTACTGTTCTACACATCACCCGCACTGTATATCAGTCTGCAGGTAATGTACTCTTACACATCGCCCACACTGTATATCAGTCTGCAGGTAATGTACTGTTCTACACATCGCCCACACTGTATATCAGTCTGCAGGTAATGTACTGTTCTACACATCGCTCACACTGTATATCAGTCTGCAGGTAATGTACTGTTTTACACATCGCTCATACTGTATATCAGTCTGCAGCTAATGTACTGTTCTACACATCACCCGCACTGTATATCAGTCTGCAGGTAATGTACTCTTCTACACATCGCCCACACTGTATATCAGTCTGCAGGTAATGTACTGTTCTACACATCGCCCACACTGTATATCAGTCTGCAGGTAATGTACTGTTCTACACATCACTCACACTGTATATCAGTCTGCAGCTAATGTACTGCTTCACATCGCCACACTGTATATCAGTCTGCAGGTAATGTACTGTTCTACATCACCACACTGTATATCAGTCTGCAGGTAATGTACTGTCTCACATCACCCGACTGTATATCAGTCTGCAGGTAATGTACTGCTCTACACATTGCTCACACTGTATATCAGTCTGCAGGTAATGTACTGCTTACACATCGCTCACACTGTGTATCAGTCTGCAGCTAATGTACTGTTCTACACTCGCCTCACTGTATATCAGTCTGCAGAATGTACTTTTCACACATCGCCTACACTGTATATCAGTCTGCAGGTAATGTACTGTTCTACACATCGCCATACTGTATATCAGTCTGCAGGTAATGTACTGTTCTACACATCACCCGCACTGTATATCAGTCTGCAGGTAAGTACAGTTCACACATCGCCACACTGTATATCAGTCTGCAGGTAATGTACTGCTCTACACATCGCTTCATACTGTATATCAGTCTGCAGGTAATGTACTGCTCTCACATCACTCACACTGTATATCAGTCTGCAGGTAATGTACTGTTCCACATCACCCACTGTATATCAGTCTGCAGGTAATGTACTCTTCATACATCGCCCACACTGTATATCAGTCTGCAGGTAATGTACTGTTCTCACATCGCCACACTGTATATCAGTCTGCAGGTAATGTACTGTCCTACACATCACCACACTGTATATCAGTCTGCAGGTAATGTACTGCTTCACACATCGCCACACTGTATATCAGTCTGCAGGTAATGTACTGTTCTACACATCGCCTACACTGTATATCAGTCTGCAGGTAATGTACTGTTCTACACATCACCCGCACTGTATATCAGTCTGCAGGTAATGTACCGTTTCACATCGCTTCACACTGTATATCAGTCTGCAGGTAATGTACTGCTTCACACATCCATACTGTATATCAGTCTGCAGGTAATGTACTGCTCTACACATCACTCACACTGTATATCAGTCTGCAGGTAATGTACTGTTCATACATCGCTCACACTGTATCTCAGCCTGCAGGTAATGTACTGCTCTACACATCGCTCACACTGTATATCAGTCTGCAGGTAATGTACTGCTTACACATTGCACACACTATTATCAGTCTGCAGGTAATGTACTGCTCTACATCGTCACACTGTATATCAGACTGCAGGTAATGTACTGCTGTACACATTGCACACATGTATCAGTCTGCAGTAATGTACTGCTTCACACATCGCTCACACTGTATATCAGTCTGCAGCTAATGTACTGTTCTACACATCACCCGCACTGTATATCAGTCTGCAGGTAATGTACTCTTCTCAACATCGCCCACTGTATATCAGTCTGCAGGTAATGTACTGTTTCACATCGCCCACACTGTATATCAGTCTGCAGGTAATGTACTGTTCTACACATCGCTCACACTGTATATCAGTCTGCAGGTAATGTACTGTTCTACATCGCCCACACTGTATATCAGTCTGCAGGTAACTACTGTCTCACATCACCTCACTGTATATCAGTCTGCAGGTAATGTACTTTCTACACATCGCCCACACTGTATATCAGTCTGCAGGTACGTACTGTTCTACACATCGCCCACACTGTATATCAGTCTGCAGGTAATGTACTGTTCTACACATCGCCACACTGTATATCAGTCTGCAGGTAATGTACTGTTTTACACATAGCTCATACTGTATATCAGTCTGCAGGTAATGTACTGTTCACACATCGCCTGCACTGTATATCAGTCTGCAGGTAATGTACTGTTCTACACATCGCTCACACTGTATATCAGTCTGCAGGTAATGTACTGTTCTATACATCACCCGCACTGTATATCAGTCTGCAGGTAAAGTACTGCTCTACACATCGCTCACACTGTATATCAGTCTGCAGGTAATGTACTGTTCTACACATCGCTCATACTGTATATCAGTCTGCAGGTAATGTACTGCTCTACACATCGCTCACACTGTATATCAGTCTGCAGGTAATGTACTGTTCTACACATCGCTCATACTGTATATCAGTCTGCAGGTAATGTACTGCTCTACACATCGCTCACACTGTATATCAGTCTGCAGGTAAGTACTGCTCTACACATCGCTCATACTGTATATCAGTCTGCAGGTAATGTACTGTTTATACATCGCCCACACTGTATATCAGTCTGCAGGTAATGTACTGCTCTACACATCGCTCACACTG
This sequence comes from Neoceratodus forsteri, assembly GCA_016271365.2. Taxonomy (NCBI): domain Eukaryota; kingdom Metazoa; phylum Chordata; order Ceratodontiformes; family Ceratodontidae; genus Neoceratodus; species Neoceratodus forsteri. The sequence continues at coordinate 39,062,048 of CM028130.1, read as the reverse complement.
TATATCAGTCTGCAGGTAATGTACTGCTCTACACATCGCTCACACTGTATATCAGTCTGCAGGTAATGTACTGCTCTACACATCGCTCACACTGTATATCAGACTGCAGGTAATGTACTGCTGTACACATTACACACACTATGTATCAGTCTGCAGGTAATGTACTGCTCTACACATCGCTCACACTGTATATCAGACTGCAGGTAATGTACTGCTGTACACATTGCACACACTATGTATCAGTCTGCAGGTAATGTACTGTCTCTCACATCGCTCACACTGTATATCAGTCTGCAGGTAATGTACTGTTCTCCACATCACCCACTGTATATCAGTCTGCAGGTAATGTACTTTCTACACATCGCCCACACTGTATATCAGTCTGCAGGTAATGTACTGTTCTACACATCGCCTACACTGTATATCAGTCTGCAGGTAACCTATACACGCTCACACTGTATATCAGTCTGCAGGTAATGTACTGTTTCATACATCGCTCATACTGTATATCAGTCTGCAGCTAATGTATTGTTCTGCACATCACCCGCACTTATATCAGTCTGCAGGTAATGTACTTTCACATCGCCCACACTGTATATCAGTCTGCAGGTAATGTACTGTTCTACATCGCCCACACTGTATATCAGTCTGCAGGTAATGTACTGTTCACATCGCCACACTGTATATCAGTCTGCAGGTAATGTACTGTTCTACACATCGCTCACACTGTATATCAGTCTGCAGGTAATGTACTCTTCTACACATCGCCCACACTGTATATCAGTCTGCAGGTAATGTACTGTTCTACACATCGCTCACTGTATATCAGTCTGCAGGTAATGTACTGCTCTCACATCGCACACTGTATATCAGTCTGCAGGTAATGTACTGTCTACACATCGCCTCATACTGTATATCAGTCTGCAGGTAATGTACTTTACACATCGCCCACACTGTATATCAGTCTGCAGGTAATGTACTGTTCTCACATCGCCTACACTGTATATCAGTCTGCAGGTAATGTACTGTTTACACATCGCTCACACTGTATATCAGTCTGCAGGTAATGTACTGTTCTGCACATCACCCACACTGTATATCAGTCTGCAGGTAATATACTGCTCACACATCGCTCACACTGTATATCAGTCTGCAGGTAATGTACTGTTCATCACATCGCTCACACTGTATATCAGTCTGCAGGTAATGTACTGTTCTCACATCGCCACACTGTATATCAGTCTGCAGGTATGTACGCTCCTACACATCGCTACACTGTATATCAGTCTGCAGCTAATGTATTTTCTACACATCACCCGCACTGTATATCAGTCTGCAGGTAATGTACTTTCTACACATCGCCCACTGTATATCAGTCTGCAGGTAATGTACTGTCTACACATCGCCACACTGTATATCAGTCTGCAGGTAATGTACTGTTCTACACATCGCTCACACTCTATATCAGTCTGTAGGTAATGTACTGTTTTACACATCGCTCATACTGTATATCAGTCTGCAGCTAATGTACTGTTCTACACATCACCCGCACTGTATATCAGTCTGCAGGTAATGTACTTTCACACATCGCCCACACTGTATATCAGATCTGCAGGTAATGTACTGTTCTCACATCGCCACACTGTATATCAGTCTGCAGGTATGTACTGTTCACACATCGCCACACTGTATATCAGTCTGCAGGTAATGTACTGCTCTACACATCGCACACACTGTATATCAGTCTGCAGGTAATGTACTGTTCTACACATCGCTCACACTGTATATCAGTCTGCAGGTAATGTACTGTTCTACACATCACCCGCACTGTATATCAGTCTGCAGGTAAAGTACTGCTCTACACATTGCTCACACTGTATATCAGTCTGCAGGTAATGTACTGCTCTACACATCGCTCACACTGTATATCAGTCTGCAGCTAATGTACTCTTCTACACATCGCCCGCACTGTATATCAGTCTGCAGGTAATGTACTCTTCTACACATCGCCCACACTGTATATCAGTCTGCAGGTAATGTACTGTTCTACACATCGCTCATACTGTATATCAGTCTGCAGGTAATGTACTGTTCTACACATCACCCGCACTGTATATCAGTCTGCAGGTAAAGTACTGCTCTACACATCGCTCACACTGTATATCAGTCTGCAGGTAATGTACTGCTCTACACATCGCTCATACTGTATATCAGTCTGCAGGTAATGTACTGCTCTACACATCACTCACATTGTATATCAGTCTGCAGGTAATGTACTGCTCTACACATCACCCGCACTGTATATCAGTCTGCAGGTAATGTACTCTTCTACACATCGCCCACACTGTATATCAGTCTGCAGGTAATGTACTGTTCTACACATCGCCCACACTGTATATCAGTCTGCAGGTAATGTACTGTCTCACACATCACTCACACTGTATATCAGTCTGCAGCTAATGTACTGCTCTACACATCGCACACACTGTATATCAGTCTGCAGGTAATGTACTGTTCTACACATCGCTCACACTGTATATCAGTCTGCAGGTAATGTACTGTTCTACACATCACCCGCACTGTATATCAGTCTGCAGGTAATGTACTGCTCTACACATCGCTCACACTGTATATCAGTCTGCAGGTAATGTACTGCTCTACACATCGCTCACACTGTATATCAGTCTGCAGGTAATGTACTGTTCTACACATCGCCCACACTGTATATCAGTCTGCAGGTAATGTACTGCTCTACACATCGCTCACACTGTATATCAGCCTGCATGTAATGTACTGCTCTACACATCGTTCACACTGTATATCAGACTGCAGGTAATGTACTGCTGTACACATTGCACACACTATGTATCAGTCTGCAGGTAATGTACTGCTCTACACATCGCTCACACTGTATATCAGACTGCAGGTAATGTACTGCTGTACACATTGCACACACTATGTATCAGTCTGCAGGTAATGTACTGTTCATACATCCTCACACTGTATATCAGTCTGCAGCTAATGTACTGTTCTCACATCACCCGCACTGTATATCAGTCTGCAGTATGTACTCTTCTACACATCGCCACACTGTATATCAGTCTGCAGGTAATGTACTGTTCTACACATCGCCACACTGTATATCAGTCTGCAGGTAATGTACTGTTCCTACATCGCTCACACTGTATATCAGTCTGCAGGTAATGTACTGTTCTACACATCGCCCACACTGTATATCAGTCTGCAGGTAATGTACTGTCTCACATCACCACACTGTATATCAGTCTGCAGGTAATGTACTCTTCTACACATCGCCCACACTGTATATCAGTCTGCAGGTAATGTACTGTTCTACACATCGCCCACACTGTATATCAGTCTGCAGGTAATGTACTGTTCTACACATCGCTCACACTCTATATCAGTCTGTAGGTAATGTACTGTTTTACACATCGCTCATACTGTATATCAGTCTGCAGCTAATGTACTGTTCTACACATCACCCGCACTGTATATCAGTCTGCAGGTAATGTACTCTTCTACACATCGCCCACACTGTATATCAGTCTGCAGGTAATGTACTGTTCTCACATCACTCACACTGTATATCAGTCTGCAGCTAATGTACTGCCTCACACATCGCACCCACTGTATATCAGTCTGCAGGTAATGTACTGTTCTACACATCGCCACACTGTATATCAGTCTGCAGGTAATGTACTGTTCATACATCACCCGCACTGTATATCAGTCTGCAGGTAATGTACTGCTCTACACATCGCCACACTGTATATCAGTCTGCAGGTAATGTACTGTCTCTACACATCGCCTCACTGTATATCAGTCTGCAGGTAATGTACTGCTCTACACATCGCCACACTGTATATCAGTCTGCAGGTAATGTACTCTTCTACACATCGCCACACTGTATATCAGTCTGCAGGTAATGTACTGCTGTACACGCTCACACTGTATATCAGTCTGCAGGTAAAGTACTGCTTACACATCGCTCACACTGTATATCAGTCTGCAGGTAATGTACTGTTCTACATCGCCGACACTGTATATCAGTCTGCAGGTAAAGTACTTTCACATCGCTCACACTGTATATCAGTCTGCAGGTAATGTACTGCTCTACACATCGCCACACTGTATATCAGTCTGCAGGTAATGTACTGCCTCACACATCGCTCACACTGTATATCAGACTGCAGGTAATGTACTGCTGCACACATTACACACACTATGTATCAGTCTGCAGGTAATGTACTGCTCTACACATTGTTCACAATGTATATCAGACTGCAGGTAATGTACTGCTGTACACATTGCACACACTATGTATCAGTCTGCAGGTAATATACTGTTCTACACATCACCACACTGTATATCAGTCTGCAGTAATGTACTGTTCTACACATCGCCTCACACTGTATATCAGTCTGCAGGTAATGTACTGTTCACATCGCTCACACTGTATATCAGTCTGCAGGTAATATACTGTTCTACACATCACCCCACTGTATATCAGTCTGCAGGTAATGTACTGCTCTCACATCGCTCACACTGTATATCAGTCTGCAGGTAATGTACTGCTTCTCACATCGCCCACACTGTATATCAGTCTGCAGCTAATGTACTGCTTCTACACGCCTGCACTGTATATCAGTCTGCAGGTAATGTACCTCTTCACATCGCCCACACTGTATATCAGTCTGCAGGTAATGTACTGTTCTACACATCGCTCATACTGTATATCAGTCTGCAGGTAATGTACTGTTCTACACATCACCCGCACTGTATATCAGTCTGCAGGTAAAGTACTGCTTTACACATCGCTCACACTGTATATCAGTCTGCAGGTAATGTACTGCTCTACACATCGCTCATACTGTATATCAGTCTGCAGGTAATGTACTGCTCTACACATCACTCACACTGTATATCAGTCTGCAGGTAATGTACTGCTCCACACATCACCCGCACTGTATATCAGTCTGCAGGTAATGTCTCTTCTACACATCGCCCACACTGTATATCAGTCTGCAGGTAATGTACTGTTCTACACATCGCCCACACTGTATATCAGTTTGCAGGTAATGTACTGTCCTACACATCACTCACACTGTATATCAGTCTGCAGCTAATGTACTGCTCTCTACATCGCACACACTGTATATCAGTCTGCAGGTAATGTACTGTTCTACACATCGCTCACACTGTATATCAGTCTGCAGGTAATGTACTGTTCTACACATCACCCGCACTGTATATCAGTCTGCAGGTATAGTACTGTCAGCCTGCATGTAATGTACTGCTCTACACATCGTTCACACTGTATATCAGACTGGAGGTAATGTACTGCTGTACACATTGCACACACTATGTATCAGTCTGCAGGTAATGTACTGCTCTACACATCGTTCACACTGTATATCAGACTGCAGGTAATGTACTGCTGTACACATTGCACACACTATGTATCAGTCTGCAGGTAATGTACTGCTCTACACATCGCTCACACTGTATATCAGTCTGCAGCTAATGTACTGTTCTACACATCACCCGCACTGTATATCAGTCTGCAGGTAATGTACTCTTCTACACATCGCCCGCACTGTATAACAGTCTGCAGGTAATGTACTGTTCTACACATCGCCCACACTGTATATCAGTCTGCAGGTAATGTACTGTTCTACACATCGCTCACACTGTATATCAGTCTGCAGGTAATGTACTCTTCTACACATCGCCCACACTGTATGTCATTCTGCAGGTAAAGTACTGCTCTACACATCACTCTCACTGTATATCAGTCTGCAGGTAATGTACTCTTCTACACATCGCCCACACTGTATATCAGTCTGCAGGTAATGTACTGTTCTACACATCGCCCACACTGTATATCAGTCTGCAGGTAATGTACTGTTCTACACATCGCTCACACTGTATATCAGTCTGCAGGTAATGTACTGTTTTACACATAGCTCATACTGTATATCAGTCTGCAGCTAATGTACTGTTCTACACATCACCTGCACTGTATATCAGTCTGCAGGTAATGTACTGTTCTACACATCGCCCACACTGTATATCAGTCTGCAGGTAATGTACTGTTCTACACATCACTCACACTGTATATCAGTCTGCAGCTAATGTACTGCTCTACACATCGCACCCACTGTATATCAGTCTGCAGGTAATGTACTGTTCTACACATCGCTCACACTGTATATCAGTCTGCAGGTAATGTACTGTTCTATACATCACCCGCACTGTATATCAGTCTGCAGGTAAAGTACTGCTCTACACATCGCTCACACTGTATATCAGTCTGCAGGTAATGTACTGTTCTACACATCGCTCACACTGTATATCAGTCTGCAGGTAATGTACTGTTCTACACATCGCTCACACTGTATATCAGTCTGCAGGTAATGTACTGCTCTACACATCGCTCACACTGTATATCAGTCTGCAGGTACCGCTCACATCGCCTCATACTGTATATCAGTCTGCAGGTAATGTACTGTTCTACACATCGCCCACACTGTATATCAGTCTGCAGGTAATGTACTGCTCTACACATCGCTCACACTGTATATCAGTCTGCAGGTAATGTACTCTTCTACACATCGCCACACTGTATATCAGTCTGCAGGTAATGTACTGTTCTACACATCGCTCACACTGTATATCAGTCTGCAGGTAATGTACTGCTGTACACATCGCACACACTGTATATCAGTCTGCAGGTAATGTACTGCTCTACACATCGCTCACACTGTATATCAGTCTGCAGGTAATGTACTGCTGTACACATTGCTCACACTGTATATCAGTCTGCAGGTAATGTACTGCTCTACACATCGCTCACACTGTATATCAGTCTGCAGCTAATGTACTGTTCTACACATCACCCACACTGTATATCAGTCTGCAGGTAATGTACTCTCTACACATCGCCCACACTGTATATCAGTCTGCAGGTAATGTACTGTTCTACACATCGCCCACACTGTATATCAGTCTGCAGGTAATGTACTGTTCTACACATCGCTCACACTGTATATCAGTCTGCAGGTAATGTACTGTTTACATCACTCATACTGTATATCAGTCTGCAGTAATGTATTGTTTTCACATCACCCGCACTGTATATCAGTCTGCAGGTAATGTACTCTTCTACACATCGCCCGCACTGTATATCAGTCTGCAGGTAATGTACTGTTCTACACATCGCCCACACTGTATATCAGTCTGCAGGTAATGTACTGTTCTACACATCGCTCACACTGTATATCAGTCTGCAGGTAATGTACTGTTCTACACATCGCTCACACTGTATATCAGTCTGCAGGTAATACTCTTTCACATCGCCCACACTGTATATCAGTCTGCAGGTAATGTACTGCTCTACACATCGCCACACTGTATATCAGTCTGCAGGTAATGTACCTGCTCTGCCACATCGCCACACTGTATATCAGTCTGCAGGTAATGTACTGTTCTACACATCGCCTCACACTGTATATCAGTCTGCAGGTAATGTACTGTTTACACATCGCCCACACTGTATATCAGTCTGCAGGTAATGTACTCTCTACACATCGCCCACACTGTATATCAGTCTGCAGGTAATGTACTGTCTACACATCGCCCACTCGTATATCAGTCTGCAGGTAATGTACTCGTTACACATCGCCACACTGTATATCAGTCTGCAGGTAATGTACTGTTCTACACATCACCCACACTGTATATCAGTCTGCAGGTAATGTACTGCTCTACACATCGCTCACACTGTATATCAGTCTGCAGGTAATGTACTGTTCTACACATCGCTCACACTGTATATCAGTCTGCAGGTAATGTACTGTTTCACATCGCTCACACTGTATATCAGTCTGCAGGTAATGTACTGTTCACATCGCTCACACTGTATATCAGTCTGCAGCTAATGTACTGTTCTACACATCACCCGCACTGTATATCAGTCTGCAGGTAATGTACTTTCTACACATCGCCACACTGTATATCAGTCTGCAGGTAATGTACTGTTCTGCACATCGCCCACACTGTATATCAGTCTGCAGGTAATGTACTGTTCTACACATCGCTCACACTGTATATCAGTCTGCAGGTAATGTACTGTTCTACACATCGCTCACACTGTATATCAGTCTGCAGGTAATGTACTGTTCTACACATCGCCACACTGTATATCAGTCTGCAGGTAATGTACTTCTACACATCGCCCACACTGTATATCAGTCTGCAGGTAATGTACTGTTCTACACATCGCTCACACTGTATATCAGTCTGCAGGTAATGTACTCTTCTACACATCGCCCACACTGTATGTCATTCTGCAGGTAAAGTACTGCTCTACACATCGCTCACACTGTATATCAGTCTGCAGGTAATGTACTGTTCTACACATCGCCACACTGTATATCAGTCTGCAGGTAATGTACTGTTCTACACATCGCCCACACTGTATATCAGTCTGCAGGTAATGTACTGTTTCACATCGCTCACACTGTATATCAGTCTGCAGGTAATGTACTGTTCTACACATCGCCCACACTGTATATCGTCTGCAGCTAATGTACTTTCTACACACGCCTGCACTGTATATCAGTCTGCAGGTAATGTACTGTTCTCACATCGCCACACTGTATATCAGTCTGCAGGTAATGTACTGTTCTACATCGCTCACACTGTATATCAGTCTGCAGGTAATGTACTGTTCTACACATCACCCGCACTGTATATCAGTCTGCAGGTAAGTACTGCTCTACATCGCTCACACTGTATATCAGTCTGCAGGTAATGTACTGTTCTACACATCGCCACACTGTATATCAGTCTGCAGGTAATGTACTGCTCTACATCGCCACACTGTATATCAGTCTGCAGGTAATGTACTTTCTACACATCACCCCACTGTATATCAGTCTGCAGGTAATGTACTGTTTCTACACATCGCCCACACTGTATATCAGTCTGCAGGTAATGTACTGTTCTACACATCGCCCACACTGTATATCAGTCTGCAGGTAATGTACTGTTCTACACATCACTCACACTGTATATCAGTCTGCAGCTAATGTACTGCTCTACACATCGCATACACTGTATATCAGTCTGCAGTAATGTACTGTTCTACACATCGCTCACACTGTATATCAGTCTGCAGGTAATGTACTGTTCTACACATCACCCGCACTGTATATCAGTCTGCAGGTAAAGTACTGTTCTACACATCGCTCACACTGTATATCAGTCTGCAGGTAATGTACTGCTCTACACATCGCTCACACTGTATATCAGTCTGCAGGTAATGTACTGCTGTACACATCGCTCACACTGTATATCAGTCTGCAGGTAATGTACTGCTCTACACATCGCTCACACTGTATATCAGTCTGCAGGTAATGTACTGTTCTACACATCGCCACACTGTATATCAGTCTGCAGGTAATGTACTGCTCTACACATCATCACACTGTATATCAGTCTGCAGCTAATGTACTGTTCTACACATCACCCGCACTGTATATCAGTCTGCAGGTAATGTACTCTTCTACACATCGCCCACACTGTATATCAGTCTGCAGGTAATGTACTGTTCTACACATCGCCCACACTGTATATCAGTCTGCAGGTAATGTACTGTTCTACACATCGCTCACACTGTATATCAGTCTGCAGGTAATGTACTGTCACACATCGCCCACACTGTATATCAGTCTGCAGGTAAGTACTGCTTTCACATCACCCTCACTGTATATCAGTCTGCAGGTAATGTACTTTTCTACACATCCCCACACTGTATATCAGTCTGCAGGTAATGTACTGTTCTACACATCGCCCACACTGTATATCAGTCTGCAGGTAATGTACTGTTCTACACATCGCTCACACTGTATATCAGTCTGCAGGTAATGTACTGTTCTACACATCGCTCATACTGTATATCAGTCTGCAGGTAATGTACTGTTCACATCACCTGCACTGTATATCAGTCTGCAGGTAATGTACTGTTCTACACATCGCCCACACTGTATATCAGTCTGCAGGTAATGTACTGTTCTACACATCACCCACACTGTATATCAGTCTGCAGGTAATGTACTCGTTCTACACATCGCTCACACTGTATATCAGTCTGCAGGTAATGTACTGTCTACACATCGCCACACTGTATATCAGTCTGCAGGTAATGTACTGTTCTACACATCACCCGCACTGTATATCAGTCTGCAGGTAATGTACTGCTCTACACATCGCTCACACTGTATATCAGTCTGCAGGTAATGTACTGTTCTACACATCGCTCACACTGTATATCAGTCTGCAGGTAATGTACTGCTCTACACATCGCTAACACTGTATATCAGTCTGCAGGTAATGTACTGTTCTACACATCGCTCACACTGTATATCAGTCTGCAGGTAATGTACTGCTCTACACATCGCTCACACTGTATATCAGTCTGCAGGTAAAGTACCGCTCTACACATCGCTCATACTGTATATCAGTCTGCAGGTAATGTACTGTTCTCACATCGCCTCACTGTATATCAGTCTGCAGGTAATGTACTGTTCTACACATCGCTCACACTGTATATCAGTCTGCAGGTAATGTACTGCTCTACACATCGCTCACACTGTATATCAGTCTGCAGGTAATGTACTGCTCTACACATCGCTCACACTGTATATCAGTCTGCAGGTAATGTACTGTCTCTACACATCACACACACTGTATATCAGTCTGCAGGTAATGTACTGCTCTCACACATCGTCACACTGTATATCAGTCTGCAGGTAATGTACTGCTTCTACATCGCACACACTGATGTATCAGTCTGCAGGTAATGTACTGTTTCTACACATCGCTCACACTGTATATCAGTCTGCAGGTAATGTACTGTTCTACACATCACCCGCACTGTATATCAGTCTGCAGGTAATGTACTCTTCTACACATCGCCCACACTGTATATCAGTCTGCAGGTAATGTACTGTTCTCACATCGCCACACTGTATATCAGTCTGCAGGTAATGTACTGTTCTACATCGCCACACTGTATATCAGTCTGCAGGTATGTACTGTTACACATCGCTCATACTGTATATCAGTCTGCAGCTAATGTACTGTTCTACACATCACCCGCACTGTATATCAGTCTGCAGGTAATGTACTCTTCTACACATCGCCCGCACTGTATATCAGTCTGCAGGTAATGTACTGTTCTACACATCGCCCACACTGTATATCAGTCTGCAGGTAATGTACTGTTCTACACATCGCTCACACTGTATATCAGTCTGCAGGTAATGTACTGTTCTACACATCGCTCACACTGTATATCAGTCTGCAGGTAATGTACTGTTCTACACATCGCCCACACTGTATATCAGTCTGCAGGTAATGTACTGTTCTACACATCACTCACACTGTATATCAGTCTGCAGGTAATGTACTGTTCTACACATCGCTCACTGTATATCAGTCTGCAGGTAATGTACTGCTCTACACATCGCACACACTGTATATCAGTCTGCAGGTAATGTACTGCTCTACACATTGCTCTCACTTTATACCCATCTATAGGTAACATCTGCTCTACACATTGCTCACCCCGTATACCAGTCTATAGGTAACATGTGCTGTATAAATTGCTCACACTGTGTATCAGTCTGCAGGTAATGTACTGCTCTACACTTCACTCATACTTTGCATCAGTCTTCAGGCAATGTACTGCTCTGAGCTTCACACATGCTGTATATCTTTGTGCTGTTAACGTGCTGCTCTACCACCTGTGCATCTTTCACAGTAGTATATCTTCTGATTGACTAAGGGAAGAATTTAAAAAAAGAATTTAGAAATCAAAAGTAACCACTGGGTACTTTGAATAATATCATTTTTTGTCAGCTGTTATGAGCTGCGTTAGTGTCAGTTTACATGACAATACCACCAACATAATTGTCATTAATTGGCTTGCTTGTTGGTCATCTCAGATGATGCAAGCATTATATTGGCATAGAATCTGAACTAATCTCTCTTTTACTGTACATGGTGGTCACTCCCTGACTGCACTGATGCACATTGACAGGTAAATGTGGATAAACATGCCCTGTGATGTCCTAAGCTGTATCTGTGACATAAGCACACTTCTGACTGTGATACAGTCACGCTACTGACAGTGAAACCGTCACACTGCTGATTGTGACCCAATCACACTGCTGAGTATGATAAATCACACTGTTGACAGGGTACAATCCCAGTACTGACTGTGACATAATCACACTGCTGACTGTGATTCAGTCATTCTGCTAACTGTTATTTGATCACACTGTTGACCATGCCATAGTCCTAATGCTGACTGACATGTCACCCTGCTGTATGTGATGCATTCACATTACTGACTGTTACACAGTCTCACTGTTGACCGTGACACAATGATTCTGCTGTGTTAAAATCACATTGCTGATTGTGACACAGTCACACTGCTGACTATGACACAATCACTCTGCTGACTGTGATACAATTACTCTGCTAACTGTAATACAATCACACTGCTGACTGTGACACAATCACACTGCTGATTATGACACAATTACATTGCTGACTGTGACACAATCACACCGCTGACTACTAAATAATCACAGTGCTGACTGTGAGATAATCCCACTGCTGACTGTGACACAATCCCTCTGCTGACTGTGATGGAATCTCACTGCTGACTGTGATGCAGTCACACTGCTGAATGTGACACAATCCCACTGCTGACTGTGACACAATCACACTGTGTGCAGACTGTGACACAATTACATTGCTGACTATAATAGTCAAACTGCTGACTGTGATGCAACCTCACTGCTGACTGTGATGCAGTCACACTGCTGACTTTCATGTAATCACAGTGCCGATTGTAATACAATCTTACTGCTGACTGTGATACAGTTACATTGCTTACTGTAATACAGTCACACTGCTGACTGTGATGCATTTGTACTGTTGACTATGACCCAGTCACACTGCTGACTGTGACAAATTCACATTGCTGACTTTAAGATAATCACACTGCCTACTGTGATAAGTGACAGTGCTGACTGTGATATAATGACAGTGCTGCCTATGAAATAATCATACTGCTGTCTAGGACACAATCTCACTACTGACTGTGACACAGGCAGATATGGAAATAGGCTCCTCATTCAGTGTTTGCACAGATACATAGAAATATATGTTTACCTATTATTCTATGCTGCAGATTTCCCCTTGAAATGTTCTTGCACACATGAGGCATGGTTCTGGAAGTATGGGGATAGGCCCATATTGGAACAAGCTTCAAAATGAGCTCGGAGTTGTTCTTTGTCACATTTTTCTTTATCTCTCTCTCTCTAGCTCTATAACACAGTACCCTTTATTAGATGGCTCCCACTGCCCTTTCGGAAACTATTCAGAATTGGAGAGGTACTCAGAGGATTTATGAGTAAGGCCATAGAAGAACACAGGAGGACTCGAATAGCAGGAGAAGCCAGAGATTTCATCGACTGTTATTTAGAAGAGATGGATAAGGTACTAAATATGAATGAATGAATCAATAAATTAATTAATCAATCAATGCTATGAAATAACAGACTTAAATTATTTAACCAAGGCAAGAGCATGTGGAGGGCGAGCAAGTCATGTTGCTCCACATGCTAAAAGTGATAGACAGGAGGATGCATATACAGATGTTTCCTGATGTTGGTGAGTGCAAGTAGTACATGATGATTTGCACTCAAACTGGGAGTGAATAAAGGGACTTATCAAGGGTTCCTGGCCAATTCTTCCTCTTTATTGGTCCAACCGTGGTCACATGGGAGTGCTTTATCCTTATGATAACATACTGAAAATGCATGTTATCTGCAGAATAATTTTGAGGTGGCCAATGATCAATATGTATTGAATACGGCAATATGCAAATGAAAAAAACACACAAAATTACAGTAAAGATCCCCTAGCACCCCCCATGGGAAATGCAAGCAGATTCATCAAATCTTACATTCATAACATCGTCAGAATACACAGTGCCAAAATGCAACTGAAAAAATACAAATGACTTATATAAAACTAGCAACCATATATTTTGTCAGTCACACAGACCTAATCATCTCCAGAGTAAACATTTAAATCCCAGATGTACTAAATTGAGAGCCTACCATGGCCAAAATTGTCCTATTTTGAACCAAAGTTGTTCAACAAACTATTTGAAAATCTTTCTCTTGACTTGTCTATATACTCTTTTAAAAATCTGATTACATAACTTTTGATCTTAATGTCTGCTTGCACTTTTTTTAATGTACCTTGAGAACAGTATTTAATGTTTATTAACATGTATAAAGTATGTAACTTTTATTTTAATATTGTATGCTTTTCATGTCTAATTGTCAGGCATCGCTAGAAAGGGACCTCATAGTCCAGTCCACTTCCTGGTTAACAAATTAAAATTGAAAAGTAACACAGCTCCAATGCTCACTCAGAAACTGGCAACAGACTTCTGCACTCACATTTACAATTTTTTTTGGACTTCATAATTATTATTGAATTTTAAAAAGAAACTCCATTATACAAAATTGTCTTACACTACTTCTAGACAATAATTCCTAGACAGAATAAATAAGGATTGATTATGCATCTACAGTAACTTAGAATAATTACGTTCCACAATAAAAGGTAATTTAAATAAGTTACTATTTCTTAACATATTCAAAATATTAAAGACTATCAAACCAAAGTTTGCCTGATCTGTGAAACAGTGTTACAAAATGTCTGTCTCTAAAAAATAGACACATGTCCTCTCTAAACTATTCTAATATTCAAATTTTTATTGTGCAATTGTACCATTAAAGAAAGGATGCTGAACCTGGAGGGATTTCTCAAACTTGTTTATAGCTAAGTAATTTATTTTCTCATTGTATGCCAGTGCACCCTTGTTTTGCAACCACTCTGATAACAGAGGGGCATGCTGAGATTTTCACTTGAAAAGGATAAGTCTTTTCAAGCACAAGGAAGCAGTTAATATCCAAAGCAAAGTATGTTTGGGAACATATGACATATCAGACGTGTCACCCAGAATCCAGAATAAAGAATCTGAAGAAATATGTATATTAAGAAACTCATTACAATATAAAATCACTCCCTCCCATATTTTGTGTAGTTTAGGGTAATACCATAAAACGTGGGAGAGATTTGCGTTTTTCTGATAACATCTCTAGCAGTTCCCTTTTGACCCACAACACATTTTCAAAATTCTGTCAGGAGTATAAGAACTATTATGTAACATTCTGAAGTGTATTTCTCTTCCTCTTACTTCCCTGCAAGATTTATAAGCTGCGGTCCAGAGGCCTTCCCATATTTTTCCATAATGATGCAGCATAGTTATTTTTCCCAGGATCTCTTAAAGTTAAGAGTAGTATCAGATACACCCTGTACTAGGTCAGTATAGATTTTGCTATCCCTTCCTTTTCTTGCAGCGACTGTGAGAACCTTCTCCCAGTCTGTTTGTAGTATTACTCCTAGATTATTTTCAATTAATTGTTCACTAGCTTCATTTAATTGCATGTAGGTCAAATGAGCCCATCTACCTACCAGATATAATCCTCTGATTTCTGCCCAAGTGTATTTTTTTTGGTTATTGGATCTGCAATATCTGTTCAATTATACATACTTTTCCTTTCCCACCTAACTTTCTTTAGTGGTTTGTTCTCATACTGAATATTATGGTTATCCCACATGGGTATCATTTTCAGTGGGAATGCCTCATTTGTGACATGCTTTCTAACAGAATGACATGTATTAATAACTCTATTAAGGGATGAGCTTTAATATTAACTGGAAGCTGTATGGAACAGAAAGAAACACCATTCATTTGGCTTCAGTGTTGCTTTTTCATAGTCTGCTCATAAAGGTACATTGACACAGGCTGAGGAACTTAGAAACAAAGAAGCAGATTTTATTGCAAAGGCTGCATGGTACAGGTAAATTTCATTGCCCAAAACCTCCTTTATTTTTATGTTTCCTTGTGCACATGCACAAGAAACATTATGTGGCAGCTTAGGAGAGAAGTGGGTTGTGGAGGTGCAGCACTGTGGTGGCCAATGCTGGCACTGCACTGTGGACTTGGCAGTGCTCAGCCAATGCAGGGCCAGTGTCCTGATGACACTGGTTCTACAGAGTGCCACCAAGTTGTAATGATTTCGCTGCTGCAATCAGAGGCCGCCTCCTCATTGCAACGTCAGCCATTCTGCTGCAGTGAGGGAGTGACCCGTCATTGCAGGGTGGTACCTTGCCTAGTGTAACATTACCAGGAACATGGTGGCTGTATGCTGCCATCTCAGAGGCACATAGAAAGCCAACAGGGGTGCCCTATCCCCCTGTCAGCATGCCCTTGACACAGTTCATTTTCCAACAGGGAGCCCACTACCAATCGGCATAATGCCCCCCCATTTTAGTTGTGTGCTGAGGGGGTGCTCTATCTCCCTCAGCATCATGCACTCCCCACATGTTTCTATGCCAATGGGGGGGCCCAATCCCCATTGGCTTCAGTCTCCTCTTCCCAGTTCCAGTTGCTGAAGGAGGAGCCCCCTCCCCATCAGTATAATGGCCCCCCAGTGCTTGCATGCCCAATCCCCCTCGACATCATGCACACCCCCACCCATTTCTGTGTTGATGGGGGGTCCAATCCCACCCCAGTGTACCAAACACACCTGCAAAAAAGAAAACTGACCTCCATAGTCCATTTGTTTATTTTTACCTATAAATTGAGAAAACGGTCCCTTGAAGTGTTCCGGTGCCCCTCCCCCCAACCCGCACCCACCCTCTGCACACACTACCACCCCACACACACCCTCACCCCATACATACCTCCAGAGCCTGGTGCGATGATCTTCGGTGGACCGGGAACATGTCTGCACTCTTCAAAGCCGACAGCGAACTGAAGAAATGCCGGTAAGCTGTATAATGGCATAAATAGGGCTTTTTCAACTTTGTGCATATCTCTGGCATTTTTTGGGACTTCTGACACCAGATTTTTAACATGGGGTTATTGGGACCCCTCCTCATGAATTCGGTCACTATCATAGCATTATTCAGTCCCGAAAAGTGATTTTGCGGTCACTGCGTGAAATCACGTTTTGGGACTGACTAATAAAATGACAGTGCCACTGTTCATGAGGTGGGCTCTCAAAAAGCCTATGTTGCAAATCTAGTGAAAAAAAATCCAAAAAAATTACTGTTTTACGAGCGTGTGTTTAGCAGTTTCCATGCACTCTAGTAACTTTGCGAATTTGTAATATTTTCACTCCAGATTTTCAACATTGGCATTTCCCCACACCTCCTTATGAACAGTACAGCTGTCATTTTACACATCCTCACTGAAATGTGTTTTTGCACTTCTGGCACAGAACAGCGTGGTCGCTCTGGAAAATCAGTGTTTGGGACAGATTAAGAAAATTACAGTGACACCGTTCATGAGCAGAGGTCCTAAAATGCTTATGTTGAAAATTTGGTGATGAAAGTCCATAAAATGACTGTGTTACAAGAGTGCATTGCGCAGTTTCCACGCACCCTTGTAACTTTGCAAATTTGTAATATTTTCATGCAAGATTTTGAACACTGTCATTTTTTCACACCTCTTTATGAATGGTATAGTTGTCATTTTTCACATCCTGGTCGAAATATGTTTACGCACTTCCAGCGCAGGATAGTACAGTCACTCTAGGAAATCAGTGTTTGGGACAAATTAAGAACAAGCGATAGTGAGAAAGAGGGCGTGAACAAGCTCAGTGGAGCTCTGTCAGGACTGCTGCAGATTTCTTTGTGGGCAGAAAAATGCACCAACGTAGGCAGGAACCCAGTACAAAAGGGCAACCTGCAGCACTGGGAGAAACAGAACGAGTGAGTGAGAGGAGGGAGTGAACCAGCTCAACGGAGCTCTGTCAGGACTGCTGCAGATTTCTTTGAGGGCAGAAAAAGTTGCCAATGCAGGCAGGAGCCCAGTACAAAAGGGCAGCCTGCAGCGCCAGGAGAAACAGAATGAATGAGTGAGAGAGGGGGAGTAAGTGAGCTCAATGGATCTCTGTCAGGACTGCTGCGGATTTCTTTGTGGGCAGAAAAAGGCACCAACCCAGGCAGAAGCCCAGTACAAGAAGGGCAGCCTGCAGTGCCGGGAGGAGCAGAATGAGCAAGTGAGAGAGGGAGGGAGAGTGAGTGAGCTCAGAAGAGCTCTGTCGGGACTGCTGCAGATTTCTTTGTGGGCAGAATACAGCGCCAACGCAGGCAGGAGCCCAATACAAAAGGACAGCCTGCAGTGCCGGGAGAAATAGAATGAGTGAGTGAGAGAGAGGGAGTGAGCGAGCTCAACGGAGCTCTGTCGGGACTTTAGAGTTGCCCACCTCCCGCCCAGGGTCCTGTGTGGTCCTATATTACAGTAGAGTCTTTGGGGTGGAGACAAAGCAATGACTGGATACTTTTAGGATTGCTGTAATAATACAGATTTAGTTCTGTTTATTTCTCTAACTGAGTTTAGTAATACTTGGAGTGCAATACGATTTCTAACTGGGCTAAGTGAAACTATATGAGGGCTGAGAACAAAAAGTATGGTAGCTGAGGGGTGAAAAACGGACAAGGAGCTTTAGGTTGCTACAGTAATACAGTATCTAACGGGTGAGATTTGAAACTGAATTAACCTGCCAAAGGCAAAGGTAGGGGACTAGTGTGGGGGAACAGGAATTTGAATAAATAGGGGCCTAACAGTTGTAGTAGGGTACACAAACTGGGAGTAAGAGCCCATAACATAAGATGGGGGCCAAAATGGGGCAGGTGCCACATGGCAAAAGGGCGGTCATCTTTGGAAGGGTGTTAGGGTGTACAGGGTGTGGGTCCGCCATGATCCTGGACTGGGCTTGGAGGATGGGGGGGTGTATGGTCTGTATATAACTGGCTATTTTGAGGGAGGAACTGTGGAGGCTAGGGAGGAGTCTAAGTGGCAGGGAAGATGAGTATGGTAGGCATCCTGGCTGGGGGGGGGATACGGGATGGCAAGGTGGGACAGGGGAAGAACAACTAAGGACTGAAACCAGCCCCAATATCAGAGGCACTAGCAGAAAAGAAAGGAGAAGGGAGGGGGTGCCGAGGCAAGGGGCCTCCTGATGGGGAGGAAGAGACCACAAGGAGTGCCAGAGTAGAGAGCAGATGGCTACAGGTAGGAGGGGCAAGGGGTGAGACCAGGGGGCACAGAAGGAACAAGTAGGAGGGGGAACTGATAGGGGAAGAGATGTACGAGGGGTATCGACTAGAATAGATTCGAGCCTCAGCTTTGGGAGAGAGAGGGGAGAGAACACACTGGGGGAGGACAAGCGGGCATGAGAGGATGGCAACAAGTAGGGAAGAGATAGCAAGGATGAAAGGGTAGAAGGGCGATAGTAAGGAGGGAAGGAGGGGGATGACCGGAGGAGAGAAGGCTACGGGAAGGGGGAAGGATGGGAGGGGCATCACTATCGGGATCGAAGGGAATAGGGAGCTCTAAATCAACAACGGGGATAGAAGATGGGTTGGAAATCAGCAGGGGAGGAGGGGAGGTCGACATGTGAAGCCCAGTAGGAAATCAGTCAGGCTGGGAAGGGGTTCAAGGGGGATGGGAGGAACAAGGCAGAGAAAAGGGGTGAGGCGGAAGTAGGGGGTGCAGTTACAGAAATCACAGAGGGTGCAGCTGGCAGGGGTAAAGGGCAGGGAAGAATGAATACTGGGGTGATGGAAGGGGCATTGGAAGGGAAAGGGGGAAAAGGACAGTGGGGGTACTCATCCTGGGGGATCCTATACTGAAAGGGGTGAGATGGGTGGAAGGAAGGAAAGGCACAGCCGTATTTGGGTTGAAGCTATCACTGGGTTGACTGCAGTAGGGGCAGGGCAGGCACTGCTTAAGTGTGCAGCGAGGGGAGGAAGAAACCTAATTTAATGTTGCATGTGGGTAGAAATGACTTGGCCGGGGAGACTGTGGAAGCAGTGAGGGGGAGTTTCGAGGAGTTGGGCAAGCAGTGTGAGGGGGTTGGAGTCGGTGGCATTCTTCGAGGTACTCCCTGTACCATGTGCAAGCATGGGGAGGAAGGGTAGGATCGAAGAGTTCAATGAGTGGCTGAGGGATTGGTGCAACACCAAAAAATGATGGGTTAGTGACTAACTGGGGTAGAGTCTGTGGGAATAGTGACTTGTGTGCAGGGGACAGGCTACACTTGAGCAGAGAGGGGAGGGGAAGGGAGTATTAAAGGCAGGATTAGAGGGGTATAGCTCTACTAAGGTGGATTTAAACTGGGGAGGGTGGCCAAAAGACTGAGGTTGGTAGAAAGGTCCAGACAGGGGAGCCTAATGAGCTCACTCCCCTAGATATAGGTAAAGGTGGAGGCGTAGTACCCCCGAGAGGGGGCAGGCAGAGTGGTCTGAGTGTAATACAGAAGGCGTGACCACCCAGTAAGAATAAGGAGGAAAAAGGGTGCGGACTACCTGGAGGAGGGACACAGGCCAAGGAGAAGAGTGAGGAGAAGGAGGGGTACAGGTGGAAGGTGGTCTCTCTCAATGCAAGAAGCCTGGAGAACAAAACTGTAGAGCTTTAGCCACTCCTTTCAGAGGAGAAGGTGGACATTGCTGCAGTGACAGAGATTGGGCCACAGAGTACTATGATTGCGACCTGGCAATCCCGGGATACAGGATATACAGGAGAGACTGGGGGTTGGAAGAGGGGGTTGCACTCTATGTGAGGGAAGGGATCAAATGCATAATGGACAAGGGAAAAGATAAGAGGAGAGGACAGAGGCACATTGGGTGCAGCTCCTGGACTCCAAGGGCAGAAAGCTGAGGGTGGGAGTGGTATGCAAACCACCAGCCCAATCCAGGGAACTGGATGGGGAGTTTGCAGAGCAGATAAGGAGGGTGTGTAGAAGGGGGAGTGTGGTGATAGTGGGAGATTTTAACCTACCAGGAGTAGACTGGAGCACCCCGACCACTTACAGTACGAGGGAGCATGTGCTCCTTGATACATTCCAGGATGGCCTTCTGACACAATTGGTAAGTGGGCCTTCAAGGCTTGGTAGCACTCTGGACCTAGTACTGACAAATGGGGAGTCGGTGAGGGAGGTAAGGGTGGAGGACCCACTAGCGGATAGGGACCACCAAACAGTGTGGCTTGTTCTTGTGCTGGTCATGGAGACTGGAGGCACAGGCACTAAGGTGGTGGACTTTATTAGGGTGGACTTTGGGGGATGGGAGCAATACTGCAAGGGAAACTCCATGATATAAGGCCAGGGATGGATGCAGAACAAAAGTGGGGAGTCATAAAGACTGGGCTAACAGAGGCCACAGTAGCCTGCACCAGGGCCAGGAATAAGAAGAGCAGAGCCAAGAAATCATGCTGGCTGAACAAGGAATTGCTGCAAGGGGTGAGAGCAAAGAGGGCTGCATACCGGCAGTACAGGAGAAAAGGGAAGGGAGAGGATAAGGAGACTTATGGGAGCTGGTCAAGGGAGGTGGCCAGGAGGGTGAAAAAAGCTAAGACCTCCAGGGAATTAAGATTAGCACAGGGCATAAAGGGAGGGGAAAAGGACTTTTTTAGGTATGTCAGAGAAAAAAGGAAGTGCAAGGAACATATTGTGAGGATAAAGTGGGAGGGGATTGGGTGGAAAAGTGGGAGGAGCAAGCAGAAATTCTAAATGAGTACTTCTGCTCCATTTTCACTAAGGAGAGGGATGGTCCACTACCAGCATGGACTGGAAGGGGTGGGGAAAGGAGGGAGGAGGTGACAGACAAAGTGATCACAGGGAGTGGGGGGAAGCTGATGGCAGTGGGGGTGGGAAAAAAGCTGACTAAATGGATAGAGAACTGGTTACAGGGGAGGGTGCAGCGGGTGGTGGTGGTGGGGAGCTCTCGGCATCCAGAACAGTGACAAGCGGGGTGCCGCAGTGGTCAGTGCTGGGCCCGGTGCTATTTGGGCTCTTTATCTCTGATATAGCACACTGTGTGGGGATCAGGGTTAGTCTGTTTGCAGTTGATAACCAAATTGGGGTTGGTGGTGGATAAAGAGGATGGATGGGAAAAACTGCAGGAGTACCTAACCAAACCAGAGACATGGTTGGTGGAGTAGCAGCTAGGATTCAACACAAAGAAGTGTAAGGTGATACACTTCGGGGCTAAGAACCAGAAGAGAGACTATTGGTTGGGGGGGAGGTTGGGGATCACAGAAGAGGAGAAGGACCTGGGAGTGTTGATAACTGGGAGCATGAACAACTCGGCCCAGTGCAGGAGAGCAGCAGTGAAGGCAAATAGGATGCTGGGGTGCTTTGCATGGGGTTCTCATCCAGACACAGAGATGTGATCCTACCGCTCTACAGATCATTGGTCAGACTGCACCTGGAGTACTGTCTGCAATACTGGAGGCCATACCTGAGGAGAGAGCTAAAGTTACTGGAGGGGGTGCAAAGGAGGGCAACAAAAATGTTAAAGGGGATGGAAGGAAAGGCATATGAAGTTAGACTGAAGGAGCTGAACACGTACACACTGGAGAAGAGGAGGGATGGGGCATATGATTGAATCATTGAAATACCTGAGGGGGTAAATAAACCTAGCACTGAGGGGGTGTTTAAACTGAGGAGTGGAAGAGAGATGAGGGAGCATGGACTGAGGCTGGAAGGGGGACATTTCAAGAGGGAAATGGGGAGTTAAATGAAGACTGTGCCTGGGTATGGGTTGGGGGGATGGGTGTGTGTTTTTTTATTTGTTTTCTTTTCTTTTGTGTCCTACTACTCAACCATGTATGTGTAAAAACCATATGGATGTACAGTATGCAAGACTTGTTCTATTGTTTTCCTTTCTTTTCTTGTGGTCTGTAATTGAAGAATCTTTAAATGGGAAATAAAATAAATGTAATTGCAAAAAAAAAGTGGGAAATGAGGAGGCACTACTTCACTGAGATGGTGGTGTCTAGTTGGAATGTGCTACCAGAGGGGGGTGGTAACATGTAGGACAGTCAATAGCTTTAAGAAGGAGTGGGATAAAGCAAGAGGAAGAGTTGGGGGGCAGGGGCTGGGACAAGCGAGGGAGGAACTGAGGGGGGAGGAGGCTGGAGCAGGCAATCTAGGGTGCTAGCTGCACACTAGGGCAGACTTAGATAGACCGATTGGTCTGTTCTGCTGGCAGATTCGTATGTTCGTATGTAAAATCACAGTGACTCTGTTCATGAGCAGAGGTCCTAAAATGCCTATGTTGAAAATTTGGTGACAAACGTCCATAAAATGACTGTGTTACAAGCATGCATTGTGCAGTTTCCACGCAACCTCGTAACTTCACAAATTTGTAGTATTTTCTCTCCAGATTTTCAACATTGGCATTTTTTCAGACTTCCTTATGAACAGTACAGCTGTCTTTTTTCACATACTGCCCGAAATATGCATTTACACATCTGGCGCAGAATAGCACGGTTGCTGTAGGAAATCAATGTTCGGGACAGATTAAGGAAATCACACTGACAGTGTTCATGAGCAGAGGTCACAAAACACCTATGTTGAACATTTGGTGAAATAATTCCACTAAATGACTGTGTTATGCGCATGTGTTGTGCAGTTTCCACGTATGCTGGAAGTTCGAGCATCTTTAATATTTTAACTACAGATTTTCAACATTGCCATCTCTTCACACCTCCCTATGAATGGTACAACTGTCATTCTTCACATCCTGCCCCATCTGTGTTTTTGTACATCTGGCACACAATGGCATGGTCGCTGTGGGAACTCAAGGTTCGAGACACATTCACAAAATCACAGTGCCACTGTTCATGAGAAGAGGACCCAAATGGTTTCATGAGGTGGGGGTTACAAAAAGGCCATGCTAAAAATTAGTAGTGCAAATACCAACAAATGCCCTGGGCATTAGGGTTTCTAACCATAACGTCCCACCCTGTACAGACTGACAGGCATCAGGGGTGTGCCTTTGGACTGACGACTATATTGCTCATGCCATTCCATCCCAACCCCCAACCCTGCAGCCAGTGCCAACTAATCAGGCCAGTATTTATCTCTCTTTCAAAGCTCTTAAGCCTTTGCCTCCACACTCAGCAAAAAATACTAATCTTCAGTCCCACTGAAGATCTCAAACTCTGTACTCTTACTTCTAGCGTCAGCAGCTCTACCAGTAAACCAACATATCAGGCTAAATTATTCACAGTTTCAAGGCTCTCAATGCCTCTGACCCCATAATCAGCTACAATAAATTTACTCCAGTCCCACTATAGGTCTCAAACCCTGTACTCTTGCCACCAGCTCAACCAGTAAACCAACAAATCCAGCTAAATTACTCATAGTTTTCAAGGCCTCTGACTCCATAGTCTGCTACAATAAATGTCCTTAAGTCCCCCTGCAGGCTTCAAACCCTGAACCTTTGCCACCAGCTTTACCCCACTAGTATTGGACCTAGTACCTCCTGCACTAAAGTCCATCACCCTACCACTGCACTACTGAGATCACCACGATAATGGGGGTCAGTCTGGTCCCCTTATACCGGAACTGGTAAAGTAGCTCCCACTGCCCACTGCCCAACCACCTATTCCCCAGCAGACTATCCTATCTTCTTCCAATTGCACTTATCATACTCCTTACTGGGTTAGATTGCCATTCCCCCACTCACACACCCACCTCACCCCCTACCTTCTCTACCTATTATCACCGTCCACCCACTCTGTCATTGCATGACAAACATCCACCCCCCTGCTTAACCTGCCACCTACACACACACACACAACCCCCCTACTGACTCATCTGTCTGACCTTTCCTGCCCTCCTTAACTTCCCATTTCCTGTGCTATTCTCTCTCTAAACATGTGCCTCACCCATGCCCAACCATCAAACGGTGGTCCCTCGATCTCCTCAGGGTCTTAGCCCTACTACTTCTCATATCCAGAGATATTCACCCCAACCCAAGCCCCACCACCAATAGTCAACAGAAACTACACCAAGGGCTGTGCATAGCTGCCAAAAACAGCTGCAGCCTTCCCAAAAAAACAGCATCTCTCCAAAGCTGGCTAGCACAACACCAGCTGGCTGTCCTTGCGCTCACTGAAACATGGCTTTCAAACAAAAAAACAGATTCATTTGTTAGCTTCCCAGGCTTCACTCTACACAGAGCTGACAGAATGGGAAAACGGGGTGGTGAATGTGCCCTCTATGTTCGAGACTCCCTACTGAACCAAGCTCTCCCAATCCCCTCACTAGACCACGGCGCCCAAGCCTTATCCATAAAACTTACCTTGGACCACACTAGAGCTCCTCTAACCATCACAGCAGCGTATGTTCCCACACGCAACCGAGCTATGGCCATACAATCCCTCACAAACTATATTTCCAACTTCCCTCCCAAAACAGAGCATATCCTGGTTGATGATCTAAATGTAAACTGGCTGGCCAATTCAGCAGCTGCCATCAAGGACGCCTTTGCAGTGCTGGATTTTACCCAGCTAGTCCACCAACCCACCAGGCCAAACACCACAAATGGCTCCAAGACCCTACTGGACATACTACAAACTAACCGACCGCATAGAATCTCTGACCTAGTGGTCCTTCCTGACTCTCTGAGTGACCACTCCCCTATCCTCTTCTCCTGGTCATATCACCTGCCCAAACCTCAACCTAGTGTCTCCACCCACAGGTGCTTGTGACCAGGTGGCCTTCGAAAAATCAAACATTATCTGGCCCAGTGGGACTTGGCCCCTATAACCCAGGCCCCTATCATTGACCTGGCCCTTGATTACTTCACATGCTCATTCAACAAAGCATGTGACATTTTTGCGCCCCTGGCGAAAACACAAACTGTAAAACATAATGTCTCATGGATCACGCCCTTATTACGGGCAGCAACTAAAACAAAGGGATGACCTCTGGCACAGAGCCATTGAATCTGGCTCCCAAGTAGACAGTCTAGCCTACAAAGCAGAATGCAATAGGTGCACCTTGGCTATACGCAAGGCCAGGGCTGAATGCACGAATGTTTTGGGACAACATTAAAGAACTTAATGGCAAATTCAGCCTCCCACCACCCCTGCCAGTTCTGCATCAACAATGCCGCATCTACCGACCCACAGGCGATTGCTAACTGCCTTAACTCAACCTTTTCCTATCTTAGTGAAGTCCTCCTGAGTGACTTTTTCGACCCTATCTCAGCTACCTCTGAACCAAACCTCCAGCACCCCCCCTTTCTACCTTAGGGTCATTACAAGGTGGGAAGCCAAATCCTACCTCTCCAGAGCTCTCAGTGGCTCTAACTATTGCAAAGACTCTTTTGACATGAAAATCCTCTACTGGGTTCTTGACACATTCTTTTCCCCCTGACTGACCTCCTTAACCACTCCCTATGCTTGGGGCAGTTCCCAACCACTTGGAAGACTGCTACAATTACCCCAATACTAAAAAGTGGAGACAGTACCAACCCCAACAACTATCGGCCCATCTCCATCCTTCCCCCTCTCCTTAAAAGCCCTTGAAAAAATCATTTCCAACCAACTCACCGAGTATCTGTGAGCCCACAGTTTATTATGTAGTGAACAACATGGCTTCAGATCAGGCCATAGCACAACCACCGCCCTCATCAAATTCTCCAATTTCATTCACTCTGCCCTTGACCGTAAACATCTTGCCAGAGCCATCTTTATGGACCTCTCTAAGGGCTTTTATACTGTCTCCCACACCCTCCTCCTGGACACACTTCACCACACCAGTCTAGCACATGGACCACTCTCTTGGTTTAATAGCTACCTTACTTTTAGATCCCAATGTGTTAAGATAAACTACACCCTATCTTCCACCCTGCCTGTCCATTCAGGGGTCCCCCAGGGATCCATTCTGGGCCCCCTCCTCTTCAGTATCTACTTAAATGCACTACCCAAATCCTGCTCCGGTAACTTACTGCTATACACTGATGATGCTGTTCTCTACACCGCGCACTCATGCCCCGACAACCTACAGTCCTCCCTCCAAGACTCGTTCAATCAGATTGAAAGTTGGTTCACCAGTCGCAGACTTGTGGGCAACATCAAAAAAACAAAAGCCATGCTATTTGCCCACCGGTAGAGCAAGGCCAAGGACACTGAACTAAAAATCGTCTCCCATGCTCTCCTCCCCCTGGAACAAGTACTCACTTATAAATACCTCAGCCTTACCTTTGACACCTTCCTATCCTTCCATGCCCACATTAACATCCTGACCTCAGCCATTAATACCTGCATCGGACTCCTATACCAGCACAAAGACTGCCTGACACCTGAGGGTCTCAGTCTGGCTGTCACCTCTTCTGTCCTCTCTCTCATTGGCTATGGACTCCCCATCTACTCTGCTGCAGACAACACCACCCTAAACAAAATTCACATAGCCATTAATAAAGTGTACCGACTCCTCCTCGGTGCAGATAAACGCTCCCATACTTGCACCCTATACGCTCTAACAAACATTCTCACCCTGGAGGAAAGACTACAATATCAATCCTGTCTCCTCACCAAAAAAATCCTTCTAAGGTTAACTCCACTGGGGGTCTCTGCCTCCCTACTCTCATGTTTCCACATTGTGACCACTCGCTCTGCCAACAAACATCTATGGACCGTGCCCAGGGTCAGAACCTCCCTAGCTCAGAGATCATTCCTCTATAGAGCTCCTGTGCAGTACAATGAGCTCTTCCCAGCCATAACCTCCATTCCCAAGCTAGGGCACTTCAAAACCATCCTAAAAAAACACATTCTCTCCTTGCGCCAATGCCAATGCAACTGCTAATCCTCCTAACTGACCTGCACTGAGCTGCACTAGGCCGCTCCCCATTGACATTGCAACCAAATGTATAGGACTAACTGTATAGGCTATCATTGCTGCTGATTTCTGTCTCTGCTGTATGACAATGCCCTAGAGGCGGCACCCACACTGTATAGGACTAACTGTATAGGGTATCATTGCAGCTGATCTCTGTCTCTGCTATATGACGATGCCCTAGAGGCTGCACCCACACTGCACAGGACTAACTGTATAGGGTATCACTGCTGCTGATCTCTGTCTCTGCTATATGATGATGCCCTAGAGGCTGCACCCACACTGTATAGGACTAACTGTATAGGATATCATTGCTGCTGAGTTCTGTCTCTGCTATATGACAATGCCCTAGAGGCTGCACCCACACTGTATGGGACTAACTGTCTAGGATATCATTGCTGCTGAGTTCTGTCCCTGCTATATGACAATGCCCTAGAGGCTGCACCCATACTGTATGGGACTAACTGTCTAGGATATCATCGCTGCTGAGTTCTGTCTCTGCTATATGACAATGCCCTAGAGGCTACACCCACACTGTATAGGACTAACTGTATAGGATAACATCGCTGCTGATCTCTGTCCCTGTTATATGACAATGCCCTAGAGGCTGCACCCATACTGTATAGGACTAACTGTATAGGATATCATCGCTGCTGATCTCTGTCTCTGCTATATGACAATGCCCTAGAGGCTGCACCCACACTGTATAGGACTAACTGTATAGGATATCATTGCTGCTGAGTTCTGTCTCTGCTATATGACAATGCCCTAGAGGCTGCACCCACACTGTATAGGACTAACTGTATAGGATATCATTGCTGCTGATCTCTGTCTCTGCTATATGACAATGCCCTAGAGGCCGCACCCACACTGTAACTATATCACCTGTACTAATACCAATACCCTAGCTACCACATGTATAGGTCAGCAGTCACCCAGCCTATTACATGTAAGTACTTTGTTTAAACTGTGTTGTCTCACTAATGTGTTGATCACTGTTCTTACTATATGACAATACCCCAGAGGCTGCACTTGTTCTGTAATTGTTTCTCTGTACTAATAGCAACACCCTAGCTACTACATGTATAGATCTTCAGCCACCCTGTCTATTATATGTAAATACTTGAAATGTGATGTCCCACAAATGTACTATCTCTGTATGTATGACTATGCTGACGTGGAGCTTTTGTAAATGAGTCTATGACTCAAAGGGTTGTAATTCCTATGACTGACTAAATAAACTAAATAAATAAAGTGACAGGCATCAAGTGTGCCTTGGACTCTTCGGCCCAGAGTTCAACCCATTCTCCTATATTGCACCCATTTCAACATATGTCCTCATGGAGTGGGGTGACTGTAAAGCCAAACACCCCAAGGCACATCTCAACACTTGTCTATGTCTGCAGGACAGGGTAAGGTGAAATGGCATGAACGTTATGGGCAATAACCCAAATGCATACCCCAATGCCTATCCATCTCTGCTGGGTGGAGGTGGGGTTGGCGTGAAGTTCACTACTTCATAGCCATTCCTTCTCTGCATGTGTCTAACTCCTGCATTTCCAATGCTAATACCAGCAAGCAAACATTCGGCATTGACAAATGCTTGTTATTTGGTACTGGTTTGTTGAAGCTTATCTTAGGACATTTTTTGTCCAACAAGAAGTCCGATACTTTTTGTTCAGTTTAGTAAATCATTGGTCTCCCACTGACATGTGGAGAATACTCAGTGTGTAAATGATTTTAGGATCTAGTATTAAATTGTATTAATCATCCCCCAGAGGGACAATGACAGGTTTTTCAATTTTTCTAATTCTATGGCTAAATAATTTAAAAGAGGCCCCAATACACTTTAACCATGACATATGGCCTTTTACTAACTTGAGTGCCCTAATATGTTCTATAGGCATCTTTTCACTTCAAAAGATCAGCCTGTGGACCTAGAGTCAATTTAGAGTTTGATGTTCCTAAAGGTATTATCTCTGACTTGTTCTAATTTAAGTTAAGACCTGAAACAGATCTAAATTCATTCATACTTGACATGAGATAATAAATAGAATTACAAGGGTTTGTGCAGTAATTAATAAATCAAAGAAGGCTACTATTTCACAATTAAGTTTTTTTTAATTTAGATTCCTTCTATGAGATTATTGTTTCTGAGTTTGGTTAACAATGGCTGTACTGCTAAAAGAAATAGACTAGGTGATAAGGTGAAGAAATGCATCAGATGTGAGCCCATTGGTCAGTATAGAAGCATTAGAGAATTTGTATAAAGCCATGATCTAGTTAACAAGGAAATTAGGGTATCTAAACTTCAAAAGGACTGCTTTCAGATAAGGCTATTCAACGGAATCGCATGTCGTTTTGAAATATGAAATTGATGCCATAGGAAGTTTTGAGCTATTAGTGGTCCATGGTACAGACATTACATATAAACATATGAATCTGCCAGTTGAAGCATTCCTCATGGTATGCATATTTATGGAACACATACAAACCGCGGTAAGAAAGAAGTAAGTGGCTCAGCTGGGACTTGAACCCAGTCTGCACATAATACCATTCTGATTGAGCTAACCAGATGCACCACTGAGACAACTTGAACCTGGGCTGTTCCCGAGCACATTACTCTTTCTCAAATGCACAACCCAAATTGTACCTCATGGTCTATCAAGTCTGCTTGAATGTGCAGCTAGCACCCTTACAATGCAGCTGCCCCTCTCACAGTTACCCCCCTCACTCTGTCCCATCCCCTCTTAAAACTGCCCACCATCTTACAGGATACCACCTCATTGGGCAGAGTGTTCCATTTAACCAGAACCCATTCCATAAAAAAATGTCGCCTCTCATATCTCTCCTGTACCTTCCCCCCTCCAATCTGAAACCATGCTCTCTCATGTCCTTTCCCCTCCTCAACTTAAAGATCCATTTTGTATTTGTCTTGTTTATCCCCTCAAGTATTTAAAGAGCTCAATCGTATCTCACTGATCCCTCTTCTCCTCCAGAGTGTACATATTTAACTCACTCACCGCATGCTACCCCTCCAGTAATCTGATATCCCTCTTCAGGAACATATGCCAATACTGCACGCAGTACTCCAAGTGTGGCCTGACTAGTGGACTAGTGATGACCTGTAAAGAGGCAGGATCACCTCCCTTCTGCTGGATGAGATTCCTCTCGCAATACCCCCAGAATCTTGTTGGCTTTAGCTGCTGCTTTCCTGCACTGAGCTGAGATGTGCATATTCCCTGTTATAACCACCCCTAAATCTTTTTCCTCCTCAGTGGTACCTAACTGAACCCCTCCTTATGGGTAGCTCCTCCTTGGGTTCACTGCTCTGAAGAACCTTGCACTTCTTTGCACTGAAATTCAACTGCCACATTTCAAACCACTCCTCCAGTTTAGTCAGGTCTTCCTGTAGACTTGCTACCCTACTATGTTATCCACCACTGCCCCCATCTGGGTATTATCAGCAAACAAACTAAGCATACTCCTGATGCCATGTGAGGTATGTGCTATGAATATCCTAAACAATACTGGGCCTAGTACTGAGCCCTGTGGAACTCTATCCTCACAGCCCTGGGGGATGAGAGTCCCCCCATCACCACCACCCGTTGCTGCTTCCCCTTCAGCCAGTTCACAATCAAGTTTACCATCTTTGTCCCCACTCCCACATATTCCAACTTCTCCCCAACCACCCATGAGGCACATAATCAAAGGCCTTCCTGAAGTTCAAATATAGGACATCCATGGCATGGCCCTTATCCAGTTCCCTCATCACCCAGTATAATACTCAACTAGGATGGTCTGACAGGATCTTCCTGAGACCAACCCATGTTGCTGACCTTCCTGGAGTCCATTGCCTTCCAAAAAGGTCACTAGCCTCTCTTTCAGGATTGTCTCCATTAGTTTACGTATGATTGATCTGAAGCTTACTGGTCTGTAATTGCCTGGTTCATCCTTTGTGACACTTTTGTGGATGGTCACCATGTGAGCCGTCCTCCAATCTTGTGGTATGCATCCTGTGTCCAGGAACGTATTGAACAGGTCCACCAGTGGCCCCACCAAGATCTCCACCAGCTCTTTCAGCACCCTAGAGTGAATGCCAGCTGGTTCTGGTGCCTTATCCAACCTCAGTGCCTTCAGACCCTCCAGCACCCTGCCCTCTGCAATTACATCATTTGTCACCCCTTCCCCATGCCCATCCCCTGAGGTTGCTGCCCACCCTTCTCCTTCGTGAACACAGAAGTACTCATTTAGTGCTTCTGCCAGTTCCACCCCTTTCTCCACCCACCCTGTCCTTCCTAATCCTCACTATCTGGTTCTTGCAGCTCATTCTCTCCCTTATGTACCTGAAATAGTTTTTTTCCTTGTCCTTATGTCCTGTGCCAGCCTCAGGTCTCTGGAAACAGTGACATGGTGAGCCCTGTCTAAGCAAAATGCCCTGTCTGAAATATTAACAATAAATGAGGTATCTGGACCCTCCCTCCCACCCCATTTCTTTTCACAGTTTGTCTTTTTATATTCATTTAAAACTATCTCTGTTCTATTTTTATGTTGGCTCGCACGTCCGCAGCCAACATCTTGTGGTAGTAGCAGATTTGGAGTTGCGGTAACTGTGGGCGAATGCAGGGCATGCATCAGTAGGTGCATCCCTCATTCCCCAATCAACCAATCAAAATCTTTATTTATCAAGGCGAACATCATAGAGCAGAGCTCTTTTACAAGATGGACCTGACTAGAACAGGGTGGGGCAACATCCATCATAAAAACGTATAAATACATGTAAATAAGTATATTAACACAAACACAATGGTGCAGTAATAGGGGAGTCAAATGATAAAAGGAAGACAAGGCAAGCCATAACAGAGGAGGATTCATATACAAGGGGGCAGGTCCACCATTGAACCATGCAACTGTATATAAACCATGTTCTCTGTATAGAAATACCAGTTAGTTCATTTACCAGGGGCAGTCACTTGTACTAGCCATGAAAATGGCTTGGAGAATCACCAACTAATGGCAGATGGGGTACAGGAGGGGTATGTAATATGTGTTTAAGGATAAACATTGTGAGAAGTGGAAGTCCAAGATAGGGCGGTAGAACTGATGTATGGGGCCTACAGAGGAAAAGGGGAGTTAGGACTTTTATAGTATGATTGCATGTAGATTGTGGATGAGTGCAGTATAGAGTTGTGAAAAGAAGGCTGGAGAAAGCGGGAAGATAGACCAGTATCAAAGGGAGGACAGAGGCATCAAGGTGTTACATAAAAGCATGATGACAGACCAGGGCCAAGGAGAAGACAAGCACTAGAAGTAATTTGTTCATGGTTAAATGGTACAGGTTAGCATGATGACAATTCATGGTCATGGGAAACAATTGCACTGATAATTTCTGAGACATGAATATAAGAGCTTGAAAGATGAGATGCCGATGGGTGACCTCAGTTTCAGTTTTTTTGCAATTTATTCCACAAGGAGGACAGTGTAAAGCTTATAGCAGCCCTGTCAAAGCACGAGTTAACTTTGGGAACCATCAGTAGGAGAGATTTGTAATTTCTCAGGGAGTAATTGCCTATTGGTTTTATAGGAAGACAGTCTATAATGTATTGGGGGGGCAGTTTTTTGGAGATGGCTCTCAGGGTCCTTAAGGCTGCATTTTTATCATGCCTGAATTGCAGAGAACTCCATCCCACAGATTGAGATAGGGAGCAGTGGTGAGTGGAATAAGGCAGGCCTGTGATGAACCTCAAAGCTCTATGATATAATGTGTCAAGTTTGGTGAGGTAGGAAATGGGTCAGTGACTGTAGAGGATGTCAGCATAATCTATCAATGATAGAACGGTTGATTGTACCAGCTGTAGTTTGGCATCTCTAGTTAAGAATTGGGCTATCCTAAAGAACAGACCAAGTCTCTGTCATAATTTTTTGAGTAATTCTTCAATGTGCTCTATAAAGGAGAGCCTATAGTCCAGCCATACTCCCAGGTATTTGAATTTAGGGACAAATTCCAACTTCTCACCAAGAATTGTAGTAATCTGTGGCACAGGATCTGATAGGGCTGAATTTACCATTTGAGCAGAGGGACAAAAGAGCATTACTTTCGTTTTCTTGGCGTTAAGTAATAGTTTTTTGTTTAGGAGTTGGTGTTGCAGCAGGTTGAACTCAGATTGAAGGTCATTACATGCAGATTGTAATGACAGGCAGCTTACGTAAAGAACTGCATCATCTGCAAACAGATGAATGTTGGCCTTAGTTATGCTTTCATCAATATTGTTGATGTATATTGCAAAGAAGATTGGTCCTAAGATAGAACCCTGAGGAACACCTCTTAGGAGAGGTTTGAGAGTTGAGAGATCTCCTTCTGCTTTCACCTGCTGGAAATGATCAGAGAGAAAGTTGTTGAACCACTGTAAAGATAATGGGTCAGCACCTAGTGAGGTCAGGGAAGAGAGTAGCAGAGAATGGTCGACAGTGTCGAAGGCCTTGCTCAGGTCCAAGAATACGGCGTAGGTGTAATTCCTGTTGTCTAGCTCTCTTTGCCAGTCATTAGTCACTTTGGCAAGTGCTGTGATGGTGCTGTGTTCAGCTCTAAACCCTGATTGCACTGGATTAAGCAGGTTATTAGCTTCTAGATACTGCCTCAGCTGGTTACTTATGACTTTTTTCCAGTAATTTTGACAAGACCGGGAGAATCGAAATTGGTCTGTAATTATTTAGATCACAGGGATTTCCGGACTTGAACAGGGGTATGATGTGCGTTGTTTTCCATATTGAAGGAATGGATCCTTGAGTTAATGATAGGTTAAATAAATGGGTTATGGGCATGGCTAACACATGGATGGCCACCTTCAAGAAATATGGGTTGAGGGTATCCACACCAGCACTTTTTTTCTACATCCAGTTTTACAATAGGTCTTCAACTTCTTTCAGAGTAGTAGGATGCAAGGAGAAGACTGAATTGGTGATGCTAGGATCTGCACCTTGATTATCCACCTGAGAGCATATCAAATTCACAGGGGAATTGTCAAAAGCTAAGTCTGCAGTCGCAAAGTGATTATTGAAGGCATTAGAACTTCCAGTCTGTCACTAATGGTGTTATTGTTTAAGGAGATTTCATCAGGTAGTGAGCCACCGGATGTATGACCAGACAAGTCCTTGATGGTTTTCTAAAATTTTGTAGGATTTTTGGAGGCAGAGAGAAATTCAGAATGATAGTATGCAGCTTTTGTATCTCTAACCATTCTAGTACATGAGCCAGCAGCAGGCGCTGACATCATGCATAGCTAATGTGGCCACCAGATCTAAGAAAAGGTCCACTGCAATGAGAGTGAAGCTGTCATGCAGCGTGACCACAACATGCCTCCCAACGTGCACACAACATGGCAGCAGTGACTGCTGCTGCCTTTTACAATGCCGATGGGGGTCCCACTCCCCGTCGGCATAACATCCCCCCTCCCATTTCTGCTGTGTGCTGAGGGGGGGCCCAATCCCCCTCGGCATCATGCGCCCCCCCGAAAAGTCTTTCTTTGGTGACAAGGGCCCAATCCCCATCGGCTTCAGTCCCCCTCCTTCCTAGTTCAATCTGCTGATGGGGGAGCCCACTTCCAGTCGACATAATGTCCCTCCCCCATTTGTTGTGTGCTGAGGGGGGTGCCCAATTCCCCTTGGCTCTCCCGGCCCCACTGGTATTTGCCGACGGGGGTGCCCAATCCCCCATTGGCTACAGCTGCCCCAAAAAACAACGCAGGTGGCACGCTGGGAGCCCACCCAAGCATGCTAAATTACCCTGTTTAAAAAAAAAAGTCCCGTAGTGTTTTTTGTTTTTAACTTTTACCTGTAAAACAGAAAACGGTCCCTCGCGGTCTCCCTGCCCCCTTCCCCAACCTGCTCTCAACTTCTGCGCACCCTGCCTTCTCACACCCCCTTACCCCATACTTACCTCTGGAGCCTGGTGCGATGATCTTCAGTGGTCCGGGAACACGTCTGCACTCTTCAAAGCCGACCGCAAACTGAAGAAATGCCGGTAAGCTGTATAATGTCATAAACAGGATTTTTTCAACTTTAGTGCATATCTCAGGCATGTTTGAGAATTTTGACACCAAACCTTTAACAAGAGGTTATTGGGACCCCTCTTCATGAATTCAGGCACTGTCTTGGTGTTATTCCGTCCGGAAAGGTGATTTCGCTGTCACTGTGCAGAATCACTTTTCAGGACCGATTAATGAAACGACAGTGCCACTGTTCATGAGGGGGCTCTCAAAAAGCCTATGTTGCAAATTTGGTGAAAAAAAATTAAAAATGACTTTTACGAGCATGCATTGTGCAGTTTCCACGCACGCTCGTAACTTCATGTATTTGTAATATTTCCACTCCAGATTTTCAAAATTGGCATTTTTTCACACCTCCTTATGAACAGTACAGCTGTCATTTTACATATCCTGGCCAAAATTTGGTTTTGCATATCTGGCACAGAATAGCACGGTTGCTGTGCGAAATCAGTTTTTGGGACAGTTTGAGGAAATGATGGTGACACTGTTCATGAGCAGAGGTCCTAAAATGCTTATGTGCTTATGTTGAAAATTTGGTGCATTGCACAGTTTCCACACACCCTTGTAACTTGGCTAATTTGCAATATTTTCATGCCAGGTTTTCAATACTGGTATTTTATCACACTTTCTTATGAACAATACAGCTGTCATTTTTCACATCCTGCCCTAAATGTGTTTTCGCACCTGTGGCACACAATGGCATGGTCACTGTAGGAAATCAATGTTTGGGACAAATTAGCAAAATCACAGTGCCACTGTTCATGAGGGAAGGTCCCAAAATGCCTATGTTAAAAATGTGGTTAAAAAAATCCCCAAAATAATTTGGTTACAGACGTGTGTTGCACAATTTCTATGCATGCTCATGACTTCACCAATTTTTTTATATTTTCACTCCAGATTTTCAACATTGTCATTTGTTTACATCTTCTCATGAACAATACAGTTGTAATTTCCACATAGTGCCCAAAATGTGTTTTCGTCCTTGTGTCGCCAAATGGCATAGCCACTGTGCAAAACCACCTTTCAACTAACAAACTAATAGTGCCGCTCTTCATGAGGTGGGCTCACAAAAAACCCATGTTGAAAATCTGGAGTGAAAATAATAACACATGCCTATGGTGTTAGGGTTTCCAACTGTAGCACCCCACCCTGTAAATACTGACAAGCATCAGGAGTATGACTTGGGATCATCGGCTGTAATGCTTACACCATTCCACCCCCATCCTGCAGCCAGTGACAGGCATCATGGTGTGCCTTGGAGTGTTCAGCCACAAAGTTCACCCCATTCTCCTATACTGCACCCACCTCAATGTATTTCCTTATGGAATGGGGTAAGTATAACGCCCAAAGACCCCAAAGCACACCATGACACTTGTCAGTGTCTACAGGGTAGGGTGAGGTAAAACGACATGAGTGTTATAGCTGACAACCCAAAGGCACAGCCCAATGCCTGTCAGTCTCTGCAGGGTGGGGATGGGGTTGGCGTCACTTCAATACTTCACTGCCATTCCTATTATGTGGCTCTAACTCCTGCACTACCAATGCCAATGCCAGCAAGACAACATTCGGCATTGACAAATGCTTGTTTTTTCTCTCTCTCTCATGTTCTCTATTTTCACTGCCAGGCTGGCCACCAGCAGTAACCCCTATAATGCTCTTCTACCCTTTTTTCCATTCTCCCTTTTTGAAGATGATTATCAGAACATCTGCATTGCATAAACAAATTGAAGGGCTGCAATGGAAAATGGATGGTGCCCTAGTAAATA
This sequence comes from Neoceratodus forsteri, assembly GCA_016271365.2. Lineage (NCBI taxonomy): Eukaryota > Metazoa > Chordata > Ceratodontiformes > Ceratodontidae > Neoceratodus > Neoceratodus forsteri. The sequence goes on along the minus strand of CM028130.1, from coordinate 39,024,353 downwards.
GATTAATTGCATGCCCTTATTGTGAAAATGTTTTCCACAAGATAGGCGCTCTATCCGGTGCTCCTGATGGCAACCCGTATATTGTTGACTGTACTATGACCCACACTAGTGGTAGTAAGTACATCATATGCACTGGTGTTTTCTCTTTTTGCATTTTATTAATATATTTGTGTAGGGCTAGCGGGGCTAGCAAAAGCATTTTGGGTGGTTGAAGGGACAAACCTGAAGTAGCAGGCCCTGAGTGAGCCGCATGTGAAACCAAAAAATAAAGCAGTTGACAACCTTCCTTGTTCTTTAGAAAACTGCTCCATAGTACAATGACTACAATTCTGAATCAGAGCAGGATACTGACACGAAGTGACATTTATATTTTGCTTTTTCCCGCTGCTCCATGAAGAAAAACCTTCAGGGTCAGCAGAGAAATTAAAATGTTGAGAGAGAGAGAGAGAGAGAAAGAGACTGAAAATAAAAGAAATAAAATAGGAGCATGCTTGCTCCTTGCTCCTTGCTCTCTCTCTACCTAAACTAATGCTGTGGCACAGTTGCAGCAGAGTGGCTGAAAACTTTTACTTTCAGCAGATAGCTGCTCCACTACAGCAAATCCCCGTGTTGTAAACTGTGGTTCCCGCCCACCTTGTCCCCTGGCTCGACAGTGTCCACTGGACAGCCTCTCCCTCCCCCAGACCTACCCCATCCCTACTAGGTCCAAACAGGGATGTAACCCGCTGTCTTCTCTGAGGACCTACTATATCCATGAGTGTAACTCACAATTTTGTAACATTATGTAACCTAAGTAACATACAAACTACTACATTTTGTAACCTAAGTGTATCTATGTTAAATGTTCCTTTTACTGCACCTGTAATGTTATCCTCTGTTTTAATCTGCACTGTAATAACTGTCTTGATGTCTGCCCCCCCTGCAACGAGGTGCCTTTGTAAATGAATATCTGACTCAAAGGTTGTAAACCCAATTTGTAATGAATAAATGAAAATAAATAAATTGACTGAGCCCTTGAATTTTAGAAAGATGGAAAGGCATGTCCATATAATATAACAGATGTGCAAACAGCATTGGGAAAATGTTCCTTACATTGTATTTGAACTAGTAAACAGGACAGAGTGATGGATAACTGACTGCTGCTAATGTGTGTTACATTTGGTCCCCCAAATGCCCTGATAGCTTGACGTGCGCAAATGCGCTAAGGCCCAAAGGAAATGTTAGTCGTCGGGCTGAAACAAAAGAGTCTGTTTGCTATGGAAAGCTTCTAGACTAAGTAAGATACTCATGTTAAAAATAAAGGGAGAGATAAAATGTTGTGAAATCTTATTTCCCTTGCTGCTTAAAGTGAAGAAAGGAAACAAATGAAGTTTTAATTAAAGGGAAGATGCTTCTTTTTTTCAAGGCTTACTGAGCTGGCAGGAGAAGAGACAAGAGGAGTATGCCCTCATTCTCCCCTTCTCCTTGCCAACTCAGAGAAGCCTAGTGGGAAACAAACTTGTGGATTATAACGCAATGGATAAATTAAAATAGTAAATACCCAAAGTCATTCCTGAACCTGGGTCACCGGCATAGCGCAAGGTAAGGTGTCCAGTGCCTCAACCCTCAGCACCACCGGGCCCACTTGTACATTTTTTATGCACTTGACTTGTGGTCTGCCTAGTTTTGTGTTATCCTAATCCCACACCCCGTTACAGAAGCTGTGGCTGCCTTGACTAGTATGGTTACCTCCTTGGACGTCTCCCCATTAGACAATACTAGGTTCAGAGTTTTATTCAATTGAGTCAGCTCGATAACTAGCTGTGTCAGGAAGCTATCCAGAAATGCTTCCAGGAGCACTTGTTCCCTTGCACTTGAGGTGACTGGGGTGCTCCAATCCACTCCTGGTAGATTGAAGTCACCCACGATCAACCTCGTCTTTCCATTAAAGTACTTTAGGCATCCTGGGAAGAGGGTGGCTTGGGACATCCACACCTATACTGCTATTACCTGGTGTAACAAGGAGTACAGTTGTGTATATGGGTGAAACAGGGTGTTTAGATTCCAGTTGGTATCCGATTGAGGAAGCTTTGTTGCCTGGTGAAGACTGATGAACGCTGCCTACTAGTGTTATTCCCTCCCACATCTGGTCTCAAACATCAAACTCTTGGCTCAAACATTCCTTAAGTATAGTTCTGCGTCTTCGTAAACCTACTAATACTCTGAATGTGTTGGGTTCCCTCTCAATCATCCGTCATGAGGAATCTTTCCTCCCACCCCAGTTAGATCCAGGTTACTCCTATTGGGAGCATCAAGGTCTCACCATCTTTTTTCAGTGTATGGACAGCACAGGTAGTCTCCCTTTCATAAAATGGAGAAACTTATTCCCTCCAATAAAAAGATTATTTTAGATATTAGCAGATTTCAGACTTTATATACTCGGCCGACACACTGCATGTACGTAGAGATCAAACGTGGTTGGAATCCTTCTTTAATGATGACATTAAACTCAGACATAAGTTTAGGTACATTTTGGGTCTGCACACAGTTATACCCCCCCAAATCCCTCGCCACAAGCGGAGATCCAGGGCAGATGGGAATGGGACAGTGAAACAAGGATTCCACTGGTACAGTGGTCATGCAGGCTGCAGAGGGGTTGGCAGGTCACCTCATCTCCGACCAGGAGAGAATTCAATTGAAAAATTCTAACTATTTTTTTCTGCACCCCCACGGTAATGAAACATTTTAACCCTACCCTGATGAGATTCTATGTCATAAGGGCGATCGCTGAAAGGCGATCATCATTGTGGTGATTGTACATCGCCGAAATTCCACTCGCAAAGTACACCCCCCAGCGGAAACCAAATGGTGCAATGGACTCTGAATTTTAATGTTGTGCCTCTGTGCCCCCACTTTAGGATTCTCAACCCAGGGAGTGCATATATGTGTGTGTGGTGGGGATTGTAAAAACAACTCGGGTCAAGTAACAAACATACTCTGCACCTGGACCCAAACCCAGTATCCTGGCCACCTTAGCCCAGCACTCCACCAACATGCCATGGAGGCAGCTTAACACAGCACTACCCCTGACAAACCTCCCTCCTCCCATCCCTCGCTTCAATGTGTTCATTCCCATGCTTGAACATACAGCAACATCCTGTCACCCTTCATAAACCCCCCCTCCCGGTCACCCTCCCTACTCCCTCACCCTTTTGACATGTGCTGCAAGTGGGTCACCATTTCAGTAGGTGCCCACTTGCGAGTAGCACATGTCACAGGATACCCCCTGACGTTAGCATGCTGGAGGCAGTGTGGAGAGCGGAGGAGGGGGGCACTCATTATCACATCAGAATCAGGTTTGTGGTAACAGTTGCTTTTGGCTTCTCAGAAGAAACTGGAAGGGGAAGGGATCAGATCCATTTCAGTGCAGTAGTTGCTCCTTGCTGCTTCAAAATGGCTCCTTACTGATTTCACTTGGTAGCAGTTGATTTTTTTCTTACTACTTCTAAGGGGCTAGTAGGGCATTGTGTTGGGGCTGTTGGAATTTTGAAACTTATTTTGGTGTGTTGTAAGTGGGCTGATTTGTCTTGTTGTTTCACTTGGTAGCGGGCTAAGTTTTTCTTACTTCTTAAAAGGGGCTAACAGGGAACTGTGTCAGAGTGTTGAAACTTTGAACCCTTTTTTGGGGTGCTTTAAGTGGAGCTGTCATTTCTTTATATTGGAGGTCTGTTTTTCTGATTTCAAACATTTTTTGGTGTGCATTTATTAGGGCTGTTCTAGTGGGGCTGTTTATTTGAATTGAAAACCTATATCTTTTAATTTCATGCCTATTTTGGTGTGTTGTTGAGGCTGTTTGAATTAGAGATCTGTTTCTTCTGGTATCAAACCTATTTTTTGTGCTTTAGGTGGAGTTGTGGTTATTTTTTGCTGTCTTCACTAGCTGAAAAGTTTAGTGCATAGTGGGGGAAGGGTGCTAATTGTCTGGCAAGGGGCCTCAGCTACCCAATTGTTTCTGTGAGGTACAGGCTAGTCCCACCCACTCTAGCCCTCACCCCACCCATCCCAGGTACATTATTTCCTTTATACCAGGGGTTCTGACATCACTTCTCCAAGGGCAAAGGACATGCACCTGTCATAGCAGAACCAGACGTCCAGGAAAGGAACAGAAGCAAGTGAAGAGGTGACTGCTCTCTCTGTGGAAGGGAATTAACTGTGTCACAAGGAGCTTTCATTTTTACCGGTTTGCACTGGTGTTTGCATTGTGGAAAGGAGGGGTAGGAGTTAGAAGGGGGTGTGCAATAGTTGCTTATAGTTTCTTTTTGGGTGTGGACAGGAGGGATAGGAACGTAAAAAGCAGTTGCTAAATTTTTCTAAAGTGTATGACAAAGGGGTAAGGGAAATTGAGAAAAGGAGAAGAATGTTTTGCAATGATAGAGAGGAGAAAGGGGAGACTTGGGGGAGTATTGGGTATCTTTCATCGGGAAGGGTGGGGGTTTGCTAGCGGGCAACGAGAGAAATAGGTAGGGTGGTAGGTTGCAACAACTGTGGTGCACCGATCTTTCTAAAATTTGCATGGAGGGTGAGGGGATGTTTAGTGCACAACTAAATAGAGAAATTTAAACAGAAGACTGAGACTCTGCAGGAAGAGTTAAGACAGGCAAGACAGACTGGAGGAGGTTGTAGCCCAACACTGGAGGGAGGGAGGAGGGGGGATGAAAAGAGAGGGCTAGTTGGGCCAACAGGGGGGAGGAGAGGGTTAGAAGAAGGGAAGAAGAGACAGGGGGCCCAGGCCAAGAAGAACGACATAGGGGGAAACCAGGTCAAAGGAAAGAAGATAACAGGAGGGAGGAGAAATGGACTGGTAAGGGGAGGAGGAGAAGTGGCAATAGTTATGGAGTCAAAAGGAGGGAATGGGCTACTAGGAGGAGAGAGGAAGCGAGCATTGGAGAGGGTTTTTCAGATAATCATTCTTCAGTGCTAGAGGGAAAGGAGGAGGAGGGAGGTGATGAAATTGGAGGAGTAACTGATAGAAGTCTGGATGAAACTGGAGTGGGGGAAGTTCTGCTGGGGGAATTACAAATGGGGCAAAAGGGGGAACTACTGTGGAGGAGGAGGAAGAAGAGCCAGGAGTGAGAGGTGGGGAGGAAGGGAAGCAATCAGTTAGTAAGACGGGTGGAATCTTAGTGCTGGGGGACTCAATACTAAGAGGAGTCAGGTTGGGTAGCAAAAGGGAGAGACATAGTCACATTTGGGTGGAGGCCATGCTGGGAATGACAGCAGAAAGAGTGGGACAATCTGTTCTAAAATATACTAGAAGGAGTAGGGAGAAGCCTCATTTAATTATATATTTGGGGATGAATGACCTGGCTGACAGGATGGTAGCTATAGTCCAGAGGTGATTTGAGGAACTAGGACAATTATGTGAGGGGGCAGGAAGATCAATAACTTTCTCAGAGATACTTCCAGTGCCCAGGGAAAGCACAGCAAGAAAGCTGAGAATAAAGGATTTTAATGAATTGCTAAGAACCTGGTGTCATGCTAAACGGTATGGGCTGGTGGGGGGATGGGAAGAGACCAGGGAAGACAGTAGTGTCTGTGCCAAGGATAGACTACACTTGAGCAAGGAGGAAAAGAAAGTGTTGAAACAGAGGATGGGGGAGTACACAGAGAAAGTTGGGATTTTTTTTTTTAATTTGACATACTTTATTAAGAATAACCCAGCACAAAATCATACAAAAATACATACATTAGAATCAGCACATGCTACATAATAGGCTATAAGCATATTGATAACAGGGAGAAATTAGCTTTTGGAGAAAATAATAGCAACACTACTTTGAAAAACAAAATCAAAAGAAAAGAAACCAGCCCTACCCCTCCCCCCCGGGTGCACTTTCCTGTAGCTTATTACCACAAAACTAAAAAGAAGACGAAAATGATACCCATTGAAGTCAAAATTTTAGAAGGAAGAGAGGCTCGTGAACCCACCAAGACATCCTATCAAGATAAATACAGGGCATATAATTTCCCCCAATTTTTTATTAAAAGATGAATGGCGATGGCGTACACTCTCAATTTAATATTCAAGACGGAGCGCAAATGATATTTCATGCAACCATTCCGTATAAGAAATGGTGACTTGATCCATCCAGTGTCTAAGCACTAGCTTTTTGACCACCATTGAAATTAGGGCCATATGAAATCTTCTCTCCTTCACCAGAATTCTGGAGTAACCTCCCAGAACACTTATGACAGGGGAGAAGAGGCCCTGCAGTCCCAGCAGTGGGTCTAGAGCAGATTCAATTTGTTTCCACAAAGGAGATATTTTCTCACATGACCACAATATATGAAAGAGCGAGCCTTCCTCCTTGCTACACCTAGAGCATGTGTTGGAGGGAAGCCTCTTCATTTGAGCCAATTTGACAGGAGTATAATACATGTTGTTTAAAATACAGTATTGCATAAGCCTGTATCGGTCCTGGGTAAGGTATGTGTATAGGCCTGTCCATACTGAATGCCAGCTAATAACTTTGTCAGGGAAAAACGCCTGCCAAATCCAAGAACCGGCAAACGAAGGAGGTTGTGGGAATGTGAGAACCAATTTATATATGGTAGAAATGCCATGGGATTTGCAAACAAGAGTCTTAATTTGCTGGAGAAAGGCTCCAATATGGGAGGGGTTGAAATCTTTCCCAAACACCTTGGCGAGTAAGTGTTTAAGCTGAAAAATTTGAAAGGCAGTCCATGACGTTAATTCAAATTTAGTGAGAATCTCCTCAGTAGATAAAATAGCATCCTGTGAGTAAAAGTCAGCCACAGTGAGCTTGGGAGGGAGAGATAACTAACACCGAGATATAGGAGCTCCACCTATTTTGAGATTCAAGTTGGCATAGATTGGCTGAGAGAAATCAGAGCTTGGGACTACCTTATAAAAACTGAACATCTGATAGAGAATTCTTAATGAAATGCCAATCGGGAAAGACTGCAGAGCTTTTGGTAAATTTTTGAAGGGCGTGTAAAAAAAGTGAGGAAGGAGCTAAATTATGTGCAGCAAGAATATCTGACTCAATATGCAACCAGATTGGGACATACTCATGATGAGTAAAGAATTCCGATAAAGAAAGCCACTTCCCACACTTATAGAGGTGACAAGCCCAGTAATAAAATAAGAAGTTAGGGAGACGCAAGCCTCCCAACTCTTTAGGTAGGGAGAGCTTAAGATAAGATCTTCTAATAGCTTTATCCTGCCAGATAAAGGAGTTAACATCAGAATGGATGCACTGAAAAAAAGACAAGGGTAGCCAAAAGAAAGTTGGGAATTTAAACTAGGAGGGTGTGGCAAGTGGGCAAGGGACATGCAGAGATCACAGGCTGGGAAGCCATATATGCTTACCCCCCACAACAGTGACATGGACAAAGGGCAAGTACTAGTGGTGATGCTAGTAAAGGAGGGCAGAAGGGAAAGGGGTGGAAGGTGGTCACCCTGTATTCTAGGAGCCCTGAGAAGGAAATTGCAAGAGCTATAGAATCTCATGGCAGAGGGGGAGGTGGACGTTGAAGCCATCACCATAACATGGACCACCCAATACAATGACTGGGACCTGTCAATACCAGGTACAGGATATTTCATGGAGATAAAGTGATTGGGAAAGGGAGGGTGGCACTATATGTAAGGGAAGGACTGAAGTGTGTATGGGAGGAAGAGGAGGAGTGTAGTATGGAGTCACTATGGATGCAAACCCAGGATTCCAAGAATAAGATTCTCAGGATGGGAGGGGTGTACAGGCTGTCTTTTCAGATAGAAGAATTAGACAGGGACCTAGCGGGATAGATCAGGAGGACCTGTGAGAAGGGAAGTGTGGTGATTGTGGGGGACTTCAACATGCCAGGAGTGGATCAGAGTACCCTAACAACCAGGAATAAAAGAGAGCAGATGCTGCTGGATGCCTTCTAGGACAGTTTCCTGATGCAAATTGTGAGCAAACCAACCAGGTTAGGGAATACCCTTGACCTCAAGCTGGCAAAAGGGGAGCTTATGAGGGAACTTAGGGTGGAAGAACCACTAATGGAGAGTGACCACCACTCAGTATGGGTCATGTTAGATATGGGTAAGGAAGGAGTGGAATCCAGCACAACTGTGCTAGACATCAGGAGGATAGACTTTGGGAGGATGGGGAGGTGGTAAAAGGGTATCTGGCCACAATTCAACCTAGTATGGGCACTAACCAGAGGTGGGAGCTCATAAAGCTGGGGACAGTGGAGGCAACCAGAACCTGCAGCAAGGCCCAGAGCAAGAAGGCTAGAGAAAAGAAACCTAGCTGGGTGAGCAAGGAGGGCATGGAAAAGGTAAGGAGGAAAAGAGCTTCCTTTAGGAGGTACAAAAAACAAGGAGGGGAGAGGACAGGAAGGAGTACCTGAAGGAATCAAAATAGGAGACAAGGGCAGTAAGGGCAGCCATGGCATCTACAGAGCTCAGGCTGGTGCAAGGCATTAAGAAGGGGGAGAAGGACTTCTTCAGGTACATCAGGGAGAAAAGGAACTGTAAGGACCATATAGTAAGGATTAGGAAGGTGAAGGTTGGGTGGAAGCAGGGGGTGATAAGGCAGAAGTACTAAATGATTACTTCTGCTCGGTATTTACTAAGGAGAAGAAGGGGGTGATACCCAAGAGGGGAGGAGGGCAGAAACAGAAGGGGGGATGCCAGATGAGAAAATCATGGCGGGCAGGGTTCTGAAGGGTTTGAGGGCACTGAGGGTGAACAAGGCACCAGGCCCAGATGACATCCACCTCAGGGTACTGAAGGAGCTGGCAGAGGTCCTGGAGGGACCTTTGGCAGACCTATTTAATGCCTCACTACACTTGGGATATGTACCTCAGGACTGGACAATGGCTCATGTGGTGCCTCTCAACAAGCGTGGCCCCAAGGATGAACTGGGAAACCATAGACCTCAATTCCATCGTGGGTAAGCCGATGGTCACTATGCTGAAAGAAAGGCTGGTGGCCCTCCTGGAATCCAAAGGACAAAGGGCAGCAGACAGCATTGCTTTGTAAGAGGCAGATCCTGCCAAACCAACCTGGTGAAGTTCTATGACTAGGTAACTAGGAAACTGGATGGGAGCCATGCAGTGGAGTCCTGTGTAGCATGATAACCCTCTACTAGTTATAATTATATTTATGATATAAATATATGTTTATTTGAATGTCTGCTTAGGGAAATGACAGTCAGTGGCTTTAAAGGGACCTGACCTTTTGTCCCCAAAGGCCCTGGCTTGCTGAAAACAATTGGCTATAGTAACACTGACTCAGTGACTAAATTAATTAAGAAGCTTCCTTTTGACATCTCCTGTCATGCCTGTGTTAGCTTTATATAAAACATTGTAAAACTTCAATTGCTTTGAAGGCCAGAAAGTCATAGAAGACTACATATTTTACGACATCCTAAGAAGCAACAAATTCTAACAGCTATCTGTTACATCTCTCACCACTAGACAAGAACTGTTGTCAGAATGTGTTTCTGAACAGCAAAGGGAATGCTCTGAGCAGGAAAAGACTGTTAAATTAATATTGCTTTCTCTGCAGATTTCCAGCAAGCAGTAAAATGACACTCTTTTGGATATACTTAGTCAGGTTACAAATTAATTATAGGACTAGCAGTGACCTCATGAGCTGTGACCTCACAGGATGGGAATAATAATAATAATAATAAACTTTATTTACTAGAGCGCCTTTCAAATATCAAGGCACTTCACAAATAAGTAAAATTCAGAAAATTCAATAAATATCAATAAAATCAGAGGAATTCAGGGTAGGCTTTACCCCATAAAAAAGTCTTTAGTGCCTGCTTAAAGCTCCCTACTGGCCTGCACTCCTGTAGCTGATGGGGCAGAGAATTCCAGAGGGCAGGGGCAACAAACCCAAAAGCGTGGCCCCAGATGAATTTAAACTAACCCTTGGAATCTCCAGCAACCCCTCATCAGCTGAGCGGAGCTGTCGCATAGGGGTGTAAGGAACCAGGAGCTCTTTCAAGTAGTCAGGACCCAGTCCATGTAGGGCTTTGTAGGTTAATAAACCTACCTTAAAGGTGATCCGCCACTGAACTGGCAGCCAGTGCAAATCGCACAGCACTGGGGTAATGTGAGATCTCCTAGACACCCAGTTAATAAACGTGAAACAGCATTCTGCACTAGCTGCAAGCAGTGGATATCAACCCCAAGATGCCCTAGGAAAAGGGAGATACAGTAGTCAAGGTGTGAGGTCACAAAGGCATGGACCAGAACAGGCAGGTCACTGGATGGAATGAAGATGCTTAATCCTAGCAATTTTCCTAAGATGGTAAAAGGCTAGCTTGACTGCTGACACCTGATGATGAAGGGTCAGCCCATCATCAAGTATCACTCCTAGGTCACGCACCTGCTCAAAGGTAAAGATCTGAGTGCCCCCCAGGACTAAACAAGAGGGCAGATCAGTCCTCGACCCCTCTGTTCTGCGACCCAGGTCCACCACCAAAATCTCAGTCTTTCCTGCGTTCAACTTTAGCCCACTAGAACTCATCCAATCTTGGACTTCAATGAGGCAGCAGTTAAATACTGAGATAGCACTAACCTGGTCAGGGGAGAAAGACAGATAGAGCTGGGTCTCATCAGCATAGCAGTGAAACCTCAGCCCATATCATCTTACAATGTCTCCGAGAGGCAGCGTGTACACTGCAAACAGCATGGGAGACAGCACCGAGCCCTGGGGCACCCTGCAAGGCAGAGAGAAAGACTCGGAAAAAAATATTCCCGTGACAACTCTCTGAGTTCTTCTGGTGAGGAAAGATGAAAACCATCTGAATACTGTCCAAGACAGCCCACAGATGAACCTCAGGTGCTCGAGCAGGACCCCATGATCCACAGTGTCAAAAGCCGAAGACAAATCAAGGAGTACCAAGATGGAGCGGTTCCTCTGCTCTCTCACCATCAGAAGATCATTGAGCACCCAAACCAGAGCAGTCTCAGTACTATGCCTCTTACGAAAACCCGATTGCAGAGGTTCGTATAAATTATGAATGGTTAAATGCTTCTCCAGTTAAGCTGCCACAACTTTCTCGATAACCTTTCCCACAAAATGAAGGTTAGCGATAGATCTGTAGTTTGCTAGAGTCTCTGGGTCCAAAGAAGCTTTCTTCAGGAGGGGTGTCACCACCGCCTCCTTCAGGGAGCTAGGGAACTCACCCGATTCGAAAGAGCACCGGACAATCTGCGCTAGAACTGGGCCGATGATATCACTACAACCCAAAATCAGGGAAGTAGGGCCCGGATCTAAACTACAGCATGTGGGATGCATCCCCTGGACAATCCTCATAATGTCAATGAACTCCGGCAAATCAAAGGTACTCCAGGAAACACCAGACTCAGTGACCAAGCACCGACCAACAGCATCCCTCATAGAACGAGGCTGACGGAACTCCTGCCTGATGTCGTCCATCTTATTAGCAAAGAATTGAGCTATCTCATCACACTCTATTTGTGAAAAAAATCAACAGAGCTGCAGACAGGCTGGGTTGCACAAACTTTCCACAGTTCAGAAGAGTTGAGCTGGTTGATTCTGTGCAACAGCGATTTCGCTGGACAGGAATTCTGCCTTCTTATGAGAAATCTCTGATTGATAGAGTTTATAATGCTCTAACAAAATAAGGTGGTAGGCAGCCAAAGCAGATTTCAGCCAGCAATGCTCTAACCTACACCCCAACCTCCACATCACCCTCAGAGACCCATTAAACCATGGGGCCTCGGAGCGAAGCAGAAAGGGGCAAACGTGGACAGGAGCAATCAGATCAAGAGCTGAAGAAATAGCCCTGTTATAGGCCATGACTAACAGCTCTGGATCCGTGCTGGTCTCACCGAACACCGAGAGGTCAATCACCGCAGCCAGGTCTTCAGGGACAACATCCCAAAAATTATGGTAACTGACCATCTCCACAGGGGCCAACCCACCCAGGGGGGCAGCAAAATTTAACCTAATGGTGTAGTGATCGGACCAACCGACAGGTTCCACCACCAAATCAGAGGCCTCAATCCCGAGGAGGAAGATCAAATCAAGAGAGTAACCGCCATTGTGGGTAGCTGAGGAAACAACCTGTGTGAAGCCCAGTGATGTCATCACCTGGAGGAAGTGTGATTTTTGGCATTCTGGCTTATTCTCACTCTGGCTGAAAGGAGTGCACATATCTATCTCTGGACTTCTAAGAGAACCCACACACAGTGTGTTCTGGACAAAAAGGCACTTCTGGCAACACAGGTAACATCAAACTGAAACTGAGGTAGACTTAGAAATTTAAGTACCAGGTATTTTGATTCTGTAATTTACAATTTAATTTGACTGTAAGTATTTATGTTATATATTCTATGTTTTGTATGTATTTACTAATTTTTGTAATTCTAGTAAACAGTTTGATTTCCTTAATCCTGCTCGAGTCTTTTCTTGTGCATCTGAATGCTGAGACAGTATTGGATAATTCTGACAACTGTTAAGGGCTTAAGTGTGTTACTGTCTTGCTAAGTTAAGAAACTATCTAGGTCTCAAATTGAGTCAAAAGGGTAGAATTGTGAATCAGGCTGGGTGCTCACTGGGTTAAGTATTGCACTGCATTTCCACAAAGAGGATGCGATGTTTGATCCTGTTACCTGGGTGTGCTAGGAAAAAAAGGGTTCTTATTTGACCTTTGACTGCAGGACTTGAGACTAGGAGGTGTTTCGGACCCAAAACAGACAGGAGGGTTACCCTGTTTGTCTCCTGTTCACACAATGCACTTCGAGGTTTGGCACCGTGGGAACAGAGGGCCTGACCTGCTGCGTGCGTTTGTGACAGATCTGGTTGGCAGCAGTGGGATTTAAAAAGTATTTAGTAACATGAGCAGTAACAGTCCGGTGTGTCAGATGGTGTACTGTAAAAGCTCACACACAAAATGTGGCAGTGATTTAAATATAAAGAACTACATCATTGTGCTTACAGTCTAAGTTTTTTACAGTCTAAGTTCCCTAGCTGTTTAATTTTTTTTTCGGGTGTAAGCTAGTGTTGCCGTAACTTAGGGAAGAAGATGACTTCCAACTATAGTGAGTACACTGCAGACTACCTGAGACAGTTGTGCCAAGAGAGAGGAGTCCAACACAAGGAGCGAGCCAAAAAGCAGAATCTCGTGGAGGCTCTTGTAGCAGCTGATGCCCAAGACCTTGAGTCACAGTCAGTGACTGGAAAGGACCAAACCTTGGGCATGGAGTGGCCAGGGTCCAGTGCAATGTCCAGACCCAGGGAGGAGGACAGCGGGACCAGAGTAAGCGAAGAGCCACATCAGCATGGAAGGTTGCCACCATGCTGGTGCCCGAAGGGTTCAGGCTGCAAATGGAGTTGCGGAGAATGGAGCTGGAGTTTGAACAGAAAAGGTTTGAAGCCCAGCAGTGAAGGGAGCATGAACAGAGGAAGCTGGAGATGGAGCGAGAGAAGAGAAGCAAAAGCAGCTTCAAAGACAGGCAGAGGAAAGAGAGCGACAGCTTCGACAAGAGGCCAAGCGAGAGCAGCAAGAGGCCAAGTGAGAGGAGAGAGAGCGCCACAGGAAATTTGAACTGGAAAAGCTACAACTCCCAAGACCAGCACCAGAGCAGGTAAGTGGCATGGGTGAATCGGGAATTCCAGGACTGGGTTACAAATTAAATTCTAAATTGATAGCTGAATTTAAAGAGGGGGAAGATATGGATGCATTTTTAAATTCATTTGAAAAAGTATGTATTCAGTCAAAAATTCCTAGAGAGTCCTGGAGCTTCCAGCTACCCCGTTACTTACCGGGAAAGCTTGTGACACAATTGGTCAAATGGACAATCAGGATAGTAATGATTTTGGCAAACTAAAAGCTGCTTTGTTAAAGAAATATGATTTAACAGTGGAGGCATACAGAGTTAAGTTCCTTAAGCTCAGGAGAAGCCCTGACATGAGCTATGAGGAGCTAGCCACTAAACAACGTCAGTCTTTAAAACATCGGTGGGAAAGGATTCAAGCAGACTCTCTAGAGAAAATTGAAAATGTTTTACTTTTAGAGCAGTTCTTTTGGGAGTGCCTAGCAGAGCTGAAAACCTGGCTAGAGGACCGAGATCCAAAAACCATGCAGGAGGCTACTGAACTGTCGGACCACTATGCCAGAAGCAGACCTGCTCTGAGAGGGAATGGGGTGGGTGTGGCAGTGCAGAAAGGGAAAAGTGTGCCTTCAGGGCAGCTAAAACCCTCCCTGCCTCCATCGAAACCAGGCAGCCCCAGGTTATAAAGAAAACATTTTCCTAATAAAAGAAATGAATGTTGGGTTTGCAGACAACCTGGGAACCTTGCCAAACAGGGTCCAAAAAGGTCAGACAGTGCACAAAGTGGTGCTAGGAAAGAAGTGGGTTGTTTGTGTATCCCTGAAAGCATGCCAGTAAACATGAGGGAGCACATACGCTCAGTTTTTGTGAATGGGATACAGACCCACATATTAAGGGACATGGGGGCATTCCCTGACTTTGGTAAAAGGGGATTTGGTAGAGCCTGAACAGCTTATACCCAATCAATTTGTGACTGTACGGGGATTCACTGGGGAGGAGAAAATGCTGACACTTGCTAGTGTTCTCCTCAACTAGGGTGAGGCAGGGGAGGCTGTGCAAAAAGTTGCAGTAGCAGAGAATCTTGCTCTTGATGTAATTATTGGGAACAATGTTCAAAAGGGGATGGTGTGTGTAGTTACCGCAGGCAAGCAGCAAAGGTAAAGTGTAGTTCCCTTGACCCCATAGAAGCCCCTGTGGAAAACACTGGGAGGCCAGCTCCCCAGCCTGTGTCTCCTGATATGGAGAATAATGAAAGGGGAGTAGAAATTCCCCAGGTAGCAGTTAACAGAAAAGCTACAGAGGGTTACTCTGAGGAGGAAGCGGTAACCCATTGTCAGAGGGTTAGTGATGGCAGTGATCCTGAATGCCCTGATTCTAGAGCTAGGGGCCCTAGTTTAGAAACTGGAGGGGACCTGTCCCATGCCTTGGGAATGTGTAAAGATTTTGCAGCTGCTCAGAAAAATCACCCTAGCTTAGAGAAGCTGAGGGCTTGGGCAGACTCAGATGGAGCACTGGGAGGTGACTGGAATCACAAAGTTTACTGGGACAATGGACTGATGTAGACACAGGACGTAAGGACAGAGGGAGGGGTGATGGGCAGGCAGCTTGTTGTTCCCCAGGGATACCATGAGCAGTTGCTCAAGATTGCTCAAGATATTCCCATGTCTGGACATCTAGGAATCACATGCACTATGCAGCGATTGGCCCAGAATTTCTATTTGCCCAACTTTACCCAGCAGGTGAAGGAGGTTTGCAGGTCTTGTCACCGGTGCCAAGAAATAGGGAAAATGGATAAGAAAACCCAAGCCACCCTAATTCCCTTGCCTGTAATGAAGGACCCATTCCAGAGGGTAGGAATGGATATTGTGGGGCCTTTGAATACCCCCAGCTCCTCCAAGAAGAGGTTTAACCTAACAGTGATGGATTATGCCACCCGGTACACAAAGGCAGTCGCCCTATCCTCACTGAGGACAGACAAAGTGGCAGATGCCTTGCTAGAGATTTTCTCCTATGTTGGGTTTCCGCAGGAGGTTATCACCAATCAAGGGGGTTCCTTCATGTAAGACCTGATGAAATGTTTGTGTGAGAAGTGTGGGGTGGTACTGAGATGCACAACACCTTATCACCCGCAAGCCAATGGACTTGTGGAAAGATTCAATGGTACCCTTAAATCGATGCTCCAAGCATTTGCTGAACAACATGGGAGGGACTGGGAGAAATACCTTCCCCACCTGTTGTTTGCATACAGGGAGGTGCCCCAAGGGTCAACAGGGTTTTTCCTCTTCGAGCTCTTATATGGATGCAGTGTACGTGGGCCCCTAGACTTGATCTGGGAGGACTGCGAAGGCAAGCAAGTAACCCAGGGAACTCTCATAGTGGATTATGTCCTTAAGTTTAGGGAAAAGCTTAAGGAGCTTATGGGAACAGCCTAAAGCAACCTGGCAACTGCCCAACAAAAACAAAAGGTATGATATGACCCCAGAGCCAGAGCTTGCTCATACACTGTAGGTCAGGAGGTCATGATTCTAGTCCCGGTCCAGAAAGATAAGCTGCAGGCCGAGTAGGCAGGACAGTACAAAGTAGTCAGACAGGTGCATGACATAAATTACATTATAGAACTACCTGACAGGAGACATACCCAAAGAATGTACCATGTTGACATGATGAAGCCATATGCAAATAGGGCTGATGTGGTCTTTGCAGTGGGTAGTCCTGGGGAAGGAACAGATGAAGGAGACTCCCTTCTGGACTTTCTGGAAGAAAGCAAGTGGGAGTCCTCTGTGGAGGCAATTAAATTGTCACCCCAGTTGACCTCAGACCAGATCCAGGAAGTAAGGGATGTTTTAGCAGACTTTTCCCCGTTGTTTATCACCAAGCTTGGACTAACCCCCTTAGTGACATACGATGTGGAGATGGGGATACAAGTGCCCATACAGAGAACAGGATATCTGGTGTCAGAAGCCATCCAAAAGGACAATAGGAGGGAAGTGGAAGAAATGCTGGATTTAGGGGTAATCTAGAAATCTCACAGCCCCTGGGCCACACCCATAGTCCTTGTTCCCAAGCCAGATGGCTCTACTCATTTTTGTGTGGACTATATTTGACTCAACGCAGTCACGAAGTTGGACGCCCACCCAATGCCATGGATGGAAGAATTCCTGGACAGGTTAGGAGGGGCTCCATACCTTACCACTATTGACCTGACAAAATAGTATTGGCAGGTAGAGTTAACTGCCAGAGCTAGAGAGAGGTCGGCCTTCATCACTCCGATAGAGTTATTTGAGTTTACAGTAATGTCTTTCAGAATGAAGAATGCCCCTGCTACCTTCCAAAGTTTGGTGAACCAGGTGTTAAATGGTGCTGAGGAGTACGCTGTGGCACACCTGGATGACATTGCCATCTTTAGTACCAGCTGGGAGGAACACCTGCACCACCTTAGGGAAGTGCTGGGCAGGATACAGAGGGCCAGGCTCACTGTCAAAGCCGAGAAGTGCCAGGTGGCCATGGCTGAGGTGGCATACCTTGGGAATGTAGTAGGCCAGGGACAGCTCCATCCTAATCAAGCAAAAATTGAGGCAATCAATGCATGGCCCAGACCTGAAACACAGAAGCAGGTTTGGAGTTTTCTAGGGACCACAGGTTACTATAGAAAATTTGTACCAAACTACAGTGCTCTGGCCACTCCCCTATCTGGCCTGTTAAAGAAAAGGATGCCAAAAAGAATTAACTGGGAACCAGCCTGTGAGCAAGCCTTTACACAGCTAAAGGAGGCACTGTGCAGTGCTCCTGTATTAGCCAGTCCAGACTATAGTAAACCCTTTGAAGTCCTGACTGATGTCTCAGATGTGGGTATTGGGGCAGTGCTTAGTCAAACGTCTAACCAAGGAAAAGATCACCCAACAATGTACTTCAGTAAGAAGTTACTTCCCAGGAAGCAGGCTTATTCTACAGTGGAGAAAGAATGCCTTGCAATGGTGCGGGCACTAAAGAAGTTAGAGCCATACCTATAAAGGTGGCATTTTGAGGCACAAACAGATAATTACCCCCTGGTTTCGCTGGCATACATGGGTAAAACAAATGGTAGGCTGTTAAGGTGGAGCCTTGTCTTGCAGGGTTATAACATGACTGTCTCACACAATGCAGGGGCAGCAAATGAAAATGCAGATGGATTATCACGTCAGTTTAAGCAGTGAACTGACTTTGGGGTACTCATCCCATGCTTAGGAATAGATTCCACCAAGTTCAAGTCTAGGAGGGAGGAGTGTAACGTATTAACCCTCTAATAGTTATAAATACATTTGTGATATGAATATATGTTTATTTAAATGTCTGTATAGGGAAATGGCAGCCGGTGGCTTTAAAGGGACCTGACCTTTTGACCCCAAAGGCCCAGGCTTGCTGAAAACAATTGGCTATAGTAACACGGACCCAGTGAATGAATTAATTAAGAAGCTTTCTTTTGACATTTCCTGTCATGCCTGTGTTAGCTGTTATATAATCAAATCAAATCAAATTTATTTAAAAAGACGCCCAATCCCGAAGGCTCTGGGCGCCGCACAAAAACTGTACAGTATGTCATACCGTATACATTACATTACAATATCATACAAATATAATATGCATAAAAATTTAATCACCAAATGTCTGCATGAATAAAAAGGTCTTCAGACGACTCTTAAAGGCCTCTATAATGGGGACCGTTCTCACTTCAAATGGCCACGACTTCCAGAAAGCTGGAGCAGCAACTCCAAACGATCGATCCCCTGCTGATTTCAACCTTGCTCTCGGAACTTTAAGGAGGCCACCACTAGAGGAGAGGAGATCTCGGACAGAGGTGGACAGTACCAGGAGATCAGATAGGTAACCAGGGCCCTGTCCATGTAGGGTCTTATAGGTGAGAAAACCCACCTTGAACAATGCTCTCCACCTGACAGGCAGCCAGTGCAATTCACGCAATACTGAAGTAATATGACAAAACTTACTCTGTCCGGTCAAAAGCTGGGCAGCAGCATTGCACTAGCTGCAGTCTGCGAAGAGAAGTTCAAGACCCGAGATAGAGGGCATTACAGTAGTCAAGCCTAAAGTGACTAAGGCATGTACCAAGGTAGGAGGTCCAGAGCGGAACAAGGGGCTTAATCCTGGTGATATTTCTAAGATGGAAAAAATAGGAATGAACCACAGAGGATATTTGAGCCTCCATGGACAGGTTCCTGTCAAAGATCACACCAAGATTTTGCATCCATGGGGAGGCCATCTATGACACAGCTCCTAGCACAATGCCAGTCGCAGAATCAGAGGCCATCCCATCACGAGCTCTGTTCGACTCCACTACCAGTACCTCAGTCTTGTTGGGGTTCAGTTGCAGCCAGCTGGAAGACATCCAGTCATTTATCTCAGCCAGATATTCAGCACATCCACTGCATTTGATGTTCCTTAGGCAAAGGATAGGTATAGTTGAGTATCATCAGCATAGCAATGAAAACTCAAACCATACCTCCTAATGATCCCCCCCAAGGGCAGCATGTATACTGCGAACAACATTGGGGCCAATACCGAACCCTGAGGGACTCCACAGGAAAGGAGGCAGGGTGCGGATGAGAAATTACCCATCACAACCCACTGCCTCCTGTTAGTAAGAAATGACTCAAACCATTTGATGACAATACCAGTGAGTCCACATACTCCCTCAGGTGGAAAAGCAACACACAATGGTCCACAGTATCAAATGCTGAAGAGAGATCAAGGAGAACAAGAATTGTCTTGTCCCCCCGATCTCTAGCCCTGAGGAGGTCATTTTGCACCCGAACTAATGCAGTTTCAGTGCTATGTCTGGCCCGAAAAGCTGACTGGAAGGGATCATACAACTCGTGGGTCATGAGATATTCTCCCAACTGAAGTGATATCACCTTCTCAACAACCTTTCCCAAAAATGGAAGATTGGAGATAGGATGGTAATTTGCCCTAATCTCCGGGTCCAGAGAAGCTTTCTTTAAAAGGGGTCTCACAAGAGCCTCCTTCAAGGCATCTGGAAAGACACCCTGACTCAAGGAACACCGGACAATCAGGGCAAACACCGGACCAACAGTGTCAATGCACCTCATCAAGAAGCGCGTTGGCACGGGATCCAGTTCACAAAAGGTATACTTCAAGTTGGCCACTATCTCAATGACCTCATGATCCTCCACTGGCCTAAACTCCCCCCAACCAGAAAGAGTGCTCTCAGAACACAACTGATGACTACTGACAGCAATGATATTATTGGCTGAAGAAACCTCCCGCTGGATCGCAGACACCCTGTCCGAGAAAAAATGATCAAATTCCTCACAATCCTCATTTGAGGAAGCTCTTCCAGGCTGGAGACAAGATGGATGAAGAAGTCTATCAACAGTCCGGAAGAGTGAGGCTGGTCAGCTTCTCCCAGCAGCAATCTCCTGAGACAAAAATTGCCTTGTTTTGGTTGATTGCCCTCCTGATATGCATGACAATCTTTACAGGACCAGTTTGTCACCCCAGGCAGAGTTTCCTCAGTGATGCTCTAATCTCCCGACCCAGCTTCTTCATCTCCCCAGATCGCCGCCATACCAGCGCATCTTCAGGTATGAAGTTCTGGGTCGTACACGGACAGGTGCGAGGGAGTCGATGGCGCCAGACAACACCTTATTATAGGCATCTACCCCGGCATCAATCGCTCCGATGCATGCATCACCCACCCTTGATAAATCAACTGCCGCCAAAAAACCCTCAGGGGTAAGATCTTTTAACGGGCGACAGCAAAATGTCTCAGAAGGGGAAGAATTTATGATGGGAGCACTAAACGTGAACTTCACCGTGCAATGATCAGACCAAGCTACTCAATCAATATCAAGATCAATGATCTTGAGTCCCAGTGAGAACACCAGGTCCAATGTGTGGCCATCCTGATGAGTAGGCACACCGACAGACTGCACCAGCCCCAAAAGGGACATACTCTGCAGTAACTCATCGGTGCACTTTTGACTTCTATCCTCGGCCCAAACATTGAAGTCCCCAAGAAAAATACATCTTGGGGAATCCAATGTTTCGCCGGCAACAAACTCGGTGAATTCCTGCAGGAACCTCCCCATCGGACCAGGAGGGCGATAGATGAGGAGGATCCTGCAGCCCACGCTGAGTCCTCCACGAATGGCCACACACTCAAATGAACCTGGGGTTCCCACCGGGTGCACGGTGAAGTCCAGGTTTGATTTAAAACAGATAGCTACACCGCCTCCCCTACGATTTTCTCTGGGGCAGTGCACCACAGTGTATCCTGGGGGGACTGCAGCCTCAAAAACAGAGCCAGCATTATCTCCACCCAGGTCTCTGTAATGCATGCCAGAGTCGACCAATGAAACCAGAGCGGCAATAATAACCGTCATGTTTCTGATTGACCTGGCATTGCATCAGACTACCATCAGAGGTATTGAGGGTGATGCAGCCCTAGAGGTCACCTGGCCCATGGCCTGGTGGCCCCTCTTAATATAGGCACCAACCACGTCTGGCTTCTCCTAGATGCTCTATTTATTCCAGGGCGTCTCCTGGACTTAACCACCTCTATCCTTTGATCAACCCGCTCCTGGTCATCCCACAGCGCATACGCAGAGCAATCCCCCACAATCCCCACTTCCCTACAACGTCTGATAGTAATATCAGATACAGGGAGGGGGATAAAAGGATGCAGTGCATGCAGCTGTGAATTCCCATAAGCAATCCTAGGCCCCAAGACTCGTCTAACAGAGCTCCTACACATAGCTAATTAAATAAGCCAAAATGGCACATATAAACTCATGCAGCAATACACATAAAAACTCTAGTTTATAATAAAACTAGTTGACATACATGAACAGCAATACCATAATCTAATTCCCACCTCTCATCCAGAACAGGCAATATTTCAACTCCGAGTGGCGCTGCTCATTGCAGCTGGTAATTAATGTATCTGGACTAACTGTCGTTACTTTCATTTGGACTGTATCATCTTGATTGCCTGCCCACTCGACCCTACGTGGCTAACACAGCGTGAGAGGCTGTGTGTTAGATCTGCAAATTCGTCGCCAGCTGGAGCTGGAGTTGTAAGAAGGGGGCTGCCAGCTATTGGTGTGTGGGAGTGGGGAGGCATCCTATAAATGTAGGCGCCGCTCGCAAGCGGCAGTTTCGGTGTTGTTTTCCTCCTGTTTTTATATTTGCCAGAAGTGCCTTTTTGTCCAGAACACACTGTGTGTGGGTTCTCTTAGAAGTCCAGAGAAAGATATGTGCACTCCTTTCAGCCAGAGTGAGAATAAGCCAGAATGCCCTTCCCATCCTGTGAGGTCACATTGTAAAACTTAAATTACTTTGAAGGCCAGGAAGCCATAGAAGACCTCATATTTTATGACATCCTAGAAAGCGACACATTCTAACAGCTATCTGTTACATCTCTCACCACTGGACGAGAACTGTTGTCAGAATGTGTTTTTAAACATCAAAGGGAATGAATGCTCTGAGCAGGAAAAGACTGTTAAATTAATATTGCTATCTCTGCAGACTTCCAGCAAGCAGTAAAAGGACACCCTTTTGGATATTCTTGGTCAGGTTACAAATTAATTACAGGACTAGCAGTGACCTCATGAGCTGTGACCTCAAAGGATGGGAAGGGCATTCTGGCTTATTCTCACTCTGGCTGAAAGGAGTGCACATATCTATCTCTGGACTTCTAAGAGAACCCACACACAGTGTGTTCTGGACAAAAAGGCACTTCTGGCAAAACAGGTAACATCAAACTGGAACTGAGTTAGACTTAGAAATTTAAGTACCAGGCATTTTGCTTCTGTAATTTCCAATTTATTTTGACTAAGGCCCGGATATTCAAAAGGGTTGCGCATGCGCAAGTCCCAAAATGCGCCATTTAGCGATATTCAGAAGGAGGCAGTTGCGCCCCCAAAAACATGCTGAGCAACAGCGCAATGAAAATGAAGGCATGTGCAACCGGAGGGGGTGGATCCATGCATAAAGAATGCAATGCGATATTCAAAGACTTGCGCGATGCGCAATAGCGGCACAGCCAGAAATTGCACACTAGCGGAAATGAGCCAAAATAAAAAGGCTCAAGGAAGCGGCGCAAGAAGAGCTACAAGGCTGCCAAGTGGGGGAGAGAGAGAGACACAGACAGACACACAGACAGACAACAGACAGGCTAGGGCAGGCAAGGAAAGCGTGGGCCATAGGCTGTAGAGGCCAGCGGGGGGTGCCCGGTGCAGTGGAAGTAGCAGTGAGGACAGCGGGGGTAACACAGCAACACCAGCCGGGGGGCAGAAGCCAGGGAGATGGACAGTGCCAGCTTCCACATGGAAGCTGTAATGAGAGGGGTGAGAATGCATGCTGCAGGGGGCGTGGCCGTGGAAGGGCCCGTCAGCGGTATGCCCCCAACAGGCAGTACCATGCCCGCATCAGCTTTGAGCTGTACACAGATGTAGAGATCGTGGGCCGGTACATCCTGAACAGGGCAATACTGAGACGGCTCTGTGAGCTGTGCAGTGATGTGATGCAGGCACCCTCACGACGGAGTCACGCTCTGTCGGTGGAGACCAAGGTGACAGCCTGCATGTGCCTGCTCGCCACGGGCACCTTCCAGAAGCCGACAGGGGACACACAGACATCACACAGTCGCCACGCCACGCATCCTCACCCAATTCCTCAGTGCACTGCTGCCATGCTGTGGAGTACATCCATTTCCCAGCACCGCGGCAGAGCGTACAGCAAACATGCAGGAGTTCCACAGGGTGCCGTATGCCTGGTGTGCTAAGGACATAGACTGCACCATGTGGCCATTCGCACGCCACCTGGCCCGATGGGCTCGCATATCAGAACAGAAGGGATTCTCTAGTGTCAACTGCCAGGTGGTGTGTGATGCCACTGGCGCCATCAGTGTCTATGCACACACCCTGGCGGAGCACATGATGCCTTCATATGGTATCAGTCTGCACTGTGCCATCGATTTGAGAGTGGGGACATCCCACAGGCCATCTAGTGGGTGAGTACACATGTATGAATGCAAACTCGGGGCAAGGGTGGGAATGCTACAGGTGCCATGGTAGTGGCACACAGGGATATGACCAATATGGACCTGAACATGAGACTGATCTCCGCTATCTCCACACAGGTGACAGCGGATACCCACTCCATCCCTGGCTGCTCACACCATACCAGCGCCCCATGACCCCATCGCAGCAACGCTATAATGAGGCACATGTTTCCACATGCAACATCATAGAGCGGGTGTTTGGGATGCTCAAGGCACACTTCCAATGCCTAGACACCTCCGGCGATGCCCTACAGTACAGCCCCCAAAAGGCCTGTGGGATATTCCTGGCCTGTTGCATCCTGCACAACATGGCCAAAGACTATGGGATAGCCGTACAAGTTGAAGAGGGGGACAGCAATGGGGACGCCAGTGGCGCCGGTGTTGATAGTGATGAGCAGCCTCCCCTAGGAGGGTGGGACCCCCGACTGATCTGGCAGGCCCAGCTGCACCGGGACACCATCACAGAGGAGCACTATGCAGAACACAGGTAATTCAAGGGGACATGTGCAACCAACACTGTCCATGTGCAAACCACAGGCACACAGGGGAACACACCAGGGGTGCATGACGGTCAGGGGAGT
Source organism: Neoceratodus forsteri (assembly GCA_016271365.2). Classification (NCBI taxonomy): domain Eukaryota; kingdom Metazoa; phylum Chordata; order Ceratodontiformes; family Ceratodontidae; genus Neoceratodus; species Neoceratodus forsteri. Next base: position 39,000,107 of record CM028130.1, on the reverse strand, counting down.
GGAAGAGTCCAGGCATACAAACACACCATCAGGGAAGGGTGAGCACTCATATGGACACACACACCAGGCACAGAGCGTACATGGGCAGATGCACAGCACCAGCAGAACCGACATTGCTAACACACAGCACCTTCACCGACCACCCCACCACCTGTACTGTCCAAGTACGTGTGTCAGATGCTGGGCACCTTGCCTTGGTGTACAGTACAATGCAGGCATCATCATGCACACGCACCTGTGGACAGCAGTTGGGAGGGTGTGCAGGTGGTCCGTGTGTCAGCGTGGTGAGCAGAGCACCCAGCAGTGCACTGCCCACCATGACACACATTACACACATGGCAGCACCAGACAGTGCTCGCACTAGGAGACAGCTCAGTCATGTAGCACTGTCCCACGGCCACCGCGGATGCGTGGGCGGCCCCGCCGTTACCCAACAGCACTGGCAGACTGAGCAGGGGCCACATGGGGTGGCACTGTTGCACCAACAGGGGTCCCACTGCGCGAACGTGACCTTGCCCGCACAGGGATCTGCAGCATGCCGAACAAACCTGCACCAGGGGTGCTCGGGATGGCCACAGCAGAACCCGGCCGGACGAGCCTGGTGTTGCATGACACCAGGAGCAGGGAGATGGGCGTGAACTGTGGTGGGTGTGCGGTACAGGGGCACCTGACTGTGTGCCAATCGTCCCGCGACAGAGACCACTGCCTGGGTCAGCCTGTCAATGGCAGTGGTCACATCCGTCCACATACAAACCAGCTGGAAGCGCGGTCAGAGCACACTCCCTGCTGTGCCACTCCACAGACACAGACAGTGCCTCCACGGACATTGCAACCGCCTCTGCAGATGTACTGATTCCTGCAGCAAGCGGGTGTGCTCTCAATGGGTACTGTGCCCCAATGGCATCCTGTCCCCAGGGTGTGGAAGGTCCTGATGCACAACACCCTTGAGGGTGGGCTGTTGCCAGGACCAGAAATGGGCGGATCAAGGGCGGACATGTGCCACAGCTGACACTGTACCCCCAGACCTGGTGGGTGACTGCTGCTGCTGCCCTCCAACCGCTGTGCCCAGGGTCCACTCATTCCACCGCTGTGCTGGCAACAGTGCCAGACACCTACACAGCCACCGGTGCTGCCCCACCGGTGCTGACAGGCACAGCCTGGGACTGTGCCAGCATGCTGGTACACAAGTTGGAACCAGAAAGGCCCAGGGGCACGTGCTGGCCTGCTTTGTGTCCGTCATGGGACACACACCTATCACTGCCATTGCAGTCCTTGCATCATCAATGGTGCAGTGCGTGCTACAGCCATAGTCCAGCGTGCTGGCATGCTTGCATGCCAGACTGCTGAGACACAGGCTATGCACCCCCACATCCAATCACCGACACCAGAGTTGGCGGCCCAGCGTGCATGCTGCTGCAGTGCCTGCTGGCTGGTGATAGAGGTGGATGGACCCTCCTCCATGTCCAGCAGGTCATCATCCCTGCCTGGACCCACCACCATCGTCTCCTGAAGATGAACAGGATCTGTAACAGAAAGAGAGTACATGTGAGTGCATGTGAACAACCTTTCCCCCAACCCCCCCAACACCACCACCATGTCATACCATGCAGTGATGGGCTTCCACCTGTCTGGAATCCACCTCCTGGTACGCCCTCAATAGTGCTTCGCTGCATTGATGCGACCAGTGTCTCCTCAGTCGGGATCAGCTCCAACACCACTGGCGGGCCCCCGCCAGTGCCAGCACGTGCCGCCCTGAAGGCTGCCACCTTCTCCTTCAACCTCCTGTGGTCTATCCCCATCTTCTTCTTGCATTCCTGCACGGAGCGCTGGTGGCTTCCGTGCAGGTTAACGGCCCGAGCTACCCCCTCCCATGCAGCCGCCGGGATCTGAGGGGTACCCCTCCGTCCACTCAGTACTGGCTCCTCATCCAGGTAGGCCTGGAAGAGGGCCTCTGTCTCTGCTGCTGTAAAGTTGGGCCTCCTCCTACACCCACCGTCCTCACCCTCACCTTGGCTCTGCTCGGTCATGGCGATCTGCATGGGGGGAAGTGGACACCTGTCACTGTGCAGTCTACAGCATTTTCCCATGACCATTGTCCAGAACATCACACAGCATGCAACTCACCTCTCACCTGCAGTAACTGAATCTGGCCAGCGCAGCCCAATGTCGCACATTTATAGTGCAATGCATGCAAATTAGGAGTGGAGCAACTATAATGACATGCAAATCGCGCCACTGTGCCTTTGAATGGCTGATCAGATGATTTGCATGTGTCGGCTGAATATCGCGAATCTGCGCTTTACGCAATACGGTTGAGTCGGCTGAGCCAATGGCGCAGATCAGTGACTGTGTGGTACACTGCATTGAGCATGCCCAGATAGCTTACGCAGGCATCTGCCACGCTGCTGACGTGCTGTGCGCGATCGGCAATTCAGGCCATGGCCACCATTGTGCCAGTGGCGCTACAGCAATGGGCACTATATGGCGCTGTGGAACTACTGTGCAATAGTCCACTGTGGCACTGGTATGCTGCTGGTCGGTCATGCAGGATGCCTATACGTCAGATGGCGCTGTGTGTGGCCTTGCGTCATGGCCCATGACCTTGTGTCCGACCTTTGCCCCCTGGCGCTGTTCGCCTGCCATGTGTACGGCCCTATTGCGCTGTCTGGTGACAGCACTATGTGAAGTGACGGCGCTGTTCGAACAGTGCAATTGGAGCGTGTGGTGGTCTAGTGCGCAACATCTCCACATGGGGTTACAGCGCAGCGGGGTGCCATATTGCCTGCTGTAAAGTTGGTACCATGGCTAGGAGAAGAGCTGTTCCCTGGAGCCAGTTGGAACTCGCCAACTTGGTGGCCCTAATAGAGCCCCACTATGGGGCACTTTATGGTGAGGCACCCCTCACCATTGCCCGCACACAGGTGTGGCATCAAGTGGCCACTGACCTGGTGGGGGTCACTGGACGGTGCCGGTCTGATGAGCAGTGCCGGCACCGGTACAGTGACCTCCGCCGGAGGGATCCGGACCTTTTGGAGAGGCTGCGGTCACGTGCCAGGCGGGGCGTGGTGCCTAGGCCAGGTGGGTGTACCATCTATGCACCTGTATTCTCTGTATGGGTGTGAGTGTGTTTTGATGGCTGTGCATAGGTGATGGCTCTGCCATGGTTGGCTGTGTCAGTGTGTGCAGCTGTGAGATGAATGGGTCTGGCTGTGTGGGGAGGCACTCTCACTGGGGCAGGGGGCAGTCTGCTTTGGAGTCACACTGATGTTTGTCTCAACATATGTCTCCCACAGGCTGGGATGTGAGGATGCAGGCCCGGGTTGAGGAGGGCCGTGCCAGGGCCCCGGTGCCAGCGGGAGTTGCACCCAGCAGCAGCAGCGGCAGACACAGCTGCTTGAGCAGTGTGAGTATCATGACTTCATGGATGCTATTGCATGCTGGGGAAGACCACTAGCCCTGCACAATACAACCATGCAGGAAAGGGGAGGTCATAATTCCACTATACAAGACACTAGTGAGGCCCCACCTGGAGTACAGTGTACAGTTCTGGAGACCATACCTACGTAAGGACATAGACTGGGCAGAGAAAGGTTCAGAGGAGGGCAACAAAGATGGTGCATGGCTTGCATCACAAGTCCTATGAAGACAGGTTGAAGGAACTGAACATGTACTCCCTGGAGGAGAGGAGGGAGAGAGGGATATGATAGAGACATACAAGTATCTTACAAGGAGGAACAGGGTGCAGGAAAACACTATTTTAAGTGAAAAGATGTTCCAGGACTAGAGGGCATGGGATGAAGTTGGAGGAGGACAATTCAGAGGAAACATGGAAAAGAATTTCTTCACAGAACGGGTGGTGGACAAGTGGAACACCCTGCCAGAGGAAGTGGTGGGGGCTGAAACAATCACGGGATTTCAGAATGCAGGGATAGACATAAAGGAATTCTGGAGGTCAGGGGTAAGGGGCAACAGACTTATAGGAAAACAAAGTGAACTTACAAGCTCAAATGGACAGACTGGGTGGGCCATAGACCCTTATCTGCCGACACTGTCTATGTATCTATGTATGTATACACGACACAGGTGACATGCATCACTGTCCAGTATCACAGCATGTCTGTGTATGCGTCACTAGTGGTCCATGCATGCACTGGGCACATAGCTGTGTAACTGGCATCGCACCACGTTGCCACGTCACTTAACAGCCTTGTTTGTGCTGTGATGGACATGGGCAGTGTGTGTGTGCAGTGGTGCACATAGCTGGTGCCGCCTGTTTGTGATGGCCATGTGCATGTTCACTGTGGGTGGGTGCATGCCATCACAGGTGCGGGACATTGGGCTATATGGCTTTCAGGTTGGGTGGTGTTCAGGGTTGTGGTGGTCACAGCCATTGACTGTGTTCCCATTTTCCTAGGCCTCGAGGTTCTCAGGAGGATTAGACGGGACATTCGGGGCCTCACACAAGTGTCGTTGGAGAACCAGGCCATCCTCCAGTCCATCAGGCGCCATGACCTTCGGAGGAGGCGGCCCAGGATGGTGCGCCACCAGGAAGAGGATGAGCAGCTGGCTGGGCCGTAGCTGATGTTACCCTTCCCACTTCTCCATACCTACCACCCTGCCTTCCTTCTCCAAGTTTTCATCCCTACCCTTGAACACCCTACCTTGTACCCGTCCCCCTTGTAAATAGTTGTTCTTGTTTTGGTTCTTTACTATGGATATTTAAATATACATTTTATTTTGATATGAATACTGTGTTGGTCTCTGATTTGCAGCTGGCTATGGGTGCTCAGTTGCAGAGTGTACATGCCATCTGGGGTGGTATGGTCCTGGGTATATGTGTGTGTGTGTATGTGTGTGTGTGTGTGTGTGTGTGCATGGGAGGTATCTCCAGCATCGCAGTGACTTTCTGTTGGTCTTGCCGTCTGCCACCCACTGCTGGGTGCACAGGGTGTGTCTGGCTTGTAGGCTTCTGTGCTGCAGGGGTTGGCGGTGCTGGGGGATGCATGGTTTTCTGCAGTGCCAGTCACTGCACATGGAGGTGGTGTCTTGGGGTCACAGTGCAGGGTGTGCTGTGCGTACGAGGGGCTGATGTGCACTGTGGTTGTCAACCCCCTGTGTGTGGCACTCTCAGCCTGCCAGTGGTTGTGCTGGGGTGTCATGGCTCTGCTATGCTTTGTTGGCTTGTCCCCATGGGCCAGTAGATCATCGTCACACCCCCAGTGATGCTGTGCTTGGGGTGTGCAGGTGTGATGTTGGTTCTGCAGTGTGTTCCTGTGCCCATGTGTGGCATGGCTGGCGGTGGGCCCCAGCCTGCCTCCCTGGATGTGCAGTTCCATTGCTCTGGGGGGCTCTTTTGCGCTATGGCACCTCTGGACTGCTCAGCTGGGCTGCCCTGGTTGCGCCATAGCGCAACATTTCTGCTCAGCTTCTCCTTCCTGGTTGCGCTATGGTGCAGTATGTGCGATATTCAGACATTGGTTGCTTGCGTAATTTGTTCTGATCCATGTTTGAATATCGCACCTGTTGAGCATATGCGCAATTGGTTTGTGCTTGCTCCTGCTGTTGTGCTCATTTTGGGCGCAGTTTGAATATCTGGGCCTAAGTATTTATGTTATATGTTCTACGTTTTGCATGTATCAATGTTTTTTGTAATTCTAGTAAACAGTTTGGTTTCCTTAATACTGCGTGAGTCTTTTCTTTTGCATCTGAATGCTGAGACAGTATTGGATAATTCTGACAACTGGTAAGGGCTTAAGTGTGTTACTGTCTTGCTAAGTTAAGAAACTACCTAGGTCTCAAATTGAGTCAAACGGTTGAATTGTGAACCAGGCTGAGTGCCCACTGGGTTAAGTATTGCACTGCATTTCCCTGAAGAAGGTGCAATATTTGATCCTGATAACTGGCTGTGCTAGCAAAAAATAGTTCATATTTGACCTCAGGACTCAAGACTAGGAGGCGTTTCGGACCCAAAACAGACAAGAGGGTTACCCTGTTTGTCTCCTGTTCATATATTGCACTTCGAGGTTTGGCACTGTGGGAGCAGAGGGCCTGACCTGCAGCATACGTTTGTGACATCCTGTACCTGGACTTCAATAAGGCATTCGACTAAGTGCCACGTGGGAGGCTGGGAAGTAAGTTAGAAGGCACAGGGGCAGGTGTGAAGTTGGTGAGATGGGTAGTAAACTGGCTTCAGTGAAGACAGCAGAGGGTGGTGGTGGGTGGGGTGCTCTAATTCCCAAGGGTAGTCATGAGTGGTGTTCCGCAGGGCTCGGTGTTGGGGCCAGTGTTTTTTGGGATACCTACTGGGTCATAATGCCGTACGCTATTAAGTGTATGACATTACAGCTTGCCCGAAATAGCGCTGCACCAGACAGCGAGTGGTGCAATACCACGAATACTGCTGTATGCGGTATTGCACCACTCACAGTATCCCTGGCAGAGGATAAGACCTCTGCTGGGATGGAGTTTTGGTGAGCAGCTTCCATGGCTCAATGGACTGAGCCACTATAGCGAGAAACCCAGGTGCTGTATCTGGGACTGGGTTTGATTCCCGGTCCCAGAACATTTTTCTCTTTTTTGCACTCTGTGTAATTTCAAGTTGAACCCCCCCCCAGAGAATCTTTAGTGGGTGGGTTTCAGGGGGTGCTGGGGGCAGAGCCCCTCCAACAAAAGAATGAAGCTGCATGCAGAAATTGCGCTGTATTGGCAGCGCGATTTTTGCATGCGGCATAATGTCTTGCGACATTATAACCCCGTGCCTTTGGGATATTTGGGATATTCATTGCAGACATATCACTGGGCATAAAGAGCTAGATCAGTCTATTTACTGATGACACCAAGATAGGAGCAGTGGTGCACAACCTAGGGGGATGGCAGAGGTTGCAGGATGATCTGGCAAAGCTGGAAATCTGTTCGGACACCTGGCAACTAGGGTTCAATGGCAAAAAGTGCAAGGTGCTACATTTTGGGGCGAGAAACCCAAGGAAGAGTTACCAGTTGGGGGGAGTGCAGCTAGCCGAGACAGAGGAGGAGAAGGATCTGGGGTGCTCATTATGGGGTCAATGAACAACTCTGCACAATGTAGGAAGGCAGCTGTGACAGCTAACAAAATGCTGGGTTGCATTGCAAGGGGTATATCCTCGAGGAGGGAGGCAGTGATTCTGCCACTGTATAGGTCATTAGTTAGACCGCACCTGGAGTACTGCATGCAGTACTGGCACCCGTATCTGAAGATGGACATTAAATTACTGAAGGGGGTGCAGTGCAGGATGACAAAGATGATAAAGGGGCTGGGGAACTTATCACATGAGAGGAGACTGAGGGAGTTGAACATGCACTCGCTGGAGGAGAGGAGGGATGGGGGAATATAATTGAAACCTTCAAGTACATGAAGGGAAAAAACAAGACAGGTATGGAGAGGCTGTTCAAAGTAAGAGAGGGGAGGGACATCTGGGGCCATGATATGAGACTGGATGGAGGAATGTTCAGGAGAGAGATGAGGAGGCACTTTTTTATGGAGAGGGTGGTAGCTGGTTGGAATGCATTACTGGCAGAACTTGTATGCAGTAGAACAGTGGACTGCTTCAAAAGGGGTTGAGACAGGGCAAGGGGGAGGGTCAAGGGAAGGGAAGGGTGGAAGGGAAGGGCAGCTGCAGAATAAGGAGTGCTAGCTGCACATTCGAGCAGACTTGATACACCACTAGGCCTTTATCTGCTGGCAAATTTCGTATGTTCATACATCTTTTGGAGTTGCCCAAAGTTGGTGGACGTTTGGTGCTGTATAGATAGAGAGCTCCAGACAGTGATGGGGATATTTTTCCCCTTCACATTTACAGACCTAGCCCTGGGTTTTCCGGCCCTGTTACCAAGGAGGGGTCAGGCAGTAAGCTTGGGGCACATTTTACAAGTGGGGGCCCTTAAATGCATAACCATGAACCAGTGGCTATCTCAAGTAGCATAGCTGGAGTGTTTGGAAAGGATTACATATACCCCATGGCTAGGATCTGATATGTTTTGTTTTTTTGGCAGCCATGGCATGACAGGATGGTGGGGCAACCCACAGAGGCCACTATCTAGGCTGGTCACGTTATGGGGGGGTGTGGTCAGCAGAAGAATCCTAGCCCTCAAGGGGTCTGCCACATGGGGTCCAAGATTAATGGCCAAGGTGTTTGATTCAGTCACTGTTGGGGATGGGGGGTGGGAATTATGCATCATATAGTTTGTTGATTCAGCTTCTATTTATCATATGATTATGGTCAGACTTTAAGCTTAAGCTACATTAGTAGCTGTATTTACTTAAATAGTGGTTTATATTACATCAGCTTCATTGTTTTTGCTTTTCTTTGTTCTCTTTCTGTGTATATGAACTTTTAAGAGATACCATTTACCAATCATTAAGGGCAGGCTGGGAGATGCTAGAATGTGAGTTTTATATCATTAACAGACATATGCACCTTTAGCTCTCGGTCTGTATCTCTTTGGGTTTATTCTGGACTACAATACTTTAGTTGAAATTTACACTATGGGAATTGTGATCTTCAGTGATCTTAATCAGAGCGGTAATTGATGGTTTGGATTTTATGTCAGTAAAAATCAATAAAAGTTTTTCTGAGTAGCACATGATCACCGTGTTTCCCTTCCCACAGACCCGACTTATTTGCCCTGCTAGCTTCTTGTCCAAATCCTTTGCTTGAGCTAGTGACCACTTCCATCCTCAGTGTCCTACTTTTTGAATTCTGGAATTGCAACAATAATGCCTCTGTTATACCCTCCTCCCTCTTCAGTTGCTCACCTTATCCCCCTCCCTTACGTAATCACCACCCCTCCCCCCTTCCCTTTGCTGCTATCATTTCTGTATATCCTATACCCTGGGATCATCAAATCCCAGTCTTGGAATTGGCTGGCACAAGTCTCCATGATGGCCACAATGTCCACCATCTCCACTGCTAAGAGAGCCTGTAACTCTGCTGTTTTGTTCCACAGGCTTCTTGCATTTAGGGAGACAATCCTTCAATTAGTTCTTTTCCCTTCCTTAACCCATTTTTCCCCATCCTTAACTCCTCACTGTGAATCTACCCTTTTACCATCACTGCTAGCTTGGGGGGTAAGCTCGTTCGGCTTACCTCTCTAGTATCCCTGTGCCCCTGCAGCACACTCACCTCCCCCACACCTAGTTTAAATCCACCTTAGTTGCTATGTGTTCCCCCAGTCTTTGTTTCAACCCCCCCGTCCCACCTTACTCAAATGCAATCTGTCCAGACTGCGAATAGGTCACTGTTGTCCCAGATGTTAGCTTGACCTCCTACTAGCCTATAACCTTTGGTTCAACACCATGCTCCCAGCCAAGAGTTGAACTCTTCTGTCCTTCCTTTCATCACTGTGCTTGCCCTGAGTACTGGGAGCACTTCCAAGAAGGCCACCGATCTCCCTGTCTCCTCACACAACTTCCCCAGTTCCTCAAACCTCTCCCTTACTACCTCAACTGTATTATCCCCAAGTCATTTGTACACAAGTGCACCACTTCATGTGATTTCTTCCTTCCTCTTCTTGCACACTTGAGAATAGTTTGCCGCACCCTACCCGCTATTAATCCAGGTACTGATTCCACCCATATTTGACTATCCCCATCTGTCCCCTTTAAGAATTGAGTCCCCCAGCCCTAGGACTCTTCCCCTTTCTTACATGCTATGCCCCCCACACATGCTTGCTGAACTATGCCTTCTGCTATGCCCTCAGCCTCTACTCTAGTCCTGCCCCTTCCCCATCCCCCCATCCCCAGTCCTCTCCCAGCTTCATCACCCTCCTTCCGTTCCTTGCTGTGCCCATTCTTCTCTTCTGCCTCTGCTGCATTACTCCCCTTGCCTTCCCCTGTACCCCTATCCTTTTTCCCTTTAATACCCCTATCACTGTCCCCCTCTTCTGCCTGACTGTTGCCCTCTGGGCTTTCACTACTCCCTTCTCCTCCTGTCCCCTCCCAGAGAGTCTCCCTCATCATCCACCATTGAAGCCAGCAGCGTGAACCTACTACCTGACTCTGGACTTCTATTGTTTGCTTCTCCCTTCATCCTATCCCAAGGTTCCCCCTTATTGTTTCTAAATTGTTTTCCTTGTTCCCTATGCCCTTCCTTTCCACTTGTTCTGTACCCCGGATCCTCAAGGAGGTGGCCCTCCTGTTCCATTGATCACACCCACTACCCCAATCCTCGTTAATTCCCTTTCTAGCCACTGTACCACTGCCTTCAATCCCCTCAGCCTGTGACAAATGGGACACCCCCCAGCTTCCATAATGTGCCCATCCAGATAGCAGCCCCACAAACACTGCAACTCACTATTCCACCCATCCTGGTTTGCTGGAGGTCTTCCTGCCCCCTGTCTCCTACCTCCAACCCCTTCCCTGCAACCCTATTCCCCCCCCACTACCTTCACTAGCATGCCACATTTTTGTTCTATTAGCCTGTATTGTTTCCTTCAGCACCCCTTTCTACAGCCCCTACACAAATGCTCTCCTCTTTCATATCAAGTTCTACTTTTCCCTTCTGATCACATGATAGTCTATAAGAACTGGCTAGCAATTGTTCCTATGGGCTGGACCAGTTGATATTTTCTGTAGTAACCAGCTGGTTGTTACGGCATTCATGAGTCATTTCAATTAAAGTATGCCACTCCCTCATTGACTCCTGTCTTGCTTGTGGGCTGGTGTAACAGTTTAAAAAACCTGCTGACTCTGTCTCTCGCTTACCGGGGAGCCGTCACAACATGAGTTTTCAGGATAGTTTTTTTATATCCCGTTGATCCTGCCTGAAAAAAAATTGCTGCCCAGTGTATTATAAAAAATAAAAGGATGGGGAAGGGGGTGCTATGTGAATTTTATGTACACCCTCGTTGTGGGATGCATTGATAAACCCCTCAGGCTTCGGCCTCGGGGTTTATGTAGCATCCCACAACTCGAGTGTGCATTAAATTCTCATAGCACCCCTTTTCCCAGCCTTTATTCTCTATGTCTTTTAATTGCCTAAAGAGACAGTAGAACTATAAAATAACTTAGAAGATAAACAAAAAAAAAAAAAGTCACCCTCACCCAGCCCCCACACAATCCCCTCCCTTTTATATACCAAGTTCTGCTTCCCCCTTCTGATCACATAATATGGTCTATCTTGTAATTGCTGAAAGAAACTATAGATTATAAAATCATTTGGTTATAAGATAAACAGTAGAATATAAAAAGTCACCTTAAAAAGTTACAATTATTTTCCCCTGATACTCCCCTCCGGTGCCCAAAAAAAAAATATTTCTCCCAATTGTCTCTATAAAGCAATTTGGTTATAAGGTAAAACAAAAGCCATGTTAAAAAGTCAATTTTTCTCTGTTTCTCATACTCCTGTGTCTGATGTAAATTCCTCCCAGTGGTCAATCCCCTTTCTGTAAGAAACTCCCCTGCACTTCGTCCTCTGGTGTTGGTAACCTCCTCTGGGAGGAGCCTATTTAATTAATGGAGGAGATGAAGGAGGGTGGAAATTAACAGCCCTCTCTGTTTAAAATCCTTCCTCCTTCTGGCAGTTTCTAGCAGCCCACTCTGTTTAAATCCTCAGTTTAATGAAACCAGCTTGTTCTTTACTAATAATCTCATTTAAGGAATTACGTATCCTTTTATTAAGTACTTTTGCAATAATTTTATAGTCTGTATTTAAAAACAAGACTGGCCTATAATTAGAACATTTTGGCTTCATGTCAATATGGTGACTAAATAACGATGACTGCAATACGGGCAATGGCAATTCAGTGACTGTTACAACGGTGATGGTAAATTATGGCCCCTGCAGTAATGGCAACAATTGCATTTGTGCAGGGGAGGCTTTGCCCCCACACTCCCCATTGTGGTGGGCTTTGCCCCCCTTACTAATAGAATCAACTCCAAGATCATAGCACCTTGGGAGGGGGGGAAGCCATTGTCATCGTTACTGCTGTAGCCATAATTTACCACTACCATTTTAACAGTCACCAAGCTGCTGTCACCTTTATTGCAGTTGCTGGTATTTAGCCACTGTATTGATGTGCTACCAAGCAATCCTTTTCATCTTTAACTTTCTTTGGAAGTAGAATTATTAAAGCTTCTATAAGAGAACTGGGAAGATGGCCTATATTATATGCTTCCTCAAATATATTTAATAAATTATTAGAAATAAGTGGAAACACATGTTTGTAGAACTCATAGAGAACTCCATAAGAACCTGGTGTTTTTCCAATTTTTAAGGAAGAGATTGCCAGTCTAAGTTTGTCTACTGTTAGTGGTTTAGTCAAATATTTTTATTTGATCATTCAATAATTTGAGGACATCCACATTTGCTAAAAAACTGGTCTATTTCTTTAATGAAAGCTGTAATCTTTGAGGCATAGAGTTTAGTGTAAATTCTATAAAAGCATGATTAATGCCGTTAGTTGTAGCCTCCAGTAATTTGATGGAGTTCCTGCAACCAAAAACAATTGTTTTATTTCTTTGTTTTTTTTTAAACTATGGGCTAGGAGCTTGCCAGGTTTTTCTCCTGATTCCCAATATTTTTGCTTGGTTTTATTTAAAGCCTTTTCTATCCAATAAGATTGTATGCTGTTAATTTCATATTCCATTTTTGTTTTTTATATAAAAGATTTTTGTCTGGTGACTTCTGAGATTTACGAATTTTAAGGTGATCTAATTATTTTCTTAAATTTTCAAGAGTTTCTGATCTTCTTTTCTTTTGATTTGAGCTGTAGTTTATTATTTCGTCCCTCATGTAACATTTAAATGTCTCCCACAGTATAGCTCTTGATACATCAGGAGTATCATTTATGGAAAATAATTCTTTCACTTCTTTTTTAAGTCACTCTATGAATTTCAGTTGTTTAATAAGGTAAATATTGAATTTTCATATTAGAGGACCATGCCTTGGAGAACCTACAGGAAGTTTTATTTTTATTATTGAGTGATCTGAGATTGTATTTTTGATAATATTAGTATATATTCCTAACATATATAAACTATTTTTGGGGGGACTCACCTTCCTCCCATTCACCTCTCCCCATCCCCCAGATTATCGTCACTCCCACTGGCATTCACCCCAGATTGCCCCTGGGGTTGGGCCACTGGGAAGGGCCACCCTGAGTACCTGTCTAAATGGTACCAGTGCCACATTATCTAGTCAGTGGTGGTGGATCTCCAGGCTTGGCTTCACAGGGGCCCAGTTACTGGATTCCAGTGTCCATTTTTTCCGTAGTGGCGGGAGGTGCAGTGTGCAATGATGTGCGGGCACATGCGCCCACATCTGGCATACCTCTTGGAACTGCTAAGCCTCACCTGCATTGATCCCCAGCCTGCACTAGGGGCCGGCTGTACAGCAAGTGCTTTCCCGCCCTCCCCCCGGTGGAGGAGAGCAGTTAGTCAGACACTCAATCCTCCGCCCCCTGGCCAGTCCTTCGACTCCCAAGCTCACATTCAAACTTGAGTCATCGGCATTTCAAGCAGAAATCCAACCACTGTGCAGATGTTCCAGCTTCTGGGAACAAGCGACCACCAAACAGTGTGGTTCACGATAAACTTAGCTGTAGAGTCAAGTCACACAAAAGTGAAGGTACTGGACTTCAGGAGGGCTGATTTTGTCAAAATGGGAGAATGCCTCAGAAAAGCACTAGCAAACAGGCAATAAGGTGGGGTGGAGCAACAATGGGGAAACATCAAAACCGCCATCACAGAGGCAACAAGCCTTTGTGTGAAGCAAATAAACAAATCAAAATGAAAGAAAAAAACACTATGGTTCTCAAAAGAAGTGGCAGGGAAGGAAAGTGAGAAAAAGATAGCATTCAGGAAGTATAAGGAAACACAGAAGGAGCAGGACAGAGAACTGTACCAGTTAAAGCAGAAGGAGACGTGTAAGACAGTCAGAATAGCAAAGGCCCAAACTGAGGAAAAGATAGCCAACTCAGTTAAGAAGGGGGATAAAACCTTTTTAGGTACATTAGGGAGCAAAGAAAGACTAATGCAGGGATACTGAGGCTGAACAAAGAGGAAGGTGGTTGGGCAGAGAGCGACAGTGAAAAAGCAGGGATACTGAATGAATACTTCTGCTCAGTATTCACAATGGAAAAGCAGGGGGAAATACCTAATCCAGTCAATAGAAGCACTTTGGATGGGGGGTTGATATTAGTCCTTTCACAGAAGAAAGGGTTCTGAAAGAACTTTTAAAACTGAAGCTGGATAAAGCAATGGGGCCTGATGGGATTCACCCCAGAATTCTAAAAGAACTAAGGGAAGAACTAGTAACACCACTGACTACCCTTTTTAATAAATCATGGGAGGATGGTGTGGTACCTGAGGACTGGAGGAGGGTGGATGTGATTTCTCTTCACAAAAGTGGGAGCAAGACAGAGGCAGGAAACTACAGACCTGTCAGTTTGATCTCAGTGGTCGGGGAAAATTGTGTAATCACTTCTGCAGGAAAGAATTGTTGAGTACCTAGAGGTCAGTGGGGCACAGGACCCAAGGCAGCATGGATTCACTGTGGAAAGGTCATGTCAGACAAATCTAATTGATTTCTTTGACTGGGTGACCAAAGCAGTAGGCCAGGGAGGGGCTGTGGACATGGCCTACCTAGACTTTAGCAAGGCATTTGACACAGTCCTGCACAAAAGATTATTAAACAAATTAGCCAGCCTGCGAGTGGGTCCCAGGATGGTAGCCTGGTAAAACACTGGTTGGACAACAGGACACAGTGGGTAATAGTAAATGGAGTCCACAGTGAAGAAAAGAGGGTTACTAGTGGGGTACCACAGAGTTCAGTACTGGGGCCGGTCCTTTTTAATGTCTTTATAAGTGACATTGCAGAGGGACTGGAAGGGAAAGTATGTCTCTTTGCAGATGACACAAATATCTGCAACAGGGTTGATACACAAAGTGGGATGGAAAGGATGAAAAGGGACTTGGCAAGGTTGGAGAAATGGTCAATTGTATGGCATCTTAGATTCTATGCGAAGAAGTTCAAAGTAATGTGCCTGGGAAACAAAAACCCAGGGGAAGAGTACACAGTGGGGGGTGAGATACTGACAACAACGAAAATTGAAAGGTACCTGGTGGTAGTCATATCAGATGACCTAAAGGTGGGCCAGCAATGTGAGAAGGCAGTAAGGAGGGCTGGGGGGATACTGGGATGCATAGAGTGAGGCATCACCAGTAGAAAACAAGAAGTTGTTGGCCCTCTGTACAGACAGTTGGTAAGACCACATCTGGAGTACTGTGTACGGTTCTGGAGACCCCATATCTGCAAAGACATAGACAGGGTGGAGGCTGCCCAGAGGAAGGCAACCAAAATGATGCAGGGTCTGCAATAGAAGACATATGAAGAAAGACTAAAGGAACAAAGATGTATAGCCTCTCAGAAAGGAGGGAGAGGGGGGACATGATAGAAACTTTCAAATACCTCAAGGGAATCAACAAAGTCCAAGACGGTAGCATCTTTCAGAAAAAGAGATGTGCAAAAACAAGGGGGCACAATTTGAAGATAGAGGGGGGACAGCTCAGAGGTAATGTGAGGAAATGTTTCTTCACAGAAAGGGTTGTGGATACATGGAACAGCCTTCCTGAGGAGGTCATGGAGTCAAAAACAGTGGGGGAATTCAAGAATGCATGGGACAGACATAAGGCAATTCTAGTGGGGGGGTAGGAGGAAGTAGGCTATTGGTTAACTAGGATCTGCAGCTTATCCGTTAGGTAGGGAAATGGGCAGACTAGGTGGGCCAAGCAGTCCTTATCTGCCATCAAATTCTATGTTTCTATATTTATATCAACTTTTTGATATTAGTAAATGGTCTATTCTTGTTCATAAGGCATGTGGAGCTAAGAAAAAGTATAATCCCTTCCCTTTGGGTGAATACCTCTCCATAAGCCTATTAAACCCAGATCTTCACACAGACTAGAATTTGCTGTCTAGTTCTGAATTTACATCTTGAATTTTCTGTCCTGCTTCTATCCAAAAAAGGGTCTATTCATATGTTAAAATCTCCTCCCAAAATAATTTCTGCATTAAGGCACTTACTTAATTCCATATTTAAATTTGCAAAAAAAAAAAATCTGGTCAGTTATCCTTAGGAGCATATATGCAATGGACTGTATCTCTACCCTCTGTCCTACCATTTACTATGCATCATCTTCCTTATGTGTTCTGTATGGTGTTCTACAGTGAGGATATATGATTCTTTCTTGTTAGAATAGCAACATCCCTTTTTTCCTGTTAAAACAACTATGAAAAACATCTCCCAACCAACTCCTATTGAGCTTATCAGATTGCAAGCATCAAGTTTTCCCATCAGCGAAAATGCCGACCTCCCCCACAGCGATGGCACAATACCGACGCAGGTATTGTGCCACCTTTTGACTTGTTGTTTTCTGTGGGGGGCTGCACCCCTCGCCCCCCATGCAGGGGGCTCTGCCCCCACACCCCCTGGACTCTAGGATTCCAACTCCAGGTCGGAGTTGGTCCAGAGAGGCGGAACACTGGGGGAAGGCGAAACATGGAAAAAGGACCATTACCGCGAATGTCACCATAATGGTCCTTTTCCTTGTTTCGCCGTCGGGGTGTCGATGAAAAGGGGTGATACATATCAGATTCATCATCTGTAATTTAAATTTATTGAAGAAAAGCAATATCAGCCTTTGAATTATTTAAAGTGTGTAATGTTGTAGCTCTCTTAACTGGTGTACCAATACCATTTACATTCCATGAAACAAGATGAACCATTTTAGCCATAATCTGTGAAAAAGAAGAAGACACTTGGATCTATAACAGGGTTCCTCAAGGCTGCATCCCTTTTTAACAGGTTTCCCCTAAAATAAGTCCAATTACTATAGCTAATTTAAATGCATTGTTTAACAGTAATAAAATAAGAATAACAATAGAGAGGAAAAAAGAATGTATAGGCATATATGAGTGAAGTAACAACAATAAAAAATCCTAGCAGTGCACTGAAAAATCTATCAGGTAAACAAAAAATTATAGAATTGTTATGGTCACTGTGCATTTTTTGGTCTAGATGTAAGAAACTGGCTGTACTGACTATATAAAAGAAAGTAAACTAATGTAGCCTAAAAGCTACTAATCTCACAATAACAACTAAATTTAGGACATAAATTCAACAGCTAAAAAGGAGGCAGTATAGCGCAGTGGTCTAAGGCTCTGAGCTGCAAATCTGGTGACATCCAGCAGACCAGACCTGTGTTTGAATCCCACCGCTTCCACTTGCATACTGTGTGACCCTAAGCAAGTCACTAAACCTCCTTGTGCTCCCAGGTTGCTCCTGTAAAAAAGCTTCCAGCTTAGTGTGCTATACCTGGTTAAACAAATAAAAAAATTCCTAATTATTACATGACTAAGGCTCGGAACAATGTGTTAGTTACTAATGAATAAAATAAACTTGTAAGGCAATTTAAAAACTACAATAAGAGTAGTCAAGTGTACATTGCACACTTATGATAATTGAGTATTATGTATTGCTATTACAATAGTTATTCCAAGATAGTTAACATTCAGCCCAATTAGAAAGGATCTTACTGGTAGCCTTTCTTAGTAAACATTTAGGGAGATTCAGTATCTCCCATGAATTGTAAAATGAGCAGAGCCGCTGGTGGCAGAAAAGTAGACAAATTATTCTACATAAGATTGTAAAGCAACCATTTTAAAGAAAATATCTATCCTAAGCTCACATAGGGTCAAAGTGATCCCCCTTATTGAACAAACCAAGGGGGAATTCAGAGAAGATGAGGGTGAAAGGAACATCTAGGCCCCAACCACTAGCTGTCCTCCCAGGTCACTAGCTACACTGCACACAGAGATTCCTCACACATGTGCAGTAGATCAAGCTGTATGCAATAAATAGGCACAACAGAGATAAATCCTGTAACATAACTGAGTGTTCTAATGGCTGCTTACCTGCTTGCTGCTTGCATTAAAGTCAGTGAGTGGTCATGAAGAACTGATCAAATTCCTCTGGCCCTCTGTATGAGCACTTGACTAACTTGAACCCCAGAATAGTCTTTTATAGAGCTAAAAGTTAAGGAGGCAATATAGCGCAGTGGTTTAAGGCTGTGAGCTACAAATCTGGAGACCTGGGTTTGAATCCCACACTCCTAGTTGTATACTGTGTGACCCTGAGCAAGTCACTTAACCTTCATGTGCTCCCAGGTTGCACCTGTAAACAAGCTTTCAGCTTAGTGTGCCACTCCTAGTTAAACAATTGGAAAAAAGTCTCTCTACATTAAGAGTCAGGTTAAGGGTTTTGTCTGAAGGTTCTCACTGTGTTGCCTAAGTGCATACTTGTTATAAGAGTCATTAGCTGTTGGATATAAGCTGGATCACAATCATAATCTAAATACTGTGTACAAGTAATTGACATTTCCAGTGGGATGACAGCCAGAACCCAGCAGTGGCACAAAGAAGCAAGTCATCCCCCCAAAAAATTCTGCACTCTGAAGAAATAATGTAAGCTTGCCTAGCAAAGATATGGGGCAAAGAAATCATGTGATGTCAAATCCCAGATTATCAGAATTCAGTTTTATTCCTAAATGGAAAGAGCTTGATTCTCATCTACCTCATTTTTTGCAGTCTTCCACTGAAATACTTGCATCTCTTCAACTTCGGTGTCAGCTTCACATGAAGGTGTCACCAAAGAGTCGTTACCAACCGCTTCTCTTTCACTTGGTGCCTCTTCTGTCATTCACATTGGGGATCCTATCGCTGACTCTGTACATGGATCCCTTTTCTGGGAATCTTGATATTCCTCTTTGCAGGCAGTTTCTTACTGGTCTAGCATCCAGGAGAGCATTATTAGAGGATAAAGCATCTTCCAATTGGCTCCTATGGTTAGGAAGATTCACTTTGACAGGAGACCTGAAACTTTATGGTTCAAACACCTCTGTGTACAAAGTGCTTTTTAAAGAGACAGAAGATGTGCTTTTCAGTTGTTGCTTTCCTTTGTTCTGTTATTTATCCAGGTTAGGCAGGAAATCCATGGCTGTTTTTTTTGTTTTGTTTTTAACTTGTCCAGCTTCCACAGCTTTCAGAGGAGGCCTTCTACCTCCTCCTACTCCATCCACCAGGGCAATCCCCAAGGCAACCCTGCCCCAGGTTTCATTCTGCTCGTGGGACCAGGGTATTTGTAATTTTCCCCCCCTTATTTTTCCCATCCCCCTGGAATGCCGGCATAAGGATGTACGTCCAGATAGGTGATGTGCTGACACATGCCTCCTGCCAAGTGCCTGACAGCCCCCGACCCCACTGAATTGGAGCCACCAAGACCTCGGGAGCCCATGCTTCCACCGGCTCTCTCAGGACATTAGGTGCTTAGAGCACCCCTGGTATCCCTCCCCAGAGGGAGGAGAGCATCCATTGAATCGTTCAATCCTCCCTCGCCCCACAGACCCCCGACAACCAGAGTCCGTTTTTGAACTTGGGTCGCCGGTGTAGCTCCATGACTGCTTTTTAATTATCAGACTGTTCAGTTTTCCCTTTATATCTAAAGGTGAGTATTGCTAGGTATCTGACAAAGTAGCAAATTTCCATATTTTGCAATAAGGTATGAGCTGGAACAAATTCTTTTCTTTTGGCAGCTGCATCACTGAAAAAATCTTGAAAGATAATTTTTGCCACGCCAAGTGAGGTTGTACCTCAAGGGAATTAATTGTACCTCAAGGGAATTAACAAAGTCCAAGAGGGTAGCATCTTCCAGAAAAAGAGATGTGCAAGAACAAGGGGGCACAGTTTGAAGATAGAGGGGGTACAGCTCAGGGGTAATGTGAGGAAGTATTTTTTCACTGAGAGGGTTGTGGATGCATGGGACAGCCTCCCTGAGGAGGTCATGGAGTCAAGAACAGTGGAGAACTTCAAAAATGCATGAGATAGACATAAGGCAGTCCTAGTGGGGGGTAAGAGGAAGTAAGCTGTTGGTTAACTAGGATCTGTAGCTTATCTGTTAGGTAGGAAAATGGGCAGACTAGGTGAGCCAAGCGGTCCTTATCTGCCATCAAATTCTATGTTTCTATGTTTCTAAGCTTTTTCCTAAAAAAATTCAATAAATGCTTCTTCTTGGAATATTTGAGGAAGTATGCTAAAATTGTTCTCAGTCTGTTGTTATTCAAACTCTGAGAAAAGATTAGAGTCCTGTGAGCTCTCTGTTTTTGTAACTGGGTTGAGGGTTAGAACTGCAACATTTCTGGTAATATTTTACTTAGAAAAGAGAACGTGTTATCTCTTTTGGAGCCTTCAGCAATCCCACAAATTTTTAAATTGTTCTTACAAGCTGTAATCTTGATGTCATCAATCTTATTTAATAAATGATTGATTTGCTTACTCTGTTCTTGTACCAAGTCATCAAGTTTAAATAGAAGGTCCTCAGACCACAAAATACGGGTCTCCGCTGCATCAACTTGCTATCCGCTTCTTTAACACTTAAATTTAAATCCCCCCAGTGAGCTCTGTAAGGTGGATAAATCTTCTTTCATGGAAGTAAACATTTCATGTGCATCCGGAGAAGTCTCTTGTTTTTTTTAGGTTTTATTATAATCTCCGACTCTGACTCTGTGGCCATGTCTTTGAATGGGTGCAAGTAAGTTACTATTCAGTTCAAATGAATGCAGCGTTCTAACCCAGATATTTATCTGAAACCATTGAGGAAAACATAGCAAAATATAGTGTTATGCTCAGCTTGCAAAGACCTATCTAATCTTATATCCCAATTGAACAAATTTTAAGTTTGGATATTTGCAGATAAACTGTAGTCAGTAGTGGAGCTGCTCTTCGAGTGTCCATTCAGTCCAAGTGCTCAGCTAGAACCCCACATTTGCAAATAAAATGTTAAATAAATCCACAAAATCAAATAACAAAAATATAACATACAAGAGTGAACATTTAAATATCAAAGAAACTTGGCCCAGTGGCACTGAGGGTTGAGGCACTGGACACCACACCTCATGTCACACCGGCAACCCTGGTTCAGGAGTGAGCTCGGGTCACTGGAGATCGGCCAGGTGGAGAAGGATTGAGTGTCCCATGGACTGCTATCCTCTCTGGGGAGGGTGGGGTGAGTAAGACCATGGCACTGCCAGCTCCTGGCAGCAGCTGGGGGTCACTGCAAGCAGTGGCTCAACGTGGAGATGGCTTGGTGGCGTTGGACATGTGGTGCATGGGAGCACGCACAACAGTGTCATTGATGCCATTGCATACCCATGCTAGGGAAAGGGGACCTAAGACGGAAAAATCCTCAGCGCACTACATGAAGGATGGTCCATCAGCACCATGCAACTCCAACTCCGGATGCTCCCTCTGGATCCTGACCGCTGGTATCCTCGTTGGTGGAGTAAGTACCTGCCGTGATGCAGCTGATGTGTGGAATGGAGGGGGGGGCTCGAGCATGGGTACCTGGAGTGGTGCGGGGCCTATGGGACCAGACAGATTGGGGGGAACCATAGGTAACAGCCCCCCAACTGTGGAGGAAATATACACTGTACAAAAATATATACATTTATCAAAGGAACTGACCTGAAAGGGTACCACATCAATAAAAGGACTCAAATTGAGCAACTCGATTTTGAGTGACTCAGTTTGAGCGATTATGATTTGAGCTACCCTGATAGGGCAGCAAGCGCAGATACAGTATATTGATGAGGTAGAGAAAAAAAGGGCAAACTAGTAACAGGTCAAAGGACAGAAAGAGGAGGGTCCAGGAAGCAGGGTCTACTAAGCAGAGGTATGTGGCCTGTGGTTTGGTGGTGTGGTGCTGAACTGGTGTTCTGGTGTGGTGGTGAGGGTGGTGGCCTGCAGTGAGGGAGGTCCAGGGTTTGGAGCTGGGTAGGATAGGTATTTTATTTTTAATTCATTGTGTGGGACTTAATTTTTTTAACTTTCACGGTTTTCCCCCTCCCTAACATGCACCCTCTTGGAGTTGAGAATCTTAATTTAGGAGGGTGCGGGGGGCAAAGCCCACCATGGGTGGGGATGCATGGGGCTTTGCTCTGCTCCATGGTCACTGTTGCTGGGTTCACCAGGGGATGTACATCACTGTTTTGCTTTTCGGCAATGTACACTGGCTGTAACAGCGATCGCTATTATGACATGGAACCACCTGAAAGCTTAACTTACCTGGGAGAAGCACAGCATCCTCTTTCCTCCCCGATTCCAACTGGAAGTCCCACAGTGCCACAAGCTAACAATGCACTGGCATATCAGCAGGAAGAATCTCTTAAAGGCCTTTGTTTTGTTTAAAGCAACAGTACCATGCAAGACATGCTACACTGAAACTAGCCTTAAGAAAGCAAATTCATTATAACTAAAACATAAAACCACTTGATACATGGAATAAGGCATTCCAGGATATGTATTATACCCTGTAGCATGCCTTGTGGTGGTTTGCAGCCCTCATCTTTGGCTCGGGCTGTAAGCCCATCCCCATGCATGTTACTGTAGTAAAGTATCTACTCTGTCATTCCTTATTCCTTATATGGATGATTAACCAAGGCCTTTGACTTGGTTATCGTGGTTAATCGTCACCTGCTGCTCAGGAGGCGGAGGGGCACTGAGCTGGCTGATGTGCCTTGTAACTGATTTGGGAGTTATCGCTCTGATCTTCCACTGAGGGTGAATTATGAGGGAGTTTTGTCTGGCATAAGAATGATGGAGCAGGGAGTGCCCCAGGGATCAATCCGGGGGCCTCTATTGTTCTCCTTGTTCATCAATGTTTTACCATCATTATTGACTAGCACCAACATTTTACTTTACGTTGATGATACAATTCTCTACTCCAGTTCTCCTTCAGTGGAGGTACTGAGCAAGTCACTGAACCCTGGTTTTACACTGTTGAATGACTGGCTTATAAATCACCATCTGCTGTTAAACAGCAAAAAAAAAAAACCCAAAAAAACAAATGTATGTTATTTGGTTCTACGCCTAGGCTGGCAAAATGTTCCCCTCTTATAATAATTGACAATAATGATTACTTTTAGACTCATATTAACTTTTTATGCACAAATTAAAGTAATTTGTATGCAAATTAATCAAAAAATGGGTGTTGTATTTAAGTTCCAGTATTGTCTACAATCTAAGGCAAGATTTTCTACTGTCAACAGTGTACTACTATCCGTGGTGAATTAGAATTTCTTTTTTTTCCAAACTTGCCAAAACAGAATTATTACTGTTGAATACTACTTTTCATGGACTATGTAGGTTTGCATTAAAATTACCTTATCAGGCCTATCTATGATTAAGTCTGGCTGGCTTCCTCCCAAATTCAGTTGTTTATACAGTTTAAATTGTGCAGCTGAAAATATCCTAAGGCAGAAATTTGATTCTCCTCTGTATTAATTGCTTGCATTTAAAAATGAAGAGCGACTGTTAAGATCAGCTGGTGCCAGAAGATTAGTAATTTCTAGTACAAATACGAATATAGGGGAATGTGCTTTCACATTTTGTGCAGCTAAAAACTGGAACAATCTGCTTTGGTCTCTACGAACTGCTCCCATGTGTGAAGTCTTTAAATTAAAACTAAAGAAATACTTATGTTGTCAACTGCAATGTACTTGTTTGTATAGAATTTTATTGGTTTTTTTTCTTTGTTATGATTATGTGAGTTTGAAATTTTAATTTTGTTGTCCTGTAAACATTGTAGTTGTCTGTACTGCAGTCCAGGGTCGTAATGAAAAAGGGCCTTGTCTCATTGTACTGTATTTACCTAGTAAACAAAAGTTTAAATAAATAAATAAATAAAATATAAGAAAGCATTACTTCACAGAAAGAGTGATTCAGCTTACCTGGTGAGTTACCTGCTTGGAAAGGCTGCACAGTGCTGGCTGCCACTTTCTCATCAGGTAGGCTAAACTAGCACCATTCGGGTTTTTAAAGCTGGACTAGGCAATTTCTGAGGAAAATAAGTTTGTATGGTTACACCCATGAATATGTATTAGGGAACACATTTTTTAGATCACAGAAAAACATGCTATGTCTTAAAATAAATGTATTTATTCTGCAAGAATTGTGTGTGTGTCTCCCTGCTGAGCTTCATGCCCACTTACATTACAGAGAAATGAAAACGACTCCTCATTCGATGAAGACAATCTCTTCTCTGTTGCACTGGATTTGTTTGTGGCGGGGACAGATACCACTGCCATTACCCTGAGATGGGCACTGCTATTAATGATGGCTTACCCCGACGTGCAAGGTAAGATAATTTTATATAGAGAGTGATCAATTAACTGTAGTGACATCATAAACCAGATGATCCTGCATTTATAACACCTTTCCAAATACTCAAAGTGCCTAACAGCTCATTGTTGCAGTATTTAACCTTTGGTTCACTTTATTTAATGTTAGTACACCACCTGTTTTTTAAACTAATTGTTAAGGATTTAAAGGTTCATCCAAGATCTACCTACCTCTATGATCAAATCTGGAGTTCTTTCCAGAGTGGTAGGTCATCTATTAACTGCCCAACATCTGTCCAAAACACTGGATTTTATTGCACCCCAAATAAGCAGAATTTGTGGTTAAAAATGAAGGCGCTGTCTATCTTCTGTCTGTCTATCTGTATCTGTCTGTCTGTCTCTCTATATATCTATCTCTGTCCATCTAACTAGCTACAGACAATATATATCTATATGTCTGTCTGTCTGTCTGTCTGTCTGTCTGTCTATCTATCTATTTATCTATCTATCTATCTACATACCTACCTACATATGGTATCTATCTCTCTATCTATCTATCTCTCTATCTATCTATCTATCTAGTAGATGTGCCAGTTGGGGGGGGGGGGGACCAGTTCCTTTGAGTGTATCATTAGTGCAGGTTTGGGGTGAAGGATTCTTCTCATCTACCATCCACCCAGAGACTAGAAGCAGTTCCTGCAGGAAGTCATGGACTTTGTTGTCAAAATGGTGTTGGAGTCTCCAAGATGGATGGTTCTGGGGGACTTTAGTGCCTGGGTCAATGACAAACGCTCGCAATTTGGACAGGACTTCTTCCAACTGATGAATTCATTGGGCTTCATGCAGGTGATTACCTCTGTGACCCATAAACATGATCACTCATTAGACCTGGTATTTCTACTGGGTATGGAGACCTCCGACCTAGTGGTGGAGCTGGTCAGATGGTCTGACCATCACACTATCAGGTTCAGTTTCCAGGCTTCTCCCTATAGGCCTGTCCCTATGGAGATGGCTCAGTACCGTCCTTTAAGGAATATGACCCCAGATGGCCAGATGGCAATGCTGGACCTATTGGGTCTTCCGAGCACAAGCTTGGATCCAGACAATCTGTTACTGGCCTATAATAAAGCTGTGACTGAGTATCTGGATTCCATAGCTCCTGTCTGTGTTCATCCTCTCAACCTGGATCCCCTTGGTTTGATGGGATGTTGAGGGAGCTGAGGAGAGTTCAATGAAGGATGGAACGGTGTTGGTGAAAATTGGGCCGAGATGCTGACAGGCTTAGATTGATGGCCCATTATAAGGACTATCAGTCAGCCATCTCCCATAAGAAGGCAGAGTTCCTGTCCAGGGAGATCACTGCCACACAGAATCAATTTGCTCAGCTTTTCCGAACTGTGGACAGTCTGTGCAGTCCAGTTTGTCTGCAGTCTTGGAGAGCATTTTCACAGGAGAAGTATGATGAGTTTGCTCGATTCTTTGCAGATAAGGTTGCTGACATCATGGCCGAGATCAGTGCAACCCATTCCAATGGTGGTGGCTGTCAGTGGGAGGTTACAGAGCCTTGGTATGTCTGATCTGATCTCAACCAGTTGGAGATCAGGGATATTGTGAGGGTCATCCAGACTATGCAGCCGACCTGCTGTAGTTTGGACCCTGGCCCAACGTGCCTCCATGTGGGATATGTTGGGGTCATCTGCCCAGTCCTAACTGAGATTGTCTGGAGTTCCTTAGAGACAGGTATGTTTCAGGACACCCTGAAGGAGGCGGTTGGTCTACCCCTACTTAAGAAATCCTTTTTGTACCCGGACTGTCTCACTAACTACAGGCCTGTCTCTAACCTTCCCTTTGTGAGCAAGGTTATTGAGAAGGTGGTCACACAGCAGCTGGAGTATCATCTTACCGTCCACGATATATATGATCCTCTTCAGTCAGGATTTCAGAAAAGACACAGTACTGAGAAGGCCCTAGTTCAGGTACTCAATGATCTCCTGATAATGAGTGATTGGAAGAGCTATTCCTTCTTATTTCTCCTTGATCTCTTTGCAGTGTTTGACACCATGGACCATGGTGTGTTACTGGAGCACCTGGGGCTGATCTAGGGACTGTCTGGTACGGTCCTCAGATATTTGTAGTCTTTCCTCATGGGCAGGTTTCAGAGAGTGGTGTCTGGAATTTATTCCTATGGCACCTTCTCCCTGCCTTGTGGGGTGCCACAGGGCGTCGTTTTATCACTCAAGTTATTGGTGGTGTACAGTAAATGCTGCTATTGGGAGACATTGTAAGGTGGTATGGGCTGAGCTTTCACTGCTATGCAGATGATACTCAGCTATACATGTCCTTTGTACCCGAATAAGATGGTACCATCTTGGTCTTTAACAGCTGTCTCTCAGAGATCCAGGACTGGATGAGTTCCAACTGGTTGAGGTTGAATCAGGACAAGACAGAGGTTTTGGTGGTGGACCTGGGTCATCAGGTAGCGGGACTTTCAGAGAGGCAGCTGTCCAGGCATAGGCTTGGAGGCAATCAGCTGATGGGCTCTGAATGGGTGCAAAATCTGGTCATTATTTTTGACAATGGATTGATACTTAAATCTCAGCTGTTGTCCATCATCAAGACCTCTTTTTACGATCTGAGGAATATCGCCCAGATTAAGCCCCTAGTTCCACTTTATGATCGTCCAACATTGATCCATGAATTTTGTGACCATCAGTTCTCTTAATATCCTTAGGTATATGCAATTTGGTCTCATCCCTTTGTCCACCTTCAATTTAGTGAACTCCTGCAGGACTCTTTCCCCTGTGAATGGACTATAGTTCACCTTTTCTTCACCTTGGCAGCTGCTGTATTGCTGTGGCCCCTGCCCCTTGCCTGCTTCTGTGAATACAGAATAGGAATATTTATTCAGTATTTCTGCCTTTTCCATGTCACCATCCTTGCATTCCCCTCCTTCTCCCTTGAGCCTTGCAATCCCCCTCCTCTGTTTTTCTTCCTTTCACTAACGTACCTGAAGAATGTTTTGTCCCCTCTCTTTTTTCCCCGGATATTTTATTCTCCCCCTTCCCTCCGGAGTCTCCTCTTCAGGAGACTCAATTAAACCTGTCCCTACCCCCATCTTACCTCACTGGTCAGGATCCTCCATAATGCTACGGTTTACCCACCACGTGAGGTCAGGGTAGGGGCACCCCCGAACCTTCAATCTCATCGGGACCCTAATTCGGCTGGGCAGGCGGTGGCAAATTGGGACCCAGTTCAGCTCTCCATCTACCCGACTCTGAAGGGCTATTTTCCGATTTTCATAGGTGGACTTGCGTGCCCCAGCATCAAGGCAAAAGCACCGACATTACCAAAGTCCCACCTCCCAGTTCTCGTCCCCGAAGCTGGTTGGTCTGTGGCCACACCCCCGACCAATCTCGTCCCAGTGACTCCAGCAGCTGTCGTGCCCCCCCAGCCTCTGCCAGGGGTCACCGCTTGCTGGTGTAAGCACCACCCTCCCCAGGAGAAGGCGAGCCGTCATCGGACGCTCGAGCCTTCTTTCCCCCCCCCGGCCAACCCCCGGCAGCCCGAGCTTGCTCTCAAACCCAGGTTGCTGGCGTGGTGCAAGGTGTGGTGTCCAGAGCCTCAACTCTCAGCGCCACTGGGCCAACCCACCTTGTCCCCTTTCTTTACTGACTGTGCTAAACCTTCCTCAGTCCATGCCTTTGCTCTTACTGCCTTTCCTGCTTCCCTTAGACACTCTAGGTACTCCTCCTTGTCCTCTTCCCTTTGTGTCTCCTTATATTTCCTGAATCCTTTCCTTTTTGCCCTGATCTTTACCGACAGCTCTCTCGAGAACCATAGCAGCTTTCTCCTTCTCTTGCCTTTGGATGCTGATTTGGTGCATTGGTTTGTTACTTCCAGCAAGGCTTCCTTTAGACACTTCCACTGTTCTTCCACTCCCCCTCTTGCCCCCTTGCTCTCCAGGTCTCTTTTGATACTCCTCCCCATTTCAGTGAAGTCAGCATTTTTGAAATCCAAAACCTTTGTCCTAGTATGACTTGAGTGAGTCTCTGTGCCTATGCTGAACCACAAAATGTGGTCAATGGATCCCAGTTGCCCTTCTATCTGGACATCTGTGATTTGATCCCCGTTGGTCATTACTAGATCTAGAATTGCCTTATCTCTGGTGGAATCAAGCACAAGCTGCCTTAGTCCAGCCTCTTCGAGTGAACCAAGGATGCCTCTGCTTCTGACTGAAGCAGCTACACAGGTGTTATGATCCACGTCTGGCATATTGAAATCCCACATCAGTAGAATTTCACCTTTCATTGCCATCTTGTGTATTTCCTCCACTAGCTCCTTGTCCAGTTCCTCTCCCTGTCCTAGAGGCCTGTATATCACCCTTGTGTATATCGCTCTACCATTTCCAGGTTGTAAGGAGACCCACAGTGCCTCAGCCTCCCCCTGCCTACTCTGTACTTGTATTGCCATTATACCCTCTCTGACATACAGGGTTATGCTCCCTCCCTTTTTGCCCTCCATGTCCCTCCTGAATAGAACATATCCTGGTACATATGTTTCCCACTCATGATTAGCTGTGTACCACATTTCAATTACTGCTACTATGTCCAGGTTTCCTTCAATTATTAAGGCCTCCATGTCTGGGACTTTATTTCCCAGGCTGCACACATTTGTCAACATGACCTTCCATGTTTTACTGCCTGACCTCTCTCTTTTCCTGTTTTTAGTCCTCTGCATCTTCCCCTCTTTCCTGATATTTTTCCCATGTTCCTGATTCCTTTCCTACTCCATTTCTATCCATCTGTCTAGCTATCTACAAACAGAATCTAGCTATATATCTGTCTAGCTAGCTGCAAACAGAATCTAGCTATATATCTGTCTAGCTGTCTACAGACTCTATCTATCTATCTATCTATCTATCTATCTATCTATCTATCTATCTATTCTCTTGGTATCAGCCCAGAGAGAAAGAGAGAGAGAGATAGATAGATATAGTGAGTTAGCATAGTAGGGCATCAGCGTGCCTCAGTTGGTAGCACCTCCACCCCTGGACCAGAAAGTCGTGGGTTCTCATCCCACACTGGGATTGGACTTGCATCTAAAATGCTGGCATCTGAGTGCAGTAGTAGGGGGTGCTGTACTGCTGGGGTGTGCCGTCCTTCAGAAGAGATGTTAAACTGAGGTCCCTTCTACCCACACTGGTGTTGTCCTGGTGGGTGTCCAGGTGGAAGTAAAAGAACCCAGGGCACTCTTCGCAAAGAGTAGTGGATGTTCCTGGTGTCCTGGCCAACATTCCCCTAAACATAGAAACATAGACTTTGATGGCAGATAAGGACCGCTTGGCCCACCTAGTCTGCCCATTCCCTACGTATTGGATAAGCTGCAGATTCTAGTTAATCAACAGCCTACTTCCTCATACCCCTCACTATAATTGCCTAATGTATGTCCCATGCATTCTTGAATTCCCCCCATTATTTTTGACCCCACGACCTCCTCAGGAAGGTGCTTCCATGTGTCCGCCACCCTCACTGTGAAAAAATACTTTCTGACGTTGCCCCTGAACCGTCCCCCTCTAGCTTCAAACTGTGGCCCCTTGTTCTTGCACATCTCTTTCTCTCAAAGATGCTCTCATCTTGGACTTTGTTGATTACGTTGAGGTACTTGAATGTTTCTATCATGTCCACCCTCTCCCTCCTTTCCTCAAGGGTATACATATTAAGCACTTTTAGTCTCTCTCCTCATATGGCTTGTGTTGCAGACCCTGCACCATTTTAGTTGCCCTCCTCTGGGCTGTCTCCATCCGGGCTATCTCCTTATGGAGATGAGGTCTCCAGAACTGGACACAGTACACCAAATGGGGTCTCACCAACTGTCTGTACAGAAGTATAACAACTTCCTGTTGTCTACTGGTGATGCCTCTCCCTATGCATCCCAGTATCCCTCCAGCTCTCCTTACTGCCTTCTCACATTGTTTGCCTACCTTAAGGTCATCTGATATGACTACCCTGAGGTCCCTTTCCATTTTTGTTTTTGTTACTGCCCCCCCCATTGAGTACTCTTTCACCGGGTTTTTGTTTTCCAGGTGCATTACTTTGCACTTTTTTGCATTGAATCTAAGCTGCCATATTTTTCACCATTCCTCCAACCTTGCCAAGTCCCTTCTCATCCTTTCCACCCCGCTTTGTGTATCAACCCTGTTGCAGATTTTTGTATCATCTGCAAAGAGGCATATGTTTCCTTCCAACCACTCTGTGTTGTCACCTATAAAGACATTAAGGAGAACTGGTCCCAGTACTGAACCCTGCGGTACCCCACTAGTAACCACCCTTTCTTCAGACTGTACTCTGTTTACTATTACCCTCTGCATCCTGTTGGTCAGCCAGTTTGTTACCCAGGCTATCACCCTGGGACCCACTCCCAGGCTGGCTAACTTGTTTATTAATCTTTTGTGTGGGACTGTGTCAAATGCCCACTAAAGTCTAGGTAGGCCTTCGCATAAACCAGTTCATGCAATTGTCCAGGCTGTGTGTGGATGTTAATGTGCAATATGGCCACCACCACACATTCAGTCACTTCACTACCAGTCTAGCATTGCTTGTAAAGCACTTTGGGATACACTGTGTATGAAAAGTGCTATATAAATGCTGATGAGTCTTCTTCTTCTTTCTATCTCTCTATCTTTTTTCCAATTGTTTAACCAAGAGTGGCACACTAAGATGAAAGCTTGTTTACTGATGCGACCTGGGAGCACAGGGACGTTAAGTAACTTGCTCAGGGTCACACAGTATGCAGGTGGGGCTATGGGATACAAACCCAGGTCTCCAGATTTGCAGCTCAGAGCCTTAAACCTCTGAGCTATACTGCCTCCCTATCAATCAATCTCTCTCTCTCTCTCTCTCCCTCTATCTGTCTAACTATCTATCTACAGACAGTATCGATATGTCTATCTATCTACAGACTGTATCATTATCTATTTATCTATCTACAGTATCTATCTATCTATTTATCTCTCTATCTCTCTATCTTATCCATCCTACCCATCTTATCCATCTATCCATCTATCCATCTATCCATCTATCTATCTATCTATCTATCTATCTATCTATCCATCCATCTATCTATCTATCTATCTATCTATCTATCCATCTATCCATCTATATATCTATCTACTATCTATCTATCTATCTATCTACTATCTATCTATCCATCTATCCATCTATCTATCCATCTATCTATCCATCTATCCATCTATCTATCTATCTATCTATCTATCTATCTATCTATCTATCTATCTATCTACTATCTATCTATCTATCTACTATCTATCTATCTATCTATCGATCTATGTATTTAGCAATCTTGACTTTCTGTGCCTATATCGGATTTATAAAATGCAATAAGGAACACAAACAGAGAAATACCTGTTAATAAACTACTGTACAACACTATGGGTACATGTATGTAGGAAACAATATATTTGTTCCATGAGTCTCTTGGTGAGTCAAAGCCCCTTACTTGGCAGGGATATGACCTGCTTGGGTACATATTATTTCCTGGCTAAATATTAATGTCTCTATTAGATTTTTGGGGTGAATTTCTCCATGTAGAATTCTGAAATGTGTTTGATATATTATGTTCTCAGGAAAATAAATGCATCACCCTCATTTATGACTTTAACTGTAGCTGATGTATTCAACTTTAAAGGGGAACAGTCAGCACCAGGGACCCCACAGTCAAGTGTGGGGCTGGTCCAAATGTACACTTTGTTGGCAGAAACATTATGGTTTACTTACTATTTTTTTTTTCAATTGCTTAACCAGGTGAGACACACTAAGCTGAAAGCTTATTTGCAGGTGCAACCTGGGAGCACAGGGAAGTTAAGTGACTTGCTCAGGGTCACACAGTATGCAAGTGGGGGCTGTGGGATTCAAACCCAGGTCTCCAGATTTGCAGCTCAGAGCCTTAAACCACTGTGCAGATTACATCAGATGAACTTTGCTTAGTTGTAGGCTGATATCTTCATTTACTACAAATCCCAGAATTCCATGCAGCTGACAGAACAGAAGGCAGCAGTGGGAGACTCAATAACCTGCAGTGCATGTTAGAGCTTTTATAATTTCTGATCAGATGTTTTCCAGGACTGCTTTTCTACAGGGCAGAATACAGTTCTCTGTGACTGTAAATAGCCCATGCACGACAGCAGGACCAGCAAACAAAATGGCAAAGCTTAAAGAATTTCTTACATGCACTGTAGGATATTGAATCTTCTCACTGTTGCCTATTGTTCTGATGTAATCTGCATGGGATTCTGGGATTTGTGGAAGAAGAAGATGTCAGCCTACAACTAAGCAAAATTAGTCTGATATAACCTACTATAATACAGTACACGGTAAGCAAACCAAAATATTTATGCATACAAAATGCACATTGGGACCACCCCACACTGAAGACTGGGTTGCCCTTGGTGATAGCTGTTCCCCTTTAATTCATTTTGCATGAATTTGTTAGGTGCCCTTCTGCACACATTCAGATGTCAGGGCAAGAAAGAAATGACTTTGTTTTAATTTAAAAACGTTATTGGTTTCATCAAATCCATGACAATAAACAAGGAATCATGAATATATATAACAGGTAGATAAGAATATACAGTTCCATGTCCCCCTGCACCTCCCCCTTACCACTTTCCCCCAGTCAACCCACCCCACCCTCCATAGCATCAGGCATTTATAATAATTAAAAAGGAAAGAAGAGGCTGAGTGGATTAAAAAAGAAAAAAGAAAGAAGAAAACAATAATTAAAAATTATTTAAGGTGCCTTGATGTCAGTTCGAAGCAGGTATAGAGAGTGCAATATTTCCCACTTCTTTTTATATCTAGGTAGGGAATTGTGCAGACTGGCATTTACAGTAGCTGTTCAGTTCTTAAGTTGAAGAGCAGCTCTTGCAGCCATTCTGTATAGATGATTTTATATGAGTCCAACCTGTTACGTAGAGTTAACTTTTTAAGAGATAGAGAAATTAAGGCCATACAATATCTACGTTGATGAACAGCGATACCTACAAAGTTCCCAACCAGACATATCTTGGACACAAAGACATCCTCTACACCTAGCAGGGGGTCTGCCTTGCTTCTGATGGTGTCCCAGAGGGCTCTAATATGTGGGAATCCCCAAATTTATGTAATAAGGTGCCTTCAGCTTGATGACACCTAACACAAATAGAGGATGAAGTTTTACCCATCTTGTGTAGCTTAACTGGGATACAGTACATGTTATTCAGAAATTAGAACTGCAGTAATCTCAGTCTGTCCTGCGTAACATATCTGTAACAATGCTTCCAATTTTTACCAAAAACCATTCCTAAGTTAGGAAATAGCATGGACCAGTACTTAGGTATGCCATCTAGAGAGGAGGAGGTTCTATCAGATAAGCAGGTATAAGTCTTAGAGACTGCGTGAGGCAAATTTGCAATGAATGAGAGGGACATAAAGAATTCCTCAGTATCAGCTCCTCAGATGAGCAGGTCTTTGCTTGGATTAGTAGGTGTCTAAGTTGATACACTTTGAAAATTTGGGAACGGTCTATTCTATAGTTACCCAAATTATCTCCTATGGGGCTACAATCTCCATCTGAGAAGAAATCATTGATTCTCACTTTATCTAATTGGGGAATCCACTGAGCTTGGATTAATTTACCTCCTATCTTGAAACTGGGATTCCCTATATGTGGTTGGATTAGGTCTTCTTTATGTTTATACTTTAGGAAGAAACACAATTGAGTATGTATTTTAACTGATACTGCTATTGGGAAGCTGAGTAATCCAGAAGGAAGGTCCTTTGGCGTGGTGTGCAAAAGAGCTTCCAGGGAGATGCCTGCCAAATATATCAGGTCATTTTCTACTTTAAGCCATATAGGCACATACGAGAGGGAGTTCAGTTCTGCCAGCGTGATAAGCCACCACAAGTATTTACTTGCCTTACTGGCCCAGTAATAAAGCCCAAAATGCAGCAACCGTAGACCCCCTCGATCTTTAGGTGCAGCCATTTTGTAGTGGGCCCTGCACAGCGGTTTACCTAGCCAAATATAATATGTGATGCTGGAGTGTACTTTTTTAAACCACTTTAAGGGTAGCCTGGAGTTTAACATGTTAAGAGGGTAGAACATTCTCTGTAATATGTTCATTTTCATTTCCAGGTTGGATGAATTAATCTATTGAAAGAGTGATTAATAGAAAGAACAGGATGTTTATAAAATATTCCAAGGATAATAATGAGCATAATTTCCAGAATTTTAGAGCACTTACAAGGAAGGTGAAATCCTTCATAAAAAAAGGCAAAAGCCCAACAGGAGGTCTATATAGCTGCCAGGGTGAAGGACAACAAGAAATCCTTCTTTCCCTATATCAATAGTGTAAAAAGCAGTTCTAATGGCATAGGCCCCTTTAGGAATAGTAACGGTTCACTGGCTTCAGAAAAAGAGACAGCCGCTATACAAAACAAATATTTCTGTTCAGTCTTTAACGCCAAGGTTTCATCCTCTCCTACATTAATGATTCCATCATTACATGGGCAAATTGTTGTTGACAGTAATGATGTTAGAGACAGGATATATAAGATAGACATTAACAAATCCCCTGGTCTGGATAATATAAATCCCAGAGTGTTGCACGGGTTGACAAACCTGTTGTCACTACCCCTTATTAAGATATTCCAGACCTCCCTGGACAGAGGTGAAGTCCCACAGGACTGGAAAGTTGCAACTGTGATACCATTGCATAAAAAAGGGCTCAAATGCGAGCCAGCAAACTTTAGGCCAGTGAGCTTGACCTCACTGATAAGGAAAGCCTTGGAGGGCATCTTAAAAGAAAGTATTCAGGAGTTTTTAGAAGAACAGAGTTTGTCCGATCCCCTTCAGCATGGCTTTACTAAGTTTAGGTCTTGCCAGATGAATCTACTTACCTTTTATGAAAAGGTTAATTGTGAGTTGGATAAGGGATACACAATAGATGTGGCCTTTATGGATTTCGCCAAGGTGTTTGATAAACATCCCCATTTAGAGTTAATGAATACACTAGCTAAGCTTAGGTTGGATTCTAATATCCTGAACTGGATCTCTGAATGGTTAAATGCTAGAAAATAAAAAGTCACTGTTAAGGGGACTTTGTCAGATTGGACACCAGTTTCTAGCGAGGTCCCTCAGGGATCAGTGCTGGGGCCTTGCCTCTTTAATATCTACATTTCCACTCTTTAATTAAGGACCTGAACATTTGGTTATCTAAATTTGTAGATGACTGCCGGGTGACTGCCGGGTGTGCAGAATAGTGAATGATTCAGTTGAAGCTCAATCTTTGCAAGGGGCTACAGATGAAATCCTATAGTGAACTGGGGTTAATAAACTCAAACTGAAAACAACTAAGTGTAAGGTTATGCATTTGGGTCTTCATAATTCATTTATTTATTTAATTTATTTAACAGACTTTAAGATGTCAACCTTTGAGTCAGGGACTCATTTACAAAGGCTCCACATCAGAAAAAACAAACATAAACACTTAATACATATAGACATAGAATGGCAGCTAAAGGTTAGAGTTTTTTTAGTTATACAATATTGCAGAATCAAGATCAGCTATACATTGCATTGAACGTGTTACCGAGAGCTGTATTTTATACTCATACATGTTTCATAATAAAAACTATGTGTACAAACTTGGAAAAGTCAGCCTTAATATCACCCTGGAGGAAAGGGATTTGGGAATTAAGATTACTAATGATCTTAAGTTTAGTTCCCCCTATAAAGACCAGTTTAAAAGAGCCAATCAAATCCTCAGTTGTATCTTAAGACACATTTCCAGTAGGGATGAGAAGGTTTTGATGCCATTGTATCGGGCACTGGTTAGGCCACATCTGGAGCACTGTGCTCAGGTGTGGTCTCCATATAAAAGGGAGGATATTCTTAGATTTGAGGGGGTACAGTGAAGGGCTATGAGAGCTGTTGCTGGGCTCAAAAGCCTACCATATTCAGATAGAGTGGGGCATTTAAACCTTTATTCATTAAACTATAGGTGGCATACAGTAGAGGCGATATGTGTATGCTTTTTAGAATAATGGGGGACACTAAGCTGCATGAGGATCTAAGTCTTATACTTAAGACAAACTGGTGCAGTGGGAGGAGACATAGCAAGCAACTGTTTCTGCCTAAGTGGAATTCCAACTTAAGGAAATACTGGTTTACTCAAAGGGTAATTTCCTTTGGTAACAACCTCCCTTATAGTGTAGTGGATAGTTCAACCACGAATACTTTTAAGCATAGATTAGACCATTTTTGCAGGGGAAAGAACTACTAAGTTCTAAATATTGAGGGATTGGCAAGCAGTATGGATGAAAGTCTTTTGCTTGATACTACCTCTGATACCTATGATTTTGACAACACTGATGTGCCCCCAAAGAGAGAGTGGGAGATTTTTCCATCTGGCTAGATCTTGTTGGATTATTTGTAGGATTGCTTCCAGATTGAGTCGCATCATTTTAGATTCACTTCTGGCTTGTTTAATGCCTAAGTATTTCAGACTCTGGTGACTCCACTGTAGTCCTACTGTAGTTACACTATGTTGTTTTTTATTAGTTTATTGTCAAGGGCAAAGACTATAGTTTTACATAGAAACATAGAAACATTGACTTTGACGGCAGATAAGTACCACTTAGCCCACCTAGTCTGCCCATTTCCCTACCTACAGGATAAGACGCAGGTCCTAGTTAACCAACAGCCTATCTCTTCCTACCCCCCACAAGAATTGCCTTATGTTTGTCCCATGTATTCTTGAATTCTCCCACAGTTTTAGACCCCACAACCTCCTAAGCTTAGGTTGGATTCTAATATCCTAAATTGATTTTGTAGTTAGAGAATAGACTCTATTCTTTGATGTTCTCTAAGACTGCTTGAATTGATTCCTGTGTGTGGGTGGGTTAAGTACAGTAATATATCATCTGCAAAGGCCAACAACTTAAATTCTTGGAACCCTAGATGTATTCCCTGTATTTTATGATTTCCTTTTAGCTTAGGGAGAGGTGGCTCTAAGTAAATATTTAACAGGAGTGGCGATAGTGGGCAGCCCTGTCAGGTACCCCAATATAATGGAAAGGTGGCAGAGAATATCCCGTTACAGTATATTTGGGCACTGGGTTCTTATAGAGGCAGTTGATCCATTGGAAAAATTATTGGGGAAACCATATCTATTCATGACTTGGAATAGAAATTGTCAATCTACTTGAACAAAAGCATTTACTGCATCCAGGGACAACAGGCTAGCTGGAGTATCAGAGTCCCTGGATGCAAAGAAGATGTGGGATAATTTGCATAGATGGTCTGATGGTGTCCTACCTGCCATGGCTTGTTTGTGCTGCATTATGGAGGGTAACACTTTAGCCAATCTATTGGCAAGTAGTTTAGCTAAGATTTTAATATCATACTTCAGCAGAGATATTGGTCTGAACAGTAAATGATGACTTTTTCTTCATGTTTACCGGGTTTATGTGGGACTACTATTAAAGCCTCTAGTAGATTTTTATCTATGGTTTCTCTCTCTAATATCCATTTGTACAATATACACAACCAGGGAGTTAGCTTCCCAGTGAAGATCTTGAAAAAAATTGGGGAGAACCCATCTGGCTCTGGAGCTTTGTCCAGTGGTAGGGATCTGATAATCAACTGTATTTCAGATTTATCAAAAGGAGTTATCAATCCTGCTTTTTGTTCTTCTTCTAAGGTTGGTAGTTGTATGGATTCAAGATACTCATCTACTTTGGATCCATCAGGAAGGAACGCTATTGGGCTATAGAGTTCATGGTAATATGATGCAAATTTATTGGTAATATCTTTCGGGTTTAGCTTTATGGAGTTGTCAGATAACAAGTGTATAGCTTTAATAATTCTGAATGCCTCCTGATTTTTAAGCCTAAGGGCAAGTAGCCTACTGGCCTTTTCTCCCTGATTTATGCAAACCGCTCTGGTTTTCAGGATAGCAAATTCGGCTTTCTCATGCAGGAGATCGCTATATTGATCTCACAAATCTAATAATTTACATCTGTCTTCCTCTGTAGTATTGGGCGAGGCTGTGCTTCCAGGCTACATATCTGACTTAAAAGCTCAGATGCCTTTTGTTCTCTCAAACATTTTCTGGTAGATGCCAGATGTATTAACTCCCCTCTGATAACACATTTTAAGGCCCCCCATTCCATGTCTGTTCTTCCTGTGGAATTTAGGTTGAGCTCTGTATAGTGGTCTATCACTTGTGAGGTACAATTGACTGCCCAGATCTCTTTTAGCATTTGGTTGTCAGTTTTCCAGATTGTTTCCTTAGGTAAGTTAGGGGAAAAGTTCAGTTGGCATCAGATAACAGAGTGGTCCGAGATTACTCCAGGCTCTGTTCCACTGTCTAGCAACCCTGTCAAGAATGTGTGACTGACCAAGAAGTAGTTGATTCTAGAAGAAGACCCATGCACTATGGAGCGGAATGTGTATTCTCTAGAATCAGGGTTTGTCACTCTCCATGGGTCACACAGTCTGAGTTGGTCAACTAGATCACAAATTGACTGCTGAGCTGGGGAGATACCACTCTTTCTCCTGTTGAATTTGTCTAAGTTGGGAGAGAATGGCAAATTCCAGTTGCCACATAAAATAATAGGAAATGTGATGAAGGGTGCTAGGGCTGTCAAGCGTTCCATGAAGAAAGCTGGAGTGTCTGCATTGGGCCCATATATACAACCCAGAGCTACCTCCACCTGATCTAAGAGCCCTTTCAGAAACAGAAAACAGCCATTTGTGTCACAGATGCATTGTTCAGATGAAGGAAGCGTGCCAAGATAACAGAATAGCTACTTCCTTGCTTTGTATGCTGTTTCCTGCAGTGCATAATTGTCCAATATATTGTCTCTGAAATACGTTAGCCTAAGACTCCAATAAGTGCGTCTCCTGCAGAAACAATATGTCCTCTTTTTTTTTTCCTGTCTTTCCCTCATATCATGACCTACGGAGCCTCTCTCGGGCAACCTGCCCGTTTCCTGCCCGCCTGAGGTCTGCTCAATTCTGCACCTTCTCTCTCCCCCCTCCCAACAGCTAGTACCCCCAGCTTAATCCCTCTGGAGTGGGGCCGCTCCTCCTCTTTGGGTGCTCTTGCATACATAGTCCCTGGCTGCTGGTGAGGACTTCGGGTGGAGGATCTAGAAGGTCCCAGATGAGATGCATCCAGCAGTGGGCATGGGGAACAGGTGCCATTGCTTACCCCGTAAAGCCATGTTTTTCCCTGTTCTGGAGCCCCTCCAACCTTGTGTGGAGCACCCATGATGTGAGGCGTACGGCAACCCTGCCAGCGTCAACCACGCTATTGATGTGCTGCCCTGTGCACTGCAGCACCCCCTATCTCCACCAGGAGCTGCTGATGTACCAGACATACCCCAACCCTGCCCCCCATTTAGGAGAGCAGCCACCGGGCACTCATGCCTCACCAGCCCCTGCCGATCTGCGGCGCACCGAGCTCGCTCCTGAACTCGGGTTGCTGGCTCAGTGCGAGGTGTGGCATCCAGCGCCTCAACCCTCAGCGCCACTGGGCCAGCCCAATATGTCTTTTTCGAAATGTTGAATGCATTTAAGCACTTGATACCTTTTTGTTTTGTTGCAAGCCCTTCTAATATTCTATGATATAATTTTCATGTAATTAGCCATACCTTATAACTGCAGATGCATATCTGATATCCAAATGGCCACCTTCAAATCTGTAGATCCTATGACAGAGAAACACCTGATGCCCATATATCCCATAAATTCCTTCCCACACATACCTGCATACCATAACAAAGCCCCTTTCAGAGTAAACCCTGAGCATAAAAACAATGTATATGAAAGTCCATGACCCCAAATAAAAAAAATTCCCCAGTTTCCTGTGTTTCAAATAAACCTATAGAGAGCATATTTGTTAACAGCATCATAAGAATCACAAACCCCCCTCCCTCCCAAAAAATTGACTACGGTCCATAATGTTTACCTTCCCACAGTACCCCCATTTATCAGGTGGACTGTGATCCACTCTAAATAACATCTTCCACTGATACCAATAAGAATACGTCCGAGTTCTCTGCAAGGGAATGCTTCTATGCCCTCCCACGAAATCACAGTCCAGTCTTATCCCCTCTAAATATAAACAGGACAAAACCTGGGTTTATATAAAATGTGCCCAGAAAGAAATTCTAAAATGTAGTCTCCTACATTTTAACATTAACAATAAACAGCAACGTGGTGTAACTTGAGAGGTCCAGACATCAGAAATCTGCACCGGAGAGTTCGGCAAAAGCTTTAAAGCAACACATAAAGCTCCTTTCTTCAGGTAGCTACAACAGGAAAGAAAGTGTCCAAAAGACTCCTTCATATTAAAACAGGGAGGCCTCCACTCCCGTTTCGTGGTGCCTGCAATAGCCCAACATGCGATAGTACCTCGTGATTGAGAAGCCAGTTAAACAATGAAGAAAATAGGAGCAATCCAAAAGCAAAGGGTTATTTGGCTGCATTTGGTGATTCTTACCAATTTCCCAAGTGTCTAATCTTGTCAGACTGAACCAGACAGCAGTGGATACAGATATAGTCTTGCCTCCTATGAAGTGAGGCACTACGGCTGACATTTCCTTAAAATGAGTTGACAGCTGAGTTTTGTAAGTATCCCAACCCCAGAACTGCTCCCCTTCCATAAATAAATTGGATAGACATCACTCACATTTCAAGTAGATCTGGTCACCAACATTCTTGTTGCCGTAGTGTGTAACAATCTGTTAAGCACAGCATAGCAAATTTAAAAGCAGTCCTATGCGAGCCCATAACAGAAGGGGGTAGGATAAAATGCATCAATTTACTTTGCTGATGGAGTCCCATTTTAGTCAGGCTTCTCTTGGGAACCGGGTTCAAATACAGCGAGCTGAATCTTTGATAGGCTGAATCCAACATGGTGATATGCCTTACCATTCAACTGTTCTTAAATAGTTTGGGTAAGGCCTCTATCAGGGCAGACTCTGCAATCTTTGGGTCTTTATAGGTGTTTCAGTTGCCAGCAATAAGTACTTGAAACCTCACAGGGTAGCCCATTTTGAACTTAATGCCCGCTGCTATCAGCTTAGTAACCATGGGGGTGGAAGGAGGCTTTTCTCTGATGCATTGCAACTGGTAGGTCTTGTGCCACCTGTATCTTGACTCCTTCCCATTTAATTTCTTGCACTTCTCTTATCTTGATTAAAAAGTGCTGTCGCTCCTGATAATTAAGGAACTGGAATATCAATGGGCAAGGCGGTGCACCAGGAGGAGGCATGGGGCGTAGAACTCAGTGATAGCACTCTATGGTATAGTTAGGCATTAACTGAGAAGGGCCTGCAAGTTTAGCAATGAGCTTTTGGGTGAAGAGTATTGGATCAGAGCCCTCTTCCTTCTCAAGTAGGATAATTATTACAGTGTTATTCCTCTGATTACTTCCCTCCAGATCCTCTGCTTTTGCTTCTAGTTTGGCCATCCGTTGTTTAGTCACCACAGTCTTCGAGTCTATATGCTCAACTTTCTTCCCCAAAGATTTAGTTCAGGCCTCATTGTCTTCTGTTCTTCTGGTAAGATCTTCCAGGGCCCCTGCCATGGATTTGAA
Organism: Neoceratodus forsteri; assembly: GCA_016271365.2. Lineage (NCBI taxonomy): Eukaryota > Metazoa > Chordata > Ceratodontiformes > Ceratodontidae > Neoceratodus > Neoceratodus forsteri. The sequence continues at coordinate 38,958,237 of CM028130.1, read as the reverse complement.
TTCTGTAACAAGGGAACAAAGTTCCTCCCGAAAAGGGTGAAATTCAACCAGGAAGCATTCCACTGTGAGCAGGTTTTGGTCAGCCTGTGCTGTTGCAGAGCAGCTATTGGGTGCAGGTTGGGGCTTTGTCTTTTTGCTGGCCTTCTCAGTTGTTGGCAGTGGTATGTGTTGGGGCAATGCTGCATGCATTTCTGCATCCATTATGTATTTTTGTCTCCTCCTTTCTGGGTCTGGTTAAAGTTAGTCGAGTCAAAGTAAAAATCCCAGGCAAATAAAAGGGATAAAGTTTAGAGGACTATGTATTCCGAAGGTGTTCGCAGCAGGGATATTAGGAGCACCTTGTAAGAGCTGTTACTCAGCTGGCTGCATCACGTGACTCCAACAAAAGAAATGACTTTTAAATATACAGCAACTAGCATCACTATGAAAACCTGACACTCCTTTCCCTGACCCACTGTTGCCCGAGCCCGGAATCCTGAACCACAAAATCTTGACAGTGGTAGTTTGTCCCCCTCCAAGGAGTTTGTTATATTAATCCCGGGAGATATGGGGGGGGGAACAAATGCAAAATCCCACTGTCAGGATTCTGTGTTCGGGATTCTGGTCTTGGGCAACAGTGGGTCGGGGAAACGAGTTTCGTTTTTTCGTAGCAGAGCCACAGCAACCAGTACAGTCACCAACAAGAAATATAACTGACATATATAAATATAGAAATACATGTGAAAATGTCGAAACATAGAAACATAGAAGTTGGTGGCAGATAAGGACCGCAAGGCCCATCCAGTCTGCCCATTTCTTTTCTACCTTATAAATGTGCCATCGGCCTTTGCTCTGTCAGTGGCCTATCTATTCATAGTCATTTGTATTGCTCCCTTATGCCTATCCAGTGCCTGTTTGAAGCCCTGCACTGTATTCATAGCCACCACTTCTTGTGGTAAGCCATTCCATGCATCCACCACCCTTTCTGTGAAAAGAATTTCCTCATTCCCCTTAATCAGCCACCCTCTAATCTCATGCTGTGTCCTCTTGTCCTGCTATTTTTCTTATATTTAAACATGTTAGACTCTTTCACCTTGTTAATGCCCTTAAGGTGTTTGAATGCCTCGATCATATCACCTCTTTCCCTCCTTTGCTCAAGGGTATACATATTGAGCTCTGTTAATCTGTCCTCATATGTCTTCTGATGCAGTCCCTGCACCATTTTGGTTGCCCTTCTCTGGACTGCCTCAATTTGGTTAATGACCTCGTGAAGGTGTGGCCTCCAATACTGCATGCAGTACTCCAGATGGGGTCTAACCAGTGTCTTGTAAAGAGGAATTATTACCTCCCTCTTACGACTTGTGATACCCCTACTAATACACCCTAACACCCCGCTAGCCTTACCTACTGCTTTAAAGGTCTGCTTGGATGATTTCAGGTCATCAGTGATGATGATGCCCAAGTCTCTTTCTTCCTTTGTGACTGCTAGCAACTCCCCTCCCAGCCTATAGGTGGCTTCAGGGTTTCTCTTCCCTATGTGCATGATTTTGCACTTCTTTGCATTAAATCCCAGTTGCCACTCTTCTGACCATTTTGCTAGTTTATCCAGATCTCTTCTCATTCTGCCCACCCCATCTGGATCATCGACTCTGTTGCAGATCTTGGTGTCATCTGCAAACAGACAAGCCTTACCCTCTAGTCCATCTGCAAGGTCACTAATGAAGATGTTGAAGAGGACTGGCCCCAGAACTGATCCCTGAGGTACCCCCCTTGTGACTTGCATCTCTTCTGACTGTATACCATTTACCACCACTCTCTGTTTTCTGCCCGTCAACCAGTTTGCCACCCAATTGTCCAACTTCTGACCCACCCCGAGCCTACCCAGCTTATTTATCAATCTTCTATGTGGAACAGTGTCAAAAGCTTTGCTGAAGTCAAGGTAGGCGACATCAACTGCTCCCCCTTGGTCCACCACTCTGGTTACCCAGTCAAAGAAATCTATGAGATTAGTTTGACAGGACCTTCCTTTTGTAAACCCATGCTGTCTTGGATCCTGTGCCCCTATGGATTCCAGGTGTTGCACTATCCTTTCCTTAAGGAGTGCCTCCATAATCTTGCCCACTACTGAGGTAAGACTGACTGGTCTGTAGTTCCCTGCCTCCTCCCTGCTACCACGCTTGTGGAGTTGGATCACATGAGCCCTTCTCCAGTCTTCTGGGACCTCTCCTGTGCTTAGAGACTCACTAAACAGTTCTGCTAATGGCTCTGCTAGTTCCATCTTTAGCTCCTTAAGTACCCTGGGATGTATGCCATCAGGTCCCATTGCCTTATCCACCCTGAGCTTAGCAAGCTCTTGTAGGACCCTTTCTTTTGTGAAGGGAGTAGTGCTCACCTTCCTCCCCCCTGTGTCCATGGTGCTGAGCTGTGGGCCCTGCCCTATCTTCTCTTCAGTAAATACTGAGCAAAAGTATCTATTTAGGATAGATGCCTTTACAGGGTCCTCCTCCTCACATGCTCCCTTTTCTCCATTAAGCTTAGCAATACCCCCTCTGGACTTTCTCCTTTCACTAATGTATCTATAGAAAGTCTTATCACCTTCTTTTACTGTTCGTGCTAGTGTTTCCTCAGTTTGGGACTTTGCCTATCTTATTGCCTTCCCTGCTTCCCTTAGGGCAGTTTGGTATGCCTCCCTATCTTCATCCCGCTGTGTTCCCTTATATTTCCTGAAGGCCAGCCTTTTGGCTCTGACCTTTTCTGCTACTGTATTTGAGAACCAAAGTGGTTTCCTTCTTCTTTTGCACTTCCTTTTCTGTCTAACACAATGGAATGTTGCTTCAAGTATTGCATCCTTAATGCTTGCCCACTTTGCCTGTACCCCCTCACCTGTGTTTCTTTTTGCCAGGGCTAGCTTAACTCTGTTGGCCATCTTATCAAAGTCAGCTCCTTTGAAGTCCCATATTTTTGCCTTGGAATGGGATGATTTAGATGTAGTAGCCAAATTGAACCATACCATGTGATGGTCACTGGCCCCCAGGTGATCTTCTACCTGGAGATCTGTGATCCCTTCCTTGTTAGTCAGTACTAGATCTAGGATAGCCCTGTCTCTTGTGGGTTGCTTTACCAGTTGTTTGAGGCCCTCCCCCTGCAGGGAATCCACTATGTGTCTAGTTCGGGTAGATGTTCCTGCTGGTATTGACCAATCTGTATCCGGCATGTTGAAGTCTCCCATTATCAGAACCTCCCCTTTAGCTGCCATGTTTTGTATATCTTCTAACAGTAATGTGTCTATGTCCTCTCCTGGTCCGGGGGCCTGCAGACAACCCCAGTTCTTATGGCTGTCCCATTTCATGTTTCCAGGGTGACCCACAGTTCTTCTGGCTCCTTATGTGTATTCTGAATTTCTGTAGCTTTGATATTTTCATTGACATACAGGGCCACTCCTCCCCCTTTTGTACCTCCGGTCTCTTCTGAACAATACATAGCCAGGTACTGAAGTCTCCCAAGTGTGGTTACTGTAAACCACATCTCACTAATTGCTGCTATGTCCAGTTTAGCCTCTGACATTATTGCCTGCAAGTCTGGGATCTTATTTCCCAGGCTGTGAGCATTTGTGTACATGATTTTCCATTGGCCAGATTTTGGTGTGTTAGTTGTTGGGTGAGGTTTGGCATTACCCCTGTGCGCCGTATGGGGAGACAAACCTTTTTTCTTACCTGGTGATGCAAATGAACTGCAAACATGCTGAATCCCTGTTTGACCACTAGCTGAGGGGGGAGGGGTGTTCTTCCCATTCGACGATGGGTGCTGCACCCTCCTCATTTGCTAGTTTAAATATTCTGCAAAGACATCAAACTCTCTGCCCCAATGCACTGACTCCTCCTTAGTCAGATGCAGTCCATCAAATTTAAATAATTTCGCTCCCAGAACTGTTGCCAGTTCCTACAAATCTGTGTCCTTTTTCCTGGCACCAGCCCTTGAGCCACGTGTTTAGCTCCCTATCTCCCCTTCTCTGACCTTCCGTCCATCTGCTCCCTCTCCTAGACTGGCAGGATCTCAGAGAGGAGATGCCGACAAAATAGATGATAGTTTGTCACCCAGCCTGGTCAGGTGTTCCTTGGTCTCCACAACTGACCAGCTGGCGAGATCATTAGTCCCTATGTGTACTAGGACATCAATGTTTTCTCCTGCTTTGTGAACAATTTTATAATGCGGTCAGTGTCTCTCCATGTGATGTACCTGGGAGACATCTGACCATTACCTCTGGCTGGAGATGGGTATCAACTCCTCAATCATGGAGTCTCCTATGATCAAAGTTTTTTGGATTTCCTTTTGCTTTTTGTTTTGGTTCCTGATTTGGGTGAGTTTTGTTGTGCTAGCTCCTGTCTGCAGTGTCCTGCTCTGCAGTGTCTTCTGCCTCATTGTTTGATTTCAGAGATAGAGTCAGATACCTGTTTGTAGTGTTTATATGGTTTTTGGAGGTAATATGTTGGAGAGCAGAGAGTGATGGGGCACCCGATTTGCCCCTCCTAACCACCTGCCAACCTCCTAGACCAACTACCCTCTGCGGTCGAGGTTTTTCTGTTGGATGCTGGGGAAATGGTGGGTGGTTCTTATAATGTATTTCCACTTGAATATGAAATTTGAGGCATGCAATCTCTGCCCATGCTACCTGGAGCTGAGCCCTAAGATCTCCAAAGGCCCAGCATGTAGGACAGTGTCCTAAATCCTGTAAGACTGTCCTTCTGAAAATTGTTCCACAGTACCTGCAGTTAATGATATCCATTCCAGATAAGTTGCTGGGTTTATAACCTAGTCAGAGTAATTAGAAGGAAAAAAAAAAGGAAAAAAAATGCAAGTAATGGTTTGATTGTGTTTTGTTTAATTTGTTATAACAAGTTAAATTTCTAGTGCCCCTGTAAATGAGCTCACCTTGTGGAGGCCCCACTGATCCACCCCTTCCTGCTCTGCCACAGGAAATGTCACAACTGTGGTACCCTATAAAAGGAGTGCAGTGTGGGGTGGTTGGGATGGGGGGTGGGTGGCTTGGCCCTTCCCCTGCCGAAAAAGAAGAACCACGAACGAAAGAACAAGGAGGTAAGAGCAGAAACAATCAGTCAACAACAAATGCAATAACCCTGAAAGCTTATCCTAATGTTAGATAAAACTGCAAAACCTGTAAAGCACCACCTGTAATAATTTCAGAGAAGATATACGCTGTAAGAAACACTTTGCTACAGAGAAAAATAAAACAGTGAAATGTTAGCAACAAACAGTAGCAATCCCTGTGAGTAAAAAATAAAAACAACACCACACAGTAAATCTGCTTAGCCAAAATAAGTCTTAATCCTTTTCCCTTGCTCTGGTAAGTTTCTCTACTCTGCCTTTCAAGCAGTCTTAGAAGGAAAGAGCTCAGGTGAAGCTAGGTGCCTTGGCCAGCAAACCAAGTCTGTGATTAAAAAAATTCCTTCAAACAGTTTTTTCCATAACATATACTCTTTAAAGCATGCTGGACAATATACAGAAATGGAGCAGTTTGAACCCTCTGTGTCCCACTCATTCTAGAGTGCGGACTCCAGAATACCAAAGGTCCAGATGAGGAACTATCAATAATCAAAAGCTGTCCCACACTCTGACACCTCGTTTGTCAGCCTTTGACATTGCTACTGTTTGTGGGCGTGGTGTTGTCCCGCACTCTGAAACCTGGTTTGTCAGCCTTTGACATTGCTACTGTTTGTGGGCGTGGTGTTGTCCCGCTTTGACATTGCTGCTGTTTCTGGGTGTGGTGTTGTCTCACACTCTGAAACCTGGTTTGTCAGCCTTTGACATTGCTGCTGTTTGTGGGTGTGGTGTTGTCCCACACTCTGAAACCTGGTTTGTCAGCCTTTGACATTGCTGCTGTTTGTGGGTGTGGTGTTGTCCCACACTCTGAAACCTGGTTTGTCAGCCTCTGACATTGCTGCTGTTTGTGGGCGTGGTGTTGTCCCACACTCTGAAACCTGGTTTGTCAGCCTTTGACATTGCTACTGTTTGTGGGTGTGGTGGTGTCCCACACTCTGAAACCTGGTTTGTCAGCCTTTGACATTGCTGCTGTTTGTGGGTGTGGTGTTGTCCCACACTCTGAAACCTGGTTTGTGAGCCTTTGACATTGCTGCTGTTTGTGGGTGTAGTATTGTCCCGCTTTGACATTGCTGCTGTTTGTGGGTGTGGTGTTGTCCCGCTTTGACATTGCTGCTGTTTCTGGGTGTGGTGTTGTCTCACACTCTGAAACCTAGTTTGTCAGCCTTTGACATTGCTACTGTTTGTGGGTGTGGTGTTGTCCCGCACTCTGAAACCTAGTTTGTCAGCCTTTGACATTGCTGCTGTTTATGGGTGTGGTGTTATCCCGCTTTGACATTGCTGCTGTTTGTGGGTGTGGTGTTGTCCTGCTTTGACATTGCTGCTGTTTCTGGGTGTGGTGTTGTCTCACACTCTGAAACCTGGTTTGTCAGCCTTTGACATTGCTACTGTTTGTGGGTGTGGTGTTGTCCCACACTCTGAAACCTGGTTTGTCAGCCTTTGACGTTGCTGCTGTTTCTGGATGTGGTGTTGTCCCACACTCTGAAACCTGGTTTGTCAGCCTTTGACATTGCTGCTGTTTGTGGGTGTGGTGTTGTCTCACACTCTGAAACCTAGTTTGTCAGCCTTTGACATTGCTGCTGTTTGTGGGTGTGGTGTTGTCTCACACTCTGAAACCTAGTTTGTCAGCCTTTGACATTGCTGCTGTTTGTAGGTGTGGTGTTGTCTCACACTCTGAAACCTGGTTTGTCAGCCTTTGACATTGCTGCTGTTTGTGGGCGTGGTGTTGTCTCACACTCTGAAACCTAGTTTGTCAGCCTTTGACATTGCTGCTGTTTGTGGGTGTGGTGTTGTCTCACACTCTGAAACCTAGTTTGTCAGCCTTTGACATTGCTGCTGTTTGTGGGTGTGGTGTTGTCTCACACTCTGAAACCTAGTTTGTCAGCCTTTGAGATTGCTGCTGTTTGTGGGTGTGGTGTTGTCTCACACTCTGAAACCTGGTTTGTCAGCCTTTGACATTGCTGCTGTTTGTGGGTGTGGTGTTGTCCCGCACTCTGAAACCTGGTTTGTCAGCCTTTGACATTGCTGCTGTTTGTGGGTGTGGTGTTGTCACACACTCTGAAACCTGGTTTGTCAGCCTTTGACATTGCTGCTGTTTGTGGGTGTGGTGTTGTCCCACTTTGACATTGCTGCTGTTTGTGGGTGTGGTGTTGTCCTGCTTTGACATTGCTGCTGTTTCTGGGTGTAGTGTTGTCCCACACTCTGAAACCTGGTTTGTCAGCCTTTGACATTGCTACTGTTTGTGGGTGTGGTGTTTTCCCACACTCTGAAACCTGGTTTGTCAGCCTTTGACATTGCTGCTGTTTGTGGGTGTGGTGTTGTCCCGCACTCTGAAACCTGGTTTGTCAGACTTTGACATTGCTGCTGTTTGTGGGTGTGGTGTTGTCCCACACTCTGAAACCTAGTTTGTCAGCCTCTGACATTGCTGCTGTTTGTGGGCGTGGTGTTGTCCCACACTCTGAAACCTGGTTTGTCAGCCTTTGACATTGCTGCTGTTTGTGGGCATGGTGTTGTCCCACACTCTGAAACCTGGTTTGTCAGCCTTTGACATTGCTGCTGTTTGTGGGCGTGGTGTAGTCCCACACTCTGAAACCTGGTTTGTCAGTCTCTGACATTGCTGCTGTTTGGGGGTGTGGTGTAGTCCCACACTCTGAAACCTGGTTTGTCAGCCTCTGACATTGCTGCTGTTTGTGGGCGTGGTGTTGTCTCACACTCTGAAACCTGGTTTGTCAGCCTTTGACATTGCTGCTGTTTGTGGGTTTGGTGTTGTCCCGCACTCTGAAACCTGGTTTGTCAGCCTTTGACTTTGCTACTGTTTGTGGGTGTGGTGTAGTCCCACACTCTGAAACCTGGTTTGTCAACCTTTGACATTGTTACTGTTTGTGGGTGTGGTGTTGTCCCACACTCTGAAACCTGGTTTGTCAGCCTTTGACATTGTTACTGTTTGTGGGCGTGGTGTTGTCCCACACTCTGAAACCTGGTTTGTCAGCCTCTGACATTGCTGCTGTTTGGGGGTGTGGTGTTGTCCCACACTCTGAAACCTGGTTTGTCAGCCTTTGACATTGCTGCTGTTTGTGGGTGTGGTGTAGTCCCACACTCTGAAACCTAGTTTGTCAGCCTTTGACATTGCTGCTGTTTGTGGGTGTGGTGTTGTCTCACACTCTGAAACCTGGTTTGTCAGCCTTTGACATTGCTGCTGTTTGTGGGTGTGGTGTTGTCTCACACTCTGAAACCTGGTTTGTCAGCCTTTGACATTGCTGCTGTTTGTGGGTGTGGTGTTGTCCCGCTTTGACATTGCTGCTGTTTGTGGGTGTGGTGTTGTCCCACTTTGATATTGCTGCTGTTTGTGGGTGTGGTGTTGTCACACACTCTGAATCCTGGTTTGTCAGCCTTTGACATTGCTGCTGTTTGTGGGTGTGGACAGAGATTGGCTCTTATATGCAGGCCAGTATCCTCATGATGACTAAACAAGGAGGTATATATGGTCACTGTTATTTCTACCTGAGATGGATGGAAAGCCTGAAATAGTGAGCAACCTTAGCATCCAAGAGGAGGTCCTTAAGGAAGCCACCATAGATATGAACAGAAAGGGAGGGCATGCTGCAATAAAAATAATTTACTCTGTGTGCCAGCTGGTATCATATTTTGATTTTACCATTGCAGCCAGATGCTATGAAGAAATTGAAGCAGTGCTTCAGTGTAAAGAGGACCTTCAGTACGAGGATAGATCCAGCATGACGTACCTGCAGGCTGTCATTCATGAAGTCCTGCGCTTTGGGAATATAGCACCTATAGGAGTGTCCCACTCTTTACTGAAGGATGCATCTTTTTTCCGATATACTATCCCACGGGTTTGTACATTCTTTTATTTATTTATTTTCTGGTGGGCTTCAAACATGCATGGGACAGAAACAGGGGAATAATAGAGACAGAAAGAAAAAGCTAAAGCCAATGGTCAGATAGGGTCACTGTACGCTTTGTTAGGCAGCTTAAATGGGCAGACTAGATGGGCCAAGACATATTCAGGAGAAGTGGAGGAAAGTAAAGGGGTGAAGTGTAAGTGCTCAAGTATAGCACTCAGGCATAGCAACCGCCCTCTGGAGCTGAGTAATGAAAACAGGAGCAAGGTGGTCAAATTACTAGGGAAAGCAGGAGTGAATTTTAGGGCATCTGGAAGGAAAGAGAGTGCAAGGGGAACCTAAAATGAAATGAAATATATATTAAGGAGAGAAAGGAAGGTAGAGGCACCACAAATGGCTAAATGCAGTGTTATATCACAGAAGAGAAAAAGAAAAGGTGGCAGCATTTAGCAGCTGGTGGGAACAGAGCAAGATATAAGGGTGCAGGATAGCAAATCAGAAGCAAGAGCTGGTGTGTCCAAGGTTTTTAGATACAAGATCTTCACTTTTTTGAAAACATTGTGGGATTTACAGACTTCAAGATGGTAGAGCAAGGAGTTCCGAGTTTCTGGGGCAAAGTGATCAAACACTTACACCCTTTATTAAACTTTCTTGTTGCCTTTGTTGGTGTACTGTCCATATTTATAACGAATGACACCACCTTAGCAGTTTTGGTTTGCCATCTGTGGTCAGGGCTACTCACTCATGCTGAACTAAAAGGTAAGAATGTTAGCAGAGTTTCTGGGACTGGTTTTTGTAGTGTCAGAATGAGCTATGTAAATGATCTTTGACATCAGAACATCCTGAGGGATTTAAGCAGAAAGGTACAACAGCACACAGGTCCACTTTGGATTTTCTCAACATCCTGTGTGGTGTGGCAAGAGACATAGCAAAGTGCCCTAAATCACATGAGAAGTGAATAAATCCCACAATGACCCATGCCCTGGTATGGCTTATAGCAATAACAAAATAGATCTATCTGTAAAATGAAATCAAAACAAAACAAACAAACAATAAAAAATGAAATACATAATTTCATATTAAATGTTTTTATTTGAAATGTAATTAATCATAAAATTATGCATTTAACCAGTAATGAAATGGTACCAAATTCAATGGCTGTGTGCAGCTGGTAGTAAAGACCTTGTGTCACAGCTTGGAGATTGATGTGGAACATTTGGAGCAGTGGTCGAGAACATGGCAATTGAAACGTAATGCCCCAAAATGCAAGATGATCCATATTGACAGGAGACAGCCACAGATAGAACACTGCATCAGTGAAGTCTTGCATAGAGAACTAAAGTGAGGAAAATGACTTAGGAGTTATAATAAACAATATTCTGAAATCCTCTTCTGAATGCAGAACAGCATATGAGAAGGCTAATGGGATACGGGGGGGGTATCAGATGGGGTTTCACAAATTGCAACAAAGAGATATACAAGTAAATGGTAAGCGAGCACCTGGGAATGTGCATGCCATTGTTCAGCCCCATCTAAAATGGATTAGAAATGCTGGAAACTCATCAATGTAGGACAGTTAAAATAATTCAGGGGATAACAAGGTTGGGCCTATCAGAAGATGCTAGACAGCCTACGTATACTCACCAAAGGACAGTGGGGGCATAATAGAAACCTACAAATCCAGGAAGGGACATAATGCGACTGACACGATGGATTTAGCTAAAATGTAACACAACAGGAGACACAACTGCATATTAGCAAGGGAAACCTCAAGAAGGACATAAGGAATTTTGTTTGTATAAAGGATGGTGGACAGATAGGATAGACTACCCATTCATATGAGTAACGTTAGTAATGTGAGTAATCTTGGTAATGTGAGCACTGTTAGTTGTGTGAGTAATGTTAGTACTGTTAGTGATGTGAATATTATTAGTTATTTGAGTAATGTTAGTAACACGAGTTTTGTTAGTAATGTGAGTAATGTTAGTAATATGAATACTGTTAATGTAACTACTGTTAGTTATTTGGGTAGTGTTAGTAATGTGAGTACTGTTAGTAATGTGAGTAATGTTAATGCTGTGAGTAATGTTAGTAATGTGGTCAGTGTTAGTACTGTGAGTAATGTGAGTACTGTGAGTAATGTTACTACTGTGAATTATGTTAGTACTGTGAGTAATGTTGGTACTATTTTGGGGTTCAAAACTTAATTGGATAATTCGAAGAAGAAAGTGACTTAGGGGTTATAATTAACAGCAGTAATTTGGGGAGGTCAGGGACTCTGGATTCTCCAAAATGATTGAATAATTCTAGTTTGGAACAAGAAGGTAGACTGGGTGGACTATACCATTCATGTTACAGAAGGGAAGTTGTCCTGAACAGGTTCTTCCATCACAGGTTCCAATATGTGTGCTTTTAAAAATTACTGGAATATTTTTTTTCATATTCATTTTTTCCACCTTTTTTCCTCTCCCTGACTCTGCATAACTCCTGTAGCCTGATCACTGACCCATCTTGGGGATTTACAGCTTACCTACCTGTAGGTGGCTTGCCCTGTAGGGTTGTGCAGAGTCTGCAGGGGTTGCCAAGTGAATTGAGGCATTTCCTCCTTGTGTTTCCTCTTGACATCAGGCATGCAATGATGTGTAGCATGGCGAGCTGCATCAGCAGATGCCATCCATATGTACTGTCCCTGCCATTGTTGCTATCCAGCCTCTATTAGAAGCCAGCTGAGTGGCGAAACCCAGGAACCCCCACCCTGTAGAAGGACAGCTGTAACTATGTGTTGAATCTTCCCCTACCCAGCTACCTCCCAAGTGACTCAGGTCCATTCCTTAACCTGGGTCACTGGCCTGTGTGATAGGGTAGCATCAAGTTCCTCAGTTCAACACACCACCAGGCTGGCTACAGAAATGTTTCTTAAAGTGCTGAAGATCTGTTGCACTTCCTCCACCCCGTTTTCTTCTACTGTTTATCTTCTCCACATTCAACAGCGAGAACAAGTATTTACCACGAAAGACAAGAATTTAAAATTCTTCATAATCTTTCTGGAGCAACAAGAAAACATTTTCAGAACACAAGCTTTCAGGCTACACAGATCCCTTCTACTTCAGAATAAGGGTCCAGTGTAGCCTGAAAACTTGCGCTCTAAAAATGTTTTGTCGGTCTAATAAAAGGTAGCAAATTACCCACTTGGTTCATCTTTTTGTACAAAGACCAATACAGCTACAAACAATTTCCTTCATTATTTTTCTGATGGGTTTGCTTCATCCGCTTATCAACCTAACCGACACACACACACACTCACACACACACTCACTCACACACAGACACACACTCACAAACACACACTCACAAACAGGCACTGAGGCAACACAGATTCACAGCAGGAAGGTCTTGTCAAACAAATCTGATAGATTTCTTTGATTGGGTGACTAAGAAAGTGAATCAGAGAAGGGAGGTAGACATCGCCTACCTAGATTTCAGCAAAGCCTTTGATACCATCCCACACAGACGGCTGGTTAACAAGATGAATAGTCTGGGCATGGGGCATAAGGTGATACATTGGATTAGAAACTGGCTGATGGACAGAAGGCAGAGGGTGGTGGTAAATGGGATCCAACCTACAGTAGGGAGAGAGAGGTGACCAGCAGAGTACCACAGGGATCAGTACTGGGACCAGTCCTGTTTAATGTCTTCATTAGTGACTTTGCAGAGGGGCTGGACGGAAAGGTCTGCCTATTTGCAGATGACACCAAGATCTGCAACAGAGTGGATACTCCAGAAGGGATGCAGAAAATGAAGAGGGACCTGGAGAAGCTTGAAAGATGGTCAGAGGTGTGACAACTGAGGTTCAGTTCAAAAAAGTGCAAGATAATGCACTTGGGTAGTGGGAACCCTGGGGAGAGCTACAGAATGGGGGGGGGGTGCTGACTGTAACAAAAGAGGAAAGGTACCTAGGGATTATCATATCTGATGACCTTAAGGTATCAAAGCAGTGTACAAATGTTGCAGGGAAGGGGCCAGTGGCATGCTGGGATGCATAGGCAGAGGCATTACTAGCAGGAGATAGGAGGTGTTGATGCCATTGTATAAAACACTGGTAAGGCCTCACCTTGAGTCCTGCGTGCAGTACTGGAGACCACACATGTGTAAGGACATAGACAGGGTGAAAGCTATCCAGACAAGGGCGACAAAGATGGTGCATGGCTTGCATCACAAAACATATGAGGAGAGACTAAGAGCCCTCAATATGTACTCACTGGAGGAAAGGAGAGAACGGGGAAACATGACAGAAACTTTCAAGTACTTCAAGGGCATAAACAGTGTGCAGGTGGGGGATCTTTTCCAATGTAGAAAAGATTTCAGAATGAGGGGACACAATATGAAATTGGAGGGTGGTAGATTAAGAGGTAAAGTGAGGAAATTGGTCTACACAGAGAAGATGGTGGATACTTGGAACAGTATGCCATACAAGATGGTGGGGGCAAGCACAGTGGAGGGATTTAAACATGCCTGGGACAAGCACAAGGGAATATTGGATAGGGAAGGAGTGATGAAAAGCCATTGATCCCTTAGGGTCAATGACTGCATACAAGTTGAAGGCTTATGGGCTGACTAGATGGGCCTAGCAGTCCTTATCTGCCGACAATTTCTATGTATCTATGTATCACACACACACACACACACAGACACACACACACACTCACAGCCAAAGGTCTAATATGGAGCCATGGCCTCAATTTTATATGTGGGTAGGTTAGCAGCAGAGATTTCTGTGGTATGCAGGTGAGGATAGGAGGGGGAGTTTTATGGTAAGCAAATGATCTTTGGAAAATAAAAGTAAGAGCAGCACTTCATTTTTAAATGAGAGTATGTGTGTAACGAAGGGATGATGAGGGGAAGCAACATTTGTTTAATGTATGGGTTTTTTCATTCAAGTGAGTTTTAATATTCTAGATTCTAGTTGAAGGGTTGCATGGGGGTGGGGCGGCTGCCATTTGAAAGTTTAAAGTTCCATGACATAGGTGCAAAGATTTTAGTGGGGGTTATGAGGTTGACTGCTATTTTGCCATGGATCATTGCAGGATTTTCCAATGGATATGGACCCAAATGGACAGATCACGGATTACTGATTTTTCTTTCCCTGTTAATCTGGTTTTGATTTCCTGCACTGGTTGAATTCATTTTTGTTTGGATAATGTGAAGGCAGTCTTTTGCCTACTCATAAAACCTAATCAGTGACATCAGTAACTCACATTCAATGACAACTCAAACTAGACTTGAAATAAAGGAGACCAGCCCTGCATCTCCTCAGAATGAGATGCGGAGGTGAGGTATGTGGTAAACCGAGAGCCTCTTGTCCGATTATTGGTCTTTTCCCCATGATTGCACCAGTTAGCCACACAGAAGTGGAGGGGCAAACAAAAACTTGAAGTTGAGCCCTGTGATTGTAGGGCAATATGAGTGGGAGGCTGCTGCTGGAGGAGCCTCGTTTCGTTTGTGTGGGTTTTGTGGTTGAGCCCTGTGATTGTGGGGAAGTACGAGTGGGAGGCTGCTGCTGGAGCAGCCTCGTTTCATTTGTGTGGGTTCTGTGGTTGAGCCCTGTGGTTGTAGGGCAGTACCAGTGGGAAGCTGCTGCTGGAGCAGCCTCGTTTCGTTTGTGTGGGTTTTGCGGTGGGCAGGAAAAGCTGCAGGAGGGGAATCCTGCCCAGGGGGGACTGCTGAGGTTCTCTGCAGTCACCAGAGCAAGGGAAAGAGTGGGCTTGCAACATGTACACTGGGGTCACTACGTGAGGGATCCCAGTCATGTCTGAAAACTACACGACCAATGCATATGTAGAATCATAGTCGGAATTGATCTGGCCCACTACTGGAGGGGGCTAGATCTCTAGGTAATACCATAGTGATTGACTACTGCTTCTGTACTGCTCTCATCATACAATTCCCGATGAAATGATAGACATTTCTCTAGCATTGCATGCAGTTAGTGCTAAACTTGCTATCTTACAGGTTGTTTGTTTAATATAGAAAGGAAATAAGGTAGAATATATTTTTTTCTTACAGTACCTGTACAGTTGTTTGTTGATTAATGCTGTTGGGAACTGTGTGAATGTGACCAAACTATCTTGATGCACGAATTGAACTGGAGATATTCTGAAGAGGGCAGAGGGATGTTCCCGCCCACCTTTAATTTGATTGGATCGTGCATCAACCTATAGGATGGACGAGGAATACCCACTGGTGTTGACTGTGGAGTACTATGAAGGGTATGAAATATAACTCACATTCAATGACAACTCAAACTAGACTTGAAATAAAGGAATCCGACTCAAATGGGGACCCCCTTCCCCACTGACAGCTAACCCCCACTTATCGATTTTAACCTATGAAATTAATTTTTCCCAGTACCTATGTATATAGGTAATTTATTATTGTAACACTTGTCTTTAGCTTCCTTTTACAAAGACAGACCACTACCAGCATTTCATGGACAGCCAAGCACTTTATGTTAACACACCCTGTAAATCAGTGACTGAGACGGTAGGGCACATTAGCACAATCCAGAAAGGGGGAGGGAAAGGGTAGTGGTGTAGCACTGTTAGTCAGAAATGGGATGGGTATTGGAGGGGTAGAGGAGGCAGAGGGGAACATGGAGGCTATTTGGGTCACCTTGCTGATGCACGGGGGTAAGGGAATAAAGGTCGGAGTGCTATACAGACCACCAGCACTGGCGGAGGTCCTGGAAGAAAGTTTGGTGGCAAATCTCGAGGGACACTGTAGATTGGGAAAGGGAAGGGTAGTGGTAATGGGGGACCTCAACATGCCAGGAACAGACTGGGGGACTATGACGTCACCAGTGGCCAGAGAGCAGAGGCTGCTGGATGTCTTCCAGGATGCGTTTCTGACACAACAGGTGGGTGAGCCAACTAGGGAGGTCTGTACACTGGACGTGGTCCTGGTGGACAGTGATCAGATTAGGGGCCTAGAGGTGAGGGACCTGTTGGCTGGCAGTGATCACGCCACAGTCTGGCTCTTCCTGGACCTGGGTGGGAGGAAAGCTGAACAAGGATGGTAGTAACCGACTTTAAGGGTGCAGCCTTCAGGGAGATGGGAAGGATCCTTAAAGATCATCTAGACAGGATAAGGCCGGATATGGATGCTGACAGCAGGTGGGGGATCATTAGGAGGGGAATACAGGAGGTTACCAGATCCTGTGCAAGGGAAAGGCGTAAGTTTGGTAAGGCCAGAGAACCCTGCTGGTGGACCTGGGAGGTACAGGAGGTAGTGCGGGAAAAGAAGGTGGCCTATGGGCACTTCAAGTGCTCAAGGAGTGAAAAGAATAAGGAGGAATATGAGCTGACAGCCAAGAGGGTCACCAGGGTGGTGAGAGCAGCTAAGGCAAAAAAGGAGCAGTCCTTGGCCAGTGGGATCCAGAGGGGGGGACAAGGGGTTCTTCAGATACAGGTGGGAAAAAGGAAAGTAAGGGGGCAGATCAGCAAGATAAGGATAGGGGATGGGTGGGCACAGGAGGCAGGGGAACAGGCAGAAGTCCTATATGAGTATTTTGCCTCAGTTTTTACCAGGGGGGATGGAGGGGCTATGTCTTGAGAGGGGAGAGGGGGCAAACTGGAGCAAGAGGTGGGAAAGGTAGAGACCAGGGGTCCTGATGGGACTGGGGAAAGGGAGTGGCCACCACAGACAGGTGAGGGCCCAGCAGTGCAGGGTGAAAAGGGGGGAGGACGTGGAGGATGAAATCCCAGTACAGAGAGTAAGGGAAGCCCTCAGGTCCCTTCGGATGGAGAAAGCACCTGGGCCAGATGAGATACATCCCAGGGTGCTGAAGGAACTGGCAGATGTCCTGGCAGCCCCTCTAGTGGGACTTTTCAACATCTTTCTGAGGACTGAGTGGGTGCCCCAAGACTGGAGGTAGCCCATGTCATGCCAATCCACAAGGGGGAATCAAGAGAGGAGGCGGGAAATTACAGGCCAGTTAGCCTGACATCAGTGGTCGACAAGGTGATGGAGGGTATTGTCAAGGAAAGGCTAGGGGGGGTTACTGGAGCAAACTGGGTATTTGGACAATAGGTAACATGGCTCTGTCATGGGAAGATCATGCCAGACAAATCTGTTGAGTTCTATGACAGGGTAGGCCAGTGGGCATCCTCTTTCTGGACTTTAGCAAGGCGTTTGATTTGGTACCCCACAGTGACCTGCTGGTTAAGCTGAAGGAAATGGGGGTAGGGAGACAGTTGTTAAGATGGATAGGAAATTGGCTCTCTGAGCATACTCAGAAGGTGATGATTGGAGGGTTAGCCTCATCCCCGAGGTGGGTTACTAGTGGGGTTCCCCAGGGGTCAGTGCTGGGGCCACTCCTGTTCAACGCCTTTATCTCAGACATCGGGAGGGGATCAGGAGTGAGATGAGTCTCTTTGCAGATGACTCAAAGCTGGGTGCAGTGGTGGATGGAGAGGAGGGGATGGTGGCCTTGCAGGAGGACCTGTAGGCTCTGGAAAGGTGGTCGGGAAAATGGAAACTAAAATTCAATGCAGGGAAGTGCAAGGTTCTGCACCTGGGAGTCAGAAATCCAGGCCAGGGCTTATTATAAGCTAGCAGCTCCAAAATCTGAGGGGGGCTTGCGGATTCCTCACTTAGCTATAAATTATTGGGCTAGCCATTTGGCAAAATGTCTGAAATGGGTATGTCCGGGTCCTGAAAAAGTGCAGCCGATGTGGCTTAGAATAGAGTTGGACTCAATTTGGTCTATTAATCTGGATCCCCTAACTCTATTCTTTGTAAAAATGTCTCAGGTGCATGTAGCCGAGAAGTGTCCCACAGTTGCCACTTCTTTAAAGGTATACGCACAACTTTGCTCCTTTTTGCGATATACCCCTCAGTTAGATCTGGCTCAATCCATCTGGAACTCCCCATCTTTCACTATGAACAAGCAGCAGATTCCCCGCACTTGGTTGCCCCAACTGGGAGATGGGATAGTATTTTCTTTTGTGGATGAGGAGGGGCAATGGCTGTCTGTAGGTGATCTTATTCGAAAATGTAGTATCCCGGCATTCTCACATTTTAAAGCAGTACCGATAAGGCACCTACTCACAATAGTGGTTGGCAATACCCTTCCCAATCAGACGGTTGGGGCCCTGATCCCAGAATTCTCTTCTCTACTTGGATCTTCGGGTAGTGTATCCAAATTATTTCAGGCTTTGTTTCACAAAAGATATGGGGACTCTTTTGGTCCGATGAGTTTCTGGAGCTCCATGTTTGACCAATATTCCCCTAATTGGCAGGCTTTGTGGAGGTCCTGCCATAAATTTGTCTCCCAAGATAGGTTGCGTCTTATGCAATATCACATTTTGCACAATATATATTATACTCCGGTTAAGTTAAAGAAATGGGGTCTGTTGGACTCAAACATATGTGTTAGATGTTCCTGGGGGGAAGGAGCACTCCTTCATATATTCTGGTCCTGTCCCAAAATCTCCCTTTTGTGGGACTCTATCAAAGCTTTTTTGGATGCTATACTGGGTTTGCAGGAGCACTTCACGTCTGACATTTGTCTCCTAGGGGACATGTCCTCTATTAGAGTCAAAGTGAGAAGGTTTCATATTTCTATGATAGCTCTATCTGTCAAGAAGCTTATTTTACATCACTGGAAAGACAAGTCTACTCCGACATTACAGGAATGGGTGAATGAAGTCCTTGCTAACCTGCGTGTGGAAAAAGCTATTGCCAGCCTTCACAACAGATTATCTGCTTACACTCAAATATGGGATCCCCTTCACTCTCTAATTCTAGCTGCCCAGACTTAGTAGCGTTCTAGAGCAAATAGCCTTGCATACTTCTGTATAATGGTTTTGAATTTATGTGATACACTGATATGTTACTGCTGTATGGGGAGGGAGGAGGGCAGTTTAACATAATAAGTTGCTGTATTCTTGTGCTATTTTTCATGTTAACTGCCTCTTAATGTGGAAAATCTGTTAATAAAATTTTAATTAAAAAAAAAAAAAGAAATCCTGGCCAGGGGTATACCCTGGGAGGAGACATGATTCAAGTCACGGAGGGTGAGAGGGACCTGGGGGTAGTGGTAGATGTCAAAATTAACAACACAGAGACCTGTAGGAGGGCAGTGGCAAGGGCAAATAGGATACTGGGATGCATCACCAGGAGGATTACCTCCAGAAATGCGGAAGTGATCCTTCCACTGTACAACTGCTTGGTTAGGCCACACCTCAAGTATTGTGTACAGTTTTGGAGACCACATTTAATGAGGGACATTACACTCCTAAAGATAGTCCAAAGGAGGGCAACCAAAATGATCTGGGGCCTGGGGGAGAGGACCTATGAGGAGAGGCTCAATGAGCTTGACATGTACACCCTGGAAGAGAGGAGGGACGGGGGGACATGATAGAAGTCTTTAAGTACATGAAAAGGATCAATAAAGGAGGCCCAGTCAGGGTGCTCCAAAGGAAGGAGGGTGGGGCAACAAGAGGTCACGGGTGTAAGCTGGAAGGGGGCAGGCTCAGAAGGGAGAGGAGGAGATGTTATTTCACTGAAAGGGTGGTGGAGCCATGGAATGTACTGCCCAGGGATCTGGTAGAGGTGGATACTGTGGACGGGTTTAAGAGAGAATGGGACAGGTACAGTGGGAGGGTAAATCTGACCAGGCCTAATACAGGTGGAACATCTGTGACTGGGGACAGTATAACCCAAGGGGGAGGGGGGGACACCAAAATCAACCCTCAGTGCAGGTGCTGAAAATCGAGCAGACTCGAGAGACCGTTAGGCCTATTCTGCTGGCATTTTAGTATGTTAGTATGTTAGGTAATTAGCTGTTGGTAAGGGCGGACTTCTCAATTTGTGGTGTTTAAAGATAAAAAACACCCTGAGTTACAAACTCTTCAAGAAAGGCCACTCGATGAGGTGGGAAACACATTGCACCAACACCCATGAAACTGGTGTTAGTGAGTGATTCCCACAAACCCCCAATGGGACTAGCTAGGATGTTGAGTGTATTATGGAAGAGAGATGCTTGACTCCTGAGGGGGAGGGGGAGGTCATGAGCATATTAAATTACTACCCCACCCCTACAAATCATAAAGTGACTGACATCAGCTGTAATTGACCTTTCAGGTAAAGGCTGCATTTATTTCAAGGGTTCATTTGTTTTGTAACTTTCTTTTTATTGAAAGAACTGCACAGGTTTACAAACATAGCAGATCTGATATACATTCATGCATGCATCTGAAAACCTAATACTATTTCAAATGGAATAATGTTCTGTTTGGATCACCCCAGAGAGCTGAGTCAGCCAAGGAGGTAGGCAGGGGAGCCCAAAGGCAGAAGGCTCAACTTTCAGGGAGAACGTCAGGAATCTGTTATACGTATTTCTCATTTAAGTCAATTGACACAAAAATAAGGCATTATGTAAGACTCTTAAACATTGTTAGATTCAACCCCCCCACTCTCTCATTGTATCATCATTGCTGACCTCTGGATTGCTTACCTGGCTCTTTTCCCTCAGCTGATCTGCCCATGCATTTACCCTTTTGATGCACACTGCGATATATACCAGCCCCATTGCGTGAGACATGTTGGACTATGACCCTCAAAGCAGATACCTGCTTGTCTTTAAGTGCCCTCTGAACTCTGTGGAAGTATCAGTTACAGCCAGGAAAGTGAGTATCCTTATCACAACAGGACAGTGTATGCCTCCTGTTTTTTATTACATTGATGGCTCACTTCAGCAGTTTCCTATTACACCGTGTCTGTCAGCAGCTCCTCTTCTCTACTAAGGGACAAGATATCACACTAACTCTGATTCCGAGGAAACAATTCAGGCAGACTATCAAAATAAATGCAAGTTTATTACAAATATATAGTGCTGTATTGACTTTGTTCTACTTAATAAATTTCACAAAGGGTGTGAGCCCTTCTCAGTGCCCCTTGAGTGCAAGTGGCAAGTATCAGGAAATGTGTGACACTTTATTAGCTGGCTAGCTGGAAGCTGCTACTTTAATGCTGTTGCCATCCAGTGGCAGATTATAGAGGAAATTATAAACAGGTTGGTGATAAACAACCCCAAATCCATACCGAGGTTGAAGACGTAAGAGCAAGACTCTATAAGTTAAATTCCAACAAATCCCCAGGACCAAATGGCTTTCGCCCGAGAGTGATACAACAATTGACAGATGAAATAGCTTCCCCACTAACGTATATCTTTCAGATATTCATACTGTAGATAGAGGCGAAGTGGTGGATCCCTGGAGAACTGCTACAGTTATCCCCTTTTATAAAAAAGGTCCCAAAACAGATCAAGCAAATTATTGCACAGTTAGCCTGATATCTGTCCTGTGTAAAATCTTGGAGGGTATATTAAAAGATCATATAATTAATTTCATAGAACAGGAGAATTTGGGGGACAAATCGCAACATGGTTTCACAAAGGGAAAATCCTGTCAATCAAATACGATGGAGTTCTATGATAGAGTGAGCAGAGCTTTGGATGAGGGGGAATCTGCGGATGTGGTGTATTTGGATTTCTCCAAAGCTTTTGATAAACGTCCTCATCTTGAATTAATAGAAGTACTAAACAACATGGGCATACATGGAAACATTGTTAACTGGGTTCACTCATGGCTTTCAAGTAGAAAGCAGAGAGTGAGTATGAGGGGTACTGTCTGACTGGGCAGTGCTATTGTAATACACATGGATGAAAATATTGCAAGGAAGTTAACTGGTAATACCATGTCCTGACCATAAGGATAAGGCTGAGTTAACGGGATGTATAGAATTCCCAGAGGACAAAGGCGGGTGGAAGGTGGAAGGAGAAACCATGAAGGAGAATACTGTGGTGGGGAGGGCAGGATAGATGAACCAAGGTATGGAGAAGGAAGGGGGGAAGGGAGCCAGAGGCCAGGCAAGGTATATAGACAGCAGATGTAAAGTCATTAGAACTGCCTCATGGAGCGAATGAGCAATTATGTAGTTCCTTCATATAAGGAAAGTTAAAGGTCTTGTGCTCCCGATATAGGAGAAACTATTTTACATTCTGCTAAGAGATAAAGGCAGTAACCTAAGATTCAGGACAGGCTAAGGGTGGAGGAAGCAGTTGCAGGATTCCCTCATAGTTCGGGCATATAGGGTCTTGAAGGATTCTAGACTGATGGGACAGCTCAGTTGCAAATGTTTTTGCATTTTATTCCACAGGGACGGCAGTAAGAAGCTGATAGCTGCTTTGCCAAAGCGGGAGGAAACCTTGGGAATACATAACATGATGTATGAGGAACTTCTTAAGGCATATGTTCCTAGCTCACTTATTGGAAGGCAGTCAGTTATATATTGTGGAAGCTTTTTCATAAAAGCTGTATAGGTCCAGAGGGCTACATTTCTATTATGCCTAAGCATGAGTGAAGACCACCCTCCAGCTTTGTACAAGGAGCAATGGTGGGTAGAGAGGGGGAGACCAGTAATAAACCTGATGGACCTGTGGCAGAGCGTGTCCAATTTAACAAGAGAGGCTTTTGGGTATTGACTACACAGAAAGTCTGCATAATCGACCAGTGAAAGAAAGGTAGTTTGGACCAGATGCATTTTAGCCTCTCTAGTAAGGAACTGGTTAATTCTTTTTTTTTTTTTGCAATTAAGTTTATTTTAACTTTCCACTGTAAATAACTTATACATACAAGGCCTCTGATGCAAAGAGGTATAGTATAATACAATACAAGTCCATAGTTCACAGCCAAATAAAACAAGGAAAAGACAATACATCACAAAAAATCCTCCACCACCTCCCACCAAGCCCCCCACCTCGAGCAAGCACAGCCAATGCCTAGTAACATCTTCCTTAGGTAAGAAAGGAATATACCTTGCACACACAGGGACTTCTTATTGGTAAAATACAACTTAATGAAGGAGGGTATTATGGATATGGAATAGAACCAAGAGGAGAGAAAGGGAAACAAAAAAGTAAAAGAGAAGGGGAAATATAAAAAGGTAATCTTTAATAGCCAAATTTATCTTTGAGAGTTGAGAAAAGGGGGCTCCAACATCTTTGAAATTTACTCCATGAATGAGAGATTTTAGCAATACTTCTCTCAGCATTTAAAGCAGTGAGGAACTCTGCCCACCATTCATGATATGCAGGGTTCAATCGTCCTTCCAATGCCTTAAGATTAACAATTTAGTAACTAGGGAAGTCATGGCAACTTGCCGTTTCTGAAAAATAGTCGGGATAGAATTATATAGCCCCAAGACACAATTCTCCACTGAAAAGAAAGCAGATATATTGAGGTAGTCTGCAACCTTTTTTTAATTGTTTCCCAGAAGTTTTGTATTTTGGGACAAGTCCAGAGTTTATGGTATAATGTAGCAGCTTCATATCTACAATCTGGACATTTCGGGGAGGCTATCCTACCCATCCTATACAGTTTGCAGGGAGAGTAGTATAGATTATGGAGGATACTGAATTGTAAGTTACGAAGCCGATCCTGTTTAATTAGATCAAAGTTATCAGTCCAAATCTGCATCCATGTGGTATCAGGGAGAGAATCGTCTAAAGTATATTTCCAATAGTATGGATTATGGAGGATACTGAATTGTAAGTTACGCAGCCGATCCTGTTTAATTAGATCAAAGTTATTAGTCCAAAACCACATCCATGTGGTATCAGGGAGAGAATTGTCTAAAGTATATTTCCAATAGTATGCTACTGGGGTGATACCAATCCATGGATGACTGATAAGCTCATAATAGAGTTTAGAGATTGGTTTAGGTTTTTTAGCTATAACTTGGAGGGAGTCTAAAAAGGTACCAATCTTATCTGACCCGGGAGGTCTACCCAAAAGGTTACTTACACAATGACGGACTTGAGACCAGAAAAAAATTGGTTTATGTAGCAAATTAAACTTATGTCGGAGAGCAGAAATAGAAAGTAAAGAGTCTCCTTGGGTTAAATCTTTTAACTTTGGAAGTTCTTGCATGCTTCTTGCTTGGCCAGTCATTTAAGCAAATAACCATGTTTGCTATCTTTAGGTTAGGATTATTTAGTAAGGGTTGCGTGGTATCTTTCTTTGGACTACATCTGATTAATGTACACAGTTGCTGAAACGCTTTGATATTCCATCCAATAGGTGATTTCTGCAGTGCTGTTGGGACTACCGTCCATGAGTTGAATAAAATTGTGGCTCAAGAAACTTTGTAGTTGGTCATATAGTTATAATCTAGCTGTAGCCAAATACTAATATCCAGCAAATCCACTCCTAGCACTAGCCAGTGCGAGAATCTATGCACATTCGTGGCTAGATAGTAAAGAAAAAAATCTGGAAGTCTTAAGCCCCCCATTGCCTTCAAACGGGTTAATTTCCAATAGGCTCTACGTGGGGTCTTCCCATTCCAGATAAAGTCAGGCAAATTCTACGTAGTGCTGAAAAAAAAAGACTTGGGGGAGGTCACACTGACTTTAAAGTGTCTGTTGAAAGCTCAAACTTACTGCAAAGAACAAACTGCAACTCCATTTAGGACCTGGAAACCTGATTAAGGCATAATACTGCAGAGCACTGGGTAAGAAGGGGAGATACGCTTGCTACAAAAAGTTTTATTTTTATTTTTCCTTATTGGCATTAAGCAGAGAATTGCAGGATTCCTTTAAAAGGGTAGTAATTTTATAACCAGAGTGAGTGAGATACAACTGAATTTGCTTGAGTGCGGGGGTTGAGACCTAGCATTTGGAAGGATATATTTGTAACATTTTAAGTGTCCTGCTGGCTGAGAAGTTCATTTTTTCTCCCTGGTTTCACCGAAAGGTTTTGTGTATTGGAATCAGACATAGCAGTCTGCCTGCATTGAAAGGCCTGCTTACATCACAGGTGTCACTAGTCAATCAATTGGATCTGGGAGGGGTTTCATCACTGTGCTTATCTTAGACATCCTTCACAGTTAGAAGCCAGTCACACTGACTTTAAAGTGTCTGTTGGAAGTTCTAACTTACTGCGAAGAACAAACTGCAACTCCATTTAGGACCTGGAAACCTGATTAAGGCCTAATACTGCAGAGCACTGGGTAAGAAGGGGAGATACGCTTTCTACAAAAAGTTTTATTTTTATTTTTCCTTATTGGCATTAAGCAGAGAATTGCAGGATTCCTTTAAAGGGTAGTAATTTTATAGCCAGAGTGAGTGAGATACAACTGAATTTGCTTGCGTGCGGGGGTTGAGACCTAGCATTTGGAAGGATATTTTTGTAACATTTTAAGTGTCCTGCTGGCTGAGGAGTGAGTTCATTTTTATCCCTGGACTCAGTAGAGTGGTTTGTGTTGGAGCCATGGTCTAGTAAATTGTGGTGTTAGTTGTATTACTATAAAGGACAGTACTAACCAGGGTGGTGGAGCAGTTGTGTAATTGATTGTTTCTAACAGTCACCAGTGGCTGTGCACTACCCACCACCCTTCCCACCCAGCGTGGCATTTCCTTTATAGCCACAGTTCTGACATCACTTCCTCAACAGGTCTTGGGGCAGAACTGTCATATTCTAATAACCCTTCAACGTGCATAAAGAGTAGTAACACAAAACAAATCGTACAAATATAATTACATATTGTATATAATAAGGGCGGGGACATGTGAGGTGGTGCAATGCACTGGCTGTGGGGCAGCAGTTTTCCGGGAAACATTCTGGAAACTACGTTGCTGTCCTATTTGTAGGCAACTGTCAGCTCTGAGAGAGGAGGTTGCCCACCTCCAGGCTGGACTAGCAAGGACTAAAGAGGCCTCCCCCTCCCAAAGAGCACCACTGCCACAACCACTGAGTCAGAGGTTTCAGAGTATGAAGAGCAGTTGGACCACAGTGGGCTCTGGGAGGGTGCGGGTGGTGGACCAGAGGCAAAGCCCTCCAGTTGTACCTCTTCACAAATCAGATGCCATTCTGGCAGAGCAAGGTTCCTCTATGATGGCACCCTCAGTGGAGACCCAGAAGAATGCTGAGGACATCCACAAGGGAGACCCACAAAAGGGTGGCAAGGGACACCACAGGGGAAGGAAACAGCTACTGATAGGGGATTCAATTGTTAGGGGGGTAGAACTTGGGAAGGGAGAGAAGGAAGTAAGCTGCCTGCCTGGTTCCATGGCTTGGAGGGACAAGAAGTGAATCCTCACAATTGTAGAAGCAGCATCACAGGAGAGAGAACTAGATATCATTGTCCACCTTGGGACAAATGACCTAGCTAGGCATGGGATCAGTGCAGTGCAGAATGAATTTGTGGAGTTGGGGAGGGGTCACAGATGGGTAGCAAGCACAGTAACCTTCTCAGAGGTGCTACCAGTCCATGGCAGGAGTGAGGCTAGGGTACTGCACACCATGCAGTTTAATGCATGGTTGCAAAACTGGTGCAGAGCACAGAGCTTTGGCTTCATTGGGGACTGGGGGTCCACCTGGAGAGATAAAGGTCTATACTGGTATGACGGTCTGCATTTGTCCACTAAGGGGACCAAGCTCCTAGGTGACAGGTTTAAATGCTTCCTTGGCAAGCTTTTAAACTAGATAAGGGGAGGTACTGATAAAAGGCAGGAAAAGTCAAGCCTCCCCCCACAAAACATGGCAGGTAGTAGGGTAAACACTGAGGTACAGAGCTCAACACAGGGCAGGATGGGGGTAAATGGTAAAATAGATAAGAGCAATAAGAGCAGGGATGGGAGAAAAAAGGATCAAGCCAACATTAAATGGAGGGTAATGACTACTAATGCCCGTAGTCTGGGAAACAAGCTTTCTGAGCTGGTAGCTTTGATGGAAGATGAACAATTGGATATTGTGGCAGTCACAGAAACATGGTACACCGAGAACCATGAATGGGATGTCAACATACCAGGGTACACAATCTACAGAAGGGACAGAGAAGGCAAAGAGGAGGTGGAGTAGCTCCTACATAAGGGAAGGGATCAAAGCTACAGAACTAAAAAGTAAAGGGGAGGACAAGAGGCACTCTGGGTTGCCTTTGGAGATGGGAATGGCATCACAATCCGCACAGGGGTTGTATACAGACCCCGTCTCAAGGCGAGGAAATAGACAAGAAAATGATAGAGGACATTCTCAAAATGGTTGAAAAAGGAGATACTGTTGATGGGGACCGAATATGCCAGATGTTAACTGGAGGACATGTACTGCAGCCACATCCAAGAGCAGGGTCATTCTCGATGCCCTGCAGGGGGCAGACCTTAGACAGCTAGTGCTGGAACCCACTCAGGAGGGAGCAATACTAGACCTGGTACTCTCAAATGGAGAGAGGATCACAAATTTAGAAGTCAGTAGACATCTGGGAACAAGTGACCACTGCACAGTGTGCTTCACAATGAGCACAACCATGGAGATAAGCCATACAAAAACAAGGAAACTGGACTTTAGAAGGGCTGACTTTGGAAAAATGGGTGAACACCTGAAGAATGCACTAGCAAATGGCCAAATAGGAGGGGTGGAAGAACAATGGAGAAAAATCAAAACTGCCATCATAGAGGCAACAAATCTTTGTGTAAAACAAATAAAGAAAACAAAGTGGAGTAAAAAAACACTATGGTTCTCAAAAGAGGTGGCAGGGAAGGTTAAGGAGAAAAAGGCTGCATTCAAAAAGTATAAGGAATCACAGAGGGAGCACGACAGAGAACTGTATCAACTAAAGCATAAAGAAGTAGGAAAGGCAGTCAGAATAGCAAAGGCACAAACCGAGGAAAAAATAGCCAACTCGGTCAAAAAGGGGGATAAAACCTTTTATAGTTACATTAGGGAGCATAGAAAGGTTAAGGGAGGGATAGTGAAGATTAATAAAGGAGAGAGGAGGTGGGCAGAGGGACACAGTGAAAAAGCAGAGATACTGAATGAATACTTTTGCTCAGTATTCACAAAAGAAGATGAGGAGCAGTTACCTCAACCAGACAATAGAAGCACTCTGGGTAGGGGGTTGATACCAGTCCATTCACAGAAGAAAGAGTCCTGAAAGAACTCCTAAAACTTAAGGTGGACAAAGCAATGGGGCCTGATGGGATTCACCCCAGAATCCTAAAAGAACTAAGGGGGGACCTAGTGACACCACTGACCACATTTTTTAACAAATCATGGCAGGATGGGGTGGTACCTGAGG
Source organism: Neoceratodus forsteri (assembly GCA_016271365.2). Classification (NCBI taxonomy): domain Eukaryota; kingdom Metazoa; phylum Chordata; order Ceratodontiformes; family Ceratodontidae; genus Neoceratodus; species Neoceratodus forsteri. Next base: position 38,930,152 of record CM028130.1, on the reverse strand, counting down.
ACTGGAGGAGGGCAGATGTGATTCCCCTTTACAAAAGTGGGAGCAAGGCAGAAGCAGGAAACTACAGACCTGTAAGTTTGACCTCAGTGGTAGGGAAAATGATGGAATCACTTCTCAAAGAAAGAATTGTTGAGCACCTAGAGGCCAGCGGGGCACAGGACCCAAAGCAACATGGATTTACAGCAGGAAGGTCATGTCAGACTAATCTAATTGATTTCTTTGACTGGGTGACCAAAGTAATAGACCAGGGAGGGGCTGTGGATATGGCCTACCTAGACTTTAGCAAGGCATTTGACACAGTCCTGCACAAAAGATTAATAATCAAGTTAGCCAGCCTGGGAGTGGGTCCCAAGGTGGTAGCCTGGGTAGCGAACTGGCTGCACAACAGGACACAGATGGTAATAGTGAATGGAACACATTCCGAAGAAAGGGGGGTTACTAGTGATGTACCTCAGGGCTCAGTACTGGGTCCAATCCTTATTAACATCTTTATAAGTGACATTGCAGAGGGTCTGGAGGGAAAGGTATGCCTCTTTACAGATGACACAAAGATCTTTTACAGAGTTGATACACAAGAGGGGGTAGAAAAGATGAGAAGGGACTTGGCAAGGTTGGAGGAAAGGTCAGACATATGGCAACTTAGATTCAATGCAAAGAAGTGCAAAGTAATCCACCTGGGAAACAAAAACCCAGGAGAAGAGTACACAATAGAGGAGAGGTACTAACAACAACAAAAATGGAAAGGGACCTGGGAGTAGTCATATCAGATGACCTAAAGGTGGGTAAGCAATGTGAAAAGTCAGTAAGGAGAGCTAGGGGGATACTGGGATGCATAGGAAGGGGCATCACAAGTAAAAAAAGGGAAGTGATTATCCCTCTATACAGACAGTTGGTGAGACCCCATCTGGAGTACTGTGTGCAGTTTTGGAGACCTCATCTATGCAAGGACATAGACAGGATGGAAGCAGTCCAGAGGAGGGCAACTAAAATGGTGCGGGGTCTACATCAGAAACCATATGAAGAGGGACTGAGATAGCTTAATATGTATACCCTTGATGAAAGGAGGGACAGGGGGGACATGATAGAAATGTTCAAGTACCTTAAGGGAATCAACAAAGTCCAGGAGGGTAGCATCTTTCAGAAAAAGAGATGTGTAAGAACAAGGGGGCACAGTTTAAAGATAGAGGGGAGACGGCTCAGGGGTAATGTGAGGAAATTCTTTTTCATGGATTGAGTGGTGGATACATGGAACAGCCTTCCTGAGGAGGTCATTGGGGCTAAAACAGTGGGGGAATTCAAACATGCATGGGACAGACACAAAACAATTATAGTGGGGGGTTGCGGGAAGCAGGCTATTGGTTAACTAGAATCTGCAGCTTATTCAGTAGGTAGGGAAATGGGCAGACTGAGTGGGCCAAGTGGTCCTTTTCTGCCGTCAAAGTCTATGTTTCTATTAAGATTATATAAAGGGTAAAATATTCTGGGAAGTGTAACCATCTTAATTATATTAGCCCTGCCCCAGAAGGTAAGTAGTAATTTCTTCCATCTTCCCAAATCTTCTTGTATTGATTTTAAAAGAGAGTCTAAGTTATAATCTTTAAGCTTGGATAGGTCTTTTTAAACTCTGATGCCCAAGAATGTAATCTCTGTGCTTTCTCAGAGTAGGCCCATATCAGTGATATGCGCCTTATTTATCAAACCAGAAAGAGAGTACACCGTGGTTTTCCCCTTATATAACTTATATCCTGAAAACATACTGAATTGATCTATAATCTCTAGTGCTAAAGGAAGGGATTGTCTATCATCTGAAAGATGTAAAAGTAGATCATCCACAGAAAGGGATAACTTGAAATTTAAGTCACCAAGTGGTATTCCTTTGATGCCCTGTGTCTGGTTGACAGATCGTGCCAAAGGATCGATATACAGGTTAAACAAATAAGGGGACAATGGGCTACCTTGCCTAGTACCACTACATAAAATGAAAGGGTCAGATAAATGGTTATTATACAATACCCTTGCTGATGGGGAACAGTAAAGAATCTAGATTCGCTTGATAATGCGGTCAGGAATGCCAAAATAGGACAGGCAGTGAAAAGTAAGGCCAAGCCACTCTATCGAATGCTTTTTCTGCATCCAGGGACACCAACACCGCTTCAAGACCAGGCTCCCTGGATGCAGAAATGAGATGGAATAGTTTTCTGAAGTTATCTGTTGTGGAGTGGCCCGTGACAAATCCAGCTTGCCCCAGTCCTAGTAGAGTAGCACAGACCTTCGTTTGCCTATCTGCTAAGACCTTCGCATATATTTTAATATGTACATTCAGAAGGGAGATCGGTCTATAGTTACTTATAATAGTAAAGTCTTTTTCTGGTTATGGGATGAGAATAATTCTCACCACAAACAATGAGGGTTCAGTTGCATCCGAAGCTTCCCAATAGTTGAAGAGATGGAGTAGGAAGGGGGAAAGCTGGGCTTTGAAGGTCTTATAGAAAATATCAGTAAAATCATCTGGGCCAGGGGCCTTGTCGGGTTTTAAAAAATCAATGGCAGAGTTGATTTCTTCCAAAGTAAAAGACTTCTCTAGAAGGGCTCGAGATGGCAATGCTAATTGTGGAAAATTAGAATTATGGAGAAAACTGTGCATGGCCTGGGATTGAGAAGGTGAAAGTGGGTGAGAAGAGTAAAGAGGTTGGTAGAAATCTCTTAATGTTACTAGCATCTCACCCGAGTCCACTAGCATAGAGTTGCTGATATCCATTTTGAAGATGAACGCTGCTTTAAGTGCCAGGCTAGCAACTTACCTGCATTGCTCTCCTGGCCTATATAAGTAGCTTTCACTAAAGAAGCTGCCCTTTCTACCTTCTCGAACAATAGGCTAGAATTATAAGCTCGTAAGTGGGAGAGTTCTTGTTTATCTGTCTCTGTTATCTTATCTAGTCCGTTAGTTTCCAGTATGCAAATTCTATCCAGGCATTGATTCATTTGGAAAAATGTTTTCCTTTTTTTGGGTTGAGGCAATTTGTATTAGCTCATCTCTCCATGTAGATTTCAAAGCCGCCCACATTTTATCCACTGCCGGAATTGAATTACAATTCTCTTGGATGGAATTCTGGAGGAAACTTGTTAGACTGGAAACTACTAGTAGGTCTTTTAGGACTGAGTTATTCAATGACCATGTATGCGGTCAAAGGGGGATTTTAGAAAAGGCAACATCCACAGATATGAGAGAGTGATCTGAAAGTGCTCTAGCATGGATTTGGGCTTCAAGTATGGAAGGACACAAGTGTTGACTTAAAAGGAAAACATCTATTCTAGACAAGCTATTGTGACATGTGGAGTAAAAACTAAAGTCTTTTGTATCAGGGTATAATAGTCTCCAGGGATCTACTAGCCCTGCAGAAGAAATGAACTCATGCAATGCGCTTTGCGCAGGTGAGGTTCCCATACCTCTATTATGAGATTGGTCCATATTTTTTGTCTGAACTATATTCCAATCACCCCTGAAATGAGTGGAAGATGGAATAATGGAGCTGATACAGTAAGTAGATAAAAAAAAAAAGGAGGGGAATCTATATTGGGTCCATAGATTGAGTCTAGAACAATCTCTAGGTTACTGAGTAAACCACGTACAATAACATAGCAACCCTCTGGGTCTGAAATTACTTCTCTGGCAGCAAAGGAAATTCCTTTATCAACCAAGATAGTCACTCCCCATTTTCTTGAGTTGAATCCTGCTCCAAATACTTGCCCAACCCAACAATTTTGGAGGGTACATAGTCGGTCAGTTAGTAAATGGGTTTCTTGAAGGAAGGCTATTGTTGGGTTGTGTTTTGCTAAATGTTTTAAAATCATGTATTTTTTATTGTTGTCTCTCTCTCCTTTTATGTTCCATGAAAAAAGCCTTACCATGTTTGCCTTACTGAAATCTGATAGATCCCATAGTAGCTGAACAAGTGTCTATGCTGCTCCCTCCTCCCTCCCCATCCTCCCCTCCACCCTCCGATACCCTCTCAACCACCCATATCACAAACAGAACAGTAAGTCTAACACAAATCATGGAAACTATGTACAATAAACTCCACCGGGCCCTGAGTCTGCCCCCCTGCTAATGACCGTGATGCTCATCAGAGGGTGAGCACACGCTCTCCCACATGGAAATATTAGGTAGAAATAACATTTCCAACTCCCCTATGTATGGTCTCATTTAAGGTATTAGAGTTTCAAGCAAAGAAAGAAGTGAGCAAAATGCAGTATACTATAGGCACTCATATCCTGTTAAATTGAGCAATCGGGTACCCAATTTCTACTTTAGTTAGAGTATGTAGTGGAACAGAAATAAAATGCATCCAGTGACATTAAAGCATTAGGTAATTCCTTAAAAACAAATAAATTAATCTCCACTCCATGGGGGAATACATTTACATATATGAAACATGAGGATATTGCCTTCATAGTCAAAAATAAAATGGAAGAACATAGTATAAAACATAGGGCAGCAGCGACCTCTAGTACCTATTGTAAATTGCAGGAGCAAGTTGAGCGATCAGAAGAAATAAGCCAAATAACCAGTCCTGCTGAACTCGAAAGCTAGCCACATAAGATGTATTAGTAAAGGTCCTTAAATGTATAGCATCTAGTTAACAGCCTAGTAACAAAACAAAGATTCAGGAAGCATCCGAAATTTAATGGATGGGGAGGAGGGGAGGGTGGCCCTGCAGGGGGACCTGGAGGCTCTGGAAAGATGGTCTAGAAAGTGGAAGCTGAGGTTTAATGCAGGGAAATGCAAGGTACTCCACCTGGGGGCTAGAAACCCAGGCCAAGTGTACACCCTGGGGGGGGGGAAATACTACAAGTCTCAGTGGCTGAGAGGGACCTGGGGGTGGTGGTGGATGTCAAGATGAACAACTCTGAGACTTGTAGGAGGCAGCAGCCCAGGCCAACAGGATGCTGGGATGCATCGCTAGGGGATCACCTCCAGGAAGGAGGGAGTGATACTCCTCTGTATAACTGCTTGGTGAGGCCGCACCTGGAGTACTGCGTGCAGTTTTGGAGGCCACACTTAAAGAGAACATTAACCTTCTGGAGAGGGTCCAGAGGAGGGCAACAAAATGATTTGGGGCTTGGGGACAGGACCTATGAGAGAGGCTCAAGAGCTAAATATGTACACTTTGGAAGAGAGAAGGGACTGGGGGACATGATAGAGGTCTTCAGGTACATGAAGAGGGTAAATAGGGGAGGAACAGTCAGGGTGCTTCAAGGAAGGAGGAAGGGCCACTAGAGGGCATGGGTGGAAGCTGGAGGGGGAAGATTCAGGGAGAAAGGAGGAGGTGCTACTTCACTGAGAGGGTGGTGGAGCCATGGAATGCACTACCTAGGGGGCTGGTGGGCAGAGACAGTGAAGGGTTCAAGAGGGGGTGGGACAGGTACAGGGGAAGGGTTCAGGAAGCAAAATACAATGCAGCAAGAATATCCGGAACTGGGAAGGGAGAAGCCAGAGAAGGCGAGGGGGACAGCAAGGTCAGCACCCAGGGTGGGGGCTGACCAAACGAGCAGACATGAAAGACCATTTAGGCCTATTCTGCTGGCATTTTAGTATGTTAGTATGTTAAATAAACCGAAAAGGATCAGATAAATAGGAACCAAAAGAATAGGGTCACCGGGAAAAGCTTTACCCTTTCTAAAGTGACAGTTCTCACTCTCCATAACAACTGTCTGAGAAGCATCCATAGTCTGTTAACTAAAGCAATTGGGTACCCGATTACTGCTTTAAAAAATATATGTCATAGGATGTAAATAGATTGTATCCTAATGCATTAAATCATTTGGTAGTTCCCTAAAAACAAATAATTATGTCCCCACTCCATAAGAGGACATAGTTTGTATATTGATAGCATGCCAATGTTGCCATAATAGTCAATGATAAAGTATGATAATAAAAAGTAAATGAAGGATAATAGTGACCTCTACATTTCACAGGAATAAGTTAAATAAACGGGTGGGGGGGGACGTCCAGTTCCATTGAACCTAAAAGCTAGCCAAATAAAGCATATTTGTGAGGGTCTTTGAAAATGTAGCAGCCAGTTAACAGCAAAATAGTATAGCAAAAATTGGGGGAGCAACCTGAGTTTGAAAGGACTGAAAAAGCAACATCAAAATATAAAAAAAAAAATAGAATAATTCGGAGGGGATACCACTTCTAGAATGACCGTCCACTCACCATAATTACTGGCTGAAAGGAAACACAGTTAGCAAAAGGTTACTCAGTCCAATAAAAGGTTCATAGTAAAGGGTCGGCAGAAGAGTTCGCTCTCTTGATTCAATTATTCTGATCAGAATATGCTAGGAAACTGGATCCATGTCTCCCTGGTCATTTAACAGCAGTGTGTCCCAGACACATCTCTTATTTTGCAAATAAGTTCAGGAAGGATTGCTTAGTCCAGTCAGAGAAATTGATCTCTAGTCTGGCTGGATAAAGAATTCTGTGTTCAACTCCCGTAGCCCACAACTTAGAAGTAATTGGTCAGAAAATAGCATGCATTTTCCAGGTTTGGTAAGAGAGATCAGGCACCACACAAAGCTTTCTACCCTCCCACAATATTGCAGAGAGTTTCCTCGCTTCTTTCAGAATATGCTCTCTGTTGAGGTAATTTAACAGTTTAAAAATTTTAGGCCAAGGGGGATCAGAATGGAAAGGTTTAGCTCTTAACAAGTGATGGGCTCACTTGATTACATATTCTGGGCCATGTACTGAGTCCCCAGTGGTTTTCTTGAGGAACTTTTGTAAAAACTGAATAGTGTTAGATCCTTCCTCACCTTCAGGTAAACCTAGTAGCACTAGGTTGTTTCGGCTGTTCCTCCCCTCCAGATCATCAATGCCCTCCTCGAGTTTCACAGTTGTTCATTTAAGAGCAACAGTTTCAGGCTGGATTTTTTCTTGTGCACGTTCTAATGAACCCACTCTGACTTCGGTGTCTGCAACTCGACGGGATAACTGTATAAGGCAGGTTTTATTTCAGCCACCTCCTAGATCAAATTAAGGATAGCTTCCTTAAGTGCAGAAAGTTCTGAATAGACATGTGAGGGGGATAATTCAGTTGCATCTTGCTGGGGAGATGAGCTGCAATGTGGATGTTTGGCCTCTAATTCTTGGGTTGGATCCTGAGGGGCCTGCATACCTGGTACACAAGGAAGCATGGAGGTTTCCATTTCTTCTCCGTTGGTAAGTAGAACTCGCCACCTGATTCCTTCTTCAGACAAAGCTGAAAATTCAAAGGTTGATTGGAGCTTTGGAGGCAGGAGTTGGGTATTTTAAGCCTAAAAACTGCGGTGGGATAGCGGAGCTCACCAAAACACGTCTTCCCTCTAGCTGAGCATCACGTGACTCCCCAGGAACTGGTTAATTCTAAAGAATAGCCCCAGCCTCTGCCTCAATTTTTGTAGTAAATCCTCGATGTGCTCAATGTAAGAGAGATTATTGTCTAACCACACTCCTAAGTATCTGAACTTTGAGACAAACTCCAGTTTCTCTCTGAAGATAATGGTGATCTGAGGTAATGTACCAGGGCTGGCTGGGTTCACTGCGCAAATGAAGGGTGAGAAAAGCATTGCTTATGTCTTTTTTTGCATTTAATAGAAGTTTTTTTATAAAGAAGGTGATTCTGCAGCTGTTTAAATTCCTCCTGAAGATCTGCACGGGCAGCTTCAGGTGTCGGGTGACTTATTTATACAACCATGTCGTCCGTGAACAGGTGTATATTGGCCTTGTTGATGCTATCAATATTGTTAACATAGATGGCAAATAATAGGGGGCCAAGTATTGACCCTTGCAGCACTCCCCTCAGAAGTGGTTTGAGTGGCGAGAAGTCACCCACTGCCTTGATTTGTGGTGGTGACCTATGAGGTAATCAGTAAACCAATGCATTGAAGGTAAGTCAAGACCTATATTCTTCAGAGAAGATAGAAGCAGGCTATGATCCACAGTGTCAAAGGCCTTGCTGAGGTCTAAGAATACAGCACAGACAAAATTTCAATTGTCCAGGTCTCACTGCCAATCATTAGTTACTTTGGTAAGGGCCGACATGGTGCTAAGTTTTGTTCTGAAGCCAGATTGCATAGGGTTAGATAGATTTTTGAATTCAAGGTAGTTCCTGAGCAGATTGCTCACTATCTTTTCCAAACGTTTTGACAAAATTGGAAGGAGAGATATTGGTCTATAATTGTTTAGATCGCAAGGATCCCATGATTTAAACAAGAGGATGACATGAACAATTTTACAAATCAAGGGAATAATCCCTTGGGACAATGATAAGTTGAACACATGGGTGATAGGAACTGCTAGAACATGATAGACAATTTTAATGAAATAGGGATCTAGAGAATCAGCACCAGTGCTTTTCTTAACATTCAACTGAAATAAAAGATCTTCAACCTTTTTCAATGATGCAGATTGGAAGGAGAAGCCAGGAACAGAAGAAGGATAGTTAGCACATTGGGTAGATAACTGGGAGTGGACCATGGAAGCACTAGAGTTGTCAAAGGCAAGACCAGTGGTAGCAAAATGATTGTTAATGGCATCCACAATCCTCAATTTATCACAGATAGTATTATTCCCTGATATAATCTTAGGCGGCAAGGAGTTGCTAGGCATGTGACCAGACATATCCTTGATTATCTTTCAAAATTTAGAGGAACACTTTTCGACAGAATCCAGTTCATTTAGATAGAATGCTGCCTTTGCTTCTCTAACCATTTTAGTTCAGGCGTTTCATGTCTTTCTGAACTGATACCAATCTGTGTCTAACTTGGTTCTGCATGCCTTTTTCCAAAGCTTATCCCTTTCAAGCAATGCTGCTTTCAGCTCAGCAGAGAACCAATGACAGGCTTTGTTTCTTACACAGATTTTTACCATGGGGGCGTATTTATTTAGTGCCCCAATCAGAATGTCATGGAAGATGTCATATGCCGAGTTTACCATGTTAGCTAATAATAATAATAAATAATAGTTTTATTTATAAAGCGCCTTTCAACATATCAAGGCACTGAACATATTAAAACTGTAATATCAGATACAAATTAATAAAACATATAAATAAAATCATACCATAATAACATCAAATATTAAAATCAAGTAATAAAATATTCCATAGAATCATAGCACAATACAATTAACTTAATCTTCCAAGCAGGCCATTTGCCACAGGTAAGTTTTCAGATTCTTCTTAAATACCTCCACGGAGGTGCACTCCCGTAACCGGCATGGTAGAGAATTCCAAAGAGTAGGTGCAGCATAAGAAAATGCTCTACTGCCAGAGGATTTTAAACTCACTCTTGGAATCTCTAACAACCCCTCGTCGGCCAAGCGGAGCGATTGGCCGGGGCAGTAAGGGACCAGAAATTCTTTCAGTTAGGTTGGACCCTGATCGTGAAGGGCTTTGAAAGTCAATAAAATGACTTTAAAGGTGATCCGCCACTGTATAGGAAGCCAGTGCAGTTCGCGCAGCACCGAGGTAATATGACAGGGCCTCCTTGTCCCGGTCAAAACCCAGGCTGCAGCATTCTGCACCAGCTGTAGGTGACGGATTTCAACCCCAGAAAGCCCTAAGTATAGGGTGTTGCAGTAGTCCAAGCGCGAGGACACAAAGGTGTAGACCAACGTTGGCAGAGAGTCAGACGGAACAAGGTGCCTTACCCTGGCAATATTCCTAAGCTGGTAAAAGGAAGTCCTGACAATGGCCAACACTTGAGATTGTAGGGTCAGCCTGTCGTCTAGGACAATCCCAAGGCTACGCACCCATTCAGAGGTCGGAAGTGACACGCCACCAAGAAAGATTCCAGAGGGCGTGCCATCATGTGACCTCTCTATCTGACCACCCAGGTCCACAACTAAAACCTCTGTCTTCTCTGAGTTCAACTTTAACCAACTAGAATCCATCCAACCTTGGACTTCTTCCAGATAGTTATTAAACACCGCTAGAGCTCCATCCTGGTCGGGTGAAAGACAGGTATAGCTGGGTATCATCTGCATAGCAGTGAAACCTCAGCCCATACCATCTTATAATGTCTTCGAGGGGCAGCATGAACACTGCAAATAACATGGATGACAGCACAGAACCCTGAGGCACCCCACACAACAAAGAAGTTAGGCCGGAGGAATAAACCCCCAACACAACTCTTTGTGATGTCCCAGTTAGGAATGAAGTGAACCATTGTAAAACAGTTCCTGACATTCCACAGAACAGCCTCAGGCGTGCTAACAACACCAGGTGATCCACAGTGTCAAAAGCTGATGAGAGATCATGGAGAACCAGAATGGAATGTCTCTCCTAATCCCTCACCCCAGAAGATCATTAAGCACCCGAACCAGCGCAGTCTCGGTGCTGTGTCTTTTACCAAAACCAGATTGGAAGGATTCGTAGATATTATGGATGGTTAAATGGTCCTCCAGTTGGGCTACTACTACCTTATCAATAACCTTCCCAATAAAGGGAAGGTTAGAGATAGGTCTGTAGTTTGAGAAACACTCTGGGCCCAGGGTAGCTTTCTTCAAGAGAGGTGTCGCCACCGCCTCTTTCAGGGAGCTAGGAAACTCACCTGACTCCAAGGGGCACCAGACTATTTGCACCAGGACTGGACCGATGATATCAGAAAACCCCAAAATTAGGGAAGTCGGTCCAGGATCCAAACTACAGCTTGTGGGACGCACACTATGGATGATCCTCATAATATCCACGATCTCAGGTTAACAAAAGGAACTCCAAGAGAACTGAGGTACTGTGAACTCACACTGTTCTACGACGTCACCCTTAGAGATTGCTGGACACAAGTCTGCCCTGATGTCAGCTACTTTAGTTGCAAAGTAACGAGCGAGCTCCTCGCACTCTAATTGCGAAAAAACTTTTCAAACTTGCAGACAGGCTGGGTTGCACAGTCTGTCTAGAGTCCAAAACAGCTGAGCCGGTCGATTCCGAGCAACTGAAATTTCCCTGGACAGGAGTTCTGCCTTCTTATGGGTGATTGCAGATTGATAGATAAAATAATGTTCCATCAATCTAAGGCGGTCGGCATCAAGGGCAAACTTGAGCCAACAACGCTCTAACCTTCGCCCCTGTCTCCGCATCTCCCTCAGTGTCCCATCAAACCAAGGGGACCTGGGGTGAAGGGATAGGGGGCACTCACAAACAGGAGCAATAAGATCCAGGGCCACCGTAACGGCCATATTATAGGCTGAAACCAGCGTCTCTGGATTAATGTTCACCAACATGGAGGATGATAGGTCAAGGACCACAGCAAGGCCTTGTGAAATAATATTCCATAATGGGCGGTACCTGACCATCTCCACAGGGGAAGGCCTTCTCAAGGGGGTGCAAAAATTGAACCTCACAGTGTAGTGATCAGACCAGGTGACTGGTTCCACCCCCACGTTGGATGCATCAATCCCTAAGAGGAAGACTAAGTCCAGAGAGTGCCCAGATTTATGTGTAGCAGTGGAAACTACCTGTGTAAGGCCCAAAGAAGACATTAATTGGATGAAGTGATTACCAAATTGTGAGAGTTCATCGTCGACCCAGGCGTTGAAGTCACCCAGAACCATCAATCCTGGGAGACTCAAATGACATGTCGAACAGGAAGTCTGCGACTTCCTGTAAGAAGCGTTTCCCATCTCTGGGTGGACGGTAGATAAGAACAATTAGAACGCCTACACCTGCTACAACTGTGCACTCAAAGGACTCAGCCTCACCTACTACTACATTCGTGAGGCCCAATTCAGTCTTAAAACATACTGCAACCTCCCCTCCCCTGCGGTCCAATCTCGGGCGGTATATCACCGAGTACCCAGATGGAGTCGTGGCCTCCAGTATGGGGCCTGAATTTTCATCCAGCTAGGTCTCGGTGATGCAAGCCAGGTCAGCTGAGCTAACAAGATCGGCAATAATGATGGTCTTATTCCTAACGGACCTGGCATTGCATAACACCACCCGAGTTGGACAAACTTCGGAGGCTGTCAGGCCTATCTGCCTACTAAATTCAGTAGTGCCCTTAGGTATGGGCACCAGACATAGTAAACCCGGTCTGGGTTCCATTTCACCCCAGGGTGCCTTCTGGACTTAATAACTGTCACAGTGGCCCAGCTCATCATCTTCTCCTGTTACTTTTGCCCTCCTCACTCTCCTACGAACAATCCCCAGTGCTCTACAGCACTGGTAAGTATCGAATTGTAGGGGAGGAGTATAGAAAGGGCAGAGGGTGCGAAGAGAGGAGGATAAATAGCGCACCATCGTGGGGACTGAAGGCCAGCACATGTCGCTGCTTAAACAAGACAATAAACTCCAAACACAAAATAATCAATCTTAACAATATAAAATTAACCAAATAGTCCCTAAACGTGACCAACATAAATAAACAAAATCAAATAAACAAAAAAAAAAAAACCTTACAGAAAAATAGAAGTCCTGCCAGAGCAGCGAATGTTTCAGCTCATGTATATAGGCAGCCATATCAAAGTTGCGACTGGTCCTTTTGGTGATAAATTTATCTGTTGGTACTGTATGATGACGTGATGTGACAGCAGCAATAAAGCAGCGGTCACTAACATCCACAAAGAAGGTTCCAGAGTGAAAGAAGAGGTGTGGCTTATTAACCAGTATAACATCTAGGAGGGTATTGTTACTTGGGTTCCTTTTGTTAGGACGTGTAGGTTCATGAATTAATTGCACCAGCTCACGGGATTCACAGAAGGTGCTAAGAGGTGTAGTGGTCTTTGAGAGCCAGTTGAAGTTGAGATCCCCTATGATGATAGTTTCAAGGTTCCCTTTCTCTAAAATAGAGCCAAGGTGTGTAAGAAGCAGTGTACCAGCAGAAGGAGGTCTATAACACCCTATTACTCTAAGGGCAATTAAAGTAGATAACTCCACCTTAAAGGTCAAACACTCAAATTCATTCTTAACAGAATTTGAATCAAGGCAGGATGTTGTATACCTTTCCTTAACATAAATTGCCACTCCGCCTCCCCTAGTTGGCCTGTCTGTTCTGAACAACTTGTAAGAGGGGACACTAATCTCACTGTCATGGGAAGCAGGCCTATGCCAGGATTCGGAGATCACCAGAACATCTGGCATAGTGTGGCTAATCCATGCCTGGGTCATAGTAAACTTTTTTAGAAGGCTGAAGATATTGACATGCCAGAAACTCATGCCTTTAAGTCTCGCAGTGTCAGAGGGTGATGTAAGGGCTGCAGTGGGACCAGAGTTTAGCTCGATATTGCCAGAGCAAAACAGAAGTAGTAGAATCTTTGTTAGGGCAGCAATAGTTAATTTGAGTATTCTGGCCCTAGTTTGCCTACATGGCTTGTCAACTTAGGTATGCCAGTCACCACCCTTAGAGGTGTGCAGACTTAGGGCAAAATAGACCAGTACTTTGACCAAGAACTGCAGAGGAATACCAGTGCTAAAGCAAGAAGGGGGAATAATGTTGAAGAGCCATTTCACACAGGTTCCCCATGAGGGATACCTTGGGTAAAAGCTGATAGCTGAGGTAACTGATGGACACACAGATGGCTGTATGGTGAGTACATTTCCAGTATACAGTCTACTGGGGGGTCATATTCTTCTTGGTGCAAGTAGTGCTTGTGCCAGTAAGACGTTGCCAGTACAAAAGAGAGGAGGATCAGAAGAGGTAGCAAAGGGAAACCCTGCATTGTTGGACTCACAGAGACACACATTCCCAGAAATTACTGGAAGCGTTTGCCAAACTAGGATTATTGGCAGGGAAGAAAACCGGCAGTGTGAGCCCTCCTAAATGCAAAAGGTCCAGCATCAGTGGAGAACTTGTGGCCTTGATATTGTGTTACTATAGACACTGAATTTAGGGGATTCCTTGAATAACCAGAGCAAGAGGGAAGAGCAGTGAGATGCCTGTATTGGCTGGCAAACTGACACAATGGGCGTGCCTATAGGGCAGGGGGAATGCCTGAATTGGATGGCAACTGACACAATGGGCATTCTTTTAAAAGGGACGGGGTGATGCCGTATTTAATAAGTAGAGAAGGTGGGGGTTGGGTGGGTTGGTGAAAAAGTAGTAGCTTTTGCCATACCTTTTACACCGAGAGTCCAGGCTTAGGGTCTGAGGCAGCAGCTGAGGATGCGCCGACTGCCCAGTGTCCACTCTTCCTGTGCCTTTGGGGCTGGGAGTCCCTTGGGAGCTTGTCCTTAGCTGGGGAGAAAAAGGAGAAGTCAGATTTCAAATACAGGCTGTGGAAAAGTGCCGACTGTACCAGCAGGGGAGCCAAATTAGCAAGACAAAGAAAATGCGTATTACTTTGCTGCCTAAAGTCTGGCATGAGCACAAAGCTTCACAAAAGACTGTAATCACACAATACCCAAAGCTTAGCACTCTAAACAGTATAAAAATATTCCTTAACAGTAAGCAAATAAGTAACACAGCTCTTTTAGGAAGGTTTAATCAGTAAAACAGTCTTTTAGCTTCCTACAGAGAAGAATTACAGGAGCAGACTGGGGAAGCCAATTGGAAGCAAGAGCCGGAGAGTGCTCACTTACCGATTGGTTGGCGGCTTTTGCCGTACCTTTCACGCCAAGAGTCTGGGCTTGGGGTCTTGGGCAGCAACTAAGGAAGCACCGACTGCCCGGTGTCTGCTTTTCCCGTGCCTGTGGGGCTAGGAGCCCCTGCAGAGCTTGTCCTCGGCTTTCACACCGAGAGTCCAGGCTTGGGGTCTTGGGCAGCAGCTGAGGAAGTGCTGACCACCCAGTGTACACTTTTCCCAGGCCAGTGGGTCTGGGAGCCCCTGGAGAGCTTGTCCTCGACTTTCACACCAAGAGTCTGGGCTTGGGTCTCGGGCGGTGGCTGAGGAAGCGCCGACCACCCAGTGTCCACTTTTCCCATGCCTGTGGTTCTGGGAGCCGCTGGAGAGCTTATCTTTGGCTTTCATGCTGAGAGTCTGGGCTTGGGGTCTCAGGCGATGGCTGAGGAATTGCCGACCACCCGGTGTCTGCTTTTCCCATGCCTGTGGGTCTGGGAGCCCCTGGAGAGCTTGTCCTCCTGTTTTCAATCCCTTGCTCCCTGGTTCCTCTGAGCACTCCTGCTGTTCACTTCCATCCCTACCTGTATCTTGCCCATGAATCTGTCCCATTTCCTCTTGAATCCTCCCACCGATTCCACTGTCATCATCTCCTCTGGTAGCGCATTGCAAGTTGCCACCACTCTGTCCGTGAAGTAGTGTCTTCTCAACTCTCCTCTGTATGTCCCCCCTACCAGTTTTATGCTGTGACCCCTCTTAGTCCCTTCCCCTTTCAATTTGAGCAACCCCCCCCCGTGTTTACCCTATTGATCCCCTTCAAATATGTAAAGTTCTTAACCATGTCCCCACTGTCTCTTCTATCTTCCAGGGAGAGTATGTTCAGCTCCCTAAGCCTCACATTATAGGACTTTTCCCCCAGTCCTTAAATCATCTTTGACGCTCTCCTCAGGACTCTCTGCAGTACAATAGTATCTGTCTTTAAGTTAGGGTGCCAGAACTGCACACAGAACTTCAGGTGTGGCCTCACCTAGGAATTGTACAGGTACAGTAGAACCTCCACCCTTCCTGATGTTATCCCCCCTAGCAATACACCCAAGAATTATATTTGCCTTTGCTTCTGCTCTACTGTACTGCTCTGAGTGATTCATTTTGTTATCTATTACCACTCCCGGATCTTGTTCCTCCTGGAGCCTGAAAGCTATCCCCCGCCCCAGTGGTAGTGATACCCAGGATTCTGAACATCTAAGTGTAGTACAATACACTTTATACATGTAACCCCCCCAAAAGTCTTCTAGGAGCTTGCTTGAATGCTCCAAGCCTGGATGGTGTTCGGCGTCTAAGCCGTTTATCTGTGAGTGCTTTTAGAGCCTTTGGTACTGTCTCTTTAAGAGCTGTCTGCATGCAGACATAATTAATTTGGGTGGGGGTCTGTGTGTCTCCCTGCTTGAGACCAGCTTGAGCTGCTGCCAAATCGCTCCATTTCTGCCGTCGTTATATGCTCAGATGGAGCTATTTCAGAAGATGTAAATGTTTGCTGGTAACCTGTTAGAGTAATAATGAAAACGCAGTTTGTTTTAACCTGCTTTGTTATAGTGAGGACTGTGCAGAGCAAGCTCCCTCATGTTGGTTCTGAACTGCCGAATTGGACCAATCATTGTGGGGATCCTTTAAAATGGAGCCTACTCTGGGCGAATCAGAACTTGGACTCTCCTTTGGAGCCTGCTGTAAGGGGATTGTATGAGCAGTGACTCTGGGAAATGTAGTTTGGACTTCGGCACCTTTTTTGCACCAACAGGGGGAGTCTGATTGTGAGTGACAGCCAATCCAGCCAACTGAACTGGGAGGAACTCAAAGGAAATGCCCAGCTCAGTCTACTGGAAGGATCAGTTTTAGTTTTGGCAGTGAAGAGACAAGGAGCCCTGTGCTTCTTCAGTGTGAAGTTTTAGGGCGGGAAACGAGTGTAAGGCCCTAAGTTTCAGTCTGCAGCTTGTGCAGGAGCCTGTTCGGACTAAATCCGACCTGTGAAGAGAATCAAGGAGATCTGAAGAGTAGAAACCAGGCTCACCCTGTAGAAGACAGAAGAAATTGCTGAATCGCGCTCAGTCTGTCAGGAACTGAATCTGCTGTGTGTTCTCCTGGGTATTGTGCAGTAATTGCGATTGGGATAGAGAAGCAGCCTGCCTGGTATAGTACTTTCCTTTTACATATAAATGTGTGTAGTGCTTGTGGGGAATCGCATTTCCAATCTCTTGTACAGTGAACTGTGTGCATGAAGCTGGAAGCAAACCCCAGCTTAATCCAGAGTACATCTATTTGCTGTAAACTGCAGTGGGGTCCAGTCGCAAGGGCCTCTTCCACAGTTTCTGCTCCTCCTGGCAATCCAGGATAATCTGCTTTCCATCCAGTTCCCATCATTGAGTCTGTGAGTACAAAGCAGGGTAGCTCCCTGCCATCTGTTTATCAGATTGCAGGTGTGTCATCTATTTGTTGCTTTTTCATTTCTTCACGAACTGAGCCATCCGGCTCCTGATTACAATTTGGGTATTGTGTAAGTGTTTTTCCATCACAGGGACCCATCCAGCTGCACTGATCCTGGCTAGCCCCCCTCCATCCTGGGTACCCAGTGAAAGTGACAATTTGGGACTCTGAATATGTGCACAGTACTGTGATTATTAATGTGTTTAACCTAATTAACCTGATTTCCCCCTTCCTTGTTACAGCTCCTTAAATAAATCAGATCTGTTTGTTTCAGCAAAGTAACCCTGACTGAGGTATTTGTTTATGTTAAAGTATTGTACTGTGTCTTTTGCACCGTATCATCTTGTTTTACAGGGGGTCCCCAGAGTCCAGTCAACAGAGCCAGTCCTGGGGGTAAGTGTACATTGTGAAGATATTCCTGATGCATTGTGTGGGCCACTAGTGGGAAGAAAGGGGGGTTACAGTGTTCCAGAGGGCTGTGACCAAGTTAGTTTAACTACTGCAAACCCTGACCTCTGGGTGGAGGCACTCGCCGTTGGACCTAGGTCCCTCACCCAGTTAGTAGTTAAGCAGGCAGGGGTAGTAGCCCTTGGGATAGCGCCACCTAGGGGTTACATACAGTAGCATTAAACCTCAGCTGCCAAATGTGTGACCGCATTTGAAGCCTCTCCAAGTCTTCCTGTAGTGTCCTTCTCCCCTCCTCACTGTCCAGCACGGCTCCTTGCTTGGAGTCATTGGCGAACAGAATAATTTTGCTCTTAACTCCCTCCCCAATGTCCACAATGAATACATTGAAGAAGATGGGCCCAACACCGATCCTTGGGGGACCCTACTAATGACCCTTCTGGGTGTCAAGACCCCCCCCCCAACAAGACCCACTGCTGGAAGTTACTCTGCCAGTTCCAAATCCTTCCCACCATCATTTCCCCACCCCTAGGTTCCTCATCTTACTTATCAGTCTCCCATGTGGCACCAAGTTGAATGCTTTGCTAAAGTCCAGGTACAGGACATCAACTGGCCTTCCGCCATCCAAGGATTTTATCACCCAGTCAAAAAATTCAACTAGGTTGGTTTGACACGATCTCCCCCGATGAACCCATGTTGCCATGCATCTTGAAGGACATTAACCTCAAGGAACTCCACATCCTTTCCTTCAAGATAGTCTCCAAATGTTCCCCTACTATGGACATCAGGCTGATCCGTCTGTAATTTCCCTGCTCATCCCGATGTCCACTCTTGTGAAGGGGCACAATGTGTGCCATCCTCCAATCCAGAGGAATACATCCTGATTGGAGGGAGGAATTGAACAATTCTGTCAATGGTGCAGCCAGAACCTTGTGGTGGATGCCATCTGGGCCTGGGGCCTTGTCATTCCTCATGGACATAAGAGCCTCCCTCACCCTGCCCACCTGGATCTCACCATCTGTAAGTGTTCCTCAGTCCCAAGCCCCTGTCATGCCTCCCCCCTGTGGAATTTGCCCATCCCTTTTCCAAGTAAAGACTGAGCAGAAGTACTCATTAAGTACCTCAGCCTGCTCCACCTCCTCCTCTGCCCATCAACCTTCCTTTTTTAACCTATTTATCTGCCCCCCTCCCCCCTACCCAATCCCTTAAGCCAATCACAGCTCTTTGACTGCCCAAATAAAAATTTGTTTTTAATGTAGACAAAAACATTTTCTGGGAGAATACTGACACTTAGTACAGATTTATTGACAATGTCATTGTCATTTGGAGAGGAGACATGGAAATAATACTAGATTTTATACAGCACCTAATGGGCAATGACATGAGTCTTATGTTCATGTTCAAATCAAACAAAAATAAGATCTAATTTTTGTATCTCGAATGATGTGGCACACCAGGGGAAGTTATTAGTACAAAAGATTTTAGAAAGAACACAGCAGCAAATAATATCTTGTTTACTAAAGTGCACACCCCAGAAAACTAGTCACATCAGTACCATATGGGGAATTGATAAGTTTAAAGAGAAACAGTTTGGATGAACAAGTATTTTTGGAACAGGCTACTGCCCTTAGATAGAGATTACTTTATAGAGGGTACTCTGGGAACATACTAAATGAGACATTTGAGAAGGTTCAAAAACTTAAAAGATATGACCTTTTGACATGTAAGAAAGAAAGACACATAACAGAGGATAATACACAAGATGCCAAAGATTTAGTGACATTTGTCAGAGAATTGAATCCTCTTGCAAGAAGATTGGTCCACAAATATTGGCCAATATTACTATCAGATCCTGTACTTAAGAATCAGATTTCAAATAAACCAAGGATTACATTTTCTAAGGTGAGAAGCATAGGGGAAAGATTAACTAAAAGCTATTTGTTTCAACAAAAAACACACAAAGTGGTAGTAGCTGGCTTGCAACCAAACCATAGGGACTGCATAAATGCGGCAAGTGCAATATCTGCCAATATGCACAAACAGGGAAAGTTTTCCACAAAGATGGAAACTCATTTGAGATAAAGGATTTTGTTACATTTGCAGCACCATTTGTGGTGTATATTTGTTGGTGTACATGTCCTTTTCATGTTTGTTTGTGTGCATGTGCATCTCGCATGTGCAAGAAACATTTTGGGACAGTATGACATTTTAGAGGTGTGTGAGTTTCTGCCCAATGCAGTTGACATTTTATGGGGCTCATCCCTCAGGCATCAATGAATCAGCAAGCTGTCTATGACAGCAGTTTGAGAGAGAGGACCGCACTTCAAATAAATCTGCCGCTGCAATGAGGGACAGTTTCCTCATTGCAGCGGGACCTTCCCCCTCCCTTGCAACCAGGCACACAGACATACCTTCTCTCTGTTGGCAGTAGCTGGCAAGACACCAGCCATATGCATTATAGTGCACAGTAATGTGTATGGCCGGAGTTATGGTGTTTGTCAGCTCCTACCACGAAGCACCTTGTTTGTTCAGTATTCCTTTCCTGGTGAACTATTTAAATAAATAAATAAATGAGCCACAGCACGGCTTTCCACATTGGTGGTTCCTGTCACCTGCCACACACTCCCTGGAAAGCCGATATCAGGGTGCATCCAGCTTCCCTCCATTAATGTGACACACTGAGAGCCCACCCCAGTGTGCCCCAAAATTTTTATGTATGTTTCTGATACCAGGATGCCCACTCCTGGTGTCAGATGAACCCCACCTGCCCAAATATTTCAAGTGCTGACATCAGGGTGCCCAACTCCTGTGTCGGCATACCCCACCCCCACACACATTATTGTGGTCACTGGGGAGCTCCACCAGTGTGCCTCAATATTTTGGCAACCAGTAAAATAAAGAAAACCATCCCCAAAGTCCTTTTTGTCCCCTGTAAAAGAAAATGGTCCTCATCGCCTCCCATCTCCTCCCCCAACCCCATACTCCTCTGTAGACCCACCTCCTTACCCCTTACCCCATACCTACCTCCAGAGGTTGGGATCAGCGATCTTCTATGGACCAGGACACATTTGCATTTTTCAAAGCCGACTGGCAAAATGAAGAAATGACTGTAAGCTGTATAATGGGAGTCAGTGTGTGTGGGGGTGTTTCAACATAGGTTGATATCTCATCCATTTTAGAATTTTGGTCCCACATTTTTAACATGAGGTTCTGGACCCCCTCCCGTGAACACTGTCATTTTGTTACTTGGCCCTGAAAGGTGATTTCACGGTTGCTGCATAAAATCACCTTTTGGGACCAATTAATGAAATGTCAGTGCCACTGTTCATGAGGTGGAGTCCCAAAAAGCCCATGTTGAAAATTTGGAGTGAAAATACCAACGAACACCTGGGGTGTTAGGGTTTCCAACTGTAATGCCCCAACCTGTAGAGACTGACAGTCATCAGGGGTGTGACTTGGGGTTGTTGGCTGTAATGCTCACGCCATTCCACCCCCACCCTGCAGCCAGTGACAGGCATTGAGGTGTGCCTTGGGGTCTTCAGCCCTAACGTTCACCCAGTTCTCCTCTGCTGCACCCATCTCAGCTTATTTCCTTATGGAATGGGGTGAACATAAGGGCTGAAGACCCCAAGGTACACCGCAACACCTGTTGGTGTCTGCAGGGTGGAGTGAGGTGGAATGGGGTGAGCGTTATGGCTGATGCCCCAAAGGCACGCCCCAAATGCCTATCAGTCTCTGCAGGGTGGGGGTGGAGGTTGGCATTAGTTTAATACTTCACTGCCATTCCTATTATGCATCTCTCTAACTCCTGCACTACCAATGTCAATACTAGCAAGCAAACATCCGGTATCAATAAATGCTTGTTTTATGTAGGGAGGACCACAAGACCTAGTAGTAAAGTTTTATTGTTTTTCAGTAATTAAAACAATTACAACATTACAAATAATTAAAAGCAATGCAACATAGTGGCAAAAGTATTCCAAAGATGGTTACATCAAGATAACAGAAAATCCATTGCAAACATAGTCCCGTTAGATAATACTCACATACAGTGATTTCACCCTAGATTAAGATAGCCTATCTTGTAGTAAACTAGTATGGTGACCTTTAAAAGCCCTTATGGGAAATATCCAAAACATTTAATATCCAATAAATATATTTAATTCTGAGGAGGTCATGTGTGTCTGATGGGAATGACTGTAAGGTTGCTATGCTATGAGCCTCTCCAGAATTATCTCCTGCCATTAATTGGTTAATCTACTCTGCCATGGACAACTTTTGCTAGATTTACAAGGCAGATACAGATGGCAGCAGGAAAATCTACTTTTGTCTTGAGCACTCCTCTGGGGAAATAAGAAAAATCAATGGAGACGTCTTCCCCAGCAGTGATCCCAATGATGACCAAAATAGCAGCTGCCCAAGCTCCCAACATGAATGTCACCCCTTCTTCTCCTACACCAGAACAAAGGCTACTCTTAGAGTGCATGACTGAAAGTATTGAGCAAATCAAAGCCATGGTATTGGATACTCAGACCACCCTGTTTAGTCTTACCTGGAGAGTAACTTATAATGAAACAAAGACCACAGAGCTTACTGCATCACAGAAACGTCATGTGGTCCATCTCCAAGCAGCAAAGCAGCAAATCTCATGGCTTACCTCTAAACTGGAGGACCCAGAAGGCTGAGGATGCAGAAATAGTCTTGGGATTCTGGGGCTCAAGGAAGGCTTGGAGGGAACAGACTCGGTCCAGTTCTTGAGGACAAACCTCCAAATTTGGCTCCATTTAGACCCAGATGACTACGGCTTTGAAAAAGATCGCACACATCACATCCACAGGAGGCCATCAGCAGCATCGTCAAATAAGTCCAGACCACTCGTCATTCACCTCCTTTGCTTCCAGGACAAGGAAATCATCTTAAAAGAGGCCAGAGAAATCCATAATGTGCTTGTCACAGATCATAGAGTAACTTTCTATCCAGACAATCCTGTCACCATTCTCCAGCACCACCAAGCATTCGACAAAATTAAACAAGGCCTGCGAAATTGTGGACTAAAGTATTCCCTCCTATAGCTGAATATCTTGTTGGTACAATTCCAGGGCCACCAACTAACTCTCCAGTCTCCTGAGGAAACAGATTCATTCTTTCAAGTGTAGCTTGGCACAGTACGATCCCCTACACAATATGTTTCCCAAGAACAAGTGGTGGAAGTGGGTACCTCAGCACTGGGAGAGGGAAAATCTAAATAATGCAGAAGGTGAGCAGCCCGTGAATACAATATGACATATGCGGGCTTAGGGTTGGGGGAAAGGTGAATAGGGAGTCAGTTTGCTTGCTACCAGGTTTCTGCAATTCAGTACATTTTCCTTGGGGGATTGTATCAATACTGCTTCTATGATATCTTACCCCCACACAGTAATACAGTGACATTAATTAGAGTAAAATTTTGTTTATCAATAGTGTTTAGAGCATAAGATCAAACAACAACACTAGCACACTGCACTTGCAAACTTCCCGGCTATCTCCCTTCCCTCTACAAACAACCACAACTTCCAGACTAAGGCTGAAGTCAGTGAGGCTTGATAGCCAACAAAGTTTACCACTAGAAGTCTCATGGAACACAGTAGCAGGGCTCAAACTGGGACACTAGGCAACTGCTTGTCTAGTCTACTCCAGGCTGCACTGCATTTTGTCTCACAAGTTTAAACTTTTTGGATGTTGTTTCACAGGGATACCCAGTTGCTATTATTGCCTAAGGATGCTTTCCCCATGAACATGAGTCATGTCAGCTAAGTTTAGATTTTTGACACACAGAAACACAATTTAAAATACTTAAAAGAAAACTTTAACTACTGTTAACTTTTTTGCAGTTGCTAGCAATTGCTTGTAAAGTTTAATATCTGGTCTCCATATCCACTGTCATGAATTAGCAGGGGACCCTGCTCCTCGCTGGTAACTGGACAAGTGTAGGTACCCCCCACCCTGGTCTAGGGGTAGAGAGAAGACACATATGAGTCCTGTTTATGACCTCCTGCTAAGCACCTACTTTCTGATATTAAATGAGTTAAAGTGGCTGCTTCCCATATCATATATGCCTGCTCCTATGATTCCTAGCTGCAGGATTTGCACCTGTGGCAAAAGGGCAGAGGAGGAACAGGTGAGGTCTGAGCCTTTCCTGCTACCTATTCTCAGGTTCTGTGTTGGTGAAGGCTTAATAACTTCCTTGCTGCCAATTAGTGCTAGCATCCAGTGTGCCACAACTGGTGGGAATCACCCTGGGAGCAGTTTTTCCTTGTGTTACAGTTCTGTTTGTCTTACAGCACTTCCCTCCCCATACCTCACATGCAGCAGCTGAGTTTATGGGAGAACTACCTAGAGCTTTTAATAGTTCTCCATTTATGCTTGTTTTCAGTTTCTTTACTGTTGTGGGAGGGGGTATTGGGGGGAGTGGGTGTGTGTGTCTGGGAGGGAGTCTTGCTATGATCTATGCCTGGTGCCCCGACAAGGGAGAGGACAAATACAATGTCCTCTTATGACACTTTAAAAATTGTTTCCTGGAACATGAAGGGTCTCAGTAGCCCTATCAAGCCAGGAAAATCTTTCTTAAACTGAAAGATATGGCATGTGATGAAGCACTTCTCCAGGAGATGCACCTTTCGGAAGCGACGTCTCATACCTCCACTGTTCCTTGATGGGATCAGTATTTATAAGATCCCTCTCCACTAGACAGAGAGGGGTAGCCATACTCCATTAGAAGGGTCTACAAATAGGAATTCACAACAAGACAGCTGATAAAGTGGGCTGTGTGATTTTAACCATTGAAACATTCCAGGGAGAACCTATAATTCTGGGCAGTATCTATGCCCCAAATGTGTCAGATACCTTCTTCTTTGACTTTGTGCTTTAATCCCTCCCTGGGGGTCCAAGCAGCACTATCCTGGGGGGTGGGCTTACATTTAGCACACCAGCCATCTATAGATAGAACAAACCCAGGGAGAAAGTCAGAGGAGGCAACCAGAACCTATGTCTTACAGACCTTCAGTGGAGCATGACTATATGACATATGGCGTAACTCCCACACGAAGAAGGATTTTACATTTTATTTTCCTGTACATGAAAGATATAGCTGAATAGATGTAATCTTTATTTCTCAGGATCTGGTCCCAAGCACATGGAACACCACCTTGTGTACCATACTGATATCTGATCATGTCCTGGTTCTCCTGTCCCTGGCATGGGAATGCTCTCACACACCTTGAAATAAGTCGAAACTCAATACCTCCTTGTGACACTTGGCCAGCTGGTTATGATTGCTGTATGATATTTGTAATATAAAAATGTAATATGTGAGTCTGTGCTCCATGGGTGACCCCACCTCTGATTTCAGCTACAGGAACTGACCAGATCTGTGTAACGTAATTAACATCCTTGAGACATTGCATTTTATGGCCTTTTAATGACCGCCTGCCTCTGAAGTTGGGAAGCTAAGTATACAGTTTATTACACGACATGACATGGCTATATTAGCACCTAAGTGACATATGGCAGAGTTGTAAAAACCTTTGATGTTCCTTGGGAAAACAGGAATTAGCCACAAGCTCAAAGGAAAGGCTTGATTAAAGACTGTCATAATTTAGGAAATTAGTTTTTGCTGAAGTCACATTATTTATAAAAATATCCCCTGATAGGACATCCTGTTTGTAATTTTTTTATATTCTAAAAGGAGGAGCTAGATGACTCACAGAAGAGGTATGGAGAGCCACAGTTTAAACTAATACTGGTGTCTGACCTTTTTGTCATATTATTTTGGGAATCCCAAGAGAAACTAACTAAGGCACTTGTAGAGGTAATACATTAGATAGAAAAAGTCTAACTGTATTGCTGTAGGAGTTTTTGTGTTGTACTTTGCCCTTGTTCTTGTAAGTGATTGTATGCTCTTTGATATATTGTTCTGTGTTTACATTTTACATATTTGTATCCATTTGTAGTAAATCGTTTATTCAAAAGACTGCCTGGGTGTTTGCAAGTTCTTTTTTTTTGCATGTGACATATAGATGGTTAAGTTTGACAACTGTTCAAAAACTTGATGGTGTTACTAGACTGGGAAAAAGTAAGAATATACCTAAGGTCTTATATAGAGTTTTAAAGGGTTCATTTTGGATACCTGGTTAGGTGCCCTTAGGCAAAATCTATATTGCATCCCTTAAAGGAAATATTATCTGAGCTTGTACATTTGGGTATGCTAGCATAAGGTTCACAGTTTGAATCCCCCCCAGAACTTGAGACTAAAGGTGATTTGGACCCACAAGCAGACAGGAGGGTTATCCTGTCTTTTACCTGTTCACAATATTGTGCTCAGAGGTTGGCAGTGTGGGAGCAGAGAGACTGACCTGCTGAGTGCGTTTTGTGACATTCCTCATTTCAACAGCCTAACTTTTGACATGGCTCCATGAAGAACTGCCAGACTTCTTCTTTACTGATGAAACCCCTGACACAACGGTCATCATACAATAGGAAGCCATTAAAGTCACTATTAGAGGCAAACTTATTGCATATGCTTCTAAATTGTGGAAAGAGAAGGATTATAATGTTCAACAACTGGAAGAAAAACTCAAATCACTTAAAAATGAATGTGCAATATACCCGAGCCAGGCTTCTTCTCTTAAAGTAAGGATGTCTGAGACAAAGGCTGAACTGGAAGCCCAGTATCAATACCGCACAGAATATGGCCTGTTCAGACTTATTTAGGCTTACTGGGAAGCAGGTGAACAACAGAGTAAATTGTTAGCATATCGACTCCAAATAAGGGAGGCTAAATGCTATATACCGGTCATTCACAGAGAGAATGGCATAGAAACCGGTGATCCCTTCCTCATCAATTATTGAATTTCAATCTTTTTACTCAGCCCTTTATTCCTCAGAGACACCCCCCTACATCAACAGACTACTCCACCTTTTTTGAACATGTAAACCTCCCGTAAGTCTCTCTACAAATATCAGAGGCACTTTCCTTACAAATCACCACTCAGGAAATTACAGAGGCGATCCTGGCCATGTCCTGGGGCAAATCATTGGGCCAGATGGATGCCCCACATAATTTTATCAGACTTTACACCCTTATTAGCTCCTCAGTTGGTGTCAGTCTTTAACTTGGCAGTTGGAAAAGGGAACCATTCCCTCTCATTCCAACAGGCTCTCATTACCCTTCTCCCAAAAAGGGAAGGATAGTATCCACTGTTCCCAATTTCAGCCAATATCCCTTATTAATGTGGACACTAAGCTCTATGCCAAGATTTTAGCAAAATGTCTAGAGCCAGTAATACCACAGATAATCCATCCAAAGCAAGTGAGCTTTGTTGCAAACCACCTTGCAGCAGATAATGTCATTGGATGCAGAGAAGGCTTTTGACAGGGCGGAATGCGCGTATTTGTTTGATGCCATGGCACACTTTGGACTTTCACAGTACTTTGTTTGCCCTTCAAACTACTGTACTCATCACCATCTGCCCAAGTCTTGATAAACTCAACAGTGTCTCAACCCTTTCCACTGCATCTGGGCATTCAGCAGGGATGCCCCCTCTCACCATATCTTTTCCTCCTAGCAGTGGAACCACTAGCAGCTAAAATCAGGGCCTCACTTGCTTTTCCAGGTATCACAGTGAGAGGCATCTCACAAAAGATCTCCCTTTTTTGGCCGTCTGGTGGCACTGGAGGTTGAGGTGCTGGTTGCTACACCTCACACCACGCCAGCTACCTGGGTTCAGGAATGAGCCTGGGCCACTGGAATTTGGTAGGGAAGAGAGAGGATTGAGCATCCGGAGGACTGCTCTCCTCTCTCAGGGGGAAGGAGACTATTATTGAAGTGGGTGAGCAATTAACTAGCTGCAGTAAATAGTTTAGGGAGAGAGCATGTTCAGGAAGCAGTTCAACTAAATTAGAAATATCCAAGAGAAATGTTGCAGGGATAAGTTAATCATCGCTGTCTTTACAGACTTGATTCAAACCAGTTCACAGAGATCTGCAGCAATCTCTTTAAATTATCAATTTTAGGGCTGAAGAAACTCTCAATTCCCACAGTCCAAATTCAGTTATGAATCTGTACACTGTCCGATTTCCTTCAGATTAACAAGATGTAAGATAAATAGGGCACCCTCACTGCCAGAAAGGTCATTAAGATTAAGCAAGTCTTTCACCAACCTGCCCAAAGCCCGTACAATAAGAACAACCAGCGTTCGGATCATCACAGATTCCTCTCTCAGACTATGGTATTGAAAACAAGCAGCAGCTGATTTTCTTCATGAGGACAGATCTTGACAAGCCAATTACCATCTGATTCAAGCCCCCAGGAGCAGTCGCTCTTTAGCAGCCATCCCCCAGTTACTCTAAGGCCTCTGAGAATGTTCACCTTCTGGTCTTCAGTCCCAGAGCTGAATCAAATCGCTGCTCAACTTTAAAATACTGCCCCAGGACTTGATGTTTGCTCTCTGAAACTGAATGCACCAACACCACTGAGGGCAGGATAAGGAGGAGGAGTCCTCTGAAACTCGGTAGAATCCTGAACTTGATCACAGCATCAGACACCCTCTGGTATCCAACCTGTTGTCCTGTCCACGCAACCAGCTGCCCTCTGGTCACCAGTTCATGAACCTGTCAGGGACCCACCATGCACAGAAAGAGCTCCCCCAAACACCACATTGCACTCCTCCAGTTGGCACTAGTCCAGGCAACAAACCCCTAGCCAATTCAGCCACCAGGTGGCTTACTTCAGTCCACTTCTGCTGACTGGTAACACTGCCACAATTTCCACTGAACACTTCTCCACACTAGTCATCCTCTCCACCAATGGTTTAAGGCTCTTTCCAACAGAGAATCCACAGCTTGATGAGGAACGGGCAAGTTCACATAATGTGTGGGTGGGTCAAAATCTAAATGTTCCTTACAGATGACAAGTGGCAAAACAGAATAAAATCTAAATGTTCAGTGGAGTTTACAGAGAACTCACAGGGTGTAGACTAAAATTAAGACCAGGTTCAAAATTTGTCCTGGTCGCCCAGAAAATAGTCCAGAAAAGGGGTTTAACTTTTAGTGTTTAGCGTCCTAAACCCCTTGACTTTTCTCCTTATTCCCATTATGCCAAGTCACAACTGAAAGCCGAACAAGCAAACTTAAACCCAGTCCTCACAAAACATATACAACTTAGAGTTTAGGTTTAAAACTAACAAGACAACTTTAAAATAGTATAAGTCTTTCTCGATTTGATGACCGGTCCAGCATGGCCACCATCTTGCTAGTATTTATTTACAGGAAACTCATCTTTTACCAAACAAAGCTAACTTGCTAACATTTTACCAAATAAAGCTAACTTGTTAACACAAATAGGCTACACACAGGTTTTTGGAACTGGAGACTGTACCAACAAAAAGATAGTAGCTATTGTGTTAGACAGTAAGTTACAGTTCTCACATAATGTTCTGACCCAAGATCCACTTGGGAGATATATTTAGTTGGAGGAGAATTAACCCATTTTAAATGTATATTAGGTAGAATTTATGGTCCTAACTTTACTTCTTATTCTTTTTAAGCGGATTTAACAAAGGCTTTGCTTCCATACACAGAATCAATCTATCTATCAATCAATCAATCTTTATTTAACCAGGCAAAAACACTATTGAGAGGAACTCATCTGCAAGGTGGACCTGGACATAATGCTTAACAACAGTACAGCAGAGCAACAGAGTACATAGTCGAAGGGATATACAAGTGTTAGATTAGAATACAGTGAAAGTAGGCAAGCAGTGAAAGTAGAATATGAATTTATACTGGGGGGGGGATTGGAATTTAGTTATATACTTAAAACATCATAGCACTTCTTCCAAAAGTAATAATAATGTCGATGTCAAACCACTATGGGAATTTATTGAACTTTTCAATCTAGGGGACCCCTGGAGAATCCTTAATCTTCAAGAAAAGCAATTATCCTTCTATTCTTCTTCACACAAGATATTTTCCAGATGTGATTTTTTTTCCTAATAAGTAAAAGCCTAATATCTAAAGCTAGAGATTCGGTCATTACTCCAAGAGTACTCTCCGATCACTCACTGGTAAAATTAACTTTAAACCTATCTTCTTCACCACAATTTAGACCTACATTATGGAGATTAAATAATCAACTATTAAAAGATAGATTTATTAAAGACTATATCAGGAAATAAATAAGGTATTTTTGGAATGTAATGTTAATTCAATAAACAAAATAGACGGTATATCATTTGAATGTTACATTATAGGCCACTTTATTAGGCTGGCCTCAAAACATAAAAAAAAAATCTTCTACAAATCTCCAAGAAACAATACAAACAATAGAAAAGATTGAATCCAATGGCTTTGCTTCTCTGAATACTAAAATTTAATTATCTTACAGAATTAAAGAGACACTTATTTAGATCTGTCTAGAAAAAAATAGAATATGACATATTAAACACAAGAGCAACTTATTTAGAACAAGGGGAGAAACTGTCAAGGCTTCTTGCTTAAAAACTTAATAAACTAGAAACTAACATGTATATTACTTCAATTAGGTCAGAAAAAGATGGGACCATTAACATTCACCCTAGCATGGGGATGGCAGTATTGCCTAGAGGTTAGAGGAACAGGGTGTGAATGAGCTTGGTACATCCAACAGACCAGACCCGAGTTTGATTCTCACAGCCTCTACTTGCATACTGTGTGACTCTGAGCAAGTCACTTAACCACCCAGTGCTTCCAGGTCACCCCTGAAAACAGGCACTTGTGCCTAGTGGGCCTTAACCGGTTACCAAAGACTAAAATAAATAAATAAATACTGTTGCAAGACATCCTGATGCAGCAATATACTGCCCTGTCACTACAGCATGATATATTGCCAGCAGCAGATGTCTGTGTTTTGCGGAGGGCTGCACCCCCTGCAACCCCCATTATGGGACCTGTGCCCCTGAACCCCCAACTAAAATAACCAACTCAGAGAGAGGGGTTGGACACTTAATTTGCACAAAGTGCAAAAACAAAATAAAAAATTCTATGCATCTGGGACCGGGATTCGATACCTGGTCCACAGACATACTGCATCCATTGCTGCCCGTGACTCATCCTGTCGAGCCATGGCAGCTGCTCAGTGGATCCTCCTCCCAGCAGAAAACTTATTCTCTGCTAGGAAACAGTGACAGGGTGCACAACTGCACATAGGCCATTTAGCGGTTTTGCACCATCGCTATTCCCATGCATGCTGTCCATATTCTGCAATTTTAACATACGCAGTCTTGCATATGGTGAACTGACCCAGTAGGAATTCACCCAGAGGATTTTGTTGGGGAACTTGAATCATTCTATAAACATTTATATATCCCCAACTTTGAGGCCCTTTCAGAAACAGAGATCCATAATTACCTAAGTTAGTTTATTTGCCCAAATTTACCTTGTCAGGCATCAAAGGACTTGGTTTCCTCCCATCACTAAATTGGAAATTTTAGAGGTAATTAATTCCTTGAAAATGGACAAGTACCCTGGTCCTGATGGGCTATCCTCAAATTTCTATAACATTTTTAAAGATGACTTGACTCCATTACTGGAGGTTTAATTTCATTACATTTTGAAAAGCGGTATCTCTGAAAACTCTCTTTTAGAGACAATAATAATTCTTATCCCCAAACTGGAAAAACCTAAAGATTCTATTGCTAGTTACAAACCCAACTCATTAATAAATGGAGATTTAAAAATATTAGCCCAAATCCAGCTAACAGAAAACAATCTGTTTGTGATACCTTGATTAGACCTGATCAGGTGGGTTTTATAGTGGGGAGATCCTCATCTGATCATATCAGAAAATTGGCACATATTTTCTCTGTGTCTGGGGATGCCAGAGCCCCTGCAGTTCTGGTATCTCTAGACACAGAAAAATCCCTTTGATAGAGTCAGTATTAGATTTTTATTTGAAACCTTATTTAAATTTGACTTTCCATCTAAATTTATTGAACGGTTACAATTTCATATTTTAATCCCTCTGCCAGGCTTTACATTTATTATATTTTTTCTTCATCTATTGAGTTGAATTCTGGCACAAGACAAGGCTGCCCTCTCTCAACGGTACTCTTTCATTTTGATCTAGAATCCCTTCTTTACTTTCTTAATCACAATCCTGATATTAAAGGCATTAACATCAGCTTTCAAACTTTAGCTCTTTCAGCTTATGCTGATGATGTCCTTTTGCATGTGCAGCACCGAAATATTTCAATCCCCACTATTATATCCACCATTAAAAAGTTCAGTTGTTATTCAAATAAGAAAATAAATACTGCTAAGACAAGTGTGAGGCCCCTTAATAACAAAGCGAGTAAGGATGAAATACTCAAATTTGATTTTACTTGGTTCTCCAGGCACTTGAAGTACTTGGGGCTGTACCTTTCACAAGATAATAAGCAGATGTTAAACCTAAAGGTTAATAATTTGTTATCTTACATTAAATTTGACTTAGAAAGATGGAAACAAATTACCAGTCAATATTAAGTAGAATCATTATAGTTAAAATGAATGTTTTTCACAGGATCTTTTATCCCTTAAGTTCTTTAAATGTTTTTTTACCATTTTCTTAGTTTGAAAAATGACACTTGTTGATTGGGAATGTTATTTGGCTTGACAAACCAGCTAGAACAGCATTTGAAAAACTTACCATGAATAAAAATCAAGGAAGATTTAAGTTACCTAACTTCCTGTTACACTATCTGGTTAGTAATATAAACAAAATATTTAGGTGGCCCCTTATAAACAATATTCCTGTCACTTACTAACTTATCTGGCTAGATATTGAAACGGAATTCTTACATAAGTTTAATATTTCTCTAGAATCTACATATTACATGACTTTTAAATCTCTACCTATCAAACTTAAAAATATAGTTATTGGAACTTCTTACAAGATTTTCAACCAGTGGTGTAAATATTCTAAGATTCCATTATTGAGGGATACTGATCAACCTTTGCTATACAATGGTAACTTCAAACTAAATAATAATCTTTTAAATAAAACTTGGTTCTCTGTATAAAAGACATGCTCAGTTAATAACCTTCTAAGTGAGGGTTCTTTCATGGCTTTTGAAGATTTAAGTTTGAAGTTGATGTTTAGTAAAGGGTATTATTTCAAATTGTATACCTTAAAGCTAATCCTTGCACCTCATTTTGGGCCTATGCCTTGGCTTGAAGACTGTGGGCCACTACTGAATAATATTCTGGCAATAATTAAAAAAAAACACCCAATTTCTAGACTCTACCAGTTTTGTCTAACAAGACTTTCTTTATTTGTACCTATAATAGTGAAATTCTGGTCAAACAAGCAAGAATACTCAACTTCGGATTGGTCACTGGTCTGGAAAGACTTACACAAATATGTTTCAAATGATCGATTGAAGCTAATGCAAACTAAAATCTTACGTAACTCATACTATGCTCCTTTGAAATTGTCTGGTTTTGTCCTATTGTCTTCAAATGTTTATTTGGGATGTAGTTCAGGAGTTTGCTTTAGTGACCATATATTATGGGAGTGCCCTTTGGTCATGGCCTTTTGTTCAGAAATTAAATCAAGAATAGGTAGTAAATTAGGTTTAGATAAATATTTTTCTCCTCAAATTTATATTGTAGGAGATTTGAACACTGTCCCCTCTTCCATATTGAAACATAATATTTATATGTTTGCTTTAATAGCTAAAAAGTAATCTTAAAGCACTCAAAAGACCAGCAAACTACTTCCTTGTTGGAATAGAGGAATGAAGTTCTTCTCAATTTAAGAGCTGAGAACTTTATAGCTAGTATGATAAACAACTTAGATGGCTTTGCCTTTAAATAGAGTAAACTATACAAATTGATTCTTAGCACTCAAATGTTCAAGCCCCTTTATTCAGTTTGAATTATTATTTAAGTAGATAAATTTATCAATTTCACCTGAGATATTTTTTTCTTTCAAGCTATGCTTTCCTCACTTTCCTTATTCTTGTGAGGTCTCAGTTGTTGCATTGTTCTTTTATATCTAAATGGTGCTTGTGGATTTTTGGGAAGGGGGAATTGGGAGATCTGAGGGTTGGGATTTGGATTTGTGTAATGGCTGAGTATTCTCTGTAACAATTAAATGTTACTGTTGTGAATTATGATATAATGCAGTTCCACTTTATACAGTTGTATATATGTGGTCTGTATCTGAGTTATGATCTGAAAATTATATAAAGATAACAATTAACAAAAAACAAACACTGCAATAGGTCAAATCAGGCTTCTCAGATTCCATTTCTACTTCTCGATCTCTGGAGTTGCAAAGTGCTATTTATACTCACCTTGGTATTTAGCTAGTCTCATAAAGATTCTCATAAAGTTTCACCAAAAAGGTTTGTTTAAAAATAACAAGTTGTCTTGTATTTAAAAGTTATCGGTATTAATAATTGCAGCACAGAAGTGACTGTTTTTATCACTGAACTGTAAACCAGGTGCCGAACAGACCCAGCACACCATCATAGCATGGACAAGAGACAACTGTGAAGTGCACATTAAGCATTGGGCTTAATTTTAGCCGCCACCCCTTTAAGAGCACTTAGAACTCGCATGTTACCTTTTGTTGCACTGCCTGGCAGTGCCATGTAATTCCTGTCAGTCAGAGAAATCCAGTCAGTCTAGGGCTAGACTTCATGGAGAGAACATGTCCTGCTGTACTAAATAAACAACCTCTGTTCGTTATTTTATGTGTCTGTCTCAGTCCGTATGGTCCAGCAAGGGGGTCCACTACAGCATCAAGAGATTGGCCTGGCAGACCAAAGAGAAAGTAAGAGCCTTTAATGGCAGACCAACATCAAAATGCCACACATAGTGGAGAATGCAGCCCTTTCTCTGTCCAGACCCTATCTCGCTTGTCTGTAATGCTGGGTACCCCAAGTCATTTACCCCAGTATGCCTGAACAGCTTGAATGTTACTTGCACCACAGTCTTGGCTGTAGTGAAAATCTGAACTGTCTCCTGCTTGTACCACAGGCTGCAGCCCATCCACTAACATTGTAGGCTGTAAAAGACAAACGTTGGATATTTCTAGAGAGTTGCTAAATGAAAGAACCACAAATAATTATGTTATTCAGCCCTAGGCACCATCAGAACACCACAAACAGCTACTGAAACTCAGCAACATTTATGTCATGGCAGCAGGCCTGCATGGAACTCTCTGCTGCAGTGAACTGCTCCATTTGCCAAGCAACCTCCCTCTATCCCTCCCAACTGCAACTATCGTCCAGAGGCCTCTTTCAGTGAGGATTGCAGCAAAATAAAATAAATTACATCCACAAAACAGAATAGTACTGAGCTCCTTGCTCCAAGTCTTGCTTGGTCCTCCTGCATATTATAATGTAGATGCCTCAACAGCTTTCCTGGGATTTTCCTCCTCACCATTCAAACCCTTCCTACAGCTGCTAATCAAGCCTGTAGCTACTGGCTGCTGCATCAGACATTATTTCTCACTGCAGCTCCATCAGGCTGTCTCTTGCTGCCTCCCAGCAGTTGCTGTCTCCCAAATACAGCTCCACACTTTGAATGGCCCTTCCCAATAGCCACACTGGACCTGAATCTTCCAGCTTCCTACAAATGCAGATCAGCACCACTCCACAAGGTCTGCACAACAGAAAAACAAACAAAACTCACACCGCAGCAGGGAGCCATAAAAAAGAT
The DNA here is from genome assembly GCA_016271365.2 of Neoceratodus forsteri. Taxonomy (NCBI): domain Eukaryota; kingdom Metazoa; phylum Chordata; order Ceratodontiformes; family Ceratodontidae; genus Neoceratodus; species Neoceratodus forsteri. The sequence continues at coordinate 38,895,015 of CM028130.1, read as the reverse complement.
AATGTGGCTCCACAAATTACTGTCCTCCCTCAAAGTCACTACAGACCATAATAGTTTGCCAGGCTGTTTCCAACAAAATGGAGCCTCTGCTCCCCAATTCACCACCATGGCTGTTTTGTGTACTTCTACAGCCGCACCATTCTTCTCATTCCTGATGCCACAAGGAGGGGGCCCTCTCCTCACTTAAGCTTCACCGGGGATCCAGACTGGCCTTCTACCCTACCGAATGGCTGCAACTTGCTCCTGAAGTCACATGGAGCAACCAAAACTGCCTTGTTCCTCCTGCAACACCTCTGCTCCTTCAAAACAACTGTAGCGCTGTATGTTGCTTCTCAGCAGCTTTGCCTTCCTCAAACCATGGCTTCCCTCTCACTACTTCAGCTGCACAGAGCATAGAAACATAGAAACACAAACATTTTCAGCAGATAAGGACCATTAGGCCCATCCAGTCTGCCTGTAGACAGGCCTGCTCTCCGCTTGGCCAAGCAACAAACAGGGCCATACAAATAAATAAATACTTTGGGACTGTCACTGAGTGATCCGCTTCCTGTATAAAGCACAGCACAGACTTTCAAGCAGGACAATAAAGAAATGAAACAAAAGAAGCCACAGAATTCAAGTTGGGTGCAACAAATGAATACCAGAGGCATGAAAAAACTAACAACCAAATACAAAGGCCGCAGCAGAGAGAGAGAAAGAAAAAGGACATAGAATAATCAGAGTAAAGTGCGGTGCAACAAATCTATATAGGGACACTGAACTCAATAACTAAGGACAGTACATATACAGTAAATGAATGGAAAGAGCTGGGAGACAAAAAAAGGCAACAAAATAAAGAAACAAGCAGTCACTTAAATAATATTTGCCACAGCAACCTGTCTTTCTGTTACTCACCAAATTCAGAAAGCCCACCATTTTTTCCTGCTACAGCTCAGGAAGAAGACAGCAGCATGGCAATTGCCATTTTGAACATTGCAGAACAGCTACTGTCAGCCTAATGGCAAGAAGCAGCCATCTTTGTGTAAAAAAAAAAAAAAAGACAGAAAGTGACCCTTAATCCCCCTGCTGGTAGCCATCTTGGTAAAGTCAATAAACAGGAACTGTATGTCAGGGTTCAGCAGCCATTTTGAGAAGGGCACCTGATGTTTAAAATGACTTCACTTCATAGAATTTAATGGCAAACCTATTGAAATGAATGAGCAGTGCAACAAATAGCTGATTTTTGCAAAGAAACCTTTATTTAAATAACAGACTGGTTGGAAGAGTTGGAATTGTTTATTAAGACATCATTTGATGGAATTTGCTTACAAATAAATGTACTTTTGTCTACAAAAATATTTTCTTCTTGGCATTCCATCTACTCCTTGATGTCCCATCTCCTGCATGACTGCAACTCCTTCTCATCCTTACGACCTTCACTTGGTGAAACAAACCTCATCTCCAACCAGAATGTCCAACGACAACACAGATATGGGTGCCAGAGCATCCGGAGTTCTACTTTCATCCACCTCAATGGTGTGGGTCTAGAAAATAGAAACCATACTGCATGACATCCAGTCTTCCATCTCAGCTCACAGAGCACCAGCTATGCAAGCCATTCAAGATGACCTTGCCTACATTAAAACTATTTAATCTCAGTCCTTGGTCCATACCAGCCTACAGCCAGTACCCTTCTCAGCCTTGCTTCATGAAGATGCTGTCAACTGGCTTGAACAATTCCAGGCCTGGACTGCCATTAATGGTTGGACAGATCCTGTGCATATTTCCAATGCTTTGCACTTGCTTCTGAGAGGGATTGCCATTTCCTGGTTCAATGCACTTCCTGAACAAGTCAAAGGAGAAACTGCCAATCTGTGTGTAACTTTCAAAGATCATTTTGTCCAAGCATATCTACCCTGTTTATTGAAACAACAGCTGTAGCAACACACCATACAACCCTCTGAATCCTTAGAAACCTTCATAGTGGACACTGAGTCTCATTGCAAATGTCAGTAGAAAACAGAAAAAGAGCTAATCACAACCCTTGTCTGGGAACTGCTTCCTCAACTCTGTCTATATGTAATCCAACAGAAACCAAGAATCTGGATGGACTCAAGAGTCTATATCATTGTCACAGGCCACCAGTTTACAAGCACCTCAGTCATCATGGTTAGCTATACTCCAACATGTATCCAGCAGCAGCAATCGGTGATAGACAAGCTTGTCACAACTGTCAATAGTCTGCACCTCAGCTCAACTACTTCTTCTGCTACCTCTGTCAATGCTCTCTGACCATCTTGACAGCCACATCCGCATTCATGAAAGCCTGTTACCTGCCAGTGGTGTGGATTCAGAGGGCACACTATCACTGTCTGCTGAAAGTTAAAGTACCACAACAGAAATCAAGCTAACCAAAAATGCCCACCACAGCACAATCAGCAAGATGATTGCAACTACTCCCTGGATCAGGGGAACATTTCAACTGACCTTCTCTCTGACTCTTGCATTTCAAGCAAACTGCATCCTCCAATTGCCCACTCTGGCACCCTATCACTTCCAGGGGCAATGTTACCTGTCATCATGCTGTGTGATGTCATGCTGTGTGATGTCATGCTGTGCGATGTCATGCTGTGTCATGCTGTGCGATGTCATGCTGTGCGATGTCATGCTGTGTGATGTCATGCTGTGTGATGCAATGTCATGCTGTGCGATGTAATGCTGTGCGATGTCATGATGTGTCATGCTGTGTGATGTCATGCTGCGCGATGTCATGCTGTGTGATGTCATGCTGTGCGATGTCATGCTGTGAGATGTCATGCTGTGCTACTGGGCTGGAGGAAGCAGTGGTGGCCTATAATGGGGCTGTGATTGTGTCCTTTGACTCAGTCGCTCCCATTCATGTCCGCCCCTTGTATATTCACTGGAGACCTCCTTGGTATGATGAGGATCATCAGTGTTTAAAGACTAAGGGATGGAGGTTAGGGAGGTGCTGGAGAAAATCTGGCCAGATGGAGGACAAATTGATCCTGAGGTCACCTTATGCTGACTAACAGGGGGAAATCTCCCAAAAGAAGGTGGAGTTTCTGTCTAGAGAGATTGCTGCACTGAGGAGCAGACCCGCTCAACTTTTCCATATGGTTGACATACTTTTACATCCTGTCTGTCTCCATGCTAGAGGAGTAGGTTCTAGCACTTGGTGTGAGGAGTTGGCTCTGTTCTTCACCGACAAGGTGTCTTCTATCAGGGCTGAGGTCTCCTCGAGTATCTCTTTATATGGCATCTGGCCTGAGTTGTGCCAAATCACTCCTCCTGTCTGGGAGGAGTTAGAGCTGGTTAGGGTGAAGATGGTGGGATAATCTCAAAGCTGTGGCCTACACAGTGTGATCTAGACCTGGGTCCAACTCACCTGTTAGTTAGATGCTCGGACCTGATAGGGCCTGTGGTTGCTGAGGTTGTCTGGAGTTCATTGAGGTGTGGGGTCTTCCCGCTGAATTGAAAGAGGCTCTGGTTAGAACCCTTTTAAAGAAGCCCTCTTTGGACCTGGACTGCCTTGGCAGCCCTAGGCCAGTCTCAAACCTCCCGTTCTTAGGGAAGATTATAGAGAAATTGATGGAGGTTCAGCTTGAGAGGCATCTCAAATCTTCTTCTACCTATGAGCCTCTCCAGTCTGGGTTCTGGGCTGGGCATAGTACAGAGACTGCCCTAGTAATGGTGCTTAATGACCTCCTGATGGCGAGGGACAGGAGAATCTGTACCATCTTGGTTCTCCTGGATCTCTCTGTGGCATTTGAAACTGTAGACCATGAGGCGCTGCTTAACCACCCATGATTCTGGTGTCTGGTAATGTCATCAGCTGGTTCAGATCATACCTGACAGACAGAGTGCAGAAGGTAAAAATGTGACTTTTCTCATCTATCCTGAAGTCTCTGAGCTGTGGTATGCTGCAGGGGTTAGTCTTGTTGCCCTTATTGTTCATGGTCTACATGCTGCCATTGAGGGACATTATCAGGTGGTACGGGTTGAGTTCACACTGCTATGTAGATGATACCAACTGTACCTGTCCTGTGCACCCGATGTCCAGGTGTCAGACTCCATTTTTAACAGCTGCTTTGAGGAAATTCAGTCATTGATGACTCACAACTGGCTGATGCTCAACCCAGACAAGACTGAGTTACTGGTGGTGGAGCTGGGTCATCGTGGAGAGGGGATGGGAGGCTGTCCCCTAATCTACTGTTGGGGGCATTCCCCTTGTCCCCTCTAGACAGGTGAAGGGTTTGGGTGTGATCCTTGATGACAGCCTGACACTTGATGCTCAGGTGTCAGCCGTGGTCAAATGTTTTTTATCAATCTCAGGAACATCACCCAAATCGGAGCCTTGATCCCTCCTGAGGACCTGCCCACACTGGTACATGCTTTCGTAACTTCCAAGCTGGATTACTGTAATGCCCTGTACCTTGTGATATCTGGTGAAAACCTCTACAAGCTGCAGCTGGTGCAGAACACGTCGGCAAGACTTTTGACTGAGGCAATATGTGAGCATATTGCCCCAGACCTCCGTGGCTGCTCTGGCTGCCAGTCAGATAGAGGATTGTCTTCAAGATAGGGCTCCTTTCCTGTAAGACCCTATATGATGGGGGTCCTGCCTATCTGCAAGATCTCCCTGTCCCTTACTGTCCAGCCCAGATGCTCTGTTCTGCCAAGGGAGGCCTCCTTGGAGTTCCCAGGGTTAGGTTGCTGCATTCAGGAGACAGAGCATTTGCGTTGGCCATGCCAACCCTGTGAAACTCATTACCTGAGTATTTGAAGGGGGCTGTCTTGGTGGAAGCCTTTAAAGGGAACTAAAAACATCTGTTTCAACCAGCTTTTATTGATTGATGCTGTTTTGAATAGATAGATGGGAGTCTGTACTTAAAATGATTTTATTATATGTGTGTTTTTTTTATTGTGTTTTGCATCATGGTTTTATTGTACAGTGCTCAGAGTCCCAGGAATTGGGCGCTTGATAAATAAAATGTCTAACCTACCTGTCACCAGATCACCACTCCTAGCAAACTATGCCCCGTAAACATCGGAGATTGGTCCACGCATCCTTTGGTTGATACTAGAGCAGAAATCTCAGTTATCAATACCAGTATTCTGACCAACCAAGCTATACATCATTTACCCAGTGTCTCGCCAGCTGACCTAAAGTACTGTGCATTATCACAGCAAGTACAGCACAGTGCCTATCACAGATGTGGTCCATCTCAAGCTAAACTTTGGCTCACAACAAGCTACTGTCAAGTTCTACCTAGTGCTTGTTCTACAGCCTGCAGCAATTCTTGGCCTGGACTTCATCAAAGCTAACAAAGCCATCCTAGACTTTGCCTCAAACAAACTGTCATTAGACCCTCGGGGGCAACTCGCAGCTACAGACTCAGTCACTGTGCCTCCTAAGACAGTGATGTTTTTTATTGCCAAGATTCTAGGTGAACCACTTCCACAAGGTGTTGGCATCATCACAGGATCCCCCGCTCTACATTCATCAGGTCTTCTCCCAGGAAATATCTTGTCTGCAGTGCATGGCAGCACAGTCTTCCAAAAATGCTGCAACTTCACAGATGAGCCAGTAGTCATCTCAAACGGTGCCAACATCGGAAAGTTTGTTTGGTTGTCTTCAGGGGACCAACTCTATCTCATGCAAGAACCTCAGCCTGGTTCCACCAACTCTAGTCCTGTCAGTACTATCACGACCACTCCAGCTTCACCAGAGTTACCCCTCAGTAAGTGACTACCTTCTTCAAAACATGCTGCACCTCCAACAGAAAAACAACTTTTAAAATTCCTGGCTAATTACCCAGATGTCTTTGCTGGTCCATTTAACAAGCTCATATCCTAGGATTTCCTGCAACACACCACTGAAGTGAAGCTCAACCAGAAACCAATCCATCAGCAAGCTTACAAAGTGGGACACAAACAGAAACAAGTCCTGAAGGACATGATGAAAGACATGCTTGAATAAGACATTGTTGAAGAGTCTGCAAGTGTCTGGGGTGCACTTTGCCTACTGGTGGTAAAGAAGGACAAAGGATATCGCTTTGTGATAGACTACACAAAGCTGATTGCCTACACGGTGCAGAATACTCATCCTTTACCTAAAACCGAAGATGCCTTAGAGAGTTTTGGCATGACCAGCCCAGCTTACTTCACCACTCTATACCTTCAGAGTGGGTTATATGAAGTCTCCATTGATCCAGCTTCTCATCCATGCATAGCTTGGCGCTGCCACTTGGGACTTTTCCAATTCAAATGACTGCCTATGGGACTTCAGAACATTTGAGTGTATTATGGAAACTGTATTACATGGTTTGTCTTGAAAATCTTACCTAGTCTACCTAGACAATGTTATTGTCTTCAGCAGAACTTTGCCAGAGCACCTCCAACATCTCATAAAACTGTTTGAATGTTTCAGACGAGTCAATCTCAAGCTTCACCCAGAGAAATGTTGTTTTGCATAGAATCAAATTCATTAACTGGGAGATGTTGTTAGTTCTCAAGGCATCTCTACAGACCCAGACAAGCTCTCAGCAGTCAAAGTCTATCCAGCACCATACAATCTCAAAGACCTTAGAGTTGCCTAGGCTTGTCTGGAAACTATAGAAAGTTCATTTGCAACTGTGCCAAGATTGCAGTGCCACTATACGCCCTCACCAAAAAGGGATGTGAATATATAAGGATTTCTGAGTGCAAAGAGGCCTTTGAACCTTGAAAGAAAAACTAATCTCCACTCCTACATTGGCCTACCCAATGGTCAGCCAGCCTCTAAACTCTGCTCAGATGCTAGTTCCTTTGCAGTAGGCACCGAGCTATGTCATATACAAGATGATTCATAATGAGTTGTTTTCTGTGCAGGGGATCCCTCACCTCAGCTTAACAGAACTATGGCATCACATAAAAAGAATGTCTAGGCATGGTATCTGCCATAAAGAAATTTTACTGTTACCTTCACTACTCCTCCTTTACCACTATCGTTGATCACTCTGCCCTCAGATGGTTATTCGAAATGAAGGAGTCATTAGGCAAGTTTGCCCGATGGAGTGCCATGCTGCAATGCTGTGTCACAGGCTGTGGGTAGAGATGGACTGAGAAGGCAGTGAGGCAATAGTAGTTCAAAACAAAATCAATGTTTATTCTTCATAGCAGAACAATAATAGGTAAAAGAAGTGAACCTAGGTGCCAAAATAAAAGGATGCAAATCAAAAATCCAAACTATATATATATATATATATATATATACACATCAGCTAGAACAGGCTAGTTGTACTAGGTGTTTACCCTTCAACACCCTGCTGCTATCTATCTGCTAGCTCTGATCTCTGATTTGTCTTATGTAGGGCTTTGCACCCATGTGATGGCTAACTCTGCCCATTAGGCTACACTCTGAAAAACAGCATTTTAAAGGTAAGCCTTTGCTTTTAATTCCCTGTTTTAACATAATAGATCAGCATATGTGCTCACATGCTTTTACAGGTTGTTTCCTGCTTAGTTTATTGCTTTAAAGGAGCTGTGCTCCAAAACACTGTTTTTTTAAAGGAGTGGTACTTCAAACTGACACTTTTACACAAAAGGGAAAGAGCTTGAGAAGCCACACCTCTGAGGAAAGGTTAAAAACAAACCTCAAGCTCCAGGCGGTTGCTTCTCTTTAGCTTAGAGACCAGGCTGCTTGTTTGTGCAGAAAATAGGCTTTGTTTGGCCGTTGCTTTGTTTTTTAGAGGTACCTAAAGCCATTACTGCTTACAGGCTTCAGGGTACCTGCCGGAACAAAAGCGGGATTTTGGCATAACAGCCGAAACAAACAGCCAGAAAGGAGCTGTGCAAACATGCACACAGTCATGGCTCTGCAGGGCAGAGACTGGGGAATTCTACAGCCTGCAAACAGCAGTACAGCTGAGGAGAAAAGCTAGAAAACAGCTTGTATCTCTCTCTGGGCAGCAGTACCTTGCTTTTCCTGGACCAGGCTTCTTTCTAAACAGCAACAACATTGACAATGTGGATAATATGGATACTGGTATTTCTTTTATTTACAAGTTTAAAGCCACAGCTTATATCAATGCACCTCGGGGGCAAACATTTCAAGTCCATTTTAAAATGGGAGTTGGGATAGTAACTCCATGCTATGCCTTGGCTTGCACATAAAAGCTGGCTATCTTAACAGTGTCAAAACCCAGGGCTGTGAACATAAAATATATAGGGACAAATGGACAAACAACAAAGTGAGTGGCCAGCGCAACAAACAAAACATATAACGCAGTACAACATATAACACAGGACACTCACAACCCAGGTATGCCAGCATTTCCTTCCTTAGCATACTGCATTAAAAAAAATGGTGGGGGGACACCGTTTCACATGCTACAACTCTGAAATTCATTACAGACCAGGTCGAGTTCACTCCAATGCTGATGGTGTGAGCCAGAGATGGTATCTCTGCATTATCCTCAACAGTCTGATCTAGATGTATGAGGGGAGGGAGTATTTGTTCAAGCCTTTTTGCTAAAATACTGGTCAGAATCTTATAGTCTGTATTCAAGATGGATACGGGCCTATAAGAAGCACATAGCCCTGGGTCCCTGGCCGGTTTAGGGATCACTGATATTATGGCCTGTGTCCATGAAGGAGCCGCTTCTCCTCCCTTAGTCCAGACCCAATTATAAGCTTTCAGAAGTACCTCAGGTATGTCCTTTCTGAATTGCTTATAAAATTAATTTGGGAGACCATCAGTCCCAGGACACTTGCCTGCCTTTAGTTTAGTAATAGCAGCTTGTAGATCTCCCAAGGTTAATGGGGCAGACAACTTCTCCTGAACCTCCTTAGTAACCTTGAAAGTTTTAAAGGTTCCAGAAAAGTCCTCATTTCTTGGTCTGTTGGAGAGGCACCCTTTGTATACAGTTTTTGATAGAAATTTTTAAACACTTCTGCTATCTCTTCTACTTGGTATTTCCATGTTTTGTTCTCTAAGTCCATAATACGTGGTATACTGGCCTTTCCCCTGTTTCGACATAGTCTGCTAGTTAATAATCTCAATGCCCTGGGGCCCCCTTCGTAGTACCTTTGCCTTAAATACAGTAATTTTTGCTCTATTTGATAGTCAAGTACACCTACAAATTCTTTTTTATATTGAGCCAGTCTCCTCCCCCTCTCCCAATCTACTTCCTGTTGCTGTTCTTTCTCCAGAAGTGTTATCTATTCTTTCAAGAATTTTGTTCTTTCCTCCCTTTTTCTCTTCAGGTGGGTAGAGATTGCTATAAATTTGCCTCTAATGATGGCCTTTATTGTGTCACATAAAATACCTGGCTTTACCTCTGGCCTGTCATTATCTTTTATGGCTTGTTCTATTGTAGTTTTTATTATGGCCGTATATCTTTATCTTGTATTAAAGAGGTATTCAACCTCCAGAAAGTAACTCTTTTTACTGGGCCCAAGGCAATTTTTAAAAAGATGGGAGTGTGGTCAGAAATATTTATATCTCCTATCCAGGAGCCTCTGCATATTCCCAGTGAGTCCCTTGGCACCAGAAAGTAGTACGGTCTGGAATAGGACAGATGTGCTTGTGAAAAGAAAGAGTACTGCCTAATATCCCTATGCAGTTCTAGCCAAACGTCTATTAATCCTGTCTCTCCCAGTAAACCAGACACCCTCTTTGCCGTCCCATTCTCCTTTAGAAATACTTGAGTCGAGGAGACTTTGGTTGCATTCAATCTGAGATTGAGGTTGCCCCCTACGATCAAGTACCCTTCTGTCCCATTCTAGTACCCTTAGAACTATGTCTCTGTAGACCTGTACATCAGATTCTGGTGGTACATAGATGGATATCAGTGTGATCTTGGCCCCATTGAAAATTCCCCTTACCCCTACATATCAACCCTCCCTATCTGCTATGGTTTCTTTGTGTTCAAATATAGTTTTATTGGGTATTAAGATTTCAGTGCCCCTTCTGCAACCTTTTTTGCATGATGAGTCTACCACTAGTTGATATCCAATTTTTTTCAGTTTGGCATGCTCCACTTTATTTAGGTGTGTCTCCTGAAGCAGTATAAAGGAGGTATCCATTCTGTGAATATATGTCATCACTCTGCTATGCTTAATAGGGTGTGTGAGTAAATTCACATTATAGGATACCACTGTTACTGTACATCTGTCTTATCCATTTTTATCATGTTCTTTTCGTCCCTTATGAATTACCCTTGTTGTTGTCGTCTCATATTTTCTCGTACTTCTCCCACCTTTGCTTTCCATTCTCTTTTTACTCCCTTCTTGGTCTCCAAGCATGTCAGAAATAACAGTAATCATAACCATTTTGAACATCAACACAACAATCTTATATAACAAACTGTGTAAAACTTGGTGTACTTCCACTATATGGAACTTCTCCTATTTTGGAGAGTTCTATCTCTAGCACTCTCACCTATTTAAGGGCAATCCAGGTGCCAGACCGAGGGGTTATGTCCCTATACCACCTCTTCAGGCAGTACCCCTTGGAAGCCCACTAGGTCTAAAACTTGGGCTTCAAAAAAGGAAAAATGCATGTCGATTCCGCCAGACAGCTGTAAAAAATGATGTTTAGTCGACAGCAGTAAGGCCCCAAGAAATAAAACTGGAGCAGAAAAGGAAACTGCTCAGTACTCCCCCCATCCCGCACCACCAAAACTTCCCTTACTATTTTCTGTATGGTCAGTTTGAGCTCCCATACACCAGCAAAGAGGCATATTTATAGCTTAAAGGAGACAAAGTGGACTTCCTATTTCCCATTTAGACAAATCCTAGGTGTTTCCCTTTTGTTACCTCACTACTCTTATCGTAGGCATTTCTAAAGGTTTCTGCAAGATTATTTCTTGTTTCTAAAAAATGTATCAAAATGTAACATTTCTAAACTGTCACACAACTGGCTGTTTCCTACCAGGAAGTTGTATGCCTTCTGTAAAGCTAACTGTAACATACAGATTGTCTAAAGTACTTCATGCCCAGGTTACAGTGTGTGATCCAATTCTTTTGGGCTTAAACAATTGGGATGGGATATTCAAAAGGGTTGCGCATGCGAAAGTCCGAAATTGCACCATTCTGCGATATTCAGCAGGAGGCAGTTGCGCCACTGAAAACAGGCTGAGCAACAGCGCAATGCAAATGAATGCATGCTTAACTGGAGGGGGAGGAACCATGCATAAACTGCACAGCCCGATATTCAGCCGGGCTGTGCAGAGTTGTGCAGGCGCAACCCCCAACCTGCGCCTGCACGACTTTGAGCCAAAAAAAAAGGTTGTCGAGGGCCACCCACAGGTGAGCTGCTGCATTGCAGGGCGCAACACAGCAGCTGCCACCTGTGGCTGGACCCCAACCCAGTCCCTGTGCCCCCCCCGCAGCCCATCACGGGCATAGTGTACTCCTCTGACCAGCCCGATCACGGCAGCAATGTGGCTCCCCTCTCCTCCCGAACATCTCCTGGTGGTCCAGTGGACCGAAATGCCCGATCGCGGGTGGTAAGTAGAATGAAACACCCCTAACATCTCCCTGGTGGCTAGTGTCCCGAAATGCCCGATCACGGGCAGTAAGTTCACTGAAACACCCCCCCGAACATCTCCCTGGTGGCTAGTGTCCCGAAATGCCCGATCACGGGCAGTAAGTAAACTGAAACCCCCCCGAACATCTCCCTGGTGGCTAGTGTCCCAAAATGCCCGATCGCGGGCAGTAAGTAAACTGAAACACCACCCCGAACATCTCCTGGTAGCTAGTGTCCCCCACCCCACCCACTCCCATTGGCTCTTGCCTGCACCACTGGCGGCAGTCTCCACCGGCAGTCAGTCGGTGGGCGGCGGGCGGCAGGCAGGTGGATGCTGCCGCCACCGCTGCCTGGGGGAGAGGGGTGGTGGGCTCGTGGGTGGGTGGGGTGGGGGACACTAGCCACCAGGGAGATGTTCGGGGTTTAATTTACTTCACTGCCCGCATAGGGCATTTCGGACACTCAGCCACCAGGGAGATGTTCGGGAGAAGGGGCAGCCACATTGCTGCCCGCAATCGGGCTGGTGGGGAGTACACATGCCCGTGATCGGGCTGCAGGGGTGTCGGTCCCCAACGGCTGCTGCCTGGCAGGGCGCCAGGCGCAAGTCCTCAGGATCGGCGCACCTACATGCTAATGGCATGCAAATGGGGCCATAATCATATGCAAATGGCCCCCTGTGCCTTGCATGAATTATAGCCCCATTTGCATGTCACCTTTTGAATATCGTGATTTTGCGCATGGCGTAATGGTACTTGCACCACCGCAAGTTGAATGCTCCACTCTGTCAACTTGCGGTGGTGCAAGTTCCACTGCGCCATGCAGAGTGGCTGTGGCTGGGGGGTGATATTCAAAGGAGTTGCTCAATAGCGCAACTCCTTTGGATATCGCCCCGGACACACCCTTGCGCAACTATTTTGCGCAGCTCAGGGGCTTGCACCTATGAATGGCGCAGTTTGAATATCCCACCCTTAGTATTTAATTATTTTATAAGCCGCTAGAAAGAAACAAGAGTGTCTTATGTTTCTTCGATGTTAGAGCGTTGTTGCACAGGTATGTGACTGTAAAACCCCTTCTATTATAGAGTTTCAAAAGTAATGACTTTCTCACTTTTAAGATGTTCTCTCCATCTTAACAGCCTTCTCCTCGATTGTCTGTTGCACTATGTTATCTAAATATTTGCATTGTCTCAACTTCCCATTGTATTTCACTGAAAGCATTAGACAGGCGTACGTGGGCTGTGTCCACCATTCTTAGTAAGCAAAAAAAAAAATAGTGTTCCCACGTTTCGTCTTTCCTGTTAATCGAGCTAAGTGGCTGTCCTTCAGTCCCCAGAGATATATAGCAAAATCTTCTAGTTACTGTCCTCTTGAAAAAAGGAGGCTTTCCTACCAGGTCGATCCTGAGTATCCTTATTTCTCTCACTCTGAGCTTCCAATAGCTTGTTCATCTGTTGCTGTGCAGCTCGGAGGGATGTTATTGATGACGAACTTTCATCGCGTTCCCTCTTTCTACTGGTAGCTGGTATCAGCCAACCTGGGCGTCTCACCAAGGATTGCTAGGAATTGTTGTTCTTTCTTTGAATTTCTCTTGATTCTAGTAGGCCTCTCTCCAGCAAAGCCCATCGTGCTTCCTCAGCGGAGTCATAGGTTCTCTGCCCCTCAGGCCAAAAAATACGCATCCACGCAGGGTATGGCATGTGAAATCGGATTCCCTTTGCCTTCAGCTTCTTTATGACATCCACATACTGAGCCCTTAATCATTGAAGCTCTAGAGGAAAATCGTGGTCAAAAGAGAGTCTAGTTGTCAGGTATTTAACCTCTTTCAATTTCATGCTCTGGCCAATATACCCTCCTTGACCTTGTAGCTGTTGGATTTCATTATTATTGATCTCGGTCTCATATTGGGGTCTCTCGGCTTAGATTGTAAAGCATGGTGCACCCTCTCAATACCTAGCTGGTAGCCCCCTGGTAGTTGCAGGACATCCGTCAGTAGGTCTGTTAAGAATTCGGCCATTATCCCGGTCTCAGTACCTTCAGGCAAGCCATACAGCTGTAAGTTGTCCCTTCTTGACCTGCTCTCCAGGTCAGTGCATTTATCATGTAAATGCTCCGTCTGCTCAGTCAAGGCTTGGATTATGTGGGCCATTTGCGTTGTACCCTCCTGCACAACTCCTATTCTGTTTTCAGCTGTATCCAATTGGTTTTCTAATCCTCTTAACTTTTGATGCAGTGATCAAAATTCTTGTTTATTTTCAGCTCACATTTCCTTAATTTCTTGAAAGAGCTGTTCAAAACAACACCTAGAGAGTTGGTTGCATTCCTCTTCGGTGTCGGCCATGCTCGCCGGAGAAGGACTCCTACTCGCGATTAGCGCCATCTGAGACAATCCTTCCCCATCCTTAACTTTAGAATTGGTTTGAGCCTTGGAGTTTCTATGCCTGTCCTTGTAGCAACTTGATGAAGCCATTTTTAAGCTGCTATTGGGGTTTTAACTCCTTTGATTTAGGTTTTAGTGGCTAGGGTGGGGAGCTGCTCTTTCAGGTCCCTGCTGGCAGCTCCATGATGTCACCAGAAGTCCCGCATTAGCCTCAACAGATGAAGAATCCTTTTTTTAATCAAGTAAACTATTAAATTTTCATATAACAGAATGAACAACTGTATAGTGATGATGAAACAAGCAGTGTCAATGACCATAAACAAAATATGATCACAATACCAATACTAAACCAAAAGAAAAACAACCCTAACTAATAATGCCCTCCTCCCTCCCACTTCCCCCACCCTATTGCCTTTCCCTTGAGCCTATCAGTACAAATGATGAGCCAGAATTGATCAAGGGACCCCATGATTGAAGAAGGGACATTAGAATGTGGGTTAACAATGGGAAGGTCTATCCACGATTTGGTGAAGGAAGGGGTACTAAAGTATTTAAGGGCTCCCAAATAGTATGGCAACGATGTGGACAATGCTGTATAGATGCTAAGGGCTAGATTCACAAAGACAGCAACAAAATCTGCACTTGCTGAAAAAAGGCTTGCAAAACTGTAGAAACATAAGTGTGGCATATTTACAGTCAAAATTTCTGCAGGTACGGAAAATCGCAAAACAGGCAAGATGTGAAATTCCACATGTGCTGAAAATCCACAACATGTTTTCCATCGCTGAGGAAATAATATAAATGGCCCAACAGACAGAATAAGAGCAGGTGATTCACATTAAGTGGAGCAGGAGGCTTTAATAGTCTTGCAAATGTTGCAGCAGAAACAACACTTCCAGCGAAGCAAGCAGCCAGTCCCACACTTGGGATCATGGTAGCACCACCTGTACCAGCAGAACCTTGCACCCGGTGGCAAAATGTATCTGTTGGTTGTGTCTCTGAGGTGTTTCTTTCTCCTATGTCTGCAGCACACACTTCTGGCTGTTACAACCTCTGCCTCTACTGCCTGTGGGGCTCCTTTATGGGCTGTACAGGGTCATGTGGCTGTGCTTTGTTGCCTTTTAATGGAAATCTGTGCTAGTTTTGGGGTAGCAACTGACACTGCTATACAGCCCACAGGTTTGCTGTTGTTTGGTGCCTGACCCCCGCCCCCCATGATTGTTTCTCAAGTGTTAGCACACTGCCTTTTGCTCAAGGTGAGTCACGCCTCACTCTCCTTGGTTTCTCTTCAAAGTATTTCGTGAATCTTGCCCAATACATTTATACTCTGTTGGATTTTGTTTTCAGTAGTTTGTATACCTGTATTCTCAGAGTTCTGACTAAAGCTCCTAGTTAGTTACTTTTTGACTTTGTATTCTGCCAGGCAGGGTTTTTTTTCGTTAGACAGAATGAGTACTAGTAATTCCTTCAGAATAACTTATTGGAACATAATGGGTTTTAATTCACCCATCAAATGAAAAAAATACTGTCCTGCCTCAAAAAGAAAAGATGTGACCTAGTTTTCTGCAGGAAACTCGCTCATCTACAAGAGAGGAAGAAAGCGTATGGATGGATTGGATGGGAATAGTAGAACATAATTGCTTCAATTCTAAGCAGAGTAGAACAGCAATTTTTATTAAGAAAAGCATTAATTTTGTAAAACATCCCCACACAGTTGACAATGAAGGTAATTTTCAGATGTGGCTGGGGACACTTAATGGTGTTAAGGTGGCACTTTGCAAAATCTATGCACTCAGTTCTAAACAAGCAGATTTCTTTAATGACATCAATATGAGGTTAAATATCGCTGTGGGCTATGAAATGATATCATATGACATGAATGAAGTGCTTGATCCTTTGCTTGATAAAAACATCAGTAAATGCACTCTTCAAACCACCAAAGCATGAGTAGCACTCTACAAACTTTTAGAAAAAGCTGGTCTGATAGATTCATGGAGCATAATGCAACAACAGGGAAGATACTATTCTTTCTTTTCACCTAGACATAAAATGGAAGTTGAATTGATTGCATTTTTCTTTCAAAAAATCTCTCGAACACAATGATTGAGTCAAGTCTTGACAATATTCATCCGTCAGAACATGCTCTTATCAATGTGTCACTCGTACTACAGATTGAAAACCCTAGGAGCCAGATATTCAAAACTTAGCCCCAGGGCAAAAGGATATACTATGTAATCCTGAAACTCGGTATGCTGATGCTCGGCATACCGGGTTTCCTGCCCCAAAATGATATTCCCCGAATGAATGACATGCCCGACATACGATTTTCGGGGCATGTCATTCATTTAAGTGTTAAATGCGGTGGGAAAGCCCCCCGCACCTCCCATTTGGGGAGCTCCACCCCTCACACCCCCTTAACTAAAATATCCAACTCCAAGGGGGATCAGACCCCAGAGTAAAATGTAATTAGTTACGGGGGGGGGTGCGGTGTGTAAAGTTGCAGTGCCAGGACTAGAACCCGGGTTAGTCGCAGTATGCTGGCCGAGCTACCAGTGGTATTCCCCTCTATACCACCAGAGCAGCTCAGCCAGCAACCCCATCCAGACGTCCTTCCTAGCACATGTCTTGGGGTAAGGTAGCATTCTGTCACATCCGTTACCTTACTCTGTCAGGAGTACTGGTGTCGGGTGTAGCAGCATTGGGTTAATGTTCCTGTTGGGCGAAGCTGACCAGGATACTACAACTCAGTGTAGTGCAGTTCCAGATAAGGTAAGTATACCGGGCAAAATTAGCTCTGCACGGCAAGCAAAATTAGCCTGGAACTATTTGCACACTATATTCAGAGGAATAGCCTTGGGGCTAAATCAGTTGAATGTATCATGCAAATGAAACCGTGCAAACAGAGCTGAGAGTACAGTGCAAAAATAGTGCAAAAATTGCCCAGCAAATAAGACAGCACTGAATATAGCAACCAGGAAGGTCAAAGTGCAACAGCAGCCCAGTGCACACAGAGGTAGAGAAAGGTACAGTTGCAGTAGGTGACCAATAACAATGAAGTGGTACACAACAACTGCAAACAACATTGCAGGCCAGACACTGCAGAACTGTGCTATGGTTTTGACAGGTTTGCCCGAGGCTAACTCATTTGTCCAGCACTAACACATTTGCCTGGCACTAACACATATGCCCAGCGCTAAGATTTGCTGTACTTTTGTCCCCAGAATTGTTTAATCAAGAGAGAGACACACTAAGCTGAAAACTTGTTTACAGGTGCATCCTGGGATCACAGGGAAGTTAAGTGACTTGCTCAGGGTCACACTGTATGCAAGTGTGGGTTGTGGGATTCTAAACCAGGTCTCCAGATTTGCAGCTCAGAGCCTTAAGCCACTGCGCTATACTGCCTTCAAAGTTCCTATGCAAATGAGCCTACTTAGGCAATCCATGGGTAAACAGCCACATAAGCATGTCATTATAGCCTGCTTTGCATGCATTACCATGTAGATTAACTGGCACTATTGCATGGTGCACACAGATCCACCTGTATGTCAGAGTGTAACTACAGGTCAGTAGCTGCAGGAGGGCTGGGGGGATATTGGGATGTATAGGGAGAAGCATCACCATTTGAGAGCCCATTTCATTTAACCAATGTAGTAGAATCCGCATGGACATGTTAAAAACATAAATCACTGATTCTGTACGGCAGTTAATAAAATCATTTATCATGAAACATTTACCAGTACGTGGATGTGGAAATGATTTAATATTTCTAGTAGTACTGCAGTGAGTGCAATGCCCACATTTATAGTTTCCTGCTGGTGGCTTAGGAAGCCACGAATTGCTTTCATTTTTAGATAGAGGGCGGTGCACTAAGGAGTCGCTCAATTTTCGGCCTCTTTTATAAGCAATTCTTGGTGGATTCATACTGATCTCATCAGATCTACTGTCACCTTGCAGTATATGCCAATGCTTATTCACAATACCAGTTAGTTGATGAACGTTTGGAACATATTGTGTAATGAAAGTGGCAACCTCCTTATCTGTGCGTAATTCTGTTGTAGCATTTGTATTTGTTAGTTAACTCCGGTCGTGTTTTTGGCTGCACTATATGCCCTTTCCACAGTATGCTTTGGCTAGTTTGGGTGCTTTTGTAACACCACTGACTACCCTTTTTAATAAATCATGGGAGGATGGGGTGGTACCTGAGGACTGGAGGAGGGCGGATGTGATTCCCCTTCACAAAAGTGGGAGCAAGACAGAGGCAGGAAACTACAGACCTGTCAGGTTGACCTCAAAGGCAGGGAAAATGATGGAATCACTTCTGAAGGAAAGAATTGTTGAGTACTTAGAGGCCAGTGGGGCAAAGGACCCAAGGCAGCATGGATTCACAGCGGGAAGGTCATGCCAGACAAATCTAATTGATTTCTTTGATTGGGTGACCAAAGCAGTAGACCAGGGAGGGGCTGTGGACATGACCTACCTAGACTTTAGCAAGGCATTTGACACAGTCCCATACAAAAGATTAATAAACAAATTAGCCAGCCTGGGAGTGGGTCCTAGGGTGGTAGACTGGGTAAAACACTGGTTGGACAACAGGACACAGCGGGTAATAGTAAATGGAGTCTACTCTGAAGAAAGGGGGATTACTAGTGGGGTACCGCAGGGTTCAGTACTAGGACCGGTCCCCTTCGATGTCTTTATAAGCAACATTGCAGAAGGACTGGAAGGAAAAGTATGTCTCTTTGCAGATGACACAAAGATCTGCAACAGGATTGATACACAAGGTGGGATGGAAAGGATGAGAAGGGACTTGGCAAGCTTGGAGGAATGGTCAAATGTATGGCAGCTTAGATTCAGTGCAAAGAAGTGCAAAGTAATGCACCTGGGAAACAAAAACCCAGGGGAAGAGTACACAATGGAAGAGAGATACTAACAACAACAAAAATGTAAAGGGACCTGGGGGGAAGTCATATCAGATGACCTAAAGGTGGGCAAGCAATGTGAGAGGGCAGTAAGGAGGGCTGAGGGGATACTGGGATGCATAGGGAGAGGCATCACCAGTAGAAAACAGGAGGTTGTTATTCCTCTGTACAGACAGCTGGTGAGACCCCATCTGGAGTACTGTGTGCAGTTCTGGAGACCCAGTCTCCACAAAGACATAGACAGAATGGAGGCGGTCAAGAAGAGGGCAACTAAAATGGTGCAGGGTCTGCACTTGAAGACATATGAAGAGAGATTTAATGAGCTTAATATGTATAGCCTCAAGAAAAGGAGGGAAAGGGGGGACATGATAGAAACTTTCAAGTACCTCAAGGGTATCAACAAGTCCAAGAGGGTAGCATCTTTCAGAAAAAGAGGTGTGCAAGAACAAGGGGGCACAATTTCAAGATAGAGGGTGGGTGGCACGGTGGTAATGTAATGAAGTATTTTTTCACAGAGAGGGTTGTGGATCCATGGAACGGCCTTACGGAGGAGGTTGTGGAGTCAAAAACAGTGGTGGAATTCAAGCATGCATGAGACAGTCATAAGACAATTCTAGTGGGGGGTAGAAAGAAGTAGGCTGTTGGTTAACTGGGATCTGCAGCTTATCCGTTAGGTAGGGAAATGGGCAGACTAGGTGGGCCAAGCAGTCCTTATCTGCCGTCAAATTCTATGTTTCTATGTTGCAGCCTTTCTAGGAGCTAAATGATTATGGCACTAATACTGTACCTACTGTGTTGTTAGAATGGTATTTTTTATGTCCTCTGTTGCAAACAATAAAAGAACTAGCTACATGCTGTTAGATCAATTAGACCTCTTGGAACGTATCTGGAACGTATTTATAAATGCAGAAAAAGAAATGCTAATCGCCAAATAAATGGATATACTGTGATCTCAAAATTATTATGTTATAATTATTGTTGTTCTCAACAAGCAATGATACTTCTAATTCTTGATTACCCCTCTTTCTTATGAATTCAGTCAAATATTCTTGCAATTGTTATCTATGCACATTCCATTGGATTGTGTATCTAATTTCTTATTGCCTCATTCCTTTAGTTAATACTAGTGTTTTCTTTTTTTTTTTATTCAATACACTTTTATTAACGTACATAATACATAATAAGTTCCAATACAAACTTGGGTAACAGTTGGTCAAACAGGAGAATTACCCCCCAAACAGTGTACATAAAAATCATAAATTCTAACAGCTTAAATGAATATACATTCCCATCACCCAACCCTCCCATCCCCTCTCTACAACCTGTAAAAACCCTCCCTAACCCTCCCCCCATCAAGCATGCATGCGCTCAGTCATCATACTATATTAATAGAAAAATGTCTCCAAACCATAAATCATCATGGCTTCCATACAGTAAGTAAGGCATCTAAAGGACTCCATCTAGTCTGGTAGACCTGCGACCGGTTGTTCATGGTTAGAATGTGTTTCTCTAACTGGAGGGCAAATAACATTTCTTTATGCCATTCTATAACTGACAGGACTGAATCATCCATCCAATGCCTCATGATAATTAGCTTGGCTATTGCCAAGATCAAGGCCAAATGTGCTTTTCTATGATTGGGAATGCCCTCTGGAAATAGATATAGTAAACAAATCTCTGGAGTAATATAGGAATCCAGACCCAACAGGGGGTCAAGCATCTTTCTAATGGCTTGTCAAAACTTCTGGACCGACGGGCAGGTCCACAGCATATGGTATAATGTCCCAGTACAGTTTGTGTATCTTGGACAATCAGGGGAAGGCCTACTTCCCAGTCTACAAAGTTTGAGCGTTGTAGAATACAAATTATGCATGATATTGAAGTGTATCAAATGCTATCTATCTTGCTTGACAAATTTATATAGGGTCTGCCATAGCTTAGTCCAGAGATTTTGTTCAGCACTAAGAGAAAATACCTGTAACCAATAATAGTAAACTCCTTGTGGCAGTCCAGGGTCAACTGACTGGATCACTTTATATGTTGCAGAGACCACATGGGGTTCTCCAACTGCCTGCAGGAGATTATTGAGAACATCAGCAGACCTCTGATCCTTCCCCCAGCCTAAATGAGCAAGAATAGCCTTCTTGAGCTGTTCATACTTAAAAAAGGCTGTTACAGGCACCTTAAACTGATGTCTAAAGAGGGCAAAAGGAATTATTCTACCTTCTGCATATATGTCCATGACTCTTATGCCACCAAGAAGAGGCCAAAAGGCCAGGGAAATTGGTTTGCATCCAATTTGAAAATGAGGATTACCCACAACAGACTGTTCCAACAGAAAATGCCAATTATGGGATAAGTGAGGTTGCAGCTGATGTAAGGCCCTAATGGATCAACCTAGTGGAACATTCCAAAGCTATTTTGGGATTGCTTTGGGACTAGTGTATAACAGGGCAGGTAGGGAACAATGATATTGGGCTGCTAGAAATTGTTCAATATCTAACCACAAGGGTATATATGTTTGTTACTCTTTCCTTGATATCTCCCTTGACCAGTAAGACAATCTGCTAAGGTGATGCGCACAGTAGTATAAGAAAAAGGAAGGGACTGCTAGTCCACCCTGTTTTTTAGGTGCAGAGAGTTTCAGATGAGAGTGTCTGACACTCTTACCCTTCCAAAGGAAGGCGGTTAACATTTGGTGGAGTTTACAAAACCACTTTTTAGGAAGAAACAGGCCTAACATTCCCATAGGATACAATACACGTGGCAAAACATTCATCTTGACAATATTTATTCTTCCCCATAAAGAAAGAGGAAGGTCTCCCCATCTGCGTAAATCTGATTTAATTGTAGTCAACAATTCCATAAAGTTTAATTTAAGCATAGTAGTTATCTCTCTGGCAACCTTAATCCCAAGATAGGTAAGGGACTTAGACTCCCTTATCAAATTAGTGTTTCCAAGCACTGACTGGGAAGTGATATTATTTAGGGGGAAAAACTTTGTCTTAGGTTCATTGAGCTTGTAATGGGAAATGGCAGAAAACCGCTCTATCTCAGCCAAAAGCTCTGGAATACCTCTTGCAGGATGTTGGAGGTCTAGAAGAAGGTCATCTGCATATGCAGAGAGGGAATACATTTGTGCTCCTATTTTAATTCCCTGGAGTTTTGGAGAAGTTAACAACCTCCTGATCAGGGGCTCTAAATAGAGGTTAAATAGTAATGGGGAGAGAGGGCAACCCTGTCTGGTCCACCTCTGAAGCAGAAAGGGAGCAGACAGTATCCTGTTGGACCAAATCCAGGCTGATGGGGATGTATATAACAGTCTAACCCATCTAAGAAAGCCCCAAGGGAGACCCAGGTGGGCCAAGGTTACAAAAAGAAAATCCCAAGAAACTCTATCAAAAACCTACTCAGCATCCAAGGAGATCAGAACAGAAGGAATATCTAAGTCCCTGGATGCCGAAAGTACATACAATAACTTACGCATGTGATCCACTGAAGACCTACCTTTCATGAAACCTATTTGCTCTCTACTTATAAGTGTGGGAAGAAGTGGACCCAATCTCATAGCCAGGATCTTAGCTAAAATTTTGACATCAGTATTAATTAAAGAAATAGGCCTATAGCTTTCCGGGTACATGGGATCTTTGCCAGACTTGAGAATAAGGGTAATTAGAACATTAAGGAAATTTGATTCTGACATTCCTTCAGCAAACCAGTAATTATAAACTTCAGCCAGAAACAGAGCAAGCTCTTGTGAACAGCTTTTATACACGTTATTAGTAATGCCATCTGGGCCAGGGGACTTATCTAGTGAAAGCTGCTCAATACTAGTATTTTTAACACAGCTGCTTTAATCAGTACCTTAGAAAGGGTGGGGCAGGCGGTGCTCCAGCACTGGGCGCAAGTCTCCAAGGGGCGCAATTTTCAATGGAAGCTTGCGTATTTATTCACTTGCGGTACCACTTTACATTTTTTTTCACTCACTTAGGCTGTAATTATATCTGCCTGCCAGCAGGGGTGCATCTGCCAAAGATCAGCAGGTTTGGGGGGGGGGACATGAGCTGCAGGCAAATAGTCATGGGGTGGTGGTGTGTAGTACAGCGAGTGAGAAAGAAAGAGAAACTGTAGTCGGGTTTGCAATGCACATTATAAAAGGTACGAGTGAGTGGTTGACACTAAGACTGAGAGTACAGCCAGACAGTCATATATTATTGTGATACTTGTGAGAGTAGAAAGAGGTGTGAGAGAAGAGAGATCCATTAGTGAGGTCCTGTCCAGACCATCTTGGATTTTTAATTGTAAGCATAAGCATAATAGCAATAAGTCTGTCGTCCTGTCTCCTGTGTGTGATCCTCCGAAAGTCGAATTCCATATTGTTTAAAAATAAAATTTGTGTCCTGTTTGCTGTTTAGTTTTGTGCGGACTTGCGGACTGCGTAAGTGAGTCTGAACTCTAGTCTGATTTCTGAAATGAGTGTATCTGCAGCATGGCGGTGCCAGCCCTGGCCGGGGGGGTAATTTTCTCGATTTGAAAAAATGGAATTGGAATTTAAATAGGAAATCATGTACTGATCTGATCCAGATACTGCACTGATCTCATCATCAGGAGGAGGAATGGGAAAGAAATCTATCCGTTCCAGCTCTCATCCCGCCAGCCAACTGCAGAGCCTGTCACTGCGGGCCCAATCTGATTGGGCCCCACAGCAGCAGCGGGTGGGTGGTGTAGTGACTGGCTGCTGTAGTAGTAGTTCACTGGACTCTGACTAGGACAGTGGGATGGGAGTGAAGAAGTTGCCAGTTGCCGCCGCCTGTCCCCTCTTTGGCTCTTCTGCCAAGTTTGGCAGACTGACTGCCATGATGCAAGCAGGCCGCGCGGCACCATCCCTCCCATCCAGTCGTTTTCTCTCCTTCTCTTGCCCCACGTCCCTTGCACACCCAGTGATGCATTCCACATCATGCAGGCTCCCCTGCGCTGCTTTCCCCCATCCTAATACTCCAGGAGGGTGGCGCTGCTGACTCGGGAGTCAGCATATTTAATTTCCTCTGTCTCACAGTCTCAGTGCACAACATAAACAACACTATTCAAAAATAGTTCAAGCAACTCAGTTATCAATTTAAAATAAATTCTGTTTTCGTGTCGAGCCAAGAATATCAGAGTAGATTGAGACTTGAGAATGAGATGTTGCTTACATGCTTTAATAATTGGTCAGTCAGGACCCTTCAACTCTGAAGATGTTACATTCTTCCTCTGCTTTAAAATAATTTCAAAACAGAGATAGAAAAAGAGTAAAAGACAAGACATGGAAAGTTTGGAAACTTCTGAATATTTAAATTGTTCCACTCCTGAATAAAATAATGAATTAGGCTTTTCCTGTACCATACAAGTATGAATTTTCTTCAAGGTAAGGGTAAATAGAAAAGCAGAAATCCATTCCAAAAAAGATGTGAGGCTACTTAGTGATAACTTTACACAGGTGTAGATTCCCTGTGGTACATAAGAGCTTTGTGGGTGGTTAGGTAGTTATCTGTATCTCCACTGATTGAAATGAACTACGTACCTACAGAAAGGTAGAATTAACTGCTGGGTGGAGGAATAGATTTACTTGTTTGTGCAATTTGCAGCGCACTCTTCACTGTGAAGGAGCAAATTGTCTAAACAAGTAAATCAACTTCACTCCTCATTATTCGGTGCATCACAGCAGTCTCTTTTTTTTTAACCTCAGTGTCTTAATTTTCAGTAACTATTGTGGGTAGGGTAGCAGCACTTCATGAGTGGAAACTGGCTGCACCATTATGCTTCCATGATTGTGCCATACAGTACACAATGCTGGGTGAGTTATTCCTCTAATTGTTAGAGGGTATAAACACAGACTGGATTGCACTTGGGACCCAGTCACAAACTGGAATTGCATTAATCTCAGTGAATGCCATTCTGTGAATCGGGTGTAACGGTCAATGCAGGGGCATCCAGCCTGAAAACCATCCCCCCTCCTAAACCTATAATCCTCGAATATAGGGCCCTTGTGGGTCACTAATTCCAGATCCGTCATGGCCTAGTAGCTTCACTCCTTGGTGACCCAATGTCAACCCATAGGTACAAGAAACTGAGACTGATTGTGGAAGGGCTGCCACGTTTATATGAATAGTACTGTGGCCCATTTGTGTGGTAGCCCCACCCACCCACATTATCCTGAAGTGTCTCAGCCATTCAGGAAGGGGTCCAGATTCCAGCTGAATTTAGCCAAGACTTGGACCAAGAGGGTTACATTTTTGCTGCTTGTGCTAAAGGATCACACTAGCTACTTGGCTGTGCCAAGTAGTACTGAGACTGGGGCCTTGCCCCCCCCCAATATATGCAGCCATTAGGGATTTTAATTCCTGTTCATGTGTTTGAGAGTATGGGCAGTGATTTATTGCTTTGGTGATGTTGCCAGCCTGGATCCAGTTTCCTAGTACTAGTACTCAGTACCAGACTCACTGCTATTTCATGAAGAATCGGATGCAGCACTCAGGACAGCCAGCCATGCACTGTGCAGAAGCAACTCTGGCACTGTTTGTATTTAAGATGTGTGTGTGTGTGTGTGTGTGTGTGTATAGATATATATATATATAGATATATATATATATATATATCTATATATATATATATATCTATACACACACACACACATGCACACATTACATACATTACAACAGTGATTCCGAGTAGTAAAATACCTAAATAATATATGTTTCCTAGAACTGCTCTAGTCTACACAGCAAATGTGCAGTGTGAATGTACTGTTTCTCCTGATTTACCAGCTTATTATGTTATATTTTAATGCATCTATTTTAAATTAGTAGTCTGCAGTCTGTTGTGGAGTCTGTCTGGATTCTGGTAGGGCAGAATCAAGGTGGTTCAAATAAACAACCCCATATACAGTATTATGCTGTGATTTAATTTGAACCATCTTGCTTCTGCCTTCTGATCTATCCAGAGTCTGTCCACACCAGGCTATCATAGTTGCATTATAACATAATAAACTGAAATCAGGAAAAAGATACATACATGAATCTTTTGAAAAGCACAATTGCAATTATGAGCACACCTAAGAAACATATAGATTTTATAATTTATGGTGATAATATTTGTGAGATGCCATGGTACAAAAGGGAAGATTTAAGAGGTTGGGGAAGGTTCAGAAAAAACAGGATCCAACTGTGCAACTTCAGGGGTAGGGAACATGTAACAAAAGTGTGTTTTTTCTTCAAGAAAAGCACCAAAACTCAGCATACAGCATGTAAACCCCTCAGAGCTTCTGGGGCCTTGCAATTCCCAAACCCCCCAGCTCTTTTCGGGGGGGGGGGTGCAAAATTAGTCTCTTGCCCAGGGCACCAAAATGCCTTCCTACGGCTCTGGCTTTAATGAATAGTTGTGAAGCTCTTTTATTTCCTCCCTCACTGTTATTTGATATCACTTGATGTATAGTTACAGTTTGTTAAATGTTTTACAAGCTTGGAAAATTTTCAATAAACTTTTTAATGAAAAAGAAAATACTTAGGTTAAAAAGGAAGAGCATTTGGACGTGAGTATCAACATACACTGATTATCACAATAACGTGAAGTGCTTCTAATATCAGTAAAATCAGACTGGGGAAAGGTGGAGAACTGAAAATTGTGGTTGCACATGGAGGTGGTCAGAATACTGGAGCAGCAGAGATAAGAAAGTCAAAGTGATTTATCACAATATAGTAAGGAAAAATGTGCTGCACAATAATCATGATATCATGTTTTTTAAAATGATAGATTACACTCCTTGGAATTTATCATGGGGTATTGTCATATTGTGTTATCAAGAAATCCTTATTGTGGAGTTTCACTATCTATATATAGTTACTGAAACTCTGATCTACTTCCTATACCAGTGAAGGCTGGAGCAATTCTGGATTTAACTTGCCAGGGACAGGGGAGATCCCTCCAATTAGTACATGCCAAGGTCCAAAATACTGCCCACACAACTGATTTCTCTGTTACCAGCAACCTCACCTATCCTAACATGAAGGCTCTACTGTCCACAAACCCTATGTATCTACACAATTAATGCTCTACAAATTGCTACACATCCACCAATACCCCATTGATTGACTGTAACTTAAGCTAGCTCCAGTCATTGCACTTATCTAAATATAATACACAACAACCAAACTACACACCCACAGACACACATTGCCCTCCAGCACTGCCCTACTGCCTGTGAGAATAAATCTGGATGTACATGGATACTCTCTGGATGACCCTTAATATCTACCCTGTACTACTCACCATAAATCACTGTCTCTAAGTCTTCTTCTTACAAGTCATTTAAACAGCTGTTTGCAAATTCTAAGCTACCTGTATAATCACCTGTATCTGCACTTAACTGTTTGTAATGTACTGCTATCTTTATGCTCTTTTCTTAGTCCTGTAATCTTATGTAAATTGACATTTGTTATTGCACTTGTGAAATGTAACCTCTCAGTTGATACACAAGGTGGAGTGGAAAAGATGAAAAGGGACTTGGCAAGGTTGGAGGAATGGTCAAATGTATGGCAGCTTAGATTCAGTGCAAAGAAGTGCAAAGTAATGCACCTGGGAAACAAAAACCCAGGGGAAGAGTACACAATGGGGGGTGAGATACTGACAACAACAGAAATGGAAAGGGACCTGGGGGTAGTCATATCAGATGACCTAAAGGTGGGCAAGCAATGTAAGAAGGCAGTAAGGAGGGCTGGGGGGATACTAGGATGCATGGGGAGAGGCATCACCAGTAGAAAACAGGAAGTTGTTGGCCCTCTGTACAGACAGTTGGTAAGACCACATCTGGAGTACTGTGTACAGTTCTGGAGACCCCATCTCCACAAAGACATAGACAGGGTGGAGGCTGTCCAGAGGAGGGCAACTAAAATGATGCAGGGTCTGCATCAGAAGACATATGAAGAAAGACTAAATGAACTAAAGATGTATAGCCTCAAGGAAAGGAGGGAGAGAGGGGACATGATAGAAACTTTCAAATACCTAAAGGAAACAACAAAGTCCAAGAGGGTAGCATCTTTCAGAAAAAGAGATATGCAAAAACAAGGGGGCACAATTTGAAGCTAGAGGGGGGACGGCTCAGAGGTAATGTGAGGAAGTTTTTCTTCACAGAGAGGGTTGTGGATACATGGAACAGCCTTCCTGAGGAGGTCATAGAGTCAAAAACAGTGGTGGAATTCAAGAATGCATGAGACAGACAAAAGGCAATTTTAGTGGGTGGTAGGAAGAAGTAGGCTGTTGGTTAACTAGGATCTGAAGCTTATCCGTTAGGTAGGGAAATGGGCAGACTAGGTAGGCCAAGTGGTCCTTATCTGCCATCAAATTCTATGTTTCTATGTTTCAGTTCATACTTGAAAATAAGCACACTGCTGTCTAGCATACTTAACCGGTTACCAAAAACCCAATAAATAAATAAATAAAGATGGGATGTTTGGAACATCTGCCAATATCACTCTTATCAAAATGGCTTCCTGTTTTCTGTAGGGGTTTGGGGGCTTACAGCCACTTGTTGACATCATCTACTTTTTTGCAGGGTACCCGTGTACTGCCTGACATGACCTCAGTCCTCTATGATGAATCCCAGTGGAAGTTCCCCCATGAATTTAACCCATCCAACTTCCTGAATGAGGATGGAGAGTTTGTGAAGCCAGAAGCCTTCCTGCCCTTTTCAGCAGG
The DNA here is from genome assembly GCA_016271365.2 of Neoceratodus forsteri. Classification (NCBI taxonomy): domain Eukaryota; kingdom Metazoa; phylum Chordata; order Ceratodontiformes; family Ceratodontidae; genus Neoceratodus; species Neoceratodus forsteri. The sequence continues at coordinate 38,866,479 of CM028130.1, read as the reverse complement.
TAATGCGGTACAGCTTCCCAGGGGCATGTGATGGACACTTAGTTCTGAAAGGAGAGAAACTCCATCTGAGCCTTATAACATATGGTACAGTGACTCATTTGCATGCAGCAATCTGATTGGTCAACTAGAACATCATCCTATGGGGATATTGCAGCATAAAGCCGTGCCTTGGAATCCTACCTTGCTCTTTAATTCAATTTATTTGTTGTTTCTTTCAAAAAGAGAATTCATTTTATTTTATTTAGGATTTCTGAAGTCCATGATTTCTCTCTCTTTATTTATCATTTTTGGCCAAGAAAAGCACATTGAGCTTTGGCTCCTTTCCAGTTGCAACACAGGGGAGGGGAATGGAACAACAAAAAATGCAAATGTACAAACAGTTGTTAATATGGAATACAGTGGTAGAACATATACCATGAATAGGCACAATAAACAGCAGGTGACACAAAATCTGGTCAGCAGTGTTGAAGCACTCTTTTTTTATAAATCAGGAAATCTGGCAAAGCAGGGCAACTGGAAACAAATGCAGGAGTGAACCATGAAGTTTTGGAAAAAAGCATTAAGGGTGAAGGGAGAAGAACAGGGAAGACAGTATTTCAGGTAAGAGGAAGTCTGTAGGTAAAGGAGACCTGCCCAGCAGTACTTTTTGGAATTGAGAAGCAGTAGTAGTCAGGGTTCTGAGGGAGTAGTACAGGGAAAAGAAGGGGGAGAGAAAGAACACAGAGGTAGCAGGGGAAGGCAGAGCAACAGAATTTACTTTAGATAGGAGGATGGAGGGGTGACATCCACCTTCAGGGGAGGAGAGACTGAGCTCAGAGTAAAGGTAGTGGTGGGGGCTATAGAGTTTACAGTTGAAAGGAAAGCGACAGAAGGAGTGGTGGGGGTCCAGTCAGACCAAGGCAAACGTTAGGGCTTCACCGAAAGCCCCCCCCCATAGTCAGTGCTCATTAAGGTCATGCCCTTAGTTTGCAAGAAGGTCCAGAATAATAGTTTAGCTGCAGATTTGGAATGTCTGCCTTACATGCAGACTTCAGTATTATTTCCTGTTTTCTTTTTAGATAGTCGTTTCTTTCTTTTAATGTATAAAATTGGTTTAAAGTGGATTACAATGTATAATCAAAAAAAAAGCATACCTGGGGGCACTCCATAGTGTACATATCTGTTTGTCTGTTAGCCCCAAAGTACCACTTAAAATCTACAATGCCCTCTCTCTTTGTAAAGTAGTCTTTAAAGTTGTCTTTGAGATGCCCCTGCTGGCAATCTCCAAAACGTTCACTAAATGACTGGCTCACACCACTATGTTGTGCTTTTTAGATTCCTTGTTCTTCATATGACACTCTAGAGACACTCACCTGAAAAGTCACCCAGAGTGGCATAGGAAGGCTAGAGAATGTGAAGAAACTGCAATAGCGGTGTGAGCCCTAATCTTTTTATTGACAGTTTGTTCATTAGTTGCCAAAAAAGATATGAAATGAACACTTTCAAAGTACACTTATCTCGCAGTGAAAGCTGCATATTCTCTTCGAACTCAACACATTATGGGGGGGGGAGGCACTAGTGTCTCTGCCTCTGTTTGCATCTCAGTAAAGTTGGGAGAAGTCAGAAATGAGGGGGAGTTTATAAACTATCCATATTACAAAATCCTGCTTAGTAAAAAACACAGTCGCTCTCCTTTGGGCTTATAATCTCATGGAAGGAACCAGTCAGCCTAAGTTAACCCTTCATATACCAGCTGTTTAAGGCCATAACTCAGCATCTGAACACAGACTTCAGACTACAGAACTAATCTGAGCAACACAGAAACAGGCTGCTGGAACAGAAAGTGAGGGTATATTTAAAAACTGATCTGCTTTATCTGTTTGAAGGAGTTTTGAAACTCAAAATCTACCCACAAATGCATAACCAACAGCACTTTTTGATTCCTATAATGAGATGTTGGGCTAACAAACTGTCTTCATCCTTAGTTATCCATTGGATAATGGGTACAGCATGGGTCAAGTTTATGGGCAGGATTGTCAAAGGAATCTGTTTAGAATCTGCTCATCCCAATTATCAAGCAAATCTGTCCAGGATCAGTCTGTCCCTACTGTTAAAGGGGCTCTGTCCGGGATCTGCCCCCACTGTTAAAGGGGCTCTGTCTGGGATCTGCCCCTCCCTATTGCCAAAGGAATCCATCCAGGATCCACCAATATCCATTGTTGGAGAGCTCTATCCAGGATGTGCCCATTGCTATTGTCAGAGAGATCTATCCAGGATCTGACTACCTGATTATCAAAGGAATCCATCCAGGATCCACCAGTATCTATTGTTAGCTTAAATTTCAGCTTAAATTCATGCCCTGCTGCAAGCAGGGTGCATGAGACTCCATGTGCGGAGACACTCACTGAGATACACGCATTTCTGCATGTGTCAGGTGTGTCCAGAGTGGGAGGTGTGGATGTGGCCCAGGAAATCTAGCTGCAGACACCTCAGGTAGGCCAAGTGAAAATTACCAAAGAGAGATTGTGTGTATAGGATAGGGCCAGCAGTAATAAGCAAATTGTTTGAGGTAACTCAAAGTGACACATCAAAATGAGAGATTGTGGGACTGAAATAGGGCAAGCTACTACCATGAAATCAGATACAGCTGCAATGTCTGACTAGCTTCATTGCTATGCTAAATCAAACAAACCGGACCCTACAATGAGACAGTGTATCAATTGCTTAATGACAAACAGAACAAGGAGATAGATAGGAAGCTGGGGGAGCAAATCAGGAAAGTCAGTGGCAAAGGGAATACTGTTATAGTGGGAGACTTCAACCTACCTGGGGTTGACTGGCAGACATTAACTATAGTACACGCTATGGAACAGGTGCTGATGGAGGCTATCCAAGACAGCTACCTAGTGCAAGGGGTGATGGATCCTACTAGGGAGGGAACATACTGGACTTGGTGCTATCAAATGGAGACAAAGTCCAGGATGTGATAGTACAGAACCCTCTAGCAGGAAGTGACCACTGCTCACTGTGGTTCCTCCTCAACACAGGGAGGGAGTCTGCTAAGACAAGCACAAGATTGTTGGATTTCAGGAAGGCAGATTCTACCAGAATGGGCAGCATCCTAGAGGGGTATTTAGCTGAAATTAACACAGGGATGGACACTGAACAGAAGTGGCCAGTCATTAGGAAGGGGTTAAATGAGGCCACAAACATGTGTACCAAATCTCAGAGTAAGCAGTCCAGGTCAAAAAACCTAGCTGGCTCAGCAAGGAGGTGGAGGGGAAGGTGAGGGAAAAAAGATTGGTCTTCATTAAGTTCAAAAAATCTGGATGTGGGGAGGATAGAGAATTGTTCTCAAAGGCATCTAGGGAGGTGACCAGGTCAGTCAGGGCAGCCAAGGCAGCAAAGGAGCTGAAGTTGGCTCAGATGATCGGGGGGGAAGGGTTCTTTAAATACATAAGGGAGAAGAGGGGTTGCAGGATGACATTGTTACAATCGAGAGAGATGGAGGATGGGTGGAACAAGGGGAAGATCAGGCAGAGGCACTCAATGAGTATTTCTGCTCTATGTTCACAAAAGAAAGGGATGGCCCAATACTGCTGGGGAAAGAGGGCAAGGGTGGAGGGGGGACAGAGATAACAGATGAGGTCATCCAAGAGGATCAAGTTCTGAAGTGCCTTAAAGCCTTGGGGATGAACAAGGCATCAGGACAGGACGGTGTACACCCAAGGGTCCTGAAGAAACTGGCAGAGTTGTTGGCAGGCTCTCTGACAGACCTGTCCAACACCTTCTTGGAGATGGGGAATGTATCCAGGGACTGGAGGATGGCTCACATGGTGCCCCTTCACAATAGTGGACCCAAGGACCGACCTGGTAACTACAGACCAGTGAGCTTGACTTCCATAGTGGGGATTTTGATGGAGACCATTCTGAAGGAGAGGTTGATAACCTTTCTCAATAGCAATGGCCTGCAGGATGAGAGACAGCATGAGTTTGTCGTGGGAAGATCTTGCCAAACTAACGTGATCGATTTCTTTGACTGGGTCACTAGAGCAGTTGAAAAAGGCCACGCTGTGAATGTCCTGTATCTGGATTTCAGCAAGCCTTTCGACTCTGTGCCACACAAGAGGTTAATGAGCAATCTGAGGGACATGGGGGTTGGGGAAAATTGGTGGGGTGGGTTGAGAGCTGGCAGAAAGGCAGACAACAGAGGATAGCTGTAAGGGGGGAGACATCTAAGCTATGGGCAGTAACGAGTGGAGTACCGCAGGGTTCAGTGTTGGGCCCTGTTTTGTTCAATGTCTTCATTGACAACATTGCAGTGGGGGTCAAAAGTAAGATCTGCCTGTTCACGGACAACACTAAGATTTGTGCAAAAGTGGACAATGAGTAAGACAGGCAGGCACTCAGAGAGGATCTACATATAGCTAAACTTGAACACTGGTCTAGGGAGTGGCAGTTGGGGTTTAACGCTAAGAAGAGCAAAGTCATGCACCTTGGAGCCAGAAATCCCAAGAACATCTACTGGATGGGGGGAGTGCAGGTAATAGCTTCAGAGGAGAAAAGGGACCTGGGGATAATAGTCACAGTGCATATGAAGGTATCAGCACAATGTAGTAGGGCAGTAGCAAGGACAAATAGGATACTGGGGTGCATTGCCAAGGAGATCACCTCTCAAAAGGAGGAGGTCATACTGCCATTGTATAGATGATGAGGCCACACTTGGAATACTGTGTACAGTACTGGTGTCCATACCTCAAAAAGGATGTGAGATTACTAGAGGGGGTGCAGTGTAGGGCTACAAAAATAATAATGGGACTAGGGAGTTACCATAGGAGGAAAGGCTGAAGGTGCTCAACATGTACTTGCTGGAAAACAGAAGGGTAAGAGGGGACATGATAGAGACCTTCAAGTACTTGAAAGGCATAAACAAAGTCAGGGAGGGAGGATTGTTCCACTTAAAGGGGGAAGTGTCACTGGGGGCACAGTCTGAAGTTGGAAGGGGGAAGGTTTAGGAGGGAGATGAGGAGGTACTACTTTACAGAGAGAGTGGTGGCAGGTTGAAACACACTGCCGGATGAGTTAATTGCTCAAAGGACAGTGGATAGCTTTAAGCGAGGGTTGGGATAGAGTCAAGGGCAGGGTTAGTACAGACAAAAATACAAAAGGGGGGGAGACTGGGAAAGAAAAGGAAGGGAGAGGTTTGGGTGGGGGTTGGGCAGCCTTAGTGATATGAAACTAAGAGCTGCACAGTTGGGCAGACTTGATAGGCCTGTGGGCTTCTTTCTGCTGGCAATTTGGTATGTTTATATGTTTACCATGGACAGCCCAATGGAAGGTTTTCAGTGTAAAAAATATATACTTACTTCCATGTTATATAAAGAAAATGAAACATTGCAGAATAGAGTGTGTATACAAACAGAGATTAGTCTCTTAGAGCAGTTTATAGATAATGCATCTATGAATATATGCGAGCCTTCTTTTAAAGACAACCACAGACCAAGTTACAACTAGTTAGCATGTGAACACAACAGCTATTGAAGCAACCAACATACACTTAGATCAGGAGTTGGAACATCGGTGTACTGTCCAAGCCAGACCAACAAAAAGGAGGGGTGGATAGATATTCAACAGCACCCCGGTAGAGCTTCAAAACAGATATGGGCTACTAGAAACACTGGATAAGGAAGTAAATATTACTCCTGAGGGAGGTAGCTTTAAGCCAATAACTCATCATAAATTTGAAAATAAAAAAGGCCACACACCATTGCAACAGCAAAGAGCTTTCCCTGATCAGAAAAATACCCACACAAAGCTGGGTAGGGGCATTATGTGACAAAATAGGAAGAGATGGATATCAAATCCAGATGCAGAATTATACCCCAGTGGCTTTAAGCTTAGGGATATACTCCTCATAGGAGACTCAGTAACAAAGAGTACAGGTGCATCGATATGCAAGGATAGAAATGAATACACAACAGAGAGCACACTACATACCTGGAGCTAAAATAAGCAATGTTAGAACTATGTTAAATGGCTTATTGGCAAATGTTAGAGATCCACTTATACTCGTTCATATTGGGGTTAACGGCATAGGCAAAAGAAACCCAAAGGACATTTATGATGATTCTGAGGCAGCGGCCTCTGAGATTATAAATAGGGGAGGCGATCTCATACTGTTAGGGGTACTGCCAGTCAGAGGTTGGCATTATCAAAAAACAGGGAACTCAGAATGCTAAATAGCCGGTTATGGGAATGGTACATGGTAAGGGGTTATGGCTTCATTGATAACTGGAATAACTTTGGTGATGACAGACTAATGAGTCCTGATGGAATACATCTAAATAAAATGGGATCAAGAAGACGGTTCCAAACATTTCATGAGAACATCATTGCCCGTTTAAACATATAAAGGGGGGGGTCAGGGAGGAAAGCTTACACTCCACACATAACATACAGCAGACAAGGTTACCAGCAGCAGACAAAATAGGGTGGAAGAGCTTACCTATAAATGCCAGCAGTGTGACAAATACGTTTGAGGAGTTGAAATACACCCTGGAATCTCAGCACATTAACATCTGTGCTATTACAGAGACATGGTGGGATGCAAACTATAACTGGGAACAAGAGATAAAGGGCCAGATATTCAAAACTTTGCCCCTGGGCTAAGTTAACATTGCCTGGTGGGCAAACATAGCCCAGAGCACAAAGCAAGCCATGTTCAAAAGGAATAGCCCGGGGCAAACAGCTTCTGAATATAGCATGGGAATGAGGCTGTGCAAACTGGGCTGGGAGTGCAGGGCAAACATAGCCCTGGAATAAGACAGCACTGAATATAACAACCAGGAAGTGCAAACCACACCAACAACACAGTGCACAGCTATGTGAGGGCAGGTAGAGATGAACTATGTAGCCAATGTGTGTGCCAGCAAATGTGTGGACCCTATACAGCTGCAGGCAGCAGCAGATGTGAAAGAACAGTGATCAAAACTGTATAATATTCCCCGAACTGTTAGCGCTGCGCTAACACATTAGCGCAGCTTTAGCACGGAGCTAAGCTGTTTGCCCAGTGCAAACACATTTGCCCGGCGCTAACATTTGCCATATTCAAAAGTGACATGCAAATGAGCCTACTCAGGTAGTCACTGGACAAACAGCCAAATTAGCATCTCATTATTCCCTGATTTGCATGCAGTTTTGCCCAGCGTCACTTCACGGTCCCATAGCTCCACCTGTAGGCCAGTCTGGAAGTACAGGGACTGACCAGATCTGGCCGTAGCTCCACTTGTAGGTAGTCGCCAATGCATGATGGTTGCTGCAGGCTACATGTATGCAGTACAGCATAGCATTGTGTGCCCCAGGGAAAAACACAGCAGAGGCCCAGGCGGTGGTGGTGCTGCATGCAACCGTCACACTGTAGGCCATGCTACAGTGCACCGCAAACACTACAATAGCAAGGGGACCGGTAGTGTGAGGGACAAAGCAATGCCTATGGTATGTAGGACAGTGATGACCACTGCACTGTACACAGTGACAGGCCCAGCTTGCAGGTGATTACTGACAGTGGACAGTACTGTTTCACTGTAGTGTGCTCCACAAATGCTGCACCTGTGGCATGGGATGCTCACAGTGACATATACATGGCTGGCTATGTGTGCTGTGGCATCTGTACAGTTGTGCGGTATGTGGCTGGGGAGGCATGTAAGATCTGACAGGCACACAGGTGGTGGAGTATTCCCACTATTAGCCCATGTGCACTGCATGATGTAGCCCAGCCTTTTGGCTGTGGTGAGGTCTGGCCACCTGTACACCCTCCCCTTAATCGCCACTATACCCACAGTGCTGCATGTGTGTGCTGGCATTCGTTGGTCGCCACAGACATATGGTCTGCAGGTGTGTGCTGTATGGCCACACTACCATGATGTCCGCTGTGGGCCAGATCACCCCTTACTGTCTGTGCTAGGCTGGGACTGGTGGCAGCTGTTGGCATCATGGTGGTGCCATCAGTGTGCAGCATGTGTTCTACATGTCTGGCATTTTCTAAGTGTCATGATCATATGTTAGGGTTGCGCAAGCCACGCTAATCCCACACTAACACTGTGCAAAGCACCAATGTCGTGCAAAGCTGTTTGCCCAGGGTTAAGACCAGCTTTTCCTGGGCGGTAATTTGTACCGTGCTAAGGATCGCGCTATATCGCCCTAAACACCTTAGCACAGCGTTAGTCGCTGAATATCACATAGTGCCTGTATTCATGTTCACTTTGCACCTTGCATATAATTATGGTTTGCCTGGCACTAATGCAGTTTGCGTGCGCTATGTGACCCTATGAATATGGCAGACCCACGCTAATCCCACTCTAATCCCACGCAAACAGTTTGTGCACCACGCAAAGCTTTGAATATCTGGCCCAAAGGGTTTTAATCTGCTGACTAAATCAAAGCGTTATAGGATGGGTGGAGGAGTAGCTCTGTATGTAGCTGAAGACATATAGGTAGAAAAAGTGGCCGTTACTACACACCAGGTTGGACAAATTTGGATTAAATCAACTCCTAGAAAGTCCTCACAGATCCTCTTGGGGGTAGTGTATAGGCCCCTTTCCATTAGTAAGGAGGACAATACTGTCTTACAAAGCTTTATAACTGACCTTAACCCTGCGGATAGAATAATGATGGTAGGAGATTTTAACCTACCGGGGGTTGAATGGAATGTACAGAAAGGTTCTTGCAAAACAGAGGTCACTTAGTTGGATATTTTCAATCAGGTGGGCCTAGAACAAATTGTTAACCAAAAAACCAAGGCCGATAACACTCTAGGGGCCAGATATTCAAAGCTTTGCACCTGGCGCAAATCCATAACACTGGAATAGCGCTGGATTTGCACCAGGCTGCAATATTCAAAACCCCCATTAGTGCCGGTGCAGTGTGGTAACGCCGAGGCTAAAAAATAATAGTATTTAGAGGCGGGGTTAGGGGAGTGCCCATGAATGCCGGCAGCACGGCACATTCAAAGTTAAAGAGCTGCACTGCAGGCATTAGTGTGACCTGTATCGCAGCGCTAAGTACCACTGACAAAAATCCAGCGGTAATGCAGCACTGCCCCCCCACACACACACACATTGTGGACCCCACAGAGCTGCGGTGAAATACATAGTGTTCCCTGGTAGTCCAGTGGTCCCCCTGCCCCCCCTCAACTCCCGACCCTGTCCTTCGATGTAAGAATTAATTGTCCCTGGTAGTCCAGTTGTCCCTCCACCCCCCCAGCACAACTCCCAGCACCTGGAGCCGTGGTGAATGTCATAGTTTTCCCTGGTAGTCCAGTGGTCCCTCCACCCCCCATCATGACTCCTGACACCCGGAGCAGCGGTGAATGTAATAATTTTCCTTGGTAGTCCATTGGTCCCCCCAACCCCCAGCATGACTCCCGATGCCTGGAGCCATTGTGAAATACATATATTCTCTGGTAGTTCAGTGGTTACCCCACACCCCAGCACGACACCCAACATCCGGAGCCACGGTGAATGTAATAATTTTCCCTGGTAGTCCAGTGGTCCCCCCACCCACAGCATGACTCCCTACTCCCATTCTAAAATACAAATGTATTTCCCAGGTAGTCTAGTGGTCCCCCCACCCAGCAGTGATGCCTCCGCTCATCTGAAGACAACTCCACAAACAGAGCCGGCGACCGGGCTCAGCCCTCCTCTCACCACAATGGCCTGCCACCGACTGAGGTATGAATGAGCTGAGGCGTCACTGCTGGATGGGGGGACCACTAGACTATCAGGGAAATATGTTTGTATTGTAGAATGGGTCGGGAGTCGTGCTGGGGTGGGGGACCACTGGACTACCAGGGAATATATGTATTTCACTGTGGCTCCGGGCATCGGGAGTCATGCTGGGGTGTGGAGACCACTGGACTACCAGGAAAAATTATGACATTTACTGTGGCTCCGGTGTTGGGAGTGGTGCTGCGGGGTGGGGGACCACTAGAACACCAGGGAAATACTTGAATTACCACGGCTACGGGGTCAGGATCATGCTTGGGGTGGGGGACCGAGAACACCAGGGACATTCTTTAATTACAGCAGCTACAAGGGTCGGGGATTGTGCTTGTAGGTAGGGACCACTAGAACAGGGACATTCTTTAATTACAGCAGCTACAAGGGTCGGGGATTGTGCTTGTGGGGTAGGGGACCACTAGAACAGGGACATTCTTTAATTACAGCAGCTACAAGGGTGGGGATTGTGCTTGGGGGTGGGGACCACTAGAACAGGGACATTCTGTAATTACAGCAACCTACGGGGGTTGGGGATCATGCTTGGGGGTGGGGGGCACTAGAACAGGGACATTCTTTAATTACAGCAGCTACAAGGGTCGGGGATTGTGCTTGTGGGGTAGGGGACCACTAGAACAGGGACATTCTTTAATTACAGCAGCTACAAGGGTGGGATTGTGCTTGTGGGGTAGGGGACCACTAGAACAGGGACATTCTTTAATTACAACAGCAACCAGGGGGTCGGGGATCATGCTTGGGGTGGGGGCACTAGAACAGGGACATTCTTTAATTACAGCAGCTACAAGGGTCGGGATTGTGCTTGTGGGGTGGGGACCACTAGAACAGGGACATTCTTTAATTACAGCAGCTACAAGGGTCGGGGATTGTGCTTGTGGGGTAGGGGACCACTAGAACAGGGACATTCTTTAATTACAGCAGCTACAAGGGTCGGGGATTGTGCTTGTGGGGTAGGGGGACCACTAGAACAGGGACATTCTGTAATTACAGCAACTACGGGGGTCGGGGATCATGCTTGGGGGGGGGGCACTAGAACAGGGACATTCTTTAATTACAGCAGCTACAAGGGTGGGATTGTGCTTGTGGGGTAGGGGACCACTAGAACAGGGACATTCTTTAATTACAGCAGCTACAAGGGTCGGGGATTGTGCTTGTGGGGTAGGGGACCACTAGAACAGGGACATTCTTTAATTACAGCAGCTACAAGGGTCGGGGATTGTGCTTGTGGGGTAGGGGGACCACTAGAACAGGGACATTCTTTAATTACAGCAGCTACAAGGGTCGGGGATTGTGCTTGTGGGGTAGGGGGACCACTAGAACAGGGACATTCTTTAATTACAGCAGCTACAAGGGGGGATTGTGCTTGTGGGGTAGGGGACCACTAGAACAGGGACATTCTGTAATTACAGCAGCTACGAGGTGGGGATTGTGCTTGGGGTGGGGGCACTAGAACAGGGACATTCTTTAATTACAGCAGCTACAAGGGTGGGGATTGTGCTTGTGGGTAGGGGGGACCACTAGAACAGGGACATTCTTTAATTACAGCAGCTACAAGGGTGGGGATTGTGCTTGTGGGGTAGGGGACCACTAGAACAGGACATTCTTTAATTACAGCTACAAGGGTGGGGATTGTGCTTGTGGGGTGAGGGGACCACTAGAACAGGGACATTCTTTAATTACAGCAGCTACAAGGGTCGGGGATTGTGCTTGTGGGGTGGGGGACCACTAGAACAGGGACATTCTTTAATTACAGCAGCTACAAGGGTCGGGGATTGTGCTTGTGGGGTAGGGGGACCACTAGAACAGGGACATTCTGTAATTACAGCAGCTACAAGGGTCGGGATTGTGCTTGTGGGGTAGGGGACCACTAGAACAGGGACATTCTTTAATTACAGCAGCTACAAGGGTCGGGGATTGTGCTTGTGGGGTAGGGGACCACTAGAACAGGGACATTCTTTAATTACAGCAGCTACAAGGGTGGGGATTGTGCTTGTGGGGTAGGGGACCACTAGAACAGGGACATTCTGTAATTACAGCAACTACGGGGGTCAGGGATCATGCTTGGGGGTGGGGGCCACTAGAACAGGGACATTCTGTAATTACAGCAGCTACAAGGGTCGGGGATTGTGCTTGTGGGGTAGGGGGACCACTAGAACAGGGACATTCTGTAATTACAGCAGCTACAAGGGTCGGGGATTGTGCTTGTGGGGTAGGGGACCACTAGAACAGGGACATTCTGTAATTACAGCAACTACGGGGTCGGGGATTGTGCTTGTGGGGTAGGGGACCACTAGAACAGGGACATTCTGTAATTACAGCAACTCACGGGGTCGGGATCATGCTTGGGGTGGGGGCACTAGAACAGGGACATTCTGTAATTACAGCAGCTACAAGGGTCGGGGATTGTGCTTGTGGGGTAGGGGACCACTAGAACAGGGACATTCTTTAATTACAGCAGCTACAAGGGTCGGGATTGTGCTTGTGGGGTGGGGACCACTAGAACAGGGACATTCTTTAATTACAGCAGCTACAAGGGTCGGGATTGTGCTTGTGGGGTAGGGGACCACTAGAACAGGGACATTCTGTAATTACAGCAACTACAGGGGTCAGGGATCATGCTTGGGGGTAGGGGGCACTAGAACAGGGACATTCTGTAATTACAGCAGCTACAAGGGTCGGGATTGTGCTTGGGGGTGGGGACCACTAGAACAGGGACATTCTTAATTACAGCAGCTACAAGGGTCGAGGATTGTGCTTGTGGGGTAGGGGACCACTAGAACAGGGACATTCTGTAATTACAGCAACTACAAGGGTCAGGGATCATGCTTGGGGTGGGGGCCACTAGAACAGGGACATTCTGTAATTACAGCAGCTACAAGGGTCGGGATTGTGCTTGTGGGTAGGGGGACCACTAGAACAGGGACATTCTGTAATTACAGCAGCTACGAGGGTCAGGGATCATGCTTGGGGTGGGGACCACTAGAACAGGGACATTCTGTAATTACAGCAACTACGGGGTCAGGATCATGCTTGGGGGTGGGGACCACTAGAACAGGGACATTCTGTAATTACAGCAGCTACAAGGGGTCGGGATTGTGCTTGGGGTAGGGGGACACTAGAACAGGGACATTCTTTAATTACAGCAGCTACAAGGGTCGGGGATTGTGCTTGTGGGGTAGGGGGACCACTAGAACAGGGACATTCTGTAATTACAGCAACTACGGGGGTCAGGGATCATGCTTGGGGGGTGGGGGGCACTAGACTATACCTCTCAACCTTCTGCCTCATAAATCAGGGACAAGGCTTAAAATAATCAGGGACTAAGGACCAAACTCAGGGACACATCTTCAAACTTGATGATATCCACTCAGGAAACTGGTAGAATATGGGGCATAATGCAAAATGCATTTTCTAAGGAAGAACACCTCTTCAACTTTAATGTTTGACATTATTTGTGCTTCCAACTCCCACTGTTTGGTCATGGAAACACAATATTTAGGAGGGACAGAGTACAATTTTGAGGCAAAATCCGGGACAGCTGAGAGTTATGAACTAGACTACCAGGGAAAAATAATGTTATATGGTGGAATGGGGGTCGGGAGTTATGCTTGGGGGTGAGGGGTCCACTAGACTACCAGGGTCAGTTGTGCTTATCAAGCATACGTATGCATGGGTGTGTTGTATGCACTCATATCTCCTGACTGTCCCTACTATTCAGGGTGGTCCCTGATTTAGCCTCCTAATGTTCCTCTGTCCCTCACAGAATTTGTGTTACTGTGTCAGAACAGTGGGGATTAACCTCACACATTCATGCCATACATGACTGTTACAGACCAGTTCTGCTTCTGAAACTGCTTCTTAATACACATCCCCTTATTCTATCAGCATTTTAAGTACATATCTCTTAAATTGTGTCCCTGATTATGGGTCTTTGTCCCTGATCCTTTGAAACCTTGTCCCTTCTCAGGAGGCAAGGAGTTGTGAGGTATGTATGCTCCGACTGTTCCTGCCACCACACAGTTCCTGCTGCTTTCAGCCTGTACTTCTATTCCGACCAACAGGGGATGCTGTGGGCATGCCTTTGCCTGCAACGTCCTGCCTGTACTTCCATTCCTACTAATAGGCAGTGCTGTGTGCTCCATGCAGTAGCACCGGGCTAACTGCATGGTAATGTATGCTAAGCAGCACATAATGAGGTGCAAATGTGCCCGTTTGCCCACAGATTACCTAAGTAGGCTCATTTGCATGGGAGCTTTGAATATAGCACCCCTTTGCCCCTGGCTAACCCATTTGCACTGGGCTAATGTGTTAGCACTGTGCAATGGTGTTAGCCCGGAGCAAACCTTACTTCAGCATAGCACAATTTTGCAGTGTGTGGCTTACATTGTTGTTTGCAGTAGATGTCAGATATCTCTGTGCAATCACACATGATGTTCTCCACCTGCAACACTGGCTTGCTCCAGAGTCTAATGAGCTGCAGTTGCAGTGTGTACTTCCTGTTGCTATATTCAGTGCTGTCTTATTCCTGGGCAATTTTTGCCCTGCACTCCTGGCTCTGTTTGCCTGGCTTCCTTTGCTTGCTATATTCAGCTGGTCTTGCACCGGGCTATTTCCTTTTGAATATAGCTTGCTTTGTGCTCCGGGCTAAGTTTGCCCGCTGGACAGTGCTAATTTAGCCCTGGGGCAAAGTTTTGAATATCAGGCCCTAGATGTGGTCCTTACTAATATTAAGGATCACATAGCGAAGTCACTTTCCCTTTAGGAGATCGCGACCATTATATGGTTAAATTTACCATTAAGGATCCAAATACACAACAGCTGGGGGAAACTACCATATTAGATTTGAACAAAACAACTTTCCAAGTGATGAAACAAATACTAGCAAGCTAGAATTGGAGACAGGAGTTTAAGGATAAAGACATCTCACGCATGTGGAACTCCTTAGTTGGAAAATTAGATCACTGCGTAAAAGAACATGTACTCATTAAAAGGAAGTACCATAATAGAGCCAACACACCATGCTGGCTAAACTTTAAAATAAAACGGATGATCAAAAAGAAACAAAAACTATTCAGATCATTAAGGGGAAACAACAGTAAGGTATGTAGGTTAAGATTTAGAAACCTCCTAAAAAAAGTGAAGAAAGAAATTAGAAAAGTCGAAGCCGATTACAAAGTTCAATTAATAACCAGAACAAAGGACAACTATAAAGCTTTCTGTACTTACATAAATAAACGAGCATTTGGTAATGCCGAATGTTTGCTTGCTGGCATTAGCAGTGGAAGTGCAGGAGTTAGACAGATGCAGTATAGGAATGGCATTGAAGTATTGAACTGACGTCAACCCCACCCTCACTCTGCAGAGCTGAACAGGCATTGGGGCGTGCCTTTGGGTCATCGCCCATGACGGTCATGATTTTCACCTCACTCTACCCTTCAGACACTGACAAGTGTTGAAGTGTGCCTTGGGGTGTTTGGACTTTACATTCACTTCATTCCATAAGGAAATAAGCTGAAATAGGTGCAGTACAGGAGAATGGGGTGAACTATGAGGGCAAACGGTCCAGGGCACACCTCGATGCCTGTCACTGGCTGCAGGGTGGGGGTTGGGGTGAAATGGCATGAGCATTACTGTCAGCAATCCTGAGTCACACCCCTGATGCCTGTCAGTCCCTACAGGGTAGGGCGTTATGGTCGAAAACCCTAACGCCCTTGGCGTTTCTTGGTATTTTTGCTCCAAGTTTTCCACATGGGTTTTTTGTGACCCCACTGCATGAACAGTGATACTATCAGTTCGTTAGGTGAAAGATGATTTTGCAGAGCGATGGCACCATTTAGCGCCACAGGTGCAATAACACATTTTGAACAGGATGTGAAAAGTGACAGGTGTTCTGTTCATGAGGAGGTGTGAAAAATGGCATTGTTGAAAATCTGGAGTGAAAATATACAAAAACTGGTGAAATTATGAGCGTGCGTAGAAACTGCGCAATGTACACCCGTAATGTAAGTAGTTTGGGGATTTTTTACAGCAGATTTTCAACATAGGCATTTTGGGACCTCTGCTCTTGAACAGTGTCACTGTAATTTTCATAATCAGTCCCGAACACTAATTTCCTACAGCGACCACGCTATTCTGCGCCGGAAGTGCGAAAACACATTTCGGCCAGGGTGTGAAAAATGACAGCTGTACTGTTCATAAGGAGGTGTGGAAAAATGTCAACTTTGAAAATCTGGACTGAAAATATTACAAAGTTGTGAACTTACGAGGGTGCGTGGAAATTGCGCAATGCATGCTTGTAACAGAGTCATTTTATGGACTTTTTTCACCAAATTTTCAACATAGCCATTTTCACACCTCTGCTCATGACCAGTGTCACTGTGATTTTCTTAATGTGTCCTAAACATTGATTACACACACCAACCGTGCTAATGTGCGCTACATGTGCGAAAACACATTTTTGGCAAGATATGAAAAATGACAGCTATACTGTTCATAAGGAGGTATGGTAAAATGACAATGTTGAAAATATGGAGTGAAAATATTAAAAATTATCAAAGTTATGAGCGGGCGCAGGAACTGCACAACTCACCCTCGTCAAACAGTCATTTTTGGGAATGTTTTCACCAAATTTTCAACATAGGGTTTTTGGGGGCCTACCTCAGGAACTGTGACACTGTCATTTCATTACTCAATCCCAAAAGGTGGTTCCATGCAGTGACTGCAAAATCACCTTTTGGGACCGAATAACAAAATGACAGTGACTGAGTTTATGAGGAAGGGCCCCAAGAACCCCATGTTGAAAATTTAGTGAAAAAATTCCCACAAATGGCTGAGATATGCACCAAAGTTGAAAACCCCCCATTTATGCCATTATACTGCTTACTGGCATTTCTTCAGTTCGAGGTCAGCTTTATAGAGTGCAGATGTGTTCCCAGTCCACTAAAGATCATCGTGCCAGACTCCAGAGGTAAATATGGGGTCGAGGGGGGTGTGGGGAGGTGGGTGCGGAGAGGGTGGGCGCAGGTTGGGGAGGGGGTGAGAGTCAATGGGGGACTTTTTATTTTACACGTGTTTTTTTAGACTATGCAGGACTTTTTCCAGGCTATGGTGGGCTCCCAGCATGGCGGCTGGAAGTTTTTTTGGGGGAAGGCAGTGGAGCTGATAGGGGATTGGGCACCCCCATCGGCCATACTGACTTCTGCCATGCTGGGGTGGGCTCCCAGTGTGGCACCTGGAAGTCTGGTTTTGGGGGGGTACAGTGGAGCCTACTGGGGATTGGGCACCCCCATTGACCATATGAGCTTTTGCCATGCTGGGGTGGGCTCCCAACATGGCACCTGGAAGTCTGTTTGGGGGGGCATTGGAGCCGATGGTGGATTGGGCACCCCCGTCGGCCATACGGTGTGCAGGTAGGGAGCGCATGAGCACACTGGGGTGGGCTCCCAGCATGCTACTTGGGTGTTTGTTGGGGGGAAGTAGAGAAAAACAGAGCTGGAGGCACTTTGCATGCTCCAGACACCAGTATGTACATTGCCTGCCAATGGCAGTATGCAAATTGCCTACACTTTACCACCACTGATTGCAGTAGTCTTTTGCTTTCAGCTATATGCCACTGCATCTGAACTGCTGTCATAAACAGCTCGGACATTTATTGGTGGTGTGAGGCAACGACTGCAAGAAGGAGCAGGGCATTGGAAGGGGGGTGGCACACCTACGAAAATTCATATGGTGGCACTATGTTTCTGGCACATGCTTGCAAGCAAACATAAAAAAGGAGGTAATTCCATAGGCCCACTGCTAAGCCCAGATGTATCAATGGCAAATACCAATAGGGAGATGGCAGATATACAAAACAAGTATTTTGCAATGGTTTTCAGTAACACCAGTGATCAGGGTGATAGATCCCCCAATTAACTATTTCACAGTGGCCAATTCATATTGATCTAATGGATATAAGGAAGAGATTATACTCCCTGGACCCTTACAAATCTCATGGACTTGACGAGCTCCTCCCCAGACTGCTAAAGGAATTTGCAGACATATTAGCACCCCCCCATAAGCCATATTTTTCAATGTTTCTTTGACAGAGGGGAAGTAGTTGACTCATGGAGGAAAGCTACTGTAATTTCATTATTTAAGAATGGCGATAGAAAAACCCCTTCAAATTACAGACCAATTAGCTTGGCAAGTTTCCTGTGTAGAATCTTGGAGGGAATAATCAAGGAATATGTTATCAGCTTTAACCAAAAAAAGCACTTGGGAAATGCTTCACAGCATGGCTTTGCAAAAGGGAGATCCTGTGTGACAAATATGTTAGAGTTTTACGACAGGATAAGCCAAAGCATGGACAGAGGTAGGTCAGCTAATGTGGTATTTTTGGATTTCACAAATGCTCTCAATAAGCTGCCACTTCGGGAGCTTATACAGGTAATAAAAACAACAGGCATCCATGGCAATACAGTGTCATGGATTCACGGATGACTGGGAGACAGAAAAAAACAGGTCGGTATTAAGGGAGTGTTGTCAGACTGGACCCAAATAATGAGTAGAGTACTGCAGGGCTCTGTATTGGGTTCATGCCTTTTTAACATCTATGTAACCTCCGCTCACTCCTTTCTCGGACTAGGCTTGATTCCTATGAGATTTTCTTTACTCCGCTGGCAACAGTTGAGCAGAGGGTGGCAAATAATACGATTTTGACTTCTCTTAAGTCTTTGGCCCAGTGTCTAGTATCTCTTAATATTCCCATAGGCTCAGATCTGGGCCAGCCGGTGCTCCTTAATCCCAATATTAAGCTGGACAACTCATGGCTTACCCCTGAGTGGCTCCCTCAGCTTACGGAGGCCAGATTGGAGCACTTTTATAACCAGAGTTCCCTTCTCTCGTCTGCTGAAATAATTAACAAGTTTGGTATTGCTGGGAAACAAGTCTTTAAAGTATTTCAAATACGACATCTTATTGCTGTGAGATATGGCCTCTCCTTTATTGAAACCAAAGCCTACCCCTTTCTCTCTCTCAGATTATTGATCTGGCTTCCCAACCTCATTCTATCTCACTAATTTACTCTTTCCTTTTAAATTATAAATCCCCCGAGAGAGTTGAGGGCTCTACTGTCTGGACACATTTGCTGCCTGAGGCTACTCTAAATTGGCCCCGTATTTGGAAAGACCTTCATAAATATCATACACAAGATAGACTAAAGCTAACTCAGTACTATATTATAAATAATTTGTATTATACCCCCCTAAAACTCTTTAAGCTTAAAAAACTTCCCCATCCTACTTGCTCCAGGTGTAACCAAGCAGAGGGGAATCTCCTTCATGTATTCTGGGCCTGTAACAAAGTTGCTCCCTTGTGGACCCTTATCCAGGACAATCTAGACCCCCTTCTGGGCCTGTCAAATTACTTTATTCCAGAGATCTGTGTCCTAGGTGACTACTCCCCTATAGATAGTATGGAGCGTCGTTACCACATTGCCCTGGTATCTATGGCAGCAAAGAAGCTGGTCCTAAGGCACTGGACTGATCAACTGCCCCTGACCTATGCAGAGTGGCTGACTGAGCTCTCAGGCCTTCTTCAATCGGAGAGCTTAATTGCCAGCTTGCATCGTCGTGCAGATTTATTCCAAAAGAGATGGGGTAAATTGCAGGCACTTTGTTTGTACCAATAACTCTATGACCTGATCTCTGTAGTTTGCTCAGAAAGAGCTGTTTTGATTATTGTTTCTACTTAGTTACTTTAAAAACAGTAACCTTATCTATTATGGATGGATGGTGGACAACTCCAATCTACCGACATTCTCTTATAAACAATAGGCACACCAGTATATGGGGTGAGGGAGGGGATGAGTCTGAAGGGGTTGGGGTAGGGGAAGTTGGTGGTTTTTGGGGGTTGTTTGTACCCAAATATATTTTCTTATTTTCACTGTTTGATTTGTTTTGTATGTCTTGTTATCTGAAACTTTAATAAAATTAAATTTCAAAAAATCTATGTAACCTCACTCCAATATGAGCATGGTAGCATGTGAATGACCAAGTTCACAGATAACTGCCAGTTGGGGGCTGAGGTATTGGACCAAAGAGACCATGGATCTGTACAGGAGGCCCTAGACCACATAGAAGAGTGGTGTAATACATCTAAACTCACCTTAAACCCTGACAAATGCATAGTCATGCATTTGGGCTGAAACAATCCCAGTCACACATACTATATTGGTAACACCTCTCTTAGATCAGTGACAGAAGAAAAAGATCTAGGAATCACCATTACAAACGATCTGAAATTTAAGACCCATTGCATTAATGTGTATAAAAAAAAGCAAATGGGGTTTTAAACAAGCAGAGACAAGGAAGTCGTGGTCCCTCTATACAGATCATTGGTGAGGCACATACTTGAGTACGGAGTGGGGGTATGGTCACCACATCATTGGAATGAGATAGATAGGCCAGAGAGGATTCCGAGGAGAGCAACATGCTCTATGAGAGGTATGGAAGATAAGGATTATAACACTAGGTTGGGGGAATTGAACCTGTTTTCTCTGGAGTTTAGAAGGCTAAGAGGAGATCTGTCTCTGTTGTTTAAAGCACTGATAGGCCAAGACCTTTGGGAGTGGCTGGGATTAATATTCCGCAGTCAAACTAACTCCACCAGAGCACATTCACTGCAGCTTAGTGGGAAAAATTGCACAACATGGCAGCATAAAAGATGGTTTAATCAAAGGGTGGTCTCGATGTGGAACTCATTGCCCAAGGAAGTAGTATGTAGTACATCACTGGGAACTTTTAAAATTAAATTGGACAACTTACACAAATTGGGTGTATTATAAATTAGATGTTGCGAGTGTAACGGACATAAGTCTCTTTTTAGCTCTGTATATACCTATGTTACCTATGTTAGAGAGATCCATCCAGGATCTGCCTATTACTATTGTTAGGGAGATCCATCCAGGATCTGACAATCCCTATTGTCAAAGGAATCTATACAGGTATGGGATCCACCTATCCCAATTGTCAAAATGATCCACCCAGGATCTCCATTACTATTGTCAAAGGGATCTATCCAGGAGATGCCTGTCCTATTTTTTAATTGGATCCATCCAGGATCTGCCGGTATGTGTTGCTGATGGGAGCCATCCAGGATCCACCCATCCCGATTGTCTTAAGAATCCATTCAAGATCCACACCCCTATTGTAATAGGGATTTGTCCAGGATCTGCCTAACCCTACTGTCAAAGGATTTGTCCAGGATCTGCCAGTACCTATTGTAAAAAGGGATCTGCCCAAGACTTTCATGTCCCTGTTGTCAAAGGGATCTGTCCAGGATCTGACAATACATATTTTCAAAGGGATCTGTCCAGGATCTGCCTGTCACTGTTGTAGAAGGATCCTCCAAGGATGTGCTTATCCCTACCATCACAGGAATCCATTCACAATCCCCCTGTCCCTATTGTCAAAGAGATCTGTCCAAGATCTGCTAAGTGACTATTGTTAAATGGATCCATCCATGATCTGTCTGTTCCTCCATCACTATTGTCAATGAGCTCCATCCAGTAAATATCAGTGTCAGTGGCTCAGCAGGTAGCACACGCACATCTGAGGCCGGGAGATCAGAAGTCTGT
Source organism: Neoceratodus forsteri (assembly GCA_016271365.2). Classification (NCBI taxonomy): domain Eukaryota; kingdom Metazoa; phylum Chordata; order Ceratodontiformes; family Ceratodontidae; genus Neoceratodus; species Neoceratodus forsteri. The sequence goes on along the minus strand of CM028130.1, from coordinate 38,845,092 downwards.
GGGTTCTATCCCCACACCAGGCACTTGGGTTAAATCCTGATACTGACACTGTAGTGCAGCATGAGGGGGGTGATGCACTCCTGGGATGCTGTCTTTCAGATGAGACATAAAGCTGAGGTCCCATCTGCCTGCTCTGGTGGTAGTAGGGATGTGCAAAAAAAAATAATTCTGGCAGTGGAATTTTGGCGAAAGTGCCAATTTTGCTTCCACAAAAGTCTGGAAATCATTTTTGGAACTTTTGCAGAAATTCCACCTTAAAACTGCGGAATAAATATACAGACTGTGGGTTAATTTATTAAACTGCCGGAAAATGATCCACAGAAAGGATCACTGCCAGTGGTTAGTTCTGAGGCTCTTTTTAACCACAGTTTAATTCATTAATCCACCACCCACTGATCAGGGGTCCCAGTAAATAAATAAATTCCTCTAATACCTTCCTCAGACCTTCCTGGGTTCTAGCGGCTACCCCACCCACTGATCATGGCCCCCCAAAACATTTCATTTCCCTAATGCCTAGCGGACACCCCTACCTATCCTGGATTCAATACTAAAAAAAAAACAGCCATCAGTCCACCGACTCATCCCCCTCTATTCCCAGTATTCCCTGGTGTCTAGTGGACCTCCCCATCCACAATCCCTTACAAAAAAGTAATCCCAATTCCCTGGCATCTGGTGGACCCCCACACCCTAACAGTTCATCTGCCACCACCCCGCTCCCCCTGCCCTGCCCCTGAGTGCCCTCCATTCTCCTCCATTACCAGTGGCCCACTGAGTTGTCAGTGAATGACCGTATGGTTGCACAAGCAGGCACTCATTCACTGGCAATTCATTAAACTGTGGATAGAACAAATTATGCAGTTTATATGCATTTTTCCACAGTTCGAAAGAAAAGTCCACAGAACTCGGTGAAAATCCACAGAAAGTCCCAGTTTTGTCAATTGTGAAAGTTCTGAAAGTTCCTCAAAATTTCCAAAATTTCGTGGAAGTTCCACGAAAGCAGGATTCAGAACTTTCGCCCACCCCTAGGTAGTAGTTCAGGTGAATATTAAAGATCCCACTGCACTTCTCGAAAAGAGTAAGGGAATTTCCCTGGTGCCCTGGCCAAATTTCCCCCAATTCACTAAAAATACCACCAACAGCTTAATCTGGTTCTAGGTCAGTTGGCATTCACCTGTAACCCCCCCTCCCTTGGGTCATGCCTGAAAGTAGGCAGAATTTGTCTAGTGCACTTACCAGGTCAACACAAACTAAATAAAAATAAAATAAAATCATCCCATCCATGTTGTCAAAGGGATCTGTTCAGGATCTGCCTGTCCCTATTGTCAAAAAATAATCTAGGTTTCCCCATATCCCTATTGTCAAAGGGCTCCATCCTGAATCTGCCTGTCACAATTGTCAAAGGGATGTCCAGGATCTGTTCATCCCTATTTTAGAAAGGATCCACCCAGGATCTCCCCATCCCTATTCTCAAAGGGATCTGTCAAGGATCTGCCTGTCCCTATTTTCAAGAGAACCAGCCATGATCTACTTGTCCCTACTGTTAAACAAGTCATCCAGGATTCACTGTCCCTATAATCAATGGGATCTGTCCATGACCTACCTATCTCTATTGCCTGATGGATACATCTAGAATCTGCCCATCCCTATGGGGTATGGGCAGATTCTAACCATGATCTGTCCATCCCTTTTATTAAAGGATCCATTCTGGATCTGCCCATTCTTAATGTCAAAGGGATCCAACCATGATCTGACCATCCATACAGTCAAAAGGATCCATTCTGATTCTCACGCACCTTTTGTCAATTGGATCTATCCAGGATACCCCCCATCCCTATTGTCAAAGGGATCTGTTCAGGATCTGCTCATCCCTTTTGTCAAATGAATCCATCCAGGATCCACCATCCCTGTTGTAAAAGTGATCTATCCAGGGTCTGCATATCCATATTGCTAAAGCTATCCATCAAGGAGATCCACCTGTTCCTACTGTCAGTGAGATCCATCTAGGAACTGCCCATTCATATTGTCAAAAAGATCTACAGTATTTAGGATTCCACATCTTTTTTGTCAATGGGATACATCTAGGATGTTCTCACTTCCCAACGTCAAAGCGGGCAATCCATGATCTCTCCATCTCTATTGCCAAAGGGATCCTTACAGGATCTGCCTGTTCCTGTTGTCAAAAGGATCAGTCCATGATCCATCCACCCCTATTGCCAAACTGATCTGTTCAGGATCTACCTATCCCTATTGTTAAAGGGATCCACCAATGATCTAAAAATTCCTTTTGGCAAGGGGATCTGTCCAGAACCTGCACATTCCTATTGTCAACGTTATCGACCAATGATCCATCTATCCATCTTGTAAGAAGGATCTGTCTATAATCCACCCATCCCTATTAACAAAAGGATCTGTCCAGAATCTATACATTCCTGTTGTCAAAGTATCAGTCCATGAGCTGCCCATCCCAATTGTCAAAGGGATCCATCTAGGATCTGCCTTACCCTTTAGTTCCTGTGCCCCCTAACAGCTAGACTGCTCACATCTGCCATGTGTCTGCCCTGCCATGTGCCTGTCCCCTTAACCTGTGGCCCTCCATGAGATCTTAACAGCTTAACTGTGCCATGTGCCTATGCCCTGTCAGCCACTGAGTGCTATGATAGCTGTGAATGGCTAACTAGTACTGCTCCTTCGAAACCAAAGCTGCATACAAAATGTTAATTGCAGTTCAAAAAGGCAACAAATCCATATTATTCTGACTCACAGTGTTTACATCAGTGAAATCATGAATTGTAAACCTTCACTGGCAGACAGTATTAATTAATTCATACTGCCTTTCATGAATCACATGTATGCCAGCCCCTCTAATGCATGAAAATCTCAATTAGTTATTTACTGTTGTTAATTAGTTTGTTTGCATTCAGTTTTCATTTTCTTTTTCACTTTCTATAGCCACTCTGATTTACTTCTTTTTCTACTGAAGGTCCAAGGGCATGTTTGGGAGAGAATCTCGCTCGGATGGAGCTCTTCATCTTCTTCACGGAGCTACTGAGGCACTTTGAGTTCTTCTGGCCTGATGACACCACAGAGCCTGACCTCACTCCAGTGTTTGGGGAAACACAGTCACCACGCCACTTCACAGTTGGCCTCAGAATTAGGAAGGGCTAAAGGTGTTCACAGAATGGAAGGTGTATGTTGCTAGGCTAAAACAGAGAAATGTCTGTCCAGATAACAGCAAGACCTCTGAAACCCTCTTGTGGCACTTAAAGAAAATTGTCAGTCCTCACAGTTTTATAATATCCTCTATGGATTCTACACCAGAGCAGGGCACAATGGGGAATTCCACTGGCAAAATTTAGGTGGGAAGGCAATTCTGTCTCTAAAATGCTTTTTGGAATTTTTCAGTAAATGCATCAGAATTCTGCAACTATATTTTCAGTTATATTTTATCAGATGTTTCACTTTCAGTATAAATTGATACAGCAGAGATATATTTGGTATAGGAATGCAATGAAACATACATTGAGATGCAGATAGAATGGCAGGGTGGTGACTGGTAATCTGCAAGCGTTTCCATTTCCACATAGCAGGGTTATCCAGTTATTAAACCACATATTTAACAAAGGGCTGTATGTAGCCTCAAACTGGGACCTCAGTTGTATGCATTTGAGCTATAATTCAGAAAGAAAGTTTAATACCAAGGTTTATAGGGTGAAAGCAGGCATAGAATTGACCCCCCCATCATTTCAGTGGTAAAAATATAATCCACCTCCCTACAATATGTGTAAATTTTATATTTAAATTCAGTTTTAGCTTTAGTACAGTATTAATAGCTGTAGGTGTAACCCTATTTCATAGGCCTACCATGCTTTGTGTCACTCTCAATATTTCAGGTTTATGTATTTCTAACTTCCGAAACACATTTGGATCAAAATCAGTTGTACCGGACAGCACAGTCCCAAGGCAGTACAATGCATAACCATTACAGTTAAAGCCCACGCACCTCAGTAACTTATTAATTACTTTTTTAACACTTGGCAACTTGGAGCATTTCTTTAAACTTGGAAGGTTTTCCTTAAAAGACAACTTAGTGAGCTACACAAAACTTGATGTTGTAGTAGCAGCAGTGGTTGAGAGGGCTACAGGACAGAAAACTCCTTTGTTGCCCTCACTAGTGTAAACACCCAATCTATGGCACTACCATCATCCAGCTTGGCAGCATCTTAGAAAGATGAAACAAGAGGATGTTTAGAAAAGATGGGAACCTGCCGTTATGCCTCACAGTATCATATGTAGTAGTCATTTCAGTACATCCCAACCACTGGAAGGACATTCTACTTTCTCCAAACCTACAAATCTTAGCACAGACAGATTGCATTACATTTCTTTAAAATGTCTATTGAACAGGAATCATCCCTCCCCCCGATGTCTCCTACATTCATTCAAGTGGATTCTAAGTGGCCAGTAGGTAGGCTATATTATAAATTGTTTGTCACTATTTTTTTTTTTAATTGGCATTATTACAGTGACATCTGTGATGGAGAAAGCTCTCTTTAAAATGTTGTAGCAGGTATATTTTGGCAAGGGAGTAGTTTATGTGTATGTGCATTGAGCTGTTAAATAAAGATTGTCATATGGATAATAAGCTGTATGAAATCAGATGTGATTACGTATACCTTATCTTTGTATATATTATAATAGATCCTGAGGAAGTGGTGGGATCACCACAAAACATTGATTACTTAGTGTAACATATTGTAGTTTTTTGGCATTAAATTAAGACTTAATCATTTACACGGTCTCCATTTCTGATTGGTATAGTGAATTGTCATGCCACTCCACTTAATGAAGTCTCTTTGCTGCCTCCACAATGGAAAATTAATTCACCTGCATTTCCCAATATCCCCAACAATGTCCGTGCAGGAACATTTATAACCAAAGCCTTCCAATGGGTGAGTCTGTAGACCTTGGTGACATCCAGGTCACAGTTCACTGTCAAAAGCATGTGTTAAGCAGTTTTTCTTAAACTCATATTGTTCTGTCCTGACTCCCGGACCAGCCCCATGGCTTTCATTCAGGTTCAACTCTCCAGCACCAACCCCACCACCCGACCTTCTACTAGCACTTACTCTCCTCCTTGGTAGTTGCCCGTGGTATCCCCTCCCCATGTTGGTGGATGGCAGGGGTAGACCAGGTCCCTACTGTAAGCTTCAGGTCCATTTGGTACCAGGAGGCTGCTTAGGTCAGTGGTGCAGGATCTATGTGCAGGATGGTGAACTTCATTCTGTGGGGCTGGGTTGTTTCCCTTTTCCTTCCCAACCCTGATGCTGACTGAGAGCAGATTGATGCAAGGTGTTGACTTCCACCCCACCCAATTGGAGTCCCTCCCAACACTACTTTGATCACGTCCTGCACTGCCACCATGGTGTCCTGGGTAGTAGTTGCCTGGCAGAACAACTCCCCCTCCCTCCCTGAGGAGGACAGCTTCTTGTACAATGCTCAGTCCTCCTATTCCCAGTCGACCCTCAATGATTTGGGTCAATTCCCCAATCTGGGTCACTGGCATGGTGGCAGGTAAGGTGCATGGGCACTAGGTCTGAACAGCGCTGTCAATAACCATGCCATCCAGAACAGGGCCGTACTGACAGTGCCATCCACAACAGTGGCAGGACAAATGCCACCAGAAATCACAGTGCCAATGGTAGCAATCATTCACCAAAGCACTGACCACTATCATTGATGAGCAGTAACCAAAGTGCTTGTAAGTTTTATGTGGGAGGCTGAGCCCCCCAACATACCTCAACTGAGGGGTCTCTGCCCCCCAGCATCACCCATAACCAAAAGATACAACTTTGAGGCAGAGCAGATCATGGGGCAAAGATGAAATTTGCTGGGCAGTGGAATTAATTTTTACATGGCCCTTTGACAAAAAGGAAAAATAAATTGTCAAGTGGAGAGACAAAGATTCGAACCCTAGCCTCCCTCTCTGTACAGACTGAGCTGCTACTGATTCAGCCCACTACACTAGTGGGGGCAGCTCATCCAGCCCCAGTACTTTCCTTCCTCTTGAGTTGCTTCCTGCTTGTGCTGAATAGTGATAGTAGTGGTAGTTGCTAAACGCTATTCTACCCCTGTCGCTATTCTACCTGTCTCATTCCTGAACATGCGGTTTTGGCTGCAGAGTTCAGGTAACGTGATTCTGGCTGGGTAGGAGGTGCAAGGCATCTCAGCCCTCTGAACTACCAGTCTGTCTGTGTTAGACAGTTTTTAATAAATTCATGAAGGTCATCATCAACCTCAAACCACTCTGGGGGAGCCAGAATGCACACATTCTCCACCCTCAACAAGCTTTGTGTGTTCTCAAGCTGCATTCTTAAAGTCATATTTTCTTTAACTGTCAAGGCACAGGTTGCTACTACCTTTCCACCTTAGCCTCCATTGATTCATCCTGGATTGCTGTCACTTTTGTATCAACAAAAAAGGAAAGAGGAGGAGCACGCAGAACTCACAAACTGCAAAGATGTGGTGCTGGGATGCTGTGCAAAACTGCTCCTACCTAGCACCCTCACATACGGGGGGGGGCTTCATCAGGGGCGTGTATATGCAAACAAGGCATTGCTTTTAAATGCAGCTTCATTAACATATTAATGAACTCCATTTGAAACTGAATTTAACCCATTGCTTACACATACATGTCTCCTGATAAAACCCGGTATAGAGAGAGCACTGCGTAGGACAATTATTGCACTGCGTGTTTGAAAATGTAAGTCCCACAATAAGGTATTTATCAGTTACCTCACTGAGTGCTCTGCTCCTTTCCTGTTTTGTTTTAATGTGTGCAGTTCAGTCTTCAGTACAGCAACATAGTGGAGACACCCTTGGAGATGGGAGTGCTGGTAACACTTCTTTTCTTCTACTTTTGTATCAAGCAAGGTAGTTTTAGTTGAAAATCCCTCTAATTTTTAACCAGCACTAGAATGGCTTTGAGCAGGGTTATGTTAACCGGCGGCTGCTCAGAGAATCCCATGGCTCCACATTTACCGAATCCAGGCTGCTCCTTCCTCAGCCTCACAGGCTTACTCACTGTCGCACCTCGATTGTAACCCATTAGCCTCTCTGACATGGCAAGATAAGTCTCAGCTGGTATCAAAATGCTCAACGAAAGCCCTCTGAATCTGTATTTGAAATGGGTCATTTACAGGTATATTATGCCAAGGCTTGTTGCTACTGATTTCCTGATAAAGTTAGGGAGCTCTTACAAAATGCATGGGCTCTGTTGGTAGCCATGCCCCTTTCTGAAACTTTTTTAATTTAAACCATGGATTACTTTTCCATGTATCATGTGAAAAGCAGATTTGGTTCGGGAAACTCAATCCACTTTTTTATGTATTATAGATTGAGGAGGTTTTCTCGACCAGTCGGATCGTTCCTTTCCTCCGCGTGTAAGACCCTCTTATTCTGTGAAGAGTGTCTCATGCACAGCTGCGTCGGAAATGGGTACAGTAGGTTCGGGTATGGTCTCTCAGTGGCAGTATTAACATGCAAATCATGAATTGTCAATCTGCACTTGAAGTTCTGCTTTCAGAATTATGGAATTCTGTTTCTGATGAAATTCCATGGCAGTAGATGGAATATCCCCAAATGCCCTAGAAATCCATTTCACTAAATTTAAGTGTAACATACATGTGGGGAAACCATTTTGGGGCTTTCAGTTTATATGCCTGGGTTTGCCAGATGTGGAAACTGAAGACAACTGTTACTTGTTATTCACAACAGCCCAACTGACAACACTGCAACATGCATAAATGGCATGCAACGTGCAGTTTCTGTAATCAAGTGCAGCCACGCTGCAAATTCTGTAAAGCCAGCATTACTAATGGCAGCCCTCAAAGATTATGTATGTGGTTCATCCTGTTATCAGCATTACAAACAGCAACCCTCACAGAGTACTGATGCACAGCCCTCACAGTGTATGGATAAACAGCCCTCACAGTGTATTGATGCACAGCCCTCACAAGGAATGGATGCACAGCCCTCACAGTGAATTGATGCACAGCCCTCATAGTGTATTGATGCACAGCCCTCATAGTGTATGGATGCACAGCCCTCGCAGTGTATTGATGCACAGCCCTCACAGTGTATTGATGCACAGCCCTCACAGTGTATGTATGCACAGCCCTCACAGTGTATGGATGCACAGCCCTCACAGTGTATGGATGCACAGCCCTCATAGTGTATTGATGCACAGCCCTCACAGTGTATGGATGCACAGCCCTCACAGAGTACTGATGCACAGCCCTCACAGAGTATGGATGCACAGTCCTCACAGAGTACTGATGCACAGCCCTCATAGTGTATGGATGCACAGCCCTCACAGAGTACTGATGCACAGCCCTCATAGTGTATGGATGCACAGCCGTCACAGAGTACTGATGCACAGCCCTCATAGTGAATGGATGCACAGCCCTCATAGTGTATGGATGCACAGCCCTCATAGTGTATTGATGCACAGCCCTCACAGTGTATTGATGCACAGCCCTCACAGTGTACTGATGCACAGCCCTCACAGAGTATGGATGCACAGCCCTCACAGAGTATGGATGCACAGTCCTCACAGTGTATTGATGCACAGCCCTCATAGTGTATTGATGCACAGCCCTCATAGTGTATGATGCACAGCCCTCACAGTGTATTGATGCACAGCCCTCACAGTGTATTGATGCACAGCCCTCATAGTGTATGGATGCACAGCCCTCACAGAGTACTGATGCACAGCCCTCACAGAGTATTGATGCACAGCCCTCACAGAGTATGGATGCACAGCTCTCACAGTGTATTGATGCACAGCCCTCATAGTGTATTGATGCACAGCCCTCACAGTGTATTGATGCACAGCCCTCATAGTGTATTGATGCACAGCCCTCACAGTGTATTGATGCACAGCCCTCACAGTGTATTGATGCACAGCCCTCACAGTGTATGGATGCACAGCCCTCATAGTGTATGGATGCACAGCCCTCACAGAGTACTGATGCACAGCCCTCACAGTGTATTGATGCACAGCCCTCACAGAGTATGGATGCACAGCCCTCACAGAGTATGGATGCACAGCCCTCACAGAGTACGGATGTACAGCCCTCACAGAGTACTGATGCACAGCCCTCACAGTGTATTGATGCACAGCCCTCACAATGTATTGATGCACAGCCCTCACAGTGTATTGATGCACAGCCCTCATAATGTATGGATGCACAGCCCTCACAGTGTACTGATGCACAGCCCTCACAGTGTATTGATGCACAGCCCTCACAGTGTATGGATGCACAGCCCTCACAGTGTATGGATGCACAGCCCTCACAGTGAATGGATGCACAGCCCTCACAGTGTATGGATGCACAGCCCTCACAGTGTATGGATGCACAGCCCTCACAGTGCATGGATGCACAGCCCTCACAGTGTATGGATGCACAGCCCTCATAGTGTACTGATGCACAGCCCTCATAGTGTATGGATACACAGCCCTACAGAGTACTGATGCACAGCCTCACAAGTATTGGATGCACAGCCCTCACAGTGTATGGATGCACAGCCCTCACAGTGTATTGATGCACAGCCCTCACAGTGTACTGATGCACAGCCCTCACAGTGTATTGATGCACAGCCCTCACAGAGTACGGATGCACAGCCCTCACAGTGTATTGATGCACAGCCCTCACAGTGTACTGATGCACAGCCCTCACAGTGTATGGATGCACAGCCCTCACAGAGTATTGATGCACAGCCCTCACAGAGTATTGATGCACAGCCCTCACAGAGTATGGATGCACAGCCCTCACAGAGTACTGATGCACAGCCCTCACAGAGTATTGATGCACAGCCCTCACAGAGTATTGATGCACAGCCCTCACAGAGTATGGATGCACAGTCCTCACAGAGTACTGATGCACAGCCCTCATAGTGTATGGATGCACAGCCCTCACAGAGTACTGATGCACAGCCCTCATAGTGTATGGATGCACAGCCCTCATAGTGTATGGATGCACAGCCCTCACAGTGTATTGATGCACAGCCCTCACAGTGTACTGATGCACAGCCCTCACAGTGTATTGATGCACAGCCCTCACAGAGTATGGATGCACAGTCCTCACAGTGTATTGATGCACAGCCCTCATAGTGTATTGATGCACAGCCCTCATAGTGTATGGATGCACAGCCCTCACAGAGTATTGATGCACAGCCCTCATAGTGTATGGATGCACAGCCCTCACAGAGTACTGATGCACAGCCCTCACAGAGTATTGATGCACAGCCCTCACAGAGTATGGATGCACAGCTCTCACAGTGTATTGATGCACAGCCCTCACAGTGTATTGGTGCACAGCCCTCACAGTGTATTGATGCACAGCCCTCACAGTGTACTGATGCACAGCCCTCACAGTGTATTGATGCACAGCCCTCACAGAGTACGGATGTACAGCCCTCACAGAGTACTGATGCACAGCCCTCGCAGTGTATTGATGCACAGCCCTCACAGTGTATTGATGCACAGCCCTCACAGTGTATTGATGCACAGCCCTCATAGTGTACGGATGCACAGCCCTCACAGTGTACTGATGCACAGCCCTCACAGAGTATGGATGCACAGCCCTCACAGAGTATGGATGCACAGCCCTCACAGAGTATTGATGCACAGCCCTCACAGAGTATGGATGCACAGCCCTCACAGTGTATGGATATACAGTCCTCACAGTGTACTGATGCACAGCCCTCACAGTGTATGGATATACAACCCTCACAGTGTACTGATGCACAGCCCTCATAGTGTATTGATGCACAGCCCTCACAGTGTATGGATATACAGCCCTCACAGTGTACTGATGCACAGCCCTCACGGTGTATTGATACACAGCCCTCACAGTGTATGGATATACAGCCCTCACAGTGTACTGATGCACAGCCCTCACAGTGTATGGATATACAGCCCTCACAGTGTACTGATGCACAGCCCTCATAGAGTATGGATGCACAGCCCTCACAGAGTATGAATGCACAGCCCTCACAGAGTACTGATGCACAGCCCTCACAGTGTATGGATATACAGCCCTCACAGTGTACTGATGCACAGCCCTCACAGTGTATGGATATACAGCCCTCACAGTGTAGTGATGCACAGCCCTCATAGTGTATTGATGCACAGTCCTCACAGAGTATGGATGCACAGCCCTTACAGAGTATGGATGCACAGCCCTCACAGAGTATGGATGCACAGCCCTCACAGAGTACTGATGCACAGCTCTCATAGAGTATGGATGCGCAGCCCTCACAGTGTATTGATGCACAGCCCTCACAGTGTACTGATGCACAGCCCTCACAGAGTATGGATGCACAGCCCTCACAGAGTACTGATGCACAGCCCTCACAGAGTATGGATGCACAGCCCTCACAGTGTATTAATGCACAGCCCTCACAGTGTACTGATGCACAACCCTCACAGAGTATGGATGCACAGCCCTCACAGTGTATTGATGCACAGCCCTCACAGTGTACTGATGCACAGCCCTCACAGTGTACTGATGCACAGCCCTCACAGTGTACTGATGCACAGCCCTCACAGAGTATGGATGCACAGCCCTCACAGAGTATGGATGCACAGCCCTCACAGAGTACTGATGCACAGCCCTCACAGAGTATGGATGCACTGCCCTCACAGTGTATTGATGCACAGCCCTCACAGTGTACTGATGCACAGCCCTCACAGAGTATGGATGCACAGCCCTCACAGAGTATGGATGCACAGCCCTCACAGTGTATTGATGCACAGCCCTCACAGTGTACTGATGCACAGCCCTCACAGTGTACTGATGCACAGCCCTCACAGAGTATGGATGCACAGCCCTCACAGAGTACTGATGCACAGCCCTCATAGTGTATTGATGCACAGCCCTCACAGTGTACTGATGCACAGCCCTCACAGTGTACTGATGCACAGCCCTCACAGAGTATGGATGCACAGACCTCACAGAGTATGGATGCAAAGCCCTCACAGTGTACTGATGCACAGCCCTCACAGTGTATTGATGCACAGCCCTCACAGTGTATTGATGCACAGCCCTCACAGTGTATGGATGCACAGCCCTCACAGAGTATGGATGCAAAGCCCTCACAGTGTACTGATGCACAGCCCTCACAGTGTATTGATGCACAGCCCTCACAGTGTATTGATGCACAGCCCTCATAGTGTATGGATGCACAGCCCTCACAGAGTACGGACACGGTTCATGATGCAATCAATACTGTCTCACTTAGAATAAGCTTTTTTTTGCCGGTGAAAAAGGATTATCTTTTGATTTTGTAAACTGGAGGACCAAGTGAAACATTGTTTCCTCCAGCAAAATGTTGCAGAATTTTGCAAAATGTTGAGACTGATCATTTGTGTTATTATTTTCTGCAAAGTTAATGTTATAAATGAAATTCTGTGTATTCCGGACAGTATTCAGGTTCTGGACTTTAGTGCAGTCATTTTGTGAAAGAAACATGATTTTCACACGTCTCTAATACCGCACTTATTTAAAACTTTTATCTTTGTGAAAAATGTGACTGGAAGGGGGGCATGTGCACAGTGCTAACAGTGATGGCTGCTTGACTACAGGGCTCCTGTTTGCCTAATTTGATTTACTACAATATCGCAACATAAAAATATTGTCTGAAGTTCCACTCTAAGCCTAATCAATAAAACAGTACGTTGCCGATTCTCCAGGAAATTTATGGGCTTCTATATCTTGTTTTAATTGATTTACGGCCATAAAAACAAAATGCACAGTGGTGCTATGGTCACTGTCATTGGCAGAGCCGCAGCTGCAGATAATCACGAAGAGTCGATTTCTCTGAGCAATACCAATACCGTGGCCAGTAACAACTCCAATGATAAAACAGACATGGAGCTGGAAAAGATATGCTTGTGGAACTTAAAATGAACATGGCAAGTATGACAGAAAATATTGTGGTTATGGAATCTGAGATCAGTACTAATGCCAATAACTTAATGGAGCCGGGGAACAGAATACTGAACTTACAAGATGCAGTAACATATTTAGAGGACAAAATTGACCAACAAAGTGAACAGATTCATTTTTTACTGAAAAAGTCAATGACCTTGAAAATTGAGGTAGACACAATAACATATGTATAGTGGGTGTTCCTGAAGGGTTGGGCATATCTCTCAACTGTCCCTGATTTTCAGGGATGTCCCTGATTTTGCCTCAAATTTTTCCTCTGTCCCTCGTAAAATTTGTGTTTTTGAGACAGAAAAGTGGGGATTAAAATCACAAAATAATCTCAAACATTAAAGATTCAGACTTGTTCTTCTTCAGAAAATGCATCTTGACACAAATCCTCTTATTCTATCAGCATTCTGAATGAATAGCGTCAATTCTTAAGATGCGTCCCTGATTTTGGATCTTTGTTCCTGATTTTTTTAAGTCTTGTCCCTGATTCAGGAGGCAAGAAGTTGAGCGGTATGGGGTTGGGGGCCGGAAGCATGGTCCTTTTTCTCCAGGAAATGATTCCAGCAGTGTTAGATTACCAACGGCCATTGCCACTGGAGATTGAAGGAGCCCACAGGTCATTGGCACCTAAAGCACAGGCGGGGGATAGATTAAGAGCCATCATTGTATATTTCCTGAGGTACTCTAGTAAAGAAGTGTTCAGGGTTGCCAGAAACACCAAACATCTTTATTGGCAGTGGGAGAGAATCTATATGTTTCAAGATTTCTTTACAGCTGTTGTGGATAAAAAGAAAACTTTTTTAAGCCTAAAAATCATTTGCAGAAACATGGATTGCTATACCACTTCAAATACCCAGCCAGCTCGGTGGTAAGTGCTCCTGACAACAGTGTACATTGCTGTGACTCTCCTGATCAAGCGTGGGGGCTAACTGATCATTTTCAGCACAGGCCTTACAAACAAACTGTCAACAAGCTTTCAACCCCCCCCCATGAGCTTACAGGGAGCTCTCACACCACCTTCTAGCATTGCTGAAAATTCCACTCTCACTCCACCAAGTGAGGCTTCAAAAACTGTCCCACAGATGAACATTCAAACTCAGAATGAAGATTCAATGAAAATGTGCACATCTTTGCCATATTCTGAAATAGTTACAAACAACAACTCCCCCCCAAAGTCAGTTGCTTTTGTAAATATTACCAGGAAAAGCAAGCCACCCAGTAAGGCATTCTTCACACACAAGCAAAGCTACTCTCGACATTTTTCATCGGCTGCTGCTGCAAAAAAAGTTACCAGAGATCTGGTGGAATCCAAAGCAAACAAAACATCACCCCTTGCCAACCTTCTCAACGCTTCCAGATGGTGAACTCTAATATGGCAACTGCCAAAGTAACATCGAGTCCTGATCGATCGGTCAAAATGCAATCTGCTGGATGAGCTTCCTGTCTCCTTCCAAGGTGATAGGTTATGGTTCAATCTACCTCACTTCTGGTTACTCGTGGATCCAACTACACGTCTTCTGGACTACATGTATATTTATTTTATTGTACTGCCATAGTTCTAGTTGTTTCATTTACTCCTACAGATGGCCAGATTAATTATTGTTATTATTTACTTTACAGTTGTACTCAGTTAGTTTCATATAAGAGCTTCATTCTCTGTACGATGTTACACATTTCTGGAGAACACCAAACATGGGGGCGGTAAGTGCAGCTTACACAGATTTATACAGTAACATTTGCCAGTGAGAAAACACCTATTACCTACCTAGATGCATATGCCGGTTATTGTCATATTATAGTCAGCACCAGGGAATGTCTGTTATTCTGTTTATCCCGCAGTAATATTAACATACTAAAACGCCAGCAGAATAGGCTTAATGGTCTCTCGAGTCTGCTTGATTTTCAGCACCATCACTGAGGGCTGATTTTAGTGCCCCCCTCCCCCTTGGGTTATACTGTCCCCATTCCCAGATGTTCCACCTGTATTGGGCCTTGTCAGATTTACCCTCCCCCTGTACCTGTCCCATCCCCTCTTAAACCTGTCCACAGTTCCCACCTCTACCAGCTCCCTGGGCAGTGCATTCCATGGCTCCTCCACCCTTTCGGTGAAATAACATCTCCTTCTCCTCTCCCCTCTGAGCCTGCCCCCTTCCAGCTTACACCCATGACTTCTCATTGCCCCACCCTCCTTCCTTTGGAGCACCCTGACTGGGCCTCCTCTATTGATCTCTTTTATGTACTTAAAGAACTCTTTCATGTCCCCCCCGTCCCTCCTCTCTTCCAGGGTGTACATGTCAAGCCCATTGAGCCTCTCCTCATAGGTCCTCTCCCCTAGGCCCCAGATCATTTTGGTTTCCCTCCTTTGGACCCTCTCTAGCAGTGTAATGTCCCTCGTTAAATGTGGTCTCCAAAACTGCACACAATACTCGAGGTATGGCCTAACCAAACAGTTGTACAGTGGAAGGATCACTTCCACCTTTCTGGAGGTAATCCTCCTGGCAATGCAACCCAGCATCCTACTTGCCCTTGCCGCTGCCTTCCTACAGGTCTCTGAGTTGTTCATTTTAACATCTACCACTATCCCCAGATCCCTCTCACCTTCCATTACTTGAATCATGTCTCCTCCCAGGGTATACCCATGGCCTGGATTTCTGACTCCCAGGTGCAGAACCTTGCATTTCCCCGCACTGAATTTTAGTTTCCATTTTCCGAACCACCTTTCCAGAGCCTCCAGGTCCTCCTGTAAGGCCACCTTCCTCTCCTCCTCATCCACCACTGCACCCAGCTTTGAGTTGTCTGCAAAGAGACTCATTTCAGTCCTAATCCCCTTCCTGATGTCTGAGACATAGACATTGAACAGGAGTGGCCCCAGCACTGACCCCTGGGGAACCCCACTATTAACCCACCTTGGGGATGAAGCTAACCCTCCAACCACCACCTTCTGAGTATGTTCAGACAGCAAGTTTCCTATCCATCTTAACAAAAGTCTCCCTACCCCCATTTCCTTCAGCTTAGCCAGCAGGCCACTGTGGGGTAATGAATCAAATGCCTTGCTAAAGTCCAGAAAGAGGACATCCACTGGCCTACCCTGGTCCAGGGCCCTTGTCACCCAGTCATAGAACTCAACAAAGTTTGTCTGGCATGATCTTCCCTTGACAAAGCCATGCTGCCTATCATCCCTAGTACCTAGTTTGCTCCAGTAACCCCCCCTAGCCTTTCCTTGACAATACCCTCCATCACCTTGCCAACAACTGATGTCAGGCTAACCAGCCTGTAATTTCCCTGCCTACTCTCTTGATCTCCCCTTGTGGATCAGTACGATATGGGTCACCTTCCAGTCTTGGGGCACCCACCCAGTCCTCAGAGAGATGTTGAAAAGCTCCGCTAGAGGGACTGCCAGGACATCCGCTAGTTCCCTCAGCACCCTGGGATGTATCTCCTCTGGCCCAGGTACTTTTTTGTCCAAAGGGACCTGAGGGCTTCCCTTGCTTTCTCTCTATTGGGATTTCAGCCTCCATGTCCTCCCCCTTTTCATCCTGCACTGCTGGCCCCCCACTTGTCTGTTGTGACCACTCCCTTTCTCCAGACCCATCAGGGCCCCTGATCTCTACCAGTCCCACCCTTTCCTCCGGTTTGCCCCCACTCCCCTCGCAAGACATAGCCCCTCCATCCCCACTGGTAAAAACTGAGGCCAAGTACTCATTTAGGACTTCTGCCTGTTCCCCAACCTCCTGTGCCCAACTATCCCCTATCCTTATCTTGCTGATCTGCCCGCTTACATTCCTCTTTTTCTCCCCATGTATCTAAAGAACCCCTTGTCCCCCCTCTGGATCCAACTGGCCAAGGACTGCTCCTTTTTTGCCTTAGCTGCTCTCACCACCTTGGTGACTCTCTTGGCTGTCAGCTCATATTCCTCCTGATCCGTTTCACTCATTGAGCACTGGAAGCGCCAACAGGCCAACTTCTTTTCCCTAACCACCTCCTATACCTCCTGGGTCCACCAGCAGGGTTTTCTGACCTTACTGAACTTTCACCTTTGTCTTGCACAGGATCTGGTAACCTCCTGTATTCCCCTCCTAATGATCCCCCACCTGCTGTCAGCATCCATATTTGGCCTTATCCTGTCCAGACAATCTTTAAGGATCCTTCTCATCTCCCTAAAGTCTGCACCCCTAAAGTCAGTTACTACCATCCTTGTTTGCTTTCCTCCCCCCAGGTCTAGGAAGAACCAGACTGTGGAATGATCAGTCCCCGCCAATGGGTCCCTCACTTCTAGGACCCTAATCTGATCACTGTCCACCAGGACCATGTCCAGTGTCTGGGCCTCTCTAGTTGGCTCACCCACCTGTTGTGTCAAAAACGCATCCTGGAAGACATCCAGCAGCCTCTACTTTCTGGTCACTGGTGATGTCATAGTCCCCCAGTCTGTTTCTGACATGTTGAGGTCCCCCATTACCTCTACCCTTCCCTTTCCCAATCTACGGTGTCCCTTGAGATTTGCCACCAAACTTTCTTCTAGGAACTCCTCCAGTGTTGGTGTCTCTATACCACTCTGACCTTTACTCTCTTACCCCCCGTGTCAGCAAGGTGACCCAAATAGCATCCATGTTCTCTCTGCCTCTTCTATCCCATCCAATACCCATGCCATTTCTGACTAACAGTGCTACATCACCACCCCTTCCCTCCCCCCTTCCCTCTCTTTTCTGAACATAGCATAGCCCTTCAGATTTAGGTCCCACTCTTGCCCTTGAGTGGCCCAGTTCTCACTGACTGCTGCCACATCTACATCCCCCTCAACTAGCATCACCTGGAGCTCAGGCATTTTATTTCCTAAGCTCCTGGCATTTATCAGGAACACTCTCCACCCCTTTTCCCTCCTCTCCTTTTTCCCCCTTGAGCTCCCATTTCTCAGCTCCTGCACCCTACCTGGTGACCCATTTCCATATCTTTCTAGCTCTCTAGAGGAGTGGAGACCATGTCCCTCATTTATCGTACCTGCTGGCACTGCCCCTTTTGTGAACCCTTCCTCCTTCACAAGTTTAAACCCCACCTTTCGCTGATGAACCCAGCTGGTT
The DNA here is from genome assembly GCA_016271365.2 of Neoceratodus forsteri. Classification (NCBI taxonomy): domain Eukaryota; kingdom Metazoa; phylum Chordata; order Ceratodontiformes; family Ceratodontidae; genus Neoceratodus; species Neoceratodus forsteri. The sequence continues at coordinate 38,827,016 of CM028130.1, read as the reverse complement.
TGAACTTAAGGGTTTCCTTCCCCCTCCAAATTAAGGTGGAGCATGTCCCTAGTGTACAGCCTCTTATCCTCCCAGGTCTCATCCCAGTCCCCCGCCAGGCCATACCCCAATTCCCTACACCACTCCCTAAGCCACGTATTTATCTCCCTAATCTTCGTCTTGTTTTCCCCACTAGCCCTTGGCACTGGCAGGATTTATGAAAAGATCTTACAGCCTATGGAAAGGCATACTCTGGCCAACTACCGGAACCTTGCCTAAATTTCTGGTTCACTATTACCATTTATGTCATTTGTCCCCAAGTGCACTAGAACCTCTGTGGTCCCCCCCGCATTCCCTTGCCAGTGAATACAACTCATACTTGGTCTTGTGCACCGTCAGGTCTGGGTTGCATTTGGTTCTGGTCAAACAGGTTTTACCCTCCCCCTTCCCCTTCCACTGGAGTCCTCTGATCATGGAGTCCACCAATAGCAGTATTCTAATCTGCCCCTTTCCTCCCTGTTCACCCCTCAGGTTTCCCCTCCTTCCATGCCACTCCTAATCCCTTCATCCGGGTTCTCCCCCCAACCGGCTCCTTGCACCTCCCACAATCTGATTTTCTAAGGTAGCCCCTTCACTATTGTCCCTGGTCACCTCCTCTACCCGTGTCCTGGCCTCTTTATCCTCCCCACCTGAGTATCTTTCTCTGTATCTCTTTCCCCACTCCTTACTAATCCATCCATCCTAACTGTTTGCCTACTTGGCTTTCTGCTCGCTGTCATCCCATTTACATCCTGTGCCTTTCTGCCTGTCATGGTCCACTGTTCCATACCATCAGCTTCCTCCTTGTTCCCCTGATCCTCCTTTTTCTTCTCCCCCCTACCCCTCTTCCCCATCCTGTCCAGGACCCCCTCTATTGCACCCTTGCCATTTGCCCCTTCACCCTTTCTATCCATCCCTGCCTCAGCTTCACCAGCAGCATCATCATCCTCCTCCTCCTCCTCCTCCCGCCCCACACTCCCCTCTTCTACCAATGGGCATAGAGGGTTAAAACAATTTGAGAGCCTTAGCCCATCCCCCAGTGCCTCCCATGTCCCTACTGCCCCTCTCGGTTTCCTTTGGGCACCCCCAGTCTCTTGCCTACTGCTGTGGAAATTTCCACCTTTTGGGCCCCACCTGCCAGGATCCCCTAGAGAGCCCTGTGTACCCCCTTCTCGCGTCCCCAAGTGTGAGCACCTCTCTTCACTCCTCCCCCAGTTTGGGGGGCCCCAGCACCTAGTGCTTCAATGTAGGTGACCGCTTGCCTCCTACCTCTCCAATACTCCCTCCCAGCACCCCCAGCTGCCTTTGGATACCCTCTACCTCCTTAAGCTGTGCCAGCTGTTAGCACACTGGGCATCCCCCAAACTTTCAAGCCTAGTCCAGTATCACGTGCACCCAACCACCCGTACAAAGACACCTGCCCTAGTGATATGCAGTCCCTTCCCCATCATCACAGTGGTCTTTTCTAGGCCTCTATTTTAGATAAGGATACAGAGAAACCTATTTTGGTTAGGTTTTTCAAAATGGCATTTTAGATGTCCCTTTTTTTGCCAGGAAATGTAATTTAGTTTTACCTGCTATACAGGTGAATTGAAATGGGACTAGGCTGAGTTAAACTCTAGTTGAGTAATGAGTTTTTATTTCCCAGCCTGTCATGAACTACAAACACATGTGCTTCAAGTTCTGGATGTGCATTTTGGATTTATATTGAGCTAATGAGGGGTGAAGAGTATTTAGTATAAGTCTGTTTAGTTATTCACAGAAAGATTATTTATTTACAAAGGTGAGCACTCTAGTTAAGGTTCTGCTGAATACAGGGACCATAATTGATGTACCAATAAGTGATGATAAGAGAATAGCATACCTTGATATAGACAATGGAATCTGTACTGTTGGCATTGCACTGTGGGATTACCTTTTCACGGTCTTTTTCTTTTGGGGCAATACTGTGAAGATTTTGCCAGGGGCAAGGGTGTGGTTGTATCAAACAGAGATTATTCCTAGAGCAATTATTTAAAGTAACTCCAATCCTATATATTGGTCACTGCCTCTAATTTACTTAATAGCTAGAAATAAACCTCACAGAGGCACAGTAGGTTAGATATCAGAGGATGGTTCTTTCTATGTACCAAGTAACATTCTTCTATAATGAGCAGCCGAATGTGCTTTCTTTGCTGGCTGATGCTATTAAATGATTTGATGTTATAACAAGACAGACTGCTAATAGGGCAAGGATGTCCTGCAGTTATACAAATTGAGAATCTAAACTCTGCCACTAATTTGTTAGCCACAAAGTGACTTGCTGAGTTTGAGGACCATATAGTTTTTACAGCATATCTAAATTTAGGACACTGACTACCCTCAAGGATGTTACTCTTCAAAATATTAGACCTTGCACTTTCCTTCAGATGAGACGAGCAAACTCATTGGGTATTTGCAAGGTTAGGCTCTAACAGTTCATGTATACTAATATTGGGGTTTCATTATTTAGCTTGAGTTTCAAATTGAACAACAGCAGTATCACACCCTGGGTAAAACAATATAATTCATACCTAGCCTTGTAGACTATATGGACATCTAAATAATTCAGTGCTATGCTTCCAGCCCTTTCCTTCTATTGTTAATAATGCTATGCGTCTACATGGAACTACCAAGTCTCCTTTATATTCTGCTTGCATATTAGTACTGTGCACTGGGTATAACACATGGAGAATCTGTACAATGTTAAGCAGCCTAATTCAATAAATATCAACATCTGCAGTGATCTCTGTTACGTATTGTCACAATATATTTACTGCAGTTCAAGCTTATTAGCTGTTTTAGTATCTACTTATTATAGTCAGTTAGGTTATAATTTACAGTTTAGTACTATAGTTAGATTTATACCTATATTGGGTTTAGAATTATTAGTTTAATTTTTGTCTAGAGGGTATTGCTTGTCAGTGGGTCTCATATTCTAGTCTGCAGTCTTAAAAACTAAGTTGTCAAGCTCTGCTTCAATTTACTTTAACAATGTCCTCAGTTAAACCTACTATAAAGATAGTATCATTGAACGCCCAAGGATGTAATAACCCAGTCAAGAGGACTAACATTTTAGCATATCTCAAGTCCACCCAAGGATGTAATAACACAGTTAAGGGGACTAAAGTTTTAGCACATATCAAGTCCATGAAAGGATGTAATAACCCAGTTAAGAGGACTGAAGTTGTAGCATATCTCAAGTCCATGAAAGGATGTAATAACCCAGTTAAGAGGATTAAAGTTTAAGCATATTTCAAGTCCATGAAAGTGGACATAGCGTTTTTACAAGAAGCACACTTAACAAATGAAGAAACTGCTAAACTTAAAACAGCTAGGATTGAATCAGTTTATGGTAGCTCATTTAATTCTAATAGTAAAGGGGGTATGTATTTTATTTCACAAAAATCTAAATTTTGTGTTTGAGTCTACATTTTCTGACTCAGAAGGCAGATATGTCATAGTAAACACTAGGACTGACAATAAAAAAAATATCTCTAGTGAACATTTATGCTCCTAACAGTAACCATGCTACATTTTTCTCTGATTTGGCAGAGACCATCAGTAAACATGCACAGGGAGATTTGATTTTAGCAGGGGATATGAACACAGTATCTGATATATTTACAGATAGCACATATGCCAGTCCAATAGATCACTCCAGTTCTTCTAACATTTTGGGATCTTTTTGCAAAGAATTTGGCCTGGTGGATGTCCGGAGAGTCATGTATTCAAAGGGTAGAGACTACACATTTAAATCAAACAGACGTGGGTCCTCCAGTAGATTGGACTGTATCTTTTTAGCCAAATCTCTGATGACAGGCCTTACAACAAGTCATATAGGCAACATAATAATATCAGAGCATGCACCTGTTTCTATGAGTATTTCATTAGACTACATTCCGTCTTTGGAAAGGAGTTGGAAGTTCAACAGTAGCCTCTTGAACTACAGTGAATTTCCAAATTGGCTGGTGGAAGGAATTAATCTATTTTTTCAAAATAAATGACAATGGGGAAGTTTCTATACCAATTTTATGGAACTCTTTTAAAGCATATATAAGAGGTTGCATAATATATTTTGCATCGCATAAAAAAAGCTTAAAGAAATAGAATTTAACAAATTAGAAAATGAACTAAAAACTAAGGAACAACTATTTATGTCCACAGGGTCCAAGAATCTTAGTCTATACAGAGATATCATTAACAGTAAATACGAGATTAAAAATATATACAATAAAAAAGCAGAATATGCTCTTTTCCATTTAAAGCAAGCCTATTGGGAGGCTGGGGAAGTGCAAGGGAGGTTGCTTGCCCATAAACTCAGGAAACTATCAGAAACCACTAAGATTGCCTCCATAAAAAAACAAACAGAAATATGCTATACATGGCTAATCTAATTCAACAAAAACTCAAAACTTTCTACTCTTTTTTATATAAATCTGAGGACTTCTCTAATCAAGGTGACTTAGATCTTTTTTTGCAAAACATCAAGTTAACATCTGCAGTATTTCTGAACAAGACAAAGCTAACCTAGGCAAGCCCATCACTCAAGGAGAAATAAGCAAGACCATACTCTCCCTTCCTCCTGCTAAAGCTCCTGGTCCTGACAGTCTAACAGGGGAATTTTATAAAGATAATAACTCTTTGCTAGGCCTGATCCATCACAAAGTGTTCTGTAATGTGATACACACTGGATCTTTACCTCCCACAATGCGTGAAGCCTCCATTGTGGTACTACCAAAAAAGGATAAGGATCCACTTTGTGTGAGAACTACCACACAGTTTCTCTTATAAAAGCATACTGTAAGTTACTGGCTAAAATTATGGCCACCAGATTAAATTTGGTAATACAAAAACTGATTCATCCTGATCAAGTTGGTTTTGTTGTAGGGCACCACAGCTCAGACCTGTATTTAGGAAAATTATTCCCATCATCCATGCGGCTAAAAACAACCTCCTACAACCAACATTATTATCTCTAGATGCTGACAAAGCATTTGATAGACTAGAATGGTGTTACCTATTCAAAATAATAAATAAATACAATTTAGGAGACTATTTCTGCCAGCCTGTCCAAACCCTTTATTAACAAGTCTATGCTAGAATAAAAGTCAATGACTTTTCTTCGACTACCTTCACAATCCATAGGGGTACTAGACAAGGATGCCCCCTTTCCCCATTATTATTTTTATTGGCCTTGGAGCCTCTACTAATTAAATTCCACTCCTCTACTTCAATTTCTGGCATAAGAATAGGCAAAGATCAAAAAATCTCGGCCTATATGGATGATGTCATGCTTTCCATTACAAATCCTCAATCTTCAATACTTCATATCTTAACAATTACTAATGACTTTTCATCTATCTCAGGGTTCAAAATAAACTTTGATGAATCAGAGGGTCTCCCATTGTCAAAGGAGATAGACAAATCAGCCTTTCTCAAACATAACATTACACTTGCTCCTTAGGGCATTAAATTATTGGGCATCATTTTAACCTCAAATATTTCTCAGACTGTCTCAAGAAATCTGAATATGATTACAGAAAAAAATGGATTTGGATTTAGCAAGATGGGGTCAAATGTTTGTATCACTCTGGGGCAAAATAAGCATTCAATATGATGATTGCACCAAAAATATATTATCTTCTACAGCATTTGTCTGTGCACATTCCCACATTTCTCTTCAGTAAAATATATTGTATGTCCTGGTAAGGAAATTATTATGGGACAACAAACCCCCAAGGATTTATTTAGTCAAATTACAACAATAAAAATCTAAAGATGTATTTGACCTTCCTAATTTTAAACTTTGACATGTTGCCTTTATAGCAGCTCAATGCAACAAATCCATATGGCTGGGAAAGAACCAAGACATCCCTAGATGGGTACAAGTTGAAAAAACTCTACTTAGAGGTAATCACCCTAGAATTACTTTATTTACAAAGTCTATTAAAATTCCCAATTCAGACCCCATACTATGTCAGACTAATACTTCATGGAAATTAGTGGCAAGTGCTTTTGGATGGGATCCTAAGTGCTCCCCTCATTGTCCTTTATGGAGCAACCCTATCTTAAAAACAGATGGTAAGTGTATTAACTGGCCTAATTGGAAAAACAAGGGAATTTCATTTCTTGATGATAATATAGACCCAGAAACAACTTCCATGATGTCCTTTTCACAGTTAACCCTTAAGTTAAAAATTCTCAGAACTGATTTTCATAAATATATGCAGTTGCATGAAGTTCTTAGAATCCAAATTACCAACAAGGTTACATTCCACCCAACTCATGTGTTAGATAAAATATGCTCAACTAATAATGGCCATAAGAAAATATACAAGCTGTTGCTTATCTCACCATTGGATCCAGTCATACATTAATTGATAAATGGCAACAGGAGTTACTTATACAAATCGATAACATGGAATGGGGTGAAACTTGGAGCATGACACTGAAAGCATGCAGAGAAGCAAAAGGGATACTCATACCATACAGGATAGTACATAGGTGGTATTATATGCCATGCAAAATGGTTAGGCTAGGCCTGTCATCATATGATAAGTGTTGGAGATACATATTGAGTAAAGGTACATTATATCACATTTTATGGTCATGCCCTGTGATTACACCTTTTTGGAATGGTATTTTAAAAATTTGTGATTAAGTAATAAACAACAAAATCAAATGTTCAGCCAAACTAGTTGTCCTAGGAATTTGCTCAGACCTTGTTAGATGTTTTTTTTTTTTCCCTCTTGTTTTTTGTTTTTCTTTCTCCCTTTTAGGTATTTACCTTTTTCATTTATTTTTCCCTTATAATACATAATTGAACCTATTTTAGAATACCAATAATCTAGTCTGTTATTTCTTAAGATGCTGTAATAGATATAGAAATTGCATAATTTATGTTTGTTTTATTATAAATAAATTTGTTTATGCATGTTTGGTCATCTTGGTTGCGTTATTGTTAAAAACTTGAATTCACTAAAATTATAAATTATAAAAAAAAGTGACTAGAATTGCTTTCTCAAAGTATAAAGCAATTCCAAATAAATCTGATTTAATTTCTAATCATTTTCTAGATTGTGGTTTAAAAAATAAATAAAGCAAGACTTGAAAGAAAGAGTGTATTGTGCCATCCTCCTCCTCCTCCTCCTCTTCATCATGATCCTCATCATCTGCAATGCAGCTGATCATTCGCCACAAAATGCAAGGAAATGAACTCATAACCAATGAAATAAAAATAATAACAATAAGCGTTTCACTAATTAAAAAATAACTCCCACAAATCTTGCCATTTTCTAGCCTCTGGCCCAGATATTTAAAAGAGTTGAGCCATGCGCAACAGGTTTGTGCCTGCGCAAGTCCGAAAATGTGCCATACTGCGATATTCAGCAGGAGGCAGTTGTGCCACCCCAAATCACGCTGAGCAACAGCGCAATGATAATGAATGCATGCACAACTGAAGGGGGAGGAACTATGCATAAATGGTGCAGTGCGATATTCAACAACATGTGCCATGTGCAATAGGGGAGCCAGTGGAAGTTGCGCCATAGGGGAAATGAGCCAAAATAAAAGGGAGCAAGGGAGAGGTGCAAGAACTCTACAGGGAAGGCACATGAGGCTGAACTCTAGCAAGACAAACTGGGCAGCAGGGACACACACAGGGCAGGCCAGGAAAGGGCACCTGGAACCCACAGGCTCAGGGGAAGGTGTGGGAAGCCACAGTGCAGAAGGGGGAAGTACGTCCCACACAGCAGTGAGGCCAGCACAGTCAGGCATTCCTGGTGCAGGGGAAGTAGCAGCCAGAACAGTGGGGGGAATACAGAAACAGCTGCCAGTGGGGTGAACACATGCCAGGGACATGGTCAGTGCCACCATCCAGATGGAGGCAGTAATGATGGGGGTGAGAAGGCGGGCAGCAGGGGGGCATGGCAATGGAAGGGCCTTTCAGTGGTATGCCCCCAACAGCCAGTACCGAGCCCGCACCAGCTTTGAGAAGTATAGTGATATGGAGATCAAGGGTCTGGTACCGCCTGAATCGGGCAATTCTGAGGTGGCTCTGTGAGCTGTGCAGTGATGTGATGCAGGCACCCACATGATGGAGCCATGCTCTGTCAGTAGAGACCAAAGTGACAGCTTGCATGTGCTTGCTTGCCACGGGTACCTTCCAGAGACCAACTGGGGACACCACAGGCATAACCCAGTCTGCCACATCATGCCACCTCACCCAATTCCTCAGTGCACTGCTGCCACATGCTGTGGAGTACATCCATTTCCCCAGCACACTGGCGGAGTGCACAGCAAATGTACAGGAGTTCCACAGGGTAGCACGTATGCCTGGCATGCTAGGGGCAATAGACTGCACCCATGTGGCCATCTGCACACCACCTAGCCCCGAGGGGGCCATATATATAAATTGCAAGGGCTTTGCCAGCATCAACTGCCAGGTGGTGTGCGATGCCAGGGGGTGCATAATCAATGTCTGTGCCACACACCCGGGGGGAGCACATGATGCCTTCATCTGGCACCAGTCAGCACTGTGCCACAGATTTGAGAGTGGGGATATCTCCACTGGCCACCTAGTGGGTGAGTATGCAAACCACATGGACAATCATAGGGCCTGGGGGGGCATGGTCAGAGGTGACATGGGTAGTGGCCTACATGGCCCGGGATAGGGTGATGCTGATCACCAAACTAACCTCCACCCTCTACACACAGGTGACAGTGGATACCCACTCTATTCCTGGCTGCTCACACCCTACCAGTGGCCTGCGACCCCATGGCAGCAATGCTACAATGAGGTACACGCCACCACACGTAATGTCATCGAGCGGGTGTTTGGGATGCTGAAGGCACATTTCCATTGCCTGGACACCTCCGGTGGTGCCCTACAGTACAGCCCCTCAAAGGCCTGTTATTCCTGGCCTGTTGCATCCTGCACAACATGGCCAATGAATGTGGGATAGACAGCTGCACCGGGACACCATCATGGAGGAGCACTTCAGCCAACCCAGGTAAGTTATGGGGCCATGTGTAACCAACAGTGGCTAAGGCACAACCCACAAACAAGCATGGACACACACCAGGGGTGCATGCCATCAAGGGAGCCGGCCGGGCATGGAACCACACACACAACCAGGGATGAGTGAGGTCTAACATGCCACGTGGACCCACACACACACACACACACAATGCACCAGACATGCACAAAGGGTAGGAGGCACACTGACCCAGAACACCACCCCTAGCCACACACATGTCCACAGACCACCACACCCACTGTCTGTCATTGTGCATGTGTCAGATGATGAGCACCATTGCACAGAAGTGTACAGTGCAATGCAGGCATCATCATGCACATGCAACTGTGGACAGCAGCCATGAGAGTGTGCAGATGGACTGTGTGTCCATGTGCAGGGCTGGGTACCCACTTGTGCATTGCCCGCTGAATGACATAATGCACACAGGGCAGCACCAGACAGCAGCAGCATTGGGAGACAGGTCAGTCATGCACCACAGTGCCCCGGCCACCATGGATGTGTGGGTGGCCCCACTGAGACCTGCCAGCACTGACAGGCTGACCACTGGCCTCATGGGGTGGCACCGATGGTCCCCCAAGGGTTCCACTGTGTGAACGTGACCGTGCTTGCGCAGGGATCTGCAGCACACCAAACATGCCTGCACCAGACGTGCTCAGGATGCCCACAGCTGAACCCAGTGTCGACAAGGATGGTGTTGCACAACGCCAGGAATGAGGGGTGGACAGTGCACTGCATGGTGTCTGCGACGCATGGGCAAATAACTGTGTGCCCATTGTGGCCATGTCAGCAGTGAATGCCTGTGTCTGCCTGCCAATGACAGCGGTCACATCCTCTCACAACCGGTCCATCCCTGCCAGGATCAGAGCGGAGTCTCTGCTGCGACGCTCCTCTGCCCACTCCAGAACTGCATGCAGTACATCCACTGACGTCGCAAACCACATCTGCTGGTTGACTGATGCTTGCAGTAGGCAGGTGTGCTCATCCAAGAGGTCATCAGCCTCCTCAGCATCCTGTCCCTCAGGGTGTGCGCGGCCCTGATGCTCAGCACCCCTTGAGGGTGGGTGCACAGCCCTGATGTTCAGCACCCCTAGAGGGTGGATGCTGCACACTAGGACCAGGTCTGGGCATGTCCACAGGTGGTGCACTGACGCCGCCCCCACACTGTACCCCCAAGCCCATTGGCCGACTGCTGATGCTGCCTCTCTGGCTGCCACTCCCCAGGACTCACTGGTGCCATCGCAGTGGCTACAACAATCCCACTGTCCTGTACACACACCAGTGCTGCCCCACTGGTGCTGACATGCACAGGCTGGGACTGTGATGACACGCAGGCCTCCATGGTGGCACCACCCACAACCATGGCCACAATGCAGGAAGGAAGGGAGGAGGAGTGGCACTGTATGTGAAAAATGACATAAGGGCCACAGAGATCCAGGAGGAACAAAATGGGGGCGAGATACTGTGGGTTAAGCTGGAAAGGAAAATGGGGACAGCCATCCGCACAGGTGTGGTCTATAGACCACCAGCCCAGGAGGAAGAAACAGATAGGGAGCTGATGCTAGCCATCCAAAGGATGGCAGACAAGGGTGAGGTAGTACTGGTTGGAGACTTAGTATTCCAGACGTGGACTGGAGCATCCCAGCAGCGCATCAACTAGGAGCAGATTTATCCTGGACTCCTTCAGGTGCCTTCTCAAGCAACTGGTCATGGAACCAACTCGGCAGAAGGCAATACTGGACCTTGTGCTCACAAACAGGGACAGTGTGATGGGGTAACAGTGGGGAGCACCTGGGAAACAGTGACCACCAGTCATTGTGGTTTGAAATCACAGAAAGAGCAGAACCAAACCACACAAAACACGATCCTGGATTTAGGGGGAGACTTTGGGAAAATGGGGAGATACTTGAAAGAGGCATTAGGAATGGGACAGGAATCAGGGGTTGAGGAACAGGCAGTATTTAAAATGGGGATTACAAGAACAACAGAATTATGCATTAAGCAGGTTAGCAAGAGGAAAAGGAAGAGGAGACCATTATGGTTTTCTAAAGAGGTAGAGAAAGTGAAAGCCAAAAAGATTGCATTCAGGCAATACAAAAAGACACAGGCAGAAGGGGATAGGGAGAAGTACCAGGAGAAGCAAAGGAGGCAGGGAGGTCAGTAAGGAAGCCCAAGCTCAGACAGAAGAACACATTGCAAAATCAGTGGGTAGAGGGACAAAACCTTTACAGGTACATAAGGAAAAAGAAAGACAAAGGGAGGGATAGTGAGACTGAAGGGGAGGATGGGGCTGCGTGGAGGATGACAACAGTAAAGCTGACATATTGAACAGGTATTTCTGCTCAGTCTTTACTGAAGAGGAGGAGGTAATGAGTCTGAAGGGAGTACAAGTGTGAGAATGGTGCAGAAATGGACACAAGTCCCTTTACACGAGAAAGGGTCCTGAAGGAACTGGAAGTAATAAGAGTTGATAAAGCAATGGGGCCAGATGGGTGCACCCAGGGTCCTTAAAGAACTAAGAGAGGTGGTGGCTGAACCTCTGGCTATCCTGTTTAGCCGATCACTGGAAACAGGGGAGGTACCCAAAGACTGGAGGTCAGCAGATGTAGTCCCCTTATACAAAAGTGGGAACAAAGAGGAAGCAGGGAACTACAGACCAGTCAGCCTCACCTCGGTAGTGGGGAAGATCATGGAAGCACTACTGAAGGAAAGATTGGTGGAACATCTCATTGTCAATGGACTACAGGACCCAAGGCAGCATGGTTTCACCAGGGGGAGGTCATGTCAGACCAACCTCATTTAATTTTTTGACTGGGTGACTAGGGAGGTAGATCAGGGGAGGGCAGTGGACATGGCCTATCTGGACTTCAGCAAGGCCTTGACACTGTGCCACATAGAAGACTATTACACAAACTGGGGAATATGGGTGTGGGCAGGACAGTAGTGTGGTGGGTAGGTAACTGGCTGGGTGGCAGGACACAGAGGGTGGTGGTAAATGGCTGTCACTCCACAGAGGGAAGAGTGACCAGTGGGGTACCACAGGGGTCAGTGCTGGGACCGGTCCTATTCAACATCTTCATCAGTGACATTGAGCAGGACCTAGAAGGCAGAATTCCACTGTTCGCTGATGACACAAAGCTCTGTAACAGAGTAGACACACCAGAGGGTGTAGACAGAATCAGAAGTGACCTGCAGAAACTTGAAGAATGGTCAGGGGTTTGGCAGTTGAAATTCAATGCAAAGAAGTGCAAGATAATGCATATGGGGAACAAAAACCTGGCACAATATATCAGTTGGGGTGAGGATATAGCATGCACCAAGCAGGAAAGGATCTTGGGGTTGTCATCTCTGATGACCTCAAGGTAGGGAAACAGTGTGACAAGGCAGCAGGTAAAGCAAATAGGATGCTGGGATGTATAGGCAGGGACATCACCAGCAGGAAAAGGAGGTCATAATTCCGCTTATACAAGACACTAGTGAGGCCCCACCTGGAGTACAGTGTACAGTTCTGGAGACCATACCTACGTAAGGACATAGACAGGGTAGAGAAGGTTCAGAGGAGGGCAACAAAGATGGTGCATGGATTGCATCACAAGTCCTATGAAGACAGGTTGAAGGAACTGAACATGTACTCCTGGAGGAGAGGAGGAGAGAGGGATATGATAGAGACATACAAGTATCTTACAGGGAGGAACAGGGTGCAGGAAAACACTATTTTAAGCAAAAAGATGTTCCAGGACTAGAGGGCATGGGATGAAGTTGGAGGGAGGACGATTCAGAGGAAACATGAGAAAGAATTTCTTCACAGAACGGGTGGTGGACAAGTGAACACCCTGCCAGAGGAAGTGGTGGAGGCTGAAACAATCACGGATTTAAGAATGCATGGATAGACATACAGGAATTCTGGAGGTCAGGGGTAAGGGGCAACAGACTTCTAGGAAAACAAACTGAACTTACAAGCTCAAATGGGCAGACTGGGTGGGCCATAGGCCCTTATCTGCCGACACTGTCTATGTATCTAGGTATCTAAGATGTTACCTGCTGTGTGACCATTTTGTGGCACACACGTGTCACTGCCCATGGCGTTAGCAACATCATCATTGGTGACAGACCCGGCACCAGCCCGAGTCACAGCATGCTGGCATCCATGGATGCTGGCACGCTGGGACACGGGCAGGGCCTTCTCCACACCTGTTCCAACAACATCAGTGTGGACAGCCAGGCGGGCCCACTGTCACACTGAGCCACATATACCTATGGAGGTGGATGGGCCCTCCTCCATCTCCATCTGACTGGCCTCAGTGGACAGGCCCACCATTGCTGACCCATGTAGATGCTCAGGATCTGTTAGGGAAAACAAAGTCGCGTTACTGCATGTGACCTACCCTACCCCCCCAATAGACAGACCATGACCTACCATGCAGTGACGGGCTACCACCTGTCTGGAAGCCACCACCAGGAACACCCTCAATGGCACAACGCTGCATGCTGTCAGCAACCTTCTCCTCCTGTGGGGTCAGGTGTAGCACCTCCACCTGTCCCCCACCTGTCGCAGCTCATGCTGCCCTGATGGCAGTCACCTTCTCCTTTATCCTCCTCCTGTCTGTGCCCATCTTCTCCTTGCACTCCTGCACGGTGCGCTGGTGGCTGCCATGCAGGTTCACTGCATGCACGCCATCCTCCCATGCAGCAGTACGGGCCTGTGGTGTTCCCCACCATCCACTGAGAAGCAGCTCCTGATCCAGGCAGGCTTCAAACAGGGCATCAGTCTCAGCCTTAGTGAAATTAGGCCTCTTTCTCCTCCTCCCACCACTCTGTTTCTCCTCACCCACAGCTCGCTCAGTCATGATTTAGCCTGTGAGAATGAAAGTTGTTACCTGTGACTGTGCAGTCCCATGCATGTCCCAAAATTCACAGTCCACACTCCCAAACAGCATGCAACTCACCAATAGGCAGCAGTAACTGACTATGGCCAGTGCAGCCCAATGTCGCACTTTTATAGTGCAACCCATGCAAATGAAGTGAGGCGCAACTTTAAGTGGATGCAGATTGCAGTGCTGCACCATTGAATGGCTGATTATCTGATTTTCATATGATGGCTGAATATCACGCTGTTGCTCTTTGAACAATTGTGTTGAACGTACTGAGCCAAAGGTGCAGTTCTGTAACATGCGCAGTACACACCTAACTGCGCATGCCCGGGTTTCTGATGCAGGCGCCTGCCATGCTGCTGTTGTGCTGTGCGCGGGAGGCAATGCAGGGCACAGCCACCATTGTGCCAGTGATGCTACAGCGATATTCACCTATATGGCACTGTGGCATTGTAGGTGCACTGGGGAAACAGCGTGGTAGGCTGCTACTGGAGGTAGCACACAGGCACCCAATTGCACTACATGCATTCGGTTCAAATTGCACTGTGCCTTTCTGTGCGTCAGAGACCCTTGACCCTATGCCCGACCTTTGCTACCTAGGCGCCATTCGTCAGGCATGGGTGCACCACTATTGCGCTGTTTGGTGACAGCGTGATAGGGAATGGCAGTGCTGTACCGTGCAGCATCTGCATGTGGTGGAACTGCGCTGCAGAGCACCATTTTGAACATACTGAGCAACAGAGATGGTGCGGAGGAGAGCTGCCCAGTGGAGCCAGATTGAAATGGCAAACTTGGTTGCCATTGTGGAGCCACTTGTTGGCCCACTGTTTGGTGAGGCACCCCTGGACAGGTCCAGGAGTCAGGTGTGGCAGGAGATGGTCGACACCCTGGAGGAGGCCACAGGAATGGGGCAGATAGCAGAGCAGTGCCGCCACAGATATGGGGACCTGAGGTGGAGGGAACCAGACCTGCTTGCCCACCTGCCGGCACATGCCAGGAGGGGCACGGTGCCACAGCCAGGTAGGTGTGGCGTCCACACACTTTTATTTTCCATATGGGTATCACAGTTGCATGTGTCTGGAACATGGAGGAGGGACCGTCCAGTGTTGGCTGTGGTGGTGTTATCAGGGTGTGGGGTGGGTGGGTCTGGCTGGGTGGGATTGCATACACATGGGGGCAGGGGGACTTTGCTACAGGATTGTACTGATGTTCCTCTCTCCATGTTTGCACCACAGGGCCAGAAGAGAGAAGGCTGGCCAGGGAGCAGAAGCACCAGCAGGAAGACAGGGCCATTAGGAGGGGCGAAGGTCCACAGTGCCAGAGGGACCGGCCTGATGATGGTGAGTGCCTTACCTCCATGATTACTATTGCATGCTGTGTGACAGGGCAGGCAGCGGGGCATGGCCACCATCCATTGACACCACTGCCATGCATACAACTTGTTACAGTCAGCACTGTCCAGTGGCGCTGCATGTCTGGGAGTGCATCAATGGTGGTCCATGCGTGCACCGGGTACATGGCTGTGCCACTGCCTTCACACCACATAGTCAAGTCACTAAACAGCCACGGTGGTGCTGTGCAGGACTCGGCCGGTGGGTGTGTGCAGCAGTCCGCATGGCTGTATGTGCCTGGGTGGGCAGGTCTTGTGAACGTGATCACTGTGGGTGGTCACACACCATCACAGAGGCATGTCCCATGGCCGTATGCCATGCACAGTGGGTGGGCTGTATGGGGCTGTGCATTCACACCTATTGACTGTGTTCCCTTGTCCTAGGTGTCCACCAGCTGCAGGCTATCCAGGAGGCACTGCAGGAGATTCTAAATGTGGTGAGGGCCTCATTGGACATCTTGCAAAGGATTGAGTGGCTGGGGGTCCAGAGGAGACATGGGAGGTGGAGCAGCCGGAGCAGGGAGCAGGGCTCCCACTGAATATCTATATGCCCCAATTTCCCCTACCTCCCTGGACCCACCCTCACACACCTCCTTTCCTGTCCCATTTGTTCACCCTTGCCCCTTACCCACCCCCACCTTGTTTGTGGCCCTCCCCCCTCAACTTTGTACATAGTATTGTAAATAGTTTTGTTTCACATTTTTGATTACAAATTTTTTGATATGAATACTGTGGTGGTCTCTGATTTGCAGTGGGCTATAGGTGCTCAGCTGCAGTGGTGTGCATGGTGTCAGGGGTGGTGCAGTCATGGGTATGTGTGTGTGTCTGTGGGGAAGTGACTATGGCGTGGGGGTAGCTATCAGTCAGTGTCTGTGGTGTGTGTGTTATGCCTGTGCACTGGATGACTGTGTGTAGTGGTCCATGGTGCATGATCTGTGTCCATGGCACCCCTGTCAGCCCGTCCATGGCCTGTGCAGCTGACACTCTTGCATGTCTGTGACCTGCACGGTCTGCTGGCATGTCAGTGGTGGCTGTCCATGCAGGGCAGCCACTGTACCTGTCACAATTCTGGGTTGCCTCCTGTCACTGGTGTGGTGCATGTCTGCCTCAGGTGACACTGTGCCTCCGTGGTTGTTGTCCCACCTCCATGCTGTGGCTTGTGTGTGTTGCAGGGGATGTGCACCACTGTCTGCGACTTGTGCTCCAGGTGAATGATGGTGGTGTACAGGTCCACAGTGCCTGCGCAGGGTGGCTGGCACTCCTGTGCCATGGAGCCCTGCTAGCCATGTGTACACGGTTTCCATGGGCCCACGCTGGGGGCTTGGTTGCCCCGCTACAGCATCCCTGTGTTGGCGTGCCCTTGGGTATGGATGGGTGTTTGTCCATGCACTGTGCTGCATCCAGTGTGGTGCATGCTTCCACGCACCACTATGGGAGTCTGCACTGGCTGTTGTGGCCAGTACTGGGTTGGGGTGTGTCCTTGGAAGGATGTACAAGGTGCTGTACCACTGGTGGTGGGGTCCGGGGCATGCCCTGTCATGTGTGGGGTACCTTGTGTGCCGATACATGGTCAGTTTCTCAGCTGTACCTCGAGGTGGCAGTGCGTGGTGGCACTGTGTAGGCCATTGTTGCATCGCTGTGTGCTGCCACCCGCTGATGGGTGCTTGTGGTGGGGCTGCCTTGCATGGTTCTGTGGTGCACAGGTTTGCATGGTCACAGTGGGGGTGGTGGCATGCATGGGGTATCCTGCAGTGGTGGACGCTGCTTCTGGGCAGGGTGTCTGGGGGTCATGGTGCAGGGTGTGCTCTGCATTTGGGGGATGGTGTGGCATGGGGTGGTCGGCCCTCCTTGTGTGCCGGTCACAGCTTGCCAGGGGGTTGATGGGGCACCATGGCCCAGCTGTGGGTTGGTTGCTTGTCTCCATGAGCCAGTGGTTATTCCAGCCATCCCCCAGTTGTGCAGTGCATGGGGTGTGGGGGGATGATGTTTGTTCTGCTGTGTGTTCCTCTTCCCATCTGTGGCATGGGTGGTGGGCCCCTGCATCCCTGGTTGTGCAGTTGCATTGCTGCCCTGCTGCTGGGGGGCATCCCTGGTTGCGCTATGGTGCCTCTGGACTGCTCAGCTGAACATGCCTTATTGTGCTATGGCACATCAGTTATGCTCAGCTTCCCCTCCCTAGTTGCACTATGGCACAGGTGGTGCAATATTCAGTCGTCGACTGTAGGCGCATCTTGGCCAGCTCAGTTTTTGAATATCATGCCTCTTGCACATGGGTGCAATGGACTTGCGCTTGCTCCTGCTATTGCGCACTTTTTGGGCGCAGTTTGAATATCTGGGCCTCTGTGTTTATTATAGCTTGAGGGAGCACTCCCGACCAATTGGAGCACTCCTTTTCTCTGTGCACGAGACACTCTTATTCTGTGAAGAATGTGTCATGCACAGCTGCCCTGCAAATGGACATGTTCAGAGAAACAGTTTTAAAGTATATTATTGATCTATAACTTATTAATACTGCTACTGAGACCACTTTTGCGGTTGTAAGAGTGGTCTTGCTTGTATCTTTTTGGTATCAGAACCACTCATCTTCAGTCTACAGTTCTCATACCCCATGAATGCATGTGATCCCAGCCTTACAAGACTTACAGAAGATGATAAATGGATGTGATCTACCTAGTCTTGAGTAAGGCCATTGACTTGATTCCACACAGAAGGCTGGTAAAGAAGCTTAACCACACAGGGGTTGGTCCAGAAGTAGTCAGGTGGGTACAAAGGTTAATGGAATGCTATCAACAGAAGGCAGGGTGACCAGCAAGGTGCCCCAGGCCTCAGTGCTGGGGCCTCTGCTCTTCAATGTTTTTATAGCAGACATTGTTGATGGACTAGAAGGGAAGGTGTGTCTGTTTGCAGATGACACCAAGATATGTAAGAGGCTGGATGCCTCAAAAGGAGTGAGCAAAATGGAAGCTGACCTCAAGAAACTAGAAGAATGGTCTGGAATATGGCAGCTGAGATTTAACACCAAAAAGTGCAAGGTCATGTACATAGGAAAGAAAAATCCAAAAAAGTAGTATTACCTAGGAGGCAAAAGACTGGCAACCTCAAACCAGGAATGAGATCTGGGAATTATAATCTTGGATGACTTGAAGGTTAGTAAGTAGTGTGAGAAGCCAACATTGAAGGCCAATAGAATGCTGGGCTGCATTGGGAGGGGAATCACGAGCAGGAGGAAAGAGCTGGTACTACCACTGTATAGATCACTGGTCAGGCCTCACCAGGAATATGGAGTCCAATTCTGGAGGCCGCACCTCAAAAGGACAATGGGTGGAAACAGTACAGAGAAAGACAAAAATAATTCAAAGTTTGCAGTAGATGTCTAATGAGGAAAGACTTAGGAAATTGAATATGTACTCCCTGGAGCAGAGAAGAGAGAGAGAGGAGACATGATTGAAGCATTCAAGTACACAAAAGGCATTAATAAGGCACAGACACAAGAACGTTTTCACTTCAAGAAGGGCTCCAGGACCAGGGGACATGACCTCAGACTGCAAGGAGGGAAGTTCTCTACTAACAATAGGAAGTATTTCTTCACAGAAAGAGTGGTGAACACCTGGAACAGACTGCACTAAGAAGTTGTGGGGGTCAACACTGTAACAGCCCAGTGGCGCTGAGGATTGAGGCACTGGATGCCACACCTCGCCCCACACCAGTGACCCAAGTTCGGAGCGAGCTTGGGCGTTGAGGGGTTGGCAGAGATGGAGAGAGGATTGAGCACCTGTAGGGATGCTCTCCTTCCATGGGGGAGGTGGGGACAGCTCAGCGCACCAGCGGCTGCCGGTGGAGATCGGGAGCGCTGCTGTGTGTGAGCTGCACACTACACAGTGTGGCTGATGCTGGCAGGGTTGCCATGCACTGTGTGTCAGGCATGCCCACACAAGGGGGGGATGATCACCACCAGAACAGGGAAAACACTGACTCTGTGGGGTACATGATGGCACCTGTCCCCCATGCCCTCAGCTGGGTTCACCTGGCCTGGCCTTACCAGTTCCTCCAACTGGAACCTCACCTGCGACCAGAGACTGATGTAGAAGAGCGCCCAAGAGGAGGGGCGACCCACCCCAGATGGGTTAAACCAGGGTTGCTGGTTGCAGGGAGGGGAGGAGAGAGGAGGCACTGGTCGAGGGAGCCTTAGGTGGACAGGATATGGGCAAGGGTGCCTTAGAGGCTCCATGGGGCCATGACCAGAGGAACGAAAGTTGAAAAACAAACACTGTGGGGGGATTGAAGAATGCATGGGATAGACACAAGGAAGCCCTGACTGCAAAGGGCAACAAGAGTGTCAAAATAGGTCTAAAACAAATGTGCATACTAGATGGACCTAGCGGTCTCCTTCTGCCGTCAACGTCTATGTTTCTAATATAGCATCCTGGGACCCCTGGGTAATTGAACAGTGTTGTGCAAACATTTGCGCTATGCTTTGCATTTCATTTATTTATTATTTATTTAAGTCTTTGGTAACCGGGTAAGTGCACTGATCCAGGAGACCATTTTCATGCATGGCCCGGGCCACACAGGCAGCAGTTACAGAGGTCGTGATAACTTATACAATGAGTACAAGCCATGTGGACATACAGACATCACTGGTGAACAAAGAAAGTGACATAGGAAAGTAAAATTCATGAGAGGCTGAAAAAAATCAATCATTACATCATGTTAAGCAACAATTATTATACAATTACTTATTAAGGATAAGTGGCAAGTGCAAATTAATGCATGATATAAAATAAACAAACAAACAAAAAAAACACACAAGACAATAGCCAAATGGGAGAGCCCAAGATGCAGGCAATGAGGAATGTAAGATAGGAGTCCAAAGAAATGAAAAAGGACAGGGGAGACCAAAGCAGCCCAAGAGGGAAAAGTCAGAAAGGAAGGGGGGGGGATAGCCAAACTAGCAATGGCATGTAGGCTCATCAAGCAGCCAGGATGTGAGATGTGTCTTGAAAGTGGCATGGGAGTCCAGAGAGCTGATGGGCATAGGGATTCTGTTCCACAGAGTGGGAGCAGCTACAGATTTTTACATAAAACAACCTCAGATTTATTTTAGGGCAGGGGTAAAGTGGAAGCAAAAACTTAAAAACCCCAGGAAACCTCACTGTATTCAGATCTGGTCCCATCACAGGTCTGCCCCAAGCCCAAATGACCAACAGAACCCATGCCAACAATGGAACACTAGGCTCGAGTTCGGCTCCCAAACCATTGTCCCTTGAATTCATCTTGCAACCGTCAGATTCCTTACTCCGCTTGCCTAATACAGATGTCTCAGAGAGCCCTCTGTCATCTTTCTTGAAGATTTTTTTTATTTTTTTTAAAAGTAAAATTTTAATTCTGTTAATTTTTAAAGTACTGCCCTTGAGTTTACTGGTAGATTAGTCTAGAGTTAGTGTTTTTTTTGGTACGTTTTATGGTTTCTTCCTGGTTCACTTAACCAGGAGGGAACCAAAGTTTTCCTTTACGTTTCTTGTAAGTAATTTAACCTTCTTGGGCCAGTTATATAATTTGTGGTAGAAACCAGGCTAAACCTCAGTGCTTCTTCGATCGCTAAACTGACAGCAAAAAAAAAAAAAAGATTTTTTTTTTGTGTGGGACTTCTCACGGAAATCCCACTATTAGGGTTTTCTCTTGGTTATGTCACTTCCCAAGAAAAAAACATCTCACTGGGTTTCCAGCATTGTACAGAATGGGGGGAAGCATTTGCTAAAGCAGATCCCTGTCACAAACGCACTCAGCAGGTCAGGCCCTCTGCTCCCACAGAGCCAACCTCCAGGCATAATAGTGTGTGAACAGGTAACAGACAGGGTAACACTTCTATCTACTTTGGGGTCCGAATCACCTTTAGTCTCAAGTTCTGGGGAGATTCAAACTGTGAACCTTATGATTGCATACCCAATGTACAGACTCAGATATGTACCCTCTTCAGGATTGCGGTACAATCTTTCGCCAGGTGCACCAAGCCAGGCTTCCAAAATGAACTCTTAAAACTCTATAAAAGACCTTAGGTATATTCTTACCTTTTCCCAGTTTAGTAACACTTCCTATTTCTTGGCACCGGTGACAAGATCTGCAATACTCCTTCACCTGCTGGGCGTAGTTGGGTCAATAGAAATTCTGGGCCAACCGCTATGTAGTGACCGCGCGATTCCCAGATGACGAGACTGGGGAATACCTCTTTTGCAATCTTGAATAACTGCTCACGGTTCCCCTGGGAGACGATAAGCTGCCTGCCTATCACCCCTCCCTCTGTCTTTACAGCCTGCATACAGATCAGTCCATTTTCCAAGTAAACCTTATGTTTAACGTCCCTCCCTGTGCTCCGTCAGAGTCTGCTCAAGCTCTCAGCTTCTCTAGACTAGGGTCACTTTTCTGAGCAGCTGCAAACTCCTTACACATTCCCAAGGCATGGGACAGGTCCCTTTCAGTCTCTAAACTAGGGTCCCTAGCACTAGCATCAGGGCACTCAGGATCACTGTCATCCCTAACCGTCTGACAATGGGTCACCCCTCCTTCTTCAGAGTAACCCTCCATAGCTGTGTGGTTAACTGCTACGGGGACATTTCTACCCCCTTTTCATTAGTCTCCATATCAGGAGACACAGGCTGAGGAACCAGCCTCCTAGTGGTTTCCACAATGGCTTCTGTGGGGTCCAGGGAACTACAATTTTCCCTTGCCACTTGGCTATGGGTAATTGCACACACCATCCCTTATTTGAGATTGTTGCCAAGCATGACATCAACTGCTAAAGTTTTGGCTACAGCCACCTGTTGCACAGTTCCCCCATTTCACCCCAGTCTAGGAGAACACTAGCGAGTAGCAATGTTTTCTCCTCCCCAGTGAAATCTTGGACAGTTACAAATTCATTGGGTATAAGCTGACCAGGCTCTACCAGATCCCCTTTTACCAATGTCAGGGATGCCCCATGTCCCTTAACCCCTGA
Source organism: Neoceratodus forsteri (assembly GCA_016271365.2). Classification (NCBI taxonomy): domain Eukaryota; kingdom Metazoa; phylum Chordata; order Ceratodontiformes; family Ceratodontidae; genus Neoceratodus; species Neoceratodus forsteri. Next base: position 38,804,690 of record CM028130.1, on the reverse strand, counting down.
GTCTGTACACCGTTCACCGTGACTGGGTGCATGAGTTCCCTCATGTTCACAGGCATGCTTCCATGGACACACCAACAACCCACTTCTTTCCTAGCCCCATGTTGTGTGTTGCTTGTCCTTTTGGGACACTGTCTGGCAATATGCCCAGTTTCTTTGCAAACCCAACATTCATTTTGTTTCTCAGAGAAATCTTTTCCTTGAAACCTGGGGCTAACTGGTTTCAGTGGAGGCAGTGAGGGTTTTAGCTGCGCTGAAGACACGCTTTTCCCTTTCTGTGCTGCCATGCCCACCTCATTCACTCTCAGAGCAGGTCTGCTCTTGGCATAGCGGTCCGAAAGTTCAGCAAACTCTTGCACTGTTTTGGGATCTCGGTCCTCCAGCCAGGTTTTTAGCTCTGTTGGGCATGCCCAAAAACACTGTTCTAACAAAATAGCATTTTCAATTTTATCTACAGAGTTTGCTTCAATTCCTTCCCACCAACTTTTAAAAACTGACGTTTTTTCATGGCTAGCTTGTAGCTCATATCAGGGCTTCTTCTGAGCTTACAGAATTTAGCTCTGTATGCTTCTGCAGTTAAATCAAACTTCTTTAATGTGCAGCTTTAAGTTTGCTATAATCATTACTGTCCTCATAGTCCATTTGAGCCAATGCATCCTGAGCTTTCCTGGTAAATAGCAGGAATAGCTGGAAGCTCTAAGATCCTCTAGGAATTTTTGCCTGAATACAAACTTTTTCAAAGGAATTTAAAAAGGCATCCATATCCTCCCCCTCTTTAAATTAAGTTATAAATCCAAAATTCAATTTGTAACCCAGTCCTATTGTTCCAGTTAAACCCAAGCCACTTCCCTGCTCTGATGCTGGTGGTTGGAGTCATAGCTTCTCCAGTTCATGTTGCCTTGGGTGTTCACGTGCCTCTCGGTCAGCTGCTCGCTGTTCTCACTCCCTCTTCTCCTCTGCATCTCGTTTCTCACACTCCGCTTCTCTCTGGAATTCCAACTCCATTGTGCGCTACTAAATCTGCAGCATGATTGCTTCTGGCTCCAGAATGCTGGTGACCTTCCCCTGCTGCTTTGGCCCTTCACTTGCACTGGCCCTGTTGCCCTCCTCACTGGATCTGTCCACTGCACTGGCCGCTGGCCCCTCTACACCCAAAGTTTAGTGCTTTACAGTCCCAGTGTGTGACAACGCTTTGGGCATCTGCTGCCATCAGGGCATCCACGAGGTTCCACTTGGTGGCTCTCACCTCATGCAGGACTCCTCTGTCCTAGCAGAACTGCCTCAAGTATTCTGCAGTGTACCCACTGTAGCTGGAAGCCATCTTCTTCCCTAACTACGGTTACTGTAACCTGCACTTTAGAACAAAAATAAAACAGGTAGGAACTTGACTGTAAACAAAATGATATAGTTCTGTTTCCTTTTTTAAAAAATAAATCACTGCCTTATTCTACAAGTGAACTGTACAGTATTATGCTGACACACTGAACAGTTAAAGCTTGTGTTACCACATTTTATCACACTGCTGCTAACCAAATCTGTCAAAAAACGCACTCAGCAGGTCCGGCCCTCTGCTCCCACAGTGCTAACCTCCAAGCACAATATTGTGAACAGGTAACAGATGGGGTAACCCTCTTGTTTGCTTTTGGGTCTGAATCACCTTTAGTCTCAAGTTCTGGGGGGATTAAAACTGTGAAACTTATGCTAGCGTACCCAATGTACAGGTGCAGACACGTACCCTCTTTGGGGATTGCAGTACAGTCTTTTACCAGGGTTACTAAGCCAGGCTTCCAAAATGAACTCTTAAAGCTCTATAAAAGACTTATGTATAGTCTTACCTTTTCCAAGTTTAGTAACACCATCAAGCTTTTGAACAGATTTGTCAGACATAACTTCTTATACTTCACATGCAAAAAGAATTTGGAAGACACATCCAGGCAGGGTCTTTCAACTAATAGATACTTTACTAAAAGATGATAAACATATGAAAAATGTAAACACAGAACAATATATCAAAGAGCTCACAATCACATAAAAGAGCAAGGGAAGTTTACAAAACAAAAACTCCTACCACAATAAAGTTAGACTTTTTCTACCTAATGTATTACCTCTATAAGTGCCTATAGTTAGAACAGAGAGCTCTGTCTCTCTAGAGTCCCAAAAATGATCATTCAGGTTCCCCAGTTACAAGGATACATTTCACCCCCATCTACCCACCCCTTTGGAGACTCATCTAGCTCCTCCTTTCAGAATTAAAAATTCCAAACATGATTTCCTGTTAGAGATATAGGCCTGGATATTCAAACTGTGCCAGGCTGTGGCACAAGCCTGGGCGCAGCACAACTTGGCTGCGCGGGGGCATTGACTGGATGATATTCAATGGAGCTGCACTATGGCACAGCATCATTGAATATCACACCCTGGCCACCCGCAGTGCACATTGTGCAGTGGCACTGCACCAGCACAAGTGGCCAGAGTGGAGCAGGAGGATGCGCTAGTGCAAGTTCCATTGCGCTATGTGCAGCAACTGCGATATTCAAACGTGCACTTGCAAATGGGGCCATAATCTATGCAAGGCGCAAATGGGGCCATTTGCATGTCATTATGGCCTGGCCCTTTTTGCATGCAGGTGCTCTGATCCCCGGTGACTTGAACCTGGCGCCCTGCCAGGCAGTAGCCATTGGGGACCAATGCCCCCTGCAGTGTGACAATGTGCCCCACAGCCCGATTGCGGGCTGAAGTAAAATATAAAATAATCTGACATCCCTGGTGGACCAGTGGACTGCTGTCCTCCCGATCATGGGATTAAGTAAAAAATAAATACACTCCAAAATCCCTGGTGGTCCAGTGGACAGCTGTCAGCCCGATCATGGGCTTCAGTAAAATAAATTCCAATCCAATATCCCTGGTGGTCCAGTGACCCACTGTCAGCCCGATCATGGGCTTCAGTAAAATAAACTACAATCCAATACCCTGGTGGACCCTCCCCCACCTCCCTCCTGAGACCCACTGCCTGGCTCCCCTGGTCAGCGGCAGGCATCAGCACCCCACCTACCTGCTGCCCCTCCACCAGCTGACTGACACCATTGGTAGGGCAGTACTCCCATTGGTCCACAGCGTTAGCCAATGGGCATGCAGCCCGTACCATACTACACATTCCAGATATGTGAATGGATCCATTCTGAAGCCTGTGATTGGGCTGACATCGGTCCACTGGACCACCAGGGATATTGGATTGGAGTTTATTTTACTGAAGCCTGTGATCGGGCCAACAGCAGTCCACTGAACTGCCAGGGAGTTAGGAGGGTCATATCTGTTAGTATGCCCGTGATTGGGCATTGGGGGCACTGCCGGGTGCAGCCGGAGCTTGGAGTGGCCACCCATGGGTGGCAGCTGCTGTGTTGTACACTGCAATATGGCAGCTCACCTGTGGGTGGCCATCCGTTTTTCCTTTTCTTTTCGATCAGCTTTGTGCAGCGCAAGTAGGGGTTGCTCATGCATGGACTCAGCACATTCTGGGCTGAATATTGGGATGTGCAGAGTATGCATGGGCACACCCCCCCCCACCTGTGCCGCATACATTACTGATGCACTTCAGCTCATCGGGATTTGTACTAGGCATAATTCCAATTTGAATATTGCACCGGGGCGCATCAGTGGGTTGCTCATGGCGCAACACTGTTGCGCCATGCGCAACCCTTTTGAATATGTGGGCCATAGTAAATAAGGTGACATAAGCAAAAACTCATTTCTTAAATTATGAGTCCTTGATCCCCCAGTTCCTTTAAAGTTTTACAACCTGGCAATCCCTCACCTAAGTGTTATATAGCCAACAGGAATCAGCTAAATGATGTCCTGTCCAGTAATAAAATGCATATTTTGTTTTCCAACTTCATGGCAGCAATAGGTCATAAAAAGGACATAAAATGCAATTTCTCAAGGAAGTTAATTACATTACAGAGATCTCCTGGTCATTGTAATACATCCTGGTAACTTCACTGAGTGGGGGGGCATCCATTGAAGCAAGGATGTCTTATGTGAGACAATCACATACTATATTTTTATATTACAAATACCATTCAATAATCATAACCAGCTGGCCAAGCATCACTATCCTCCTCACCTAGACTGAATTTGGGGGCTCTATCCCCTGCATGGTATGAGCTTCCCAAGTCAGTTCACTTCTCATACAGATGCGACAGGTCATCTGTGTTCTTATTAGTCACTCCAGCCCTATGTAAAATTGTCATGTCATAGCCTTGCAAGGCAAGATTCCATTTTAATAGTCTACCATTAGTTTTTCCCATTTGTGTCAGCCAAACCAGGGGGTTGTGGTCAGTGTGTATCTCAAAATGCTGCCCATAGAAGAGTGGCTCTAATTTCTTAAGGGCTCACACTATGGTGAGACACTTTTTTTCCACAGTAGAGTAAGCCTTCTCCCTGGGAAGTAACTTTTTACTCAGGTACACTACAGGGTGATCTTCCCTTTGGCTGGATGTCTGATTCAGTACTGCCCCAATACCCATGTCAAAGGCGTCAGTCTGGACTATAAAGGATCTGCAATAGTCAGGACTTGTCAACACAGGAGCACTGCACAGTGCCTCCATCAGTCTGGTAAAGGCTTTTTCACAGGCTGGGTCCCAGGTCATTTTCTTAGGCATCTTTTTCTTTACCAGGTCAAATAGGTGAGCAGCCAGGGCACTGTAATTGGGTACAAATTTCCTATAGCACCCAGCTGTCCCTAGAAACCTCCTGACCTGCTTCTGTGTTTCTGGTCTGGGCCATGCCTTGATCACCTCTATTTTAACTTGGTTAGGATGGAACTGTCCCCAGCCTACAACATGCCCGAGGTATGCCACTTCAGCCATGGCCACCTGGCACTTCTCAGCTTTGACAGTGAGCCTGGCCCTCTGTATCCTGCCCAGCACTTCCCAAGGTGGGACAGGTGTTCCTCCCAGCTGCCACTAAAGATGGCAATGTCATCCAGGTATGCCACGTCGTACTCCTCAGCACCATTTATCCCATCATTCACCAACCTTTGTAAAGTGGCAGGTGTGTTCTTCATTCTGAAAGGCATTACTTTAAATTCAAATAAGCCTATTGGAGTGATGAAGGCCTACCTCTCCCTAGCTCTGTCAGTTCACTCTACCTGCCAATACCCCTTTGTCAGGTCAATAGCCATGAGGTATGTTGCCCCTCCCAACTTGCCCATGAGTTTGTCAGTCCTGGGCACTGGATGGGCATCTGACTGTGTGACTGCATTCAGTCCACAATAGTCCACACAGAAATGAATAGTGCCATCTGACTTGGACACAAGGTCTATGAATGAGGCCCAGGGGCTGTGGGCTCTCTGGATTACCTCTCAATCCAACATTTCCTCCACTTCCTTCCTAATGTCCTTTTGGACAGTCTCTGACACCCAATATGATGTCTGCTGTATGGGTGTCTGTGTCCCTATCTCCATATCATGCATTGCTAAGGGGGTTAGTCCAGGCTTGCCACTAAACAGTGGGGCAAAGTCTGCTAAAACCTCCCTTTCTTCCTAAATCTTGTCTGCGGCTAGCTGGGATGACAATTTAACTGCCTTGACAGAAGACTCCCGCTTGCTTTCTTCCAGCAAGTTCAGAAGGTTGTCTCCTTTGTTCGTCCCCTCCCTGGGACTACATACTGCAAACACCATGTCAGCCCTATTAGCATATGGCTTCATCATGTTAACATGGTACAGTCTTTCTGTTTGTCTTCTGTTAGGTAACTCTGTTATATAGTTCACATCATTTACCTTTCTGACTACTTTGTATGGTGCCGCCCATTCAGCTTGCAGCTTGGCTTTCTGGACTGGAATAAGGACTATGACTTCCTGACCCACCGTGTATGAGCGAGCTCTGGCTCTGTGGTCAAAACACACTTTTTATTTCTGTCGGGCAGCTGCCAGGTTGCTCTGAGCTGTCCCCATTAGCTCCTTCTGCCTTTCCCTAAATCTAATGACATAATCCACTATGGATGTTCACTGGGTGGCGAGCTTGCCCTCCCAGTCCTCCTGGATCAAGTCTAGAGGACCATGTACTTGGACTCCACATAAGAGTTTGAAGAGGGAAAACCCTGTCAACTCCTGAGGCACCTCTTTGTATGCAAACAAAAGGTGGGGAAGGTATTTCTTCCAGTCCCTCTGATGCTGTTCAGCAAAGGCTTGGAGCATTAACATAGAAACATAGATTTTGATGGCAGATAAGGACCACTTGGCCCACCTAGTCTGCCCATTTCCCTACCTACAGGATAAGCCACAGATCCTAGTTAACCAACAGCCTATTTCTTCACATCCACCACAAGAATTGGCTTATGTCTATCCCAAGTATTCTTGAATTCTCCCACAGTTTTAGACCCCACAACCTCCTCAGGAAGGCTGTTCCATGCTTCCATCACCCTCTCTGTGAAAAAATACTTCCTCACATTTCCCCTGAACTGCTCATCCCCATCTTTAAATTGTGTCCCCTTATTCTTGCATGTCTCTTTTTCTGAAAGATGCTACCCTCTTGGACTTTGTTGATTCCACTGAGGTACTTAAAAGTTTCTATCATGTCCCCCTTTTCTCTCCTTTCCGCAAGGGTATACATGTTAAGCTCCTTTAGTCTCTCCTCATATGGCTTCTCTTGCAGACCCTGCACCATTTTAGTTGCCCTCCTCTGGACTGCCTCTATCCTTTCTATGTCCATGCAGAGAAGGGGTCTCCAGAACTGGACACATTACTCCAGGTGGGATCTCACCAACTGTCTATACAGAGGGATAACAACTTCCTGTTTTCTGCTTGTGATGCCTCTCCCAATCTATCCCAGTGTACCCCGAACCCTCCCTACTGCCATTTCACATTGCTTGCTAACCTCAAGGTCATTTGATATGATTACCCCCAGGTCCATATCCATTTTTGTTGTTGTTACTACCTCCCCCACCCATTGTGTAATCTTCCCCTAGGTCTTTGTTTCCCAGGTGCATTATTTTGCACTTCATTGCATTGAATCCAAGCTGCCATACTTCTGACCATTCCTCCAGACTTGCCAAGTCCCTTCTCATCCTTTCCATGTTTCCTTGTGTATCAACCCTGTCGCAGATCTTTGTGTCTTCTGCAAAGAGGCATACTTTTCCTTCCAGTCCCTCTTCAATGTCACTCATAAAGACATTAAAAAGGACTGGACCCAGTACTGAACCCTGCGGTACCCCACTAGTAACCCATCATTCTTCAGAGTGGACTCCATTTACAATTACTTTCTGGGTCCTGTTGTCCAGCCAATGTTTTACCCAGGCTACCACTCTGGGACCCACTCCCAGGCTGGTTAATTTGACTATTAATCTTTTGTGTGGGACTGTGTCAAATGCCTTGCTAAAGTCTAGGTAGGCCATGTCCATAGCCCCTCCTTGGTCTGCTACTTTGGTCACTCAGTCAAAGAAATCAATTAGGTTCATCTGACATGACCTTCCCACTGTGAACCCATGCTGCCTTGGGTCCTTTGCCCCACTGGTCTCTAGGTACTCGACAATTCTTTCCTTCAGAAGTGATTCCATCACTTTCCCTACCACAGAGGTCAAACTGACAAGTCAGTAGTTTCCTGCCTCTGTCTTGGTCCCACTTTTGTGAAGAGGAATCACATCCACCTTCCTCCAATCCTCAGGTACCACACCATCCTCCCATGATTTGTTAAAAAGGGTAGTCAGTGGTTTCACTAGTTCTCCCCTTAATTCTTTTAGAATTCTGAGGTGAATTCCATCAGGCCCCATTGCTTTGTTCACCTTCATTTTTAAGAGTTCTTTCGGAACCCTATCTTCTGTGAAAGGACTGGGATCGACCCCCTATCCAGAGTGCTTCTGTTAATTGGATTAGGCACCTCCTCCTCCCTTTTTGTGAATACTGAGCAGAAATATTCATTCAGTATCCCTGCTTTTTTACTGTCCCTCTCTGCCCACCCACCGTCCATTCTATTCAGCCTCGCTATCCCTCCCTTTGACTTTCTACACTACCTGATGTACCTATAAATGGTTTTATCCCCCTTCCTAACCAAGTTGGCTATATTTTCCTCAGTTTGGGCCTTTGCTATTCTAACTTCTCTCCCTGCTTCCTTCTGCCTTAACTGGTACAGCTCTCTGTCCTGTTCCTTCTGTGTTTCCTTATACTTCCTAAATGCTATCTTTTTCTCCCTGACTTTCCCTGCCACCTCTTTTAAGAACCACAGTGGCTTTTTCTTTTGTTTTGATTTGTTTATTTGCTTCACACAAAGGCTTGTTGCCTCTGTGATGGCAGTTTTGATGTCTCTCCATTATTGCTCCACTCCTCTTTCTCGCCTGTTTGCTAGTGCTTTTATAAAGCACTCTCCCATCTTGCCAAAGTCAGCCCTTTCTGAAGTTCAGTACCATCACTTTTGTATGGCTTGAAACTGTAGCTGAGTTTAACGTGAACCACACTGTTTGATGGTCACTTGTTCCCAGATGGCAACCCACTTCTAGATCTGAGATCCTCTCACTGTCCCCATTTGAGAGTATGAGGTCTAAGATTGCTCCCTCATGAGTGGGTTCCAAAACTAACTGTCTGAGGCATGCCACCGGTATAGCATCGAGAATGGCCCTGCTCTTGGATGTGACTGCAGTAAATGTGCTCCAGTTAACATCTGGCATATTCAGGTCTCCCACCAACAGTATCTCCCCTTTCTCTGCCATCCTAAGAATCCCTTCTATCATATCCTTGTCCATTCCCTCCCCCTGACATAGGGGCCTGTACACAACCCCTGTGCAGATTGTGGTGCCATTTTCACTCTCTAAGGTGACCAACAGTGCCTATTCTCCTCCTTGTTTACTCTTTTGTTCAGTTGCTTTTATCCCTTCCTTTACATATAGAGCTACTTCTCCCTCTCTTCTCCCCTCCCTGTCTCTCCTGTAGCTTATGTATCCTGGTATGTTAACATCCCAGTCATGGTTCTCTGTGTACTATGTTTCTGTGACTGCTATGATAACCAGGCATCTCTGTTCCATCAAGGCCACCAGATCAGGGAGCTTATTGCCCAGACTACGGGCATTGGTACTCATTACCCTCTATCTCCTGATGACCTTACTCCTTTTGCCCCATCTTTGTCCTTCTTGCCTTTGTCACTTTCTCCATTTACCCCTGCCCTTCTCCCTATCAACATCTCTATCTTGGTGTTTACATCACTTACTACAGTAACTTTTTTGGGGGGCTAGGATTTCCCCACTCCTTTGCAGTGCCTCCCCCCCTTAGCTAGTTTAAATGTTTGCCAATGAAGTATTTAAACCTATCACCTAGGATCCTGGTTCCCCTCCTGGATAGATGCAGCCCATCATGCTAGTATAGGCTTGCATCACTCCGGGTGGACCCCCAGTCCCCAATAAAGCCAAATACCTGAGCTCTGTACCAGTTTTTCAACCACTGATTGAATCCCATGGTGTAGAGCACCCTAGTCTCTCCTACGCCATAGACAGGCAGCACCTCTGAGAAGGTTACCGTGCATGCTACTTGTCTACGGCCCCATCCCAATTCCACAAACTCTTCCTACACTGCTCTGATCCCTTTTTTAGCCAGGTCATTTGTCTCTAGGTGGCAAATGACATCCAGCTTCCTCCCCTGTGCAGCTGCTCCAGCAATTCTGAGGATTCACTCCCTGTACTTCCAAGCCATGGTGCCAGGCAGGCACCTTACCTCCATCTCCCTTTCCTCCCCCAGTTCTACCTTCCTAACAATGGAGTCCTCCACCAGGAGTTGTTTCCTTCCCCTCTGGGGTCCCATGCCACCCTCCTGTGGGTCTCCTTAATGGAGGTTCCCAGCATCCTCCTTGGTCTACACTGTGGGTGCCTCCATAGAGGAACCACACTTTGCCAGAATGGGATAGGAATTGTGGAGAGGTACAACTGGAGGGATGCACCTCTGTTCCACCACCCTCACCCTCCCTGATTCCACTGTGGTCCTACTGCTCCTTTTTCTTGGCAACCTCTGAGACAATGGCAGTGGCCCTGGTGGTCCCTGGATGGAAGACAAGGTCCCACAAATCCTGGCCAACTCAGCCTAGAGATGAGCAACTTCCTCCCTCAGCCCAGAGAGGTATCTGCATATGGGACAACACTGCATCCTCCAAAATATCTCCCGGAAGACTGCTGCTCCACAACCACTGCACTGTACCACTCCCATAATGTCTTATTTCTGGCCCCTTCACTGTTGTTTGGAATCCTTACTTTTGCCTCTGTTTTGTTTCTTCTCGCTTTACTTACTTACTGCCTCTGTGCCCTTTAAGCTCCTGATCGTCCTGTTCTGAGACAAGAAGATCCTATATTTCTCAGTAGACCCCTTACTTGCGAAGAGGCAGACCTCCAGCAGCTAGAAGGAGCTGGAGAGCTGCTCTTGCCCTTCTAGGATGGTGAGTCTTTGGCGGCTCTGTGATCACTCACTTCCTGCTCCCAAACAGGAAGTTCCTGTTGTCAATCAAATCCTGTGCCTATAAAAATAGAACTAGCTTTGGGGGGAGAAGGGCAATATAGTCCCAGTAGAGAAGTCCAGTCACTCAGCAATACTTCCTCCCGGTGTTCTCTGCCAAGCCACTGGCAGAATCTTTCTAAGGCAGCACTGACTTCAGGGTGCCATTAATTCTTTCCACAAGCCCATTGGCTTGCTGGTGAGAAGGTGTTGTGCACCTCTGCACCACCCCAGACTTCTCCCACAAACATTTCATCAGGTCCAACATGAAGGAACCCCCTCCATCGGTGATAACCTCCTGTGGAAATACAACATGGGAGAAAATCCCAAGTAAGACATCTGCCACTTTGGCTGTCCTCAATGAGGATAGGGTGACTGCCTCTGGGTACCAGGTGGCATAATCCACCACAGTCAGGATGAACCTCTTCTCAGAGGAGGTGGGGGTATTTAAAGGCCCAACAATATCTATTCCCACCCTCTGGAATGGCTCCTCCACTATGGGCACTGGAATCAGGGCAGCTTAGGCCTTCTTAACCCCCTTCCCTATTTCTTGGCACCGGTGACAAGACCTGCAATACTTCTTCACCTGCTGGGTGAAGTTGGGCCAATGGTAATTCAGGGCCAACCACTGTGTAATGCATGTGATTCTCAGATGACCAGACAAAGGAATATTGTGTGCAATCTTGAGCAACTGCTCAAGTTACCCCTGGGGAATGACAAGCTGCCTACCTATCACCCCTCCTTCTGTCTTTACAGCCTGAGTATATCTCAGTCCATTTTCCCAATAAACCCTATGTTTACCATCACCTCCCTGTGCTCTGTCAGAGTCTGCCCAAGCTCTCAGCTTGTCTAGACTAGGGTAATTTTTCTGTGCAGCTGCAAACTCCTTACACATTCCAAGGCATGGGACAGGTCCTCTTCAGTCTCTAAACTAGGGTCCCTAGCACTAGCATCAGGGCACTCAGGATCACTGCCATCCCTATCCTTCTGACAATGGGTCACCCATACCTCTCAACCTTTTGTCCTCCAAATGTGGAACATTGCCTATCAAAATGTGGAACGAATGGGCAAAATGTGGAACACTTAATCAAATCTTTACCTAAGAAGCTCAAAACACTGTTAACATGTTGCATTTATTTTCAGAAAGTCTGTTATGAATTGAATAATATATTTTTTGCATCATTTACTATGGATTTTTGCGTTAATATGTTGACTTTGAATGTGGAACAAGTCCTCACAATGTGGAACAGGGAGCTTTTGAGAAGTAAAATGAGGAACGTTCCTCGTAATGTGGTACAGTTGAGAGGTATGGCCAGTCACCCCTCCTTCTTCGGAGTAACTCTCCGTAGCTGTGTGGTTAACTGCTACTGGGGAAATTTCAACCCCCTTTTCATTAGTCTCCATATAAGGAGACACAGGCTGGGGAACCAGCCTCCCAGTGGTTTCCACAATGGCTTCTGTGGAGTCCAGGGAACTACAGTTTTCCCATGCCACTTGGCTATGGGCAACTGCACACACCATCCCCTGTTTGAGATTGTTGCCAAGCATGGTATCAGCTGCTAAGGTTTGGGCTACAGTCACCTGTTGCACAGTTTCCCCTGTTTCACCCCAGTCTAGGAGAACACTAGTGAGTGGCAATGTTTTCTCCTCCCCAGTGAAGTCTTGGACGGTTACAAATTCATTGGGTATAAGCTGACCAGGCTCTACCACATCCCCTTTTACCAATGTCAGGAATGCCTCTGTGTCCCTTAACCCCTGAGTCTGTACTCAATCCCATTCACTATGACAGGGTGCATGTATTCCCTCATGTTCATAGGCATGTTTCCAGGGACACACCAACAACCCACTTCTTTCCTAGCCCCATGTCGTGTATTGCTTGTCCTTTTGGGACACTTTCTGGCAATATGCCAGGTTTCTTTGCAACCCCAACATTCATTTCTTTTCTCAGAGAAATATTTTCTTTGAAACCTGGGGCTAACTGGTTTCAGTGGAGGCAGTGAGGATTTTAGTTGCCCTCAAGGCACGCTTTTCCCTTTCTGCACTGCCACGCCAGCTCCATTCATTCTCAGAGCAGGTCTGCTCTTGGCATAGCGGTCTGAGAGTTCAGCAGCCTCTTGCACTGTTTTGGGATCTCAGTCCTCCTGCCAGGTTTTTAGCTCTGCTAGGCATGCCCAAAAAAACTGTTCTAACAAAATAGCATTTTCAATTTTATCTACAGAGTTTGTTTCAATTCCTTGCCACCAACATTTTAAAAACTGATGTTGTTTCATGGTTGGCTCCTCATAGCTCATATTGGAGCTTCTCCTGAGCTTACGGAATTTAGCTCTGTATACTTCTCCCATTATATCAAACTTCTTTAAAAGTGCAGCTTTAAGTTTGCTATAATCATTACTGTCTTCATTGTCCATTTGACCCAATGCATCCCGAGCTTTCCCAGTAAGTAGCGGGGATGGTTGGAAGCTCCAGGACCCTCTAAGAATTTTTGCATGAATACAAACTTTTTCAAAGGAATTTAAAAAGGTGTCCATATCCTCCCCCTCTTTAAATTCAGATATCAAACTGGAATTAAATTTGTAACCCAGTCCTGTAGTTCCAGTTAAACCTAAGCCAATTAACTGCTCTGCTGCTGGTGGTTGGAGTCGTAGCTTCTCCAGTTCATGTTGCTTCTGGTGTTCACGCTCTTCTTGGTCAGCTGCTCACTGTTCTCACTCCATATCCTCCTCTGTGGTTTGCTAGCACTCATGGTCTTCACAGTCAGCTTCTCGCTGTTCTCGCTCACTCTTCTCCTCTGCAGCTCATTTGTCTCTCTCTCTCTCTCCACTTCTCTCTGGAACTCCAGCTCCATTCTACACAACTGAGCCTGCAGCCTGATTGCTTCTGGCTCCAGAATGCTGGTGATCTTCCCCTGCTGCTGTGACCCTTCACTTGCACTGACCCTGCTGCCATACTCACTGGATCTGGACACTGCACTGGCTGCTGGCCCCTTCATGCCCAAGATTTAGTCCTTTACAGTCACAGTCTGTGACTCGATACTTTGGGCATCTGCTGCCATCAGGGCATCCATGAGGTTCTGCTTGGTGACTCGCACCTTGTGCAGAATTCCTCTGTCCTTGCACAACTGCCTCAAGCAGTCTGCAGTGTACCCGTTGTAGTTGTAAGCCATCTTCTTCTCTAATTACAGCTACTCTAACTTGCACTTTCAAAAAAAAATAAAACAAATAGGAACTTGATTGTAAGCAAAATTATATAGTTCTGTTCCCTTTTTTAAAAAAATAAATCACTGCCTAATTTTCCAAGTGAGCTGTACAGTATTAAGCTGACACACACTGAACAGTTAAAGCTTCTGTTACCAATTTTACCGCACCGCTGCTAACCAAATCTGTCACAAATGCACTCAGCAAGTCAGGCCCTCTGCTCCCACAGTGCCAAACTCCAAGTGTAATAGTGTGAACAGGTAACAAACTAGGTAACCCTCCTGTCTGCTTTTGGGTCTGAATCACCTTAAGTCTCAAGTTCTTGAGGGATTCAAACTGTGAACCTTATGTTAGCATACCCAATGTACTGGCACAGATTCGTACCCTCTTCATGGATTGTAGCACAATCTTTCACCGGGGCACCAAGCCAGACTTCCAAAATGAACCCTTAAAACTCTGTAAAAGACCTTAGGTATATTCTTACCTTTTCCTTGTTTTTTAACACCATCAAGCTTTTGAACAGATTTGTCAGACTTAACCTCTTATACGTCAGTTGCAAAAATAATTTGGAAGACATACCCAGGCTGTCTCTTTCAAATAATAGGTCTTTACTAAAAGATGCTAAAAATATGAAAAATGTAAATGCAGAACAATATATCAAAGAGCTCATAATCACATAAAAGAACAAGGGAAGATTACAAAACAAAAACTCCTACCACAATACAGTCAGACTTTTTCTGTCTAATGTATTACCTTTATAAGTGCCTATAGTTAGAATAAAGAGCTCTGTCTCTCTAGAGTCCCAAAAATGATATGTCAGATTCCCCAGTTACAAGGATACATTTTAACCCCTTTTCCCCACCCTTTTCGTGAGTCATCTAGCACCTCCTTTTCAGAATTAAAAATTCCAAACATCATTTCCTGTCAGGAGATATATTAAATAAGGTGACATCAGCAAAACCTCATTTCCAAAATTATGAGTCTTTGTTCCCCCAGTTACTTTGAAATTTTACAACCTGGCAATCCCTCACCTAGGTGTTATATAGCCAACAGGAATCAGCTAAATGACATCCTGTCCTGTAATAAAATGCATATTTTGTTTCCCAACTTCCAAGCAGCAACAAGTCATAAAAAGGCCATAAAATGCAACTTTTCAAGGAAGTTAATTACATTACAAACATCTCCTGTTCATTTTAATACATCCTGGTAGCTTCATTGAATGGGGGAGCACCTATGGAAGCAAGGATGACTTATGTGAGACAATCACATACTATATTTTTTTATTACAAATATCATTCAATAATCATAACCAGCTGGCCAAGCATCAAAATGGCCACTTAATTTGTGTTCTTTTTCTGGGGTTCCTATATTTAAAGGCAGATTATGAGATTTGTAAGAAGTTTCCTTGGTCAATGCTGGATAGGCATTTGAACCAACTGAAAGAGAAAATATCTGAGAAAGCTGCTGACCCAGCATTAGAAAAACCTTCCTCTTCTCCAAAAGGGAAGCCTAAAGAACTAAGTGAGCAGCCCTCTGACTATGGTTATGGTTCCTCATCAAAAAAGAGAAGCCCAGACACTGTCACTGAACCAGTAAATTCTGCAAAGAAGAAGAGGAAGGAGAAGCATTCAGCAAAGGAGCTGCAACTGATGGCTCCAACCACGGAGGCTATAGCTAATGCCACAAGCCTTTTACAAGTACTGTAAACCAATACCACGGTATGGGTTCAGTGTCCCAGTTCACAACTCTCAGTTCTGAATTCGGGTTCCCTATCGGCATCTTGCTGAATATCAGGCCCAGTGTCTTTTGTGTGTGTTTTGTGTGACATTCAGACACAGTCCTTCAATGACTGCATTTCACACTTAAAATATGTTGCTAAACAAATATTTTTACTCCCCCAGTATATGTTAATTAAGTGATAACTTTCAGTTAATTTGAGTATACCAAGCAAAAATCACCACAGAAGCTGGTTATTGATTTGTATACTCCAATTAACTGAGTGTTATTACTATTATATGAGTTGGAATTTATGTAGATGAGTAGAATGAATAAAGACAAGTACCATGTATGTTGAATAAAAAATGTGTGTAATAAGTGGTCTTATTACATGAATATAGTGATTTTCTCAATAAGTTAAAGTATGTGTTTAATATAGCTGAATAGAGTAACCTTGTGAATAGATAACATTGTGGATATGATTAAGAAAATTGAATGAAGTAAATTGCTGAATAAAGAACAGCTTTTATCAATATTCTAATACTTTTAATAAATAATGTTGTTTTATGAATGAAAGAATGAAGCAGTTTGTTGAATAAATTGTAGTTTTAAAGAAAACGCTAAGTTTTTTAAGACATGAAAGCAATGTGGTTAGTAAACAACATTTGTTATGACTGTGCTGATGAAATAATCTTTATTATGACTGTAGCAGTAGGTTTTCTATAAATAAAGGACTGTGTTTTTTTAAGTAACTGTATGGGTTAAGTAAACATTTGGAACATTTGTTAATAACAGGTTTTCAACTTTTTCTGTAGAAATAGCTTGTATCAGGATTGTATTACTTTTTTTTTTTTTTTGCTGCTGCTGCTTTTTTAAGAGAAATAGGTAGGGCCATAGAATTCTGAAGGACAATGCTCATGGTGTGTTTTGCTGGAATGCTAGTTGTGGGTTGTCCTATGTTGGTAATATTTTGTGTTTGTTCTTTTTTGTGTGACTGCTTCAAGTAATATAGCATCTTCAAGTTCTTCTTGTTGAGGCAGTGGGTGGCAATGGTTTGATGGTGTGGTTCATTTTGATTGATGAGAGTGTAGTATTGTTGGTTGCTGCTTAGTGGTTCTTCAGGTTGAGGTCGTTGTCTTCATCTTCAGGTGGGTTGTTTTCTTCAATGTTGTGATCTGTAATTTCGAAGTTAATTGGTGGTAGTGGTTGATTTTATTGTGGGACTGTGAGTTGGGGCAGTTTTTGTTCTGTTTGGTTTACGAGAGCTGCAGATAAGATGTTGCTGTATTGTCTGTGTTGTTCTGAGCTTGTTCTGTCTGTATATGATCTTATGCTGGCTTCAATTTTGTGTCCTGTGACTTTCATGATGTTTCGTGTTTCTATTCCATGGTCACTAAGTACTGTTGTTGTTGTTACTCTTAAACAATGATTTGTGTATATAGTTGACAAGTTTGCTTCTTTGCTGATGTTCAACATACATTTTCCAAGTGTGTAAACTCTGAGCTTTTGTTTGTGGTACCAGAAGTTGTCTTTAGGTTTCCAGTTAAGGTGTGGCTTTGGTTTTTGCCAGAGGTAAGGAATGCCTGGATTTAGTTTAGCGATGTACAGTTCATATGCTGATACTGGGCATAATAGGTTTTCTGGTTGCACATACATTCTGGTTTCTGGCACATTTGGTCTCTTGGATTGTTTCCTGAGTGTGTTTTGGTCTTTGAGTTGATGGCAAAGTGCAGGAATTTTTTGTTGTCTGCATTATGTGATATTTTAAATGTTGCTTTTGTCATTGTGTTGAGGTTTTCTGTTCCTCGTAAGGCAACGTGAAGAGCAAGGTTAAACCAGACTAGCCTTTGTAGTGATTTGGGGTTGTCTTTGGAAAATATTTCTGATTGCATTATTTGTTGCAGGTCCCCTTTTTCAAGTGGTTTGTGGTGGTGGTGAGCTTCGTCTTTGTTTTCACATTTCAGTTTTTTTAGAAGGGCAACAAACATTGCGTTTGATTTCAAGAATTCTTTGTCATTAAACAGATTTACTTTCAGTGTAGTGGTTCTCGTAAGTATCTGTTTATTCCTGCATGTAGGCTTGTTAAGGAGGATTTTCCATATTTTCCTCCAGTTGTCTTTTTTAGCGATGGATAGAAGTTGTACAGATGGTTGTCTAGTTCTTCTGGAGTATAGCCTTCAAAATGTTCAGTTATGCTCTTTCTGACACCCTGTCTGTTGCTTGGGTGTCCCGCAGGGATCCATACTGGGCCCCCTCCTTTTAAGCCTTTTCTTAAACTCCATCCCTTACCACTGCTATGAGCAGATGATACTGTATGCCGATGATGCTGTTGTATTCTCCACTCACAAAGATCCTGCAACTCTTCCACACAGCCTTCAACTTGGTTTCAGTTCTGTAGAGACAGGGGTTCAAATATTCAAAAGGTTTGCACATGGCGCAACAGTGTTGTGCCATGCACAACCCACTGATGTGCCCCGGCACGATATTCAAAAGGGAGAAGTGCGTGGCACAAATCCCGATGTGCTGGAGCACATTAGTAATTTATGCAGGCACCCATGCATACTCTGTACAGCCCGATATTCAGCCTGGGATGTGCAGAGCCATGCATGCGCAACCCCTACCTGCACCAGCACAAAGTTGATCCAAAAAAAAGGAACAATGAATGGCAACCCACACATGAGCTGCCGCATTGCAGGGTGCAACATGGCAGCTGCCACCTGTGGGTGGCCACCCGAGCTCTGTCTGCACCTGGCAGCACCCCCCATGCCCGATCATGGGCATTTGTAAAATAAAAGAACTCCTGTATCCCTGGTGGTCCAGTGGACCGCTGTCTGCCCGATTGTGGGCATTTGTAATAAAAAAAAATTATGTCCAATATTCCTGGTGGTCTAGTGGTACCACCCTCCCACCCACCCACAAGTGCCCCACCACCCGCTCCCCCAGTCCAACCCCGGCAGATGGCAGCACCCCACCGCCTGCCACCCTGCCGCCCTCCGACTGACACTGTAGGTAGGGCTGTATGCCCATTGGTCCACAGTGTGAGCCAATGGGCATGCAGCCCGTACCGTACTACACATTCCAGATATGTGAATGGAGTGTACATGTTTTATTCTGGGAGAGATTGGTAGATGAACCATAACAAATAGGTGGATTTACAGATAATTCAGTGCTGTTTTAGTATAGTCTGTGAGTCAGTTCGGCATTTTTACACACTTGTCATACAGAGTGTTGTAAGGATTGAGAGACTGGTTGGTTGGTGGTATACATAAAAAAAATTCCCATTGCAGCTGAAGGTTTTTAAAGTCAGTTTAGGATTATTTTTTGTCATGTAAGTGCTGTAAGGATCAGAAAATGGACCATGGGCAACTGACAGTGCACATTTAAATTAGCAGCAGCGCTAGTGTTGAAATTAGCATTACATTTGAAATCTATATTAGCACTAGTGATGCTGCTAAGGTAGGGGATACTGGGAAAGTTGTTGGAGACTGACACTAGGGAGAGAGTTTTTTTTTTTTAAGTTTAAGCTTGATGGCTGGCGTGGGCAGGGAAGCGGGAGCTGAAAACCGAGCATGAGCCTAAAATGGAGCAGAGGAATTTTGAACTGTGATGTGGTCAAAAGAGAGAGAGAGAGCAGGAAGAAAATGCCTATTTTTACTTTAGGGGAGCTTTTTGGTACAAATGTTACTTGTGAGAGTTAAATGCAGAAAAACAGATAAAGAGTCAGAGTGTAATGGTGTTTATGCAGTTAGTTGATTTGGCAATGGGGCACAGTATCAAAAACTATTTGAAATGTTGGATTTATTTAATCAGACTTGATTGTGGTGAGTTGAGGAACATGGCAGATGGGACAGGAGGAGATCGGCTGTGGGCAGGGAGGCAGGAGCTCAAAAGCGATTGTGAGCCCAAACCAGAGTAGAGGAATTTCCAACTAATATATTTTTAAGAGACAGAGAGACAGAAGGGAGAAAAATAAAATGCCTATTTCTGCTTTATTAGAGAGGGAAGTCAGGATTTGAAAGTATGATGTGATACTTGGAAGTTGTGGAAGACGTCACGTAATTGTGACATATAGCCATGTGTGTGGGGAGGGGGAGTAGGGCTGAGAAAGAAATATGTCTTAAATTATTTTTTATGTACTTATTTTATTGGTGTGACGGATAGTGTAGGAATGAGGAGAAATGAAGTGAGATGATATTTTTTTACAACTGTGGGTATATCTGTGTGACGATGCAATGAGGATTGAGGGGTTTAGTGGGAAAATTTAAAAATGAGAAAGAATGTGTTTACCTTTGAAAAGCTTAGCTGCCCATTTTGTTTGCTTTTTTTTTTTTTTTTGTCTTTTTCTGAGACAGTTTGTGTTTTGTCTTCCTCACTAATAGTGAGAAACCGAGATTTGGCTACTCTTGAAACTGCCGAGGTGGAGGGCTGTTACGACGCCATTTTTCTTTTGGGGGGGTGCTCAAGGTGTGAATAAATGACTGTGGGCGTGGTTTATGACTGATTAAACAACTGTGGGTGGTGTCTAGCTCAATAAACGACTGTGGAGGTATTTTTTGGAAGTTTGTAGTATTATAATTGTTATGTGTTGTGTGCTGTGATTGGCTAATTTACTTTACCTCTCATATAATACAGTTTAACACCATTAATATATGATCCCTTTAGGATTTGTTTTAATGAAAAAGATTATATTGAAGGTTTCAATTTTTGTCCATTGTATTACCTTCAGTAAGAAGATTAGAAGTGCCCTTTAAAAATGCAGAGAAATTACACTGTGCCATTTTTATGTTGGTTTGCGCACATGCGCAAGCAACATCTTGCGCTAGTGTGGGTCTTGGGCACGTGGCTGCTGTTGGGCGAATGCAGGGCATGCATCAGTAGGTGCATCCCTCATTCCCCAATCAGCCTGCATGCCACTGACACACCATGCATTCATAATGGGGCGAGCACACCAAAGCAAAGGTCCGCTGCAATCCGAGCAAAAGCTCGTCATATGCAGCGGACCTTTGCTACCTGCTTTCGCCGCCATTATAGACCATGGTCGTGAGCGGGCAGCCGCCTCCGGGCTGCTCGCCGACATCGGGGTGCCCAACCCTGTCAGCAACTCCCGTGTTTGTGTGCCGACGAGCCCTCCCTAGTCGGCATACCCCCAAATGTTGAATGCCGAAGGGCTGCCCAATCCCCTCAGCTCACGCCTCCCCATGTCTTTGCCTCACTGACGGGGAGCCCTCCCATCGGCATCACCCTCCAACTGTTGAATGCCGAGGGGTGCCCCATCCCTCGGCTCGCGCCCCTCTTCTTTGTTTGCTGGTGGGGGTGCCCAATCCCATCGGCATTATCCCCCATGTTGTGTGCCGATGAGGGTGCCCAATCCCCATCGGCTACTGGCACCCCACCCCAAAAACCCACTTAGGTGGCACGCTGGGAGCCCCACGGTGTGCCAAATGCCCTGAAAGATGAAAACTGTCCTCGACTGTTTTCCTTTTTCCCTTCAAAATTAAACCGTCCCTCGTAGTCTAGATGCCCCCCACCCGCACCCACCCACTGCATACCCCTCCCTCACCCCCCTCACCCCATACTTACCTCCGGACTCTGGCGAGATGATCTTCCGTGGACCAGGAACACGTCTGCACTCTTCAAAGCCGACTGCGAACTGAGGAAATGCCGGTAAGCTGTATAATGTAATGAATAGGATTTTTTCAACTTTGCTGCATATCTCAGGCATTTCTTGGAATTTTGACACCAAATTTTCAACATGGGGTTTTATGGGGCCCTCCACATGAATTCTATCACTGTCATGGCGTTAATCGGCCTCGAAAGGTGATTTCGCAATCACTGCACGAAATCACCTTTTGGGACCCATTAATGAAATGACAGTGCCAGTGTTCATGAGGTGGCCTCTCAAAAAGCCTATGTTCCAAATTTGGTGGAAAAAATACAACAAATGCCTGTTTTACGAGCCTGCGTTGCGCAGTTGCTATGCAGGCTCGTAACTTCGCGCATTCGCAATATTTTAACTCTGGATTTTCAGCATTGCCATTTTTGTGCACCTCCTTGTGAACAGTACAGCTGTCGTTTTCCACATCCTGCCCAAAATGTGTTTCCGCACTTCTGGCGCTCAATTGCGCAGTCGCTGTGGGAAATCAGTGTTTGGGGCAGATTATGAAAATAACAGTGACACAGTTCATGAGCAGAGCTCCTAGAATGCCTATGTTGAAAATTTGGAGCTGATACCCCATAAAATGATTGTGTTACGAGCGTGCGTTGGCAGATTGCATGCATGCTCGTACCGCCGTGCATTTGTGACATTTTCACTCTGGATTTTCACCATTGCCATTTTTTCACACCTCTTGATGAACAGTACAGCCATCACTTCACATATCCTGCCCAAAATGTGTTTCCACACTTCCAGCGCCAGAATAGCGTGGTTGCTGTCGAAATCACTTCTTGGGACACTTTGAGGAAATGACGGTGACCGCGTGCGCATGAGCAGAGGTGCTAAAATGCCTATGTTGAAAATTTCTTAAGCAGCCCATAAACTGGCAGTGCTGCAAGCGTGCCTTGCATATTTCCCATGCACCTTGCAACTCTGCAAATTCAGATATTTGTATGCCACATTTTAGCACTGGCATTTTATTACACCTACTAAGTGAACTGTGCAGCTGTCATTTTTCACATCCTGCCCAGCATGTTTTCCTGCACTGCACTAACAAACACCCACAGGGACACCCTAATGCCTCTCACTCTCTGCAGGGTGGGGGTGGGTTGGCATCAGTTCATTACTTGACTGCTACTCCTTTGCTGCATCTCTCTAACTCCTGCACTGCCAATGGCAGCAAGACAACATTCGGCATTAACAAATGCTCGTTATATATAGCGTGATATGCACAGCACAATATACTGATACAAATATTATGTTTGCTTTAACCCTATTTTCTGGATTCAGCCCCATCTGAAATGTGATTTAGTGTCTGTCCAAAAGTACTGTTCATTGAATTTCCTAGGAAAACATTAAGATGCCCCAGTTCTGGTGTAATGGATATTCGAATGTCCAGTAGCGTACAGGAGTAACAATGGCAGGTATATAACTTGGTTGCAGGAAATGGCGATAAGGGGGAGAGGGAAGTCAAAAACAAGGCATGTCTAGCTTTGCTGAGAAATGTGATGCACAATATTAACTGGATATATAGTACTGTTTCTCCTTGTGAATGAAATTTTTTTTGCACATAATGTATTATCTGTAAAATGTAACCTAGCACATTACTTGTCTCTCTGGTGTTTTACACTTAAAATTTTCAATTGTTATTTGTACACCTAAAATTGTTCACTGTTTGAATTATTATCTTGCTTTTCAATAACTTAGATGTAAACACCATGTATGTAGAAGAACCAGATGCTGCCTGATGTTGATTGGAGCATCCCAGCCACAGCCTCAGCAAGGAGCAGGGACATAAAGTACTCCCTGCAAGGGGCATGCCTCAGGCATCTTGTGCTAGAACCCACCCATGAGGGTGTGATTTTGGACCTAGCACTCAGCAACAGGGACAGAATTGCAGATGTCATGGTGTGTGGGCACCTGGGGTCCAGTGATCATCGCATAGTGTGGTGCAATATGCGTAAAGGGGCAGCGTCAAGCCACACAAAAGGAAAAGATCCTGGATTTCAGGAGGGCAGACTTTGCAAAGTTGGGGCAATGTTTCAGGAAAGCCCTAGCATGAAGGGAGGGCTGGCGGGGAGTAGAGGAACAGTGAGCTAACTAAAATGAACCATAGTGGAAGCACCAAACCTCTGTGTTAGGCAAGAGAGAAAAACAAAACACTATGGTTCTCAAGGTCAATTTATTGTTCAGCAAATTATTGTCCTTACAAGTTACAAATATATTATGTACATTAAAAAAAACATGTTGACCCAGATATTCAAACTGCTCCCAAAAAGTGCGCAATAGCAGGAGCAAGCGCAAGTCCATTGCACCCATGCGCAAGAGGCGTGATATTCAAAAACTGAGCAGGCCAAACTGCGCCTACAGCCGACGACTGAATATCGCACCACCTGTGCCATAGCGCAACTAGGGATGTGCAGCTGAGCAGTCCAGAGGCACTATAGCACACCCAGGGATGCTCCCCAGCAGCAGGGCAGCAATGAAACAGCACAACCAGGGAGGTAGGGACCCACCACCCATGCCACAGATGGGCACAAGAATACACAGCAGAACAGACATCGTCCCCCCACACCACATGCACTGCACAACTGGGGGAGGGCTGGAATAACCACTGGCCCATGGAGACAAGCAACCAACCCACAGCCGGGCCATGGTGCCACATCATACCCCCCAGCAAGCTGTGACTGGCACACAAGGAGGGCTGACCACCCCGTGCCACACCATCCCCCACTGCAGAGCACACCCTGCACCGTGATCCCCAGACACCATGCCCAGGAGCAGCATCCACCACTGCAGGAAACCCCATGCATGCCATCACCCCCACTGTGATAATGCAACCCTGTGCACCACAGAACATGCAAGGCAGCCCCACTACGAACACCCATCAGTGGGTGGCAGCACACAGCGATGCAACGATGGCATACACAGTGCCACCATGCACAGCTCCCCCAAGGTACTGCTGAGAAACCAACCATGCGTCAGCACAAGCGGTACCCCACATGGGACAAGGCATGCCCCAGACCCCACCACCAGTGGTACAGCACCCTGCACACTCTCTCAATGACACACCCCGACCCAGCACTGGCCACAACAGCCAGCATAGACACCCACAGTGGTGCATGGAAGCATGCACCACACTGGATGCCACACAGTGCATGGACAGACACCCACCCATACCCAAGGGCACAACAACACAGGGACACAGTAGAGGGCAACCAAACCCCCAGCGTGGCACATGTAAACTGTGTACACACAACCTCGGAAGTCCTCCATGGCACAGGAGTGCCAGCCACCCTGCGAAGGCACTGTGGACCTGTACGCCACCATCATTTGCCCGGAGCACAAGTCACAGACAGTGGTGCACATCCCCTGCAACACACACAAGTCACAGCATGGAGGTGGGCCAACAACTGTGGAGGCCACAGTGTCACCTAAGGCAGACATGCTCCACACCAGTGACAGGAGGCAAGCCAGCATTGTGATGGGTACAGTGGTTGCCCTGCATGGACAGCCACCACTGACATGCCAACAGACCGTGCAGGTCACAGACATGCATGGGTGTCAGCTGCACAGGCCATGGACGGGGCTGACAGGGGTGCCATGGACACAGAGCATGCACCATGGACCACTTGCACACAGTCATCCAGTGCACAGGGAACAACACACATGCCACAGACAGTGACTGATAGCTACTCCCACACCATAGTCACTTCCCCACGGACACACACACACATACCCATGACTGCACCACCCCTGACGCCATGCACAGCACTGCAACTGAGCACCAATAGCCCGCTGCAAATTAGAGACCACCACAGTATTCATATCAAAAGATCTGTCTTCAAAAAAAAATAAAATGAACTATATACAATACTATATACAAAGTTGGGGGGGAGGGCCACAAATAAGGTGGGGGTGGGTAAGGGGCAGGGGTGAACAAATTGGACAGGAAAGGAGGGGTGTGAGGGTGGGTCCAGGGGGGTAGGGGATATCAGGGCAGAGGGACTGTTAATGGGAGCCCCGCTCTGGCTGCTCCTCCGCCGGTGCCTCCTGCGGACCCCAATCTGGTCAATCCGTTGAAGGATTTTTATAAGGACGCCCTTGCCACAGTCAATATCTCCCTCAAATCCTCCCTGATCTCCATCAGCTGGCGGACACCTAGGACAAGGGAGCACAGTCAATAGGTGTGAATGCACAGCCCCATACAGCCCACCCACTGTGCATGGCATACGGCTGTGGGACATGCCTCTGTGATGGTGTGTGACCACCCACAGTGATCACGTCCACAAGACCTGCCCACCCAGGTGCATACAGCCATGCAGAATGCTGCACACACCCACCAGCCAAGTCATGCACAGCACCATCATGGCCGTTTAGTGACATGGCTATGTGGTGCAAAGGCAGTGGCACAGCCATGTAGCCGGTGCACGCATGGACCACCATTGACGCACTCCCAGACATGTAGTGCCACTGGACAGTGCTGATTGTAACAAGTTGCGTGCATGGCAGTGGTGTCAATGGATGGTGGCCATGCCCCGCTGTCTACCCTGTTACACAGCATGCAATAGTAATCATGGAGGTATGGCACTCACCATCATTGGGCCAGTCCCTCAGGCGCTGTGGACCGTCACCCCTCTGTGTGTCCCTGTCCTCTTGGTGGCGCCACATTTCATGGGCTAGACGCCGCTCCTCCAGCCCTGTGGTGCAAACATGGAGAGAGGAACATCAGTACAATCCTGTAGCAAAGACCCCCTGCCCCCATGTGTGCCCCTCCCACCCAACCAGACCCACCCACCCCACACCCTGATAACACCACCACAGCCAACACCAGACAGTCCCTCCCCCATATGCTGGACACATACAACCGTGATACCCATATGGAAGATGAAAGTGTGTTGACGTAACACCTACCTGGCTGTGGCACCGTGCCCCTCCTGGCACGTGCCCGCAGGCGGGCAAGCAGGTCTGGCTCCCTCCGCTGCAGGTCGCCATACCTATGGCGGCACCGCTCTGCTATCCACCCCCTTCCTGTGGCCTCCTCTAGTACAGTGGCCTCCTCTTCCCACACCTGGCTCCTGGACCTGTCCAGGGGTGCCTCCCCAAACAGTAGTCCATGGAGTCCACTAGGTTGTTCTACCTGGCTCCACTTTGCAGCCCTCCTCCGTGCCATTTTCCTGGCTCAGTCTGCAAAAATGGCACTCTGCAGTGCGGCTCCCCACGTGCAGATGCTGCATGGTACAGCGCTGCCATTCCCTATCATGCTGTCACTGAACAGCACGATAGTGGTGCACCCATGCCTGACGCATGGCACCTAGGGGGCAAAGGGCAGGCACAGGGTCATTAGGATCTGGTGCACGGACAGGCACAGTGCCATTGGAACCCAATGCATGTAGCATGTTTGGATGCCTGTGAGCTACCTCCAGTAGTGGCCTACCGTGCTGTTGCCCCAGTGCGCCTATGATGGCCCTGTGCCACAGGGCCATGTAGGTGAACATTGCTGTAGTGCCACTGGCACAATGGTGGCCGTGCCCTGCATTGCTTCCTGCACACAGCATGTCAGCAACGAGGCAGACACCTGCGTCAGCAATCCAGGCATGCGCAGTGAGGTGTGTACTGTGCATGTCACAGAACTGCGCCCTTGGCTCAGCATGTTTAACACAATTGCACAAAGCGCAACAGCGTGATATTCAGTCGTTATATGCAAAACAGCTAATCAGCCATTCAATGGTGCAGCACTGCAATTTGCATCCACTTAAAGTTGCACCTCGCCTCATTTGCATGGGTTGCACTACAAAAGTGCGACATTGGGCTGCACTGGCCGTAGTCGGTTACTACAGTCTATTGGTGAGTTGCATGCTGTTTGGGAGTGTGGACTGTGGATTTAGGGACTGGCATGGGACTGCACAGTCACAGGTGACAACTGTCATTCTTACAGGCTAAATAATGACCGAGCGAGTTGTGGGAGAGGAGGAACACAGTGGTGGGAGGAGGAGTTCTAATTTCATCAAGGCCGAGACTGATGCCCTGTTTGAGGCCTACCTGGATCAGGAGCCGCTTCTCAGTGGATGGCAGAAAACACCTCAAGCCTGTGCTGCTGCATGGGAGGAGGTGGCACATGCAGTGAACCTGCATGGCAGCCACCAGCGCTCCGGGCAGGAGTGCAAGAAGAAGATGGGCAGAGACAGGAGGAGGATAAAGGAGAAGGCAGCTGCCATCAGGGCTGCATGAGCTGTGACAGGTGGGGGACAGCTGGAGGTGGTACACCTGACCCCACAGGAGGAGAGGGTTGCTGGAAGCATGCAACGTTGGTGGCTTCCAGACTGGTGGTAGACCATCACTGCATGGTAGGTCGTGGTCTGTCTATGGGGGGGCAGGGTAGGTCACATGCAGTAACGTGACTTTGTTTTCCCTTACAGATCCTGAGTACATGTATGGGTCAGCGGTGGTGGGCCTGTCCACTGAGGACAGTCAGCTGGAGATGGAAGAGGGCCCATCCACCTCCACAGGTATATGTGGCTCAGTGCGACAGTGGGCCCACCTGGCTGTCCACACTGATGTTGTTGTAACAGGTGCGGAGAAGGCCCTGCCCATGTCCCAGCGTGACAGTGTCCATGGATGACAGCATGCTGTGACTCGGGCTGGTGCCAGGTTCGTCACCGATGATGATGTCACTAACAGCATGGGCAGTGACATGTGTGTGCCATGGGATGGCCACACAGCAGGTAACATCGCAGCCATGGCTGTGGTTGGTGCTGCCATGGAGGCCTTCGTGTCAGCACAGTCCCAGCCTGTGCCTGTCAGCACCAGTGGGGCAGCACTGGTGTGTGTGTACAGGACAGTGGGACTGTTGTGGCCACTGCAGCGGCACCAGTGAGCCCTGGGGAGTGGCAGCCGGAGGGGCAGCATCAGCAGTCGGCCAATTGGCTTGGGGGTACAGGGTCAAGGGGTGTCATCTGTGCACTGCCTGTGGATGTGCCCAGACCTGGTCCTGGTGTGCAGTGCCCACCCTCAAGGGGTGCTGAGCATCAGGGCCGCACACACCCTGAGGGACAGGATGCCGAGGAGGCAGATGACCTCTTGGATGAGCACACCCGCCTACTGCAAGCATCAGTCCACCAGCAGATGCAGCTTGCGACGTCGGTGGAGGCACTGCATGTGGCTCTGGAGCAGGCAGAGGAGCATCGCAGCAGAGACACCGCTCTGATCCTGGCAGGGATGGACCGGTTGAGGGAGGATGTGACCACTGCCATTGATAGGCAGACACAGGCATTCCCTGCTGTCATGGCCACAATGGGCACACAGTCATGTGCCCATGTATCGCAGACACCATGCAGTGCACTGTCCACACCCCATTCCCAGAGTCGTGTGACACCCTCCCTGTCGACACCAGGTTCAGCTGTGGGCATCCCGAGCATGCCTGGTGCAGGCATGTTTGGTGTGCTGCAGACCCCTACACGAGCATGGTCACGTTCACACAGTGGAACCCCTGGGGGACCATCGGTGCCACTCCATGAGGCCAGCGGTCAGCCTGTCAGTGCTGGCAGGTCTCGGTTGGGTCACCCACGCATCCGTGGCAGCCGGGGCACTGTGTCGCGTGACTGACCTGTCTCCCAATGCGGCTACTGTCTGGTGCTGCACTCTGTACATTGTGTCTTTCAGTGGGCATTGCACGGGTGGGTACCCGGCCCTGTAGATGGACACACTGTCCATCTGCACACCCTCCTGGCTGCTGTCCGCAGTTGCGTGTGCATGATGATGCCTGCATTGCGCTGTACACCAATGTGCAATGGTGCTCAGCATCTGATACATGCACATGGACAGGCAGTGGGCGTGGTGGTCTGTGGACATGTATGTGGCTGGGGTGGCATTCTGGGTTGGTGTGCCTCCTACCCTTTGTGCATGTTTGGTGCATTGTGTGTGTGTGCATGTGTGTGTCTCCATCTGTGCGCATGTTGGACCTCACCCATCCCTGGTTGTGTGTGGTTCCATACCCTGCCACTTCCCTTAATGGCATGCACCCCTTGTGTGTGTCCATGTGTGTTTGTGGGTTGTGCCTTAGCCACTGTTGGCTGCACATGGCCCCATGACTTACCTGGGTTGGCTGAAGTGCTCCTCCTTGATGGTGTCCCGATGCAGCTGTGCCAGCCAGAGCAGTCAGGAGTCCCGTCACCCAAGGGGGGGCTGCCCATCACCATTGTCACCGGCGACCTCATAGTCCCTATCACTGTCCCCCTCTTTGACCTGTACGGCTATCCCACATTCATTGGCCATGTTGTGCAGGATGCAACAGGCCAGGAATAGCCTGCAGGCCTTTGAGGGGCTGTATTGTAGGGCACCGCCGGAGGTGTCCAGGCAATGGAAACGTGCCTTCAGCATCCCTGACACCGCTGACATTGTGTGTGTGTGGCGTGTGCCTCATTGTAGCATTGCTGCGATAGGGTTGTGGGCCACGGTAGGGTGTGAGCAGCCAGGGACGGAGTGGGTATCCACTGTCACCTATGTGTAGAGGGTGGAGGTTAGTTTGGTGATCAGCATCGCCCTGCCCCGGGCCATGTAGGCCACTACCCATGTCACCTCTGACCATGCCTCCCCAGGCCCTATGATTGTCCATGTGGTTTGCATACTCACCCACTAGGTGGCCAGTGGAGATATCCCCACTCTCGAATCTGTGGCACAGTGCTGACTGGTGCCAGATAAAGGCATCATGTGCTCCCCCAGGGTGTGTGGCACAGACATTGATTATGCGCCCCCTGGCATTGCACACCACCTGGCAGTTGATGCTGGCATAGCCCTTGCGATTGATGCATGCTGCCCCTTGGGGCCAGGTGGTGAGCGGATGGCCACATGGGTGCAGTCTATTGCCCCTAGCATGCCAGGAATACATGCTACCCTGTGGAACTCCTGTATGTTTGCTGTGCGCTCTGCCGGTGTGCTTGAGAAATGGATGTACTCCGCAGCATGTGGCAGCATTGCGCTGAGGAATTGGGTGAGGTGGCATGACGTGGCTGACTGGGTTGTGCCTGTGGTGTCCCCAGCTGGTCTCTAGAAGGTACCCATGGTGAGCAAGCACATGCAAGCTGTCACTTTCATCTCCACTGACAGGGCATGGCTCCGTCGTGTGGGTGCCTGCATCACATCACTGCACAGCTCACAGAGCCGCCTCAGAATAGCCCGATTCAGGTGGTACTGGCCCACAATCTCGGTATCACTGTACAGCTGGAAGTTGCCAAGTGGCCTGCGTACTGCCTGTTGGGGCATACCGTCGGGACGGGTTCTTCCATGGCCATGCCCCCTGCTGCCCACCTTTCACCCCTCATTATGGCTCTCATCTGAAGGTGGCACTGGCCATGTCCCTGGCTTATGTTCACCCCCCCAGCAGCTGTTACTGTATTCCCCCCTGCTGTCCTGACTGCTACTTCCCCTGCACTGGGAACACCTGCCTGTGCTTGTCTCACTGCTGTCTGGTGTACTTCCCCCTTCTGCACTGTCTCCTCAAACTTTCCCCTGTGGCTGTTGCTTCCAGGTGCCCTTTCCTGCCTGGCCCTGTGTGTCCCTGCTGCCCAGTTTTCCCTGCTATCTTTGTCTCTCATGTGGCTTCCCTGTAGCGTTCTTGTGCCTCTCCCTTGCTCCCTTTTATTTTGGCTCATTTCCGCTATGGTGCAACTTCCACTTGCTCCCCTATTGCTCATGGCGAAAGTTGTTGAATATCACATTGCGCCATTTATGCATGGTTCCTCCCCTTCAGTTGCGCTGTCCATTCATTATTGTTCTTTCTGTTGCTCAAGCGTGATTTGGGGGGGGCGCAACTGCCTCCTGCTGAATATCGCAGAATGGCGCATTTTCGGGCTTGAGCAGGCGCAACCCTGCTGTGCATGGCTCAACTCTTTTGAATATTTGAGCCGTTATTTATAAAATCACTTAAAACATTTTAAATGAGCAGTTTTTGACTGTTGCCTTACATTTTGCCATGTTATATTTCAGACAATGGTTAGTGACTATAAAAATACAAAACTTCATCTTTCTGAGTGCACATTCAACCTTCCCTGCTCAAATTTACGTGTAGTTTTTCCTTTCTATAATTTTCAGAAAGAAGGCCACAGAGTCTAGAACTTTTTTTGAACATGATTTCAACAGATGTGTTACCATATATTGTGGTTCTAATTTCAATGTACCTAAAATACATCCCCCAGTCCCAATTTCCTATATTTGTCATGTATGGAACAGAGGATCTTAGTCTATCGTCCCTATCGCACATTCACCCTACTCTCCTTCCTTCATTGTTATAGAGGGTTTCTCGGTTTTCTTATTACTTTCTGGAACTATACATATGGGGTCCTCCCTGGGGATCCCCCAAGACATTCAGTTAGTTTATTAACTTATTTCCCCAATAAGTCAAGTTTGGATAATAAGTCTAAGTCAGCCTCCTTCTTAGACAGTCTATATTTTCTTTGCTCACATGCTTGATTTTCATTATCAGTTAAATGAGTAGTAATATGAGCTATTTAATCTTCATTATTATTATTTTAACTTCCACCAGTTAATTCCTTGCATTGCACATCAGTCATGTGTTTCTTGTTACAAAATTGTTTTAGTCTCATCCCGTCTTTTGAGTTGTATCACTCTCTATCTGATCCTGCTGTTTTTGTGTAACATTTTCTGTCTTTTCTTTACCTCTGTTGTACTACAATTTATTGTTTTCTTAAGTTTCCTTTGATATTTGTGCTTTTCTAAATCTTTGGGGGGGGGGGATCCACAATGATTATAGAAGGAAAATCAGGTCTTTTAGTTTCTACTTCCTGCAGGGAGACTTCCTCCTCAATAAGGGGAATGGATGAGGATTCTTGGGGCGGGTGTTTAGTATTCAAAATTCTTAAACCATCATTCAAACGGAACCCATTTATGGCAATGTTTTCTTTTAAAGTATCTAGTTCACTTCTAATTGCTATCATCTGTTGCAATAGCCTGTTTTCACTAGTTGAAGTAGTCCCTGGTGGCCCGTTGATCCCTTACCCTCACCCCCTCCTAATTGCCCATTTCCACTAGTTGTAGTATTCTCTGGTGTGCAGTGGTTACCCCACCCCTCAATTGCCAATTACCCTATTTAAAGTATGCCCTGGTGGGCCAGTGTTCCTTCTGAACAGCCCTCCCTACCTGAAACATCAATTCACATCCCTCCTCTCTGCACCATCCTTTACCTGCGAGTCTTGTGCTCTCAGCAGCTACATACAGCAACTGACACAGCCTTCCTCTGATCTCTGTGGTGGGTCACCATATGAGCTGTCTGTCAGCATGCATACCATAGACATAGCTGGTTTTATAGTACATACACTCTTGAGAGCTTCTATGGTGACCAGCTGTGGAGGCGAGAGGAGAGCTGTGCCAGTCATTGTATGTTGTTGTGAGGAGCATAGGACACCTGGGTAAGGGGAGGTGTGGGGAAGTGGTATGTGAATGGGCGAGTCTGTTGAAGGGGCTGTTGAGGGTGAACACTGGACCACAAGGCCATACATTAAAAAGGGAAATGGATGACTGGGAGATGGGAGAACCACTGGACATCAAGGAATACTTCAACTAGTGTAAACTGTTAATTTGGGGAGAACCACTGGACCTCCAGGGTTCTCCTTTTTACAGTGAAAGTGGTACTAAGGGGCTGTTGTGTCCCATGCAAATGAAAATAGCACCTTAGCACCTTGAATGCTCAGTGGACTCATTTGCACATTTGGGCTGAATATAGCCTACAGGGGACTTGGGGTTATCCAGTTTTAGGCAGCACTACTCCCTGTGGGTCATATGTAATCCTGGTCCATGTCAGGGCAGTGCAGATTCACCTACTGCTGCACTGACATGGACATGTATTCAGTTGGATAATGTCACTCGCTATCCGGCTGAGTATGACAGGTGCCGGGAGAGTGAAGGGGCAAGTGAAGCGTAAATGGCTGTGCTGCGCTTAACCTGCTTTCAGATCAGAGCCGTATATCTTTAGTGACCATCATTGTATCCACAAAGACACTGTCATGGTTATCAAGTGAGGAGGGATATGGGCTAGGGGAATTACTGGTGGAAGCAATTGATGGATCTGGTGATGTGAAAAACACTACAGAAAATGAAAAAGTAGTACCTTACACAAACACTTTTTTATCGCTTTTCTGCTATGCTACAGATCAAGTTACTATTTGATGTGAGGGTACTTCCTTTCTGGCAGGACATAAATAACATGTTAATAAAGATTGAAATTTAGTGCAACATGACACAGAAACATAAAAGTTGATGGCAGATAAGGACCGCAAGGCCCATCCAGTCTGCCCATTTATTTTTCTACCTTATGAATGTGCCATCAGCCTTTGCTCTGTCAATGGCTTATCTTTTCATAATCATCTGTATTGCTCCCGTATGCCTATCCCATGCCTGTGTGAAGCCCTGCACTGTATTCATATCCACCACTTCCTGAGATAGGCCGTTCCATGCATCTGCCACCCTTTCTGTGAAAAAGAACTTCCTCACATTACCCCTTAATTGGCCTCCCTCCAATCTCATGCTGTGTTCTCTTGTCCTGCTATTTTTCTTATATTGAAACATGTTAGACTCTTTCACCTTGTTAATGTCCTTCAGGTGTTTGAATGTTTCGATCACACCACCTCTCTCCCTCCTTTGCTCAAGGGTATACATATTGAACTCCGTTAATCTGTCCTCATATGTTTTCTGATGCAGTCCCTGCACCATTTTGGCTGCCTTCTCTGGACCGTCTCAATTTGGTTAATTTCCTTGAGAAGGTATGGCCTCCAGTACTGCATGCAGTACTCCAGATGGAGTCTAACCAGTGTCTTGTAAAGAGGGATTATTACCTTCCTCTTATGACTTGTGATACCCCTACTAATACACCACAACATCCCCCTAGCCTTACCTACTGCTTTAGTGGTCTGCTTGGATGATTTCAGGTCATCGGTGATGATGATGCCCAAGTCTCTTTCTTCCCTTGTGACTGCCAGCAACTCCCCTCACAGTCCATAGGTGGCTTCAGGGTTTCTCTTCCCTATGTGCATGATCTTGCGCTTCTTTGTGTTTAACCCCAGTTTCCGCTCTTTCGACCATTTTGCTAGTTTATCCAGATCTCTTGTCATTCTGTCCATCCCATCTGGATCATCTACTCTGTTGCAGATCTTGGTGTCATCTGCAAACAGACAAACCTTACCCTCCAGTCCATCTGCAATGTCACTGATGAAGGTATTGAAGAAGACTGGCCCCAGGACTGATCCCCGAGGTACCCCACTTATGAGTTGCATCTCGTCTGACTGTATACCGTTTACCACCATTCTCTGTTTTCTGCCCGTCAACCAGTTTGCCACCCAGTTGACCAACTTCTGACCCATCCCAAGCCTACCAAGCTTATTAATCAATCTTCTATGTTGAACAGTATCAAAAGCTTTGCTGAAGTCAAGATAGGCAACATCAACTGCTCCCCCTTGGTCCACCACTCTGGTTACCCAGTCAAAGAAATTTATAAGATTAGTCTGACAGGACCTTCCTTTTGTAAACCTATTCTGTCTTGGATCCTGTGCTCCTATGGATTCCAGGTATTGCACTATCCTTTCCATAATCTTGCCCACTACTGAGGTAAGATTGACTGGTCTGTAGTTCCCTGCTTCGTTCCTGCTACCGGTCTTGTGGAGTGGGGTCACATGAGCCCTTCTCCAGTCTTCTGGGACCCCTCCTGTGCTTAAAGACTCACTAAACAGTTCTGATAATGGCTCTGCCAGTTCCACCCTTAGCTCCTTTAGTACCCTAGGATGTATTCAATCAGGTCCCATTGCCTTGTCCACCCTGAGCTTAGTGAGCTCTTGAAGGACCCTTTCTTTTGTGAAGGGAGTAGTGCTTACCTCCCTCCCCCCTGTGTCCATGGTGATGAGCTGTGGGCCCTGCCCTACCTTCTCTTCAGTAAATACTGAGCAGCAGTATCTATTTAGGATATATGCTTTTACAGGGTTCTCCTCCTCCTCACATGCCCCCTCATCCCCTTTGATCTTAGCAATACCTCCTCTGGACTTTCCCCTTTCACTAATGCATCTATAGAAAGTCTTGTCACCTTCTTTTACTGTTTGTGCTAGTGTTTCCTTGGATTGGGCCTTTGCCTGCCTTACTGTCTTCCCTGCTTCCCTTAGGGAAGTTTGGTATGCCTCCCTATCTGCATCCTGATGCGCTCCCTTATATTTCGTGATGGCTAGCCTTTTGGTTCTGACCTTTTCTGCTTCTGTTTTTGAGAACCAAAGTGGTTTCCTTCTTCTTTTTCACTTCCTAACACAATGGGATGTTGCTTCAAGTATTGCATCCTTAATGCTTGCCCACTTTGCCTATACCTACTCACCTGTATTTCTTTTTGCCAGGGTTAATTTAACTCTGTTAGCCATCTTATCAAAGTCAACTCCTCTGAAGTCCCATAATTTTGCCTTGGAATGGGATGATTTAGTTCTAGTGGCCAAATTGAACTATACCTTGTAATGGTCACTGGCCCCCGTGCTGTCATCTTGGAGATCATTATCCACAAGAAACCGCACCAGCCTTTCTTTAAGGATAGATTCTGTCAGTTTCCCCACAATTGCAATGAGGCTCAATGGTCTGTAGCTCCCTGGTTCTTCCTTGGGCCCACTTTTGTGGAGAGGTACCACATGTGCCTCCTTCCAATCTCTGGGCATGCATCCCGTATTTAGTGAGGTGTTGAACAGATCTGCCAGTGGCTCTGCCAGGACCTCTGCCAGCTCCCTCAGCACTCTGGGATGTACCCCATTTGGCGCTGGTGCCTTGTCTACCCTCAGGGACCTAAGGCCCTCCAGCACCGTCTGTGATTGCTTCACCACCCAGGAATGGGTCCATCCTTCTCCTTTGTAAACACTAAACAGAAGTACTCATTAAGTACTTCTGCCTTCTTAGCCCCTTTGTCTACCCACCCACTTCCTTTTCTGATCATAACTATTTGATCCTTGCACTTCCTCTTTTCCCTGATGTACCTGAAGAAATCCTTTTCTCCTTCTTTAATCCCCTTTGCTAATTTCCTTTCCCTGCCTGCCTTTGCAGTCCTGATCACTCTGCTCACTTCCCTGGATTTCCTCACATAGTTTTGCCTATACTTTGTCCTGTTGATTCTCTTGTAGGTTTGGAAGGCTCTTCTCTTATCCCTCACCTTCGCCATTACCTTTCTGGTCATCCAGCTTGGATATTTGGTCCTTGATTTATTTTGCTGGCTCTTGACACAAGCCTCAGTGGATTTAATCAGCCCTAGTTTTATGATCACCCATTTTTGCTCTGAGTCCATGTCAGGGTGGATACCATCTATGTGCAATCTCATTAATTGTCCCATCCTGCCAAAGTCTGCCTTTCTGAAGTCCAGGACCTTTGTTTTTGTGTTGTGGATCTCTCTACCCAAACTGAAATAGAACCACACTGTGTGGTGATCGCTACCAGCCAGCAGTTCTTCCACCCTTACATCTGTGACCTGTTCTCCATCCTCCAGCACCAGGTATAGAATATTTTCTTCCCTTGTTGACACTGTCACCTTTTGGATCAGGAAGCCATCCTGGATTGCTTCCAGGAGAATCACCTCCCTGGTGCACATGGTGGCTGGGATGCTCCAATCCACCCTTGGTAAATTGAAGTCTCCCACCACCACAGTGCTCCCTTTGCCACAGAGTCTTCTCAGCTGCTACCCCAGCTCTCTATCCACATCCTCTTTCCGGATTGGGGGCCTATAAACATAGAAACATAGAAACATATATTTTGATGGCAGATAAGAACCTCTTGGCCCACCCAGTCTGCCCATTTCCCTACCTATTGGATAAGCTGCAGATTCTAGTTAACCAGCAGCATACTTCTTCCTACCCCCAACCCCTAGAATTGCCTTATGACTGTCCCATGCATGCTTGAATTCCACCACTGTTTTTGACTCCACAACTTCCTCCAGAAGGCCATTCCATGCATCCACAACCCTCTCTGTGAAAAAATATTCCTTAAATTACCTGGGCAGCCCCCTTCTATCTTCAAATTGTACTTGCTGTTCTTGCACACCTCATTTTTGAAAGATGCTACCCTCTTGGACTTTGTTGATTCCTTGAGATACTTGGAAAGTTTCTATCATGTCCCCCTCTCCTTTCCTCGAGACTATACATATTCAGCTCCTTAAGTCTCTCTTCATATGTCTTCCGTGCAGGCCCTGCACCATTTTAGCTGCCCTCCTCTGACAGCCTCCATCCTGTATATATCCTCATGGAGATTGGGTCTCCAGAACTGCATGCAGTACTCCAGATGGGGTCTCACCAACTGTCTGTACAGAGGGATAATAACTTCCTGTTTTCTGCTGGTGATGCCTCTCCCTATGCATCCCAGTATCCCCCAGCCCTCCTTGCTGCCCTCTCACATTGTTTGCCCACCTTTAGATCATCTGATATGACTACCCCCAGGTCCCTTTCCATTTTTGTTGTTGTTAGTATCTCACCCCCCATTGTGTACTCTTCCCCTGGGTTTTTTTTCCAGGTGCATTACCTTGCACTTCTTAGCATTGAATCTAAGCTGCCATACATTTGACCATTCCTCTAACCTTTGCAAGTCCCTTCTCATCCTTTCCACCCCACCTTGTGCATCAACTCTCGTTGCAGATCTTTTGTCATCTGCAAAGAGACATACTTTTTCCTTCCAGTCCCTCTGCAATATCGCTTATAAAGACATTGAAGAGGGACCCGGTCCTAATAGTGAACCCTGTGGTACTCCACTAGTAACCCCCTTCTTCAGAGTGGACTCCATTTACTATTACTCTCTGTGTCCTATTCTCCAGCCAATTCTTTACCCAGGCTGTCATCTTGGGACCCACTCCCAGGCTGGCTAACTTGTATATTAATCTTTTGTGTGGGACTGTGTCAAATGCCTTGCTAAAGTCTATGTAGGCCATGTCCACAGCCCCTCCCTGATCTACTACTTTGGTCACCTAGTCAAAGAAATCTATCAGATTTGTCTGGCATGACCTTCCCACTGTTAATCCATGCTGCCTAGGGTCCTGGGCCCTCTGGCCTCTAGATACTCAACAATTCTTTCCTTCAGAAGTGATTCCATCATTTCTCTACCACTGAGGTTAAACTAACAGGTCTGTAGTTTTCTGCTTCTGCCTTGCTCCCACTTTTGTGAAGGGAATCACATCTGCCCTTCTCCAGTCCTCGTTACCACCCCATCCTCCCATGATTTGTTAAAGAGGGTAGTCAGTGGTGTCACTAGTTCTACCCTAGTTCTTTTAGAATTCTGGGATGAATCCCATCAGGCCCCATTGCTTTGTCCACCTTCAGTTTTAAGAGTTCATTCAGAACCCTTTCTTCTGTAAATGGGCTGGTATCTACTTCTGTATCCAGAGTGTTTCTACTGTTTGTTTTAGGTACCTCCACCACTTCCTTTGTAAATACTGAGCAAAAATATTTGTTTAGTATCTCTGCCTTTTCACAGTCACCCTCTGCCCACCCTCCCTCCTCTTTATTAAGCCTCACTAGCCCTCCCTTGGTCTTTCTTTGCTCCTGATGTACCCTATAAAAGGTTTTATCCCCTTCTTAACAGAGTTGGCTATCTTTTTCTCGGTTTGGGCCTTTGCTGTTCTGACTGCCTTCCCAGCTTCCTTTGCTTTTAACTGATACAGTTCCCTGTCCTGCTCCTTCTGTGATTCCTTGTACTTCCTGAATGCTTTCTTTTTCTCTTGAACCTTCACTGCCACTTCCTTTGAGAACCATAGTGGTTTCTTACATCATTTTGTTTTTGTTAATTTGCTTCACACAAAGGCTTGTTACCTCTGTGATGGCAGTTTTTATTATTCCCCATTGTTCTTCCAACCCTCCTTCCTGCCCATTTGCTAGTGCATTCCTTAGGCACTCACCCATTTTGGCAAAGTCAGCCCTCCTAAAGTCCAGTACTTTTGCCTTTGTATGGCTTGACTCTATTGCTGTGTTTATTGTGAACCATACTGTTGGGATGACTAGTTCCCGATGGCTACCCACTTCTACATCTGTGGTCCTCTCTTCATCTCCATTTGAGAGAACCAGGTCTAAGATTGCTCCCTCTCGAGTGGGCTCCAATACTAGTTGTCTAAGGCATGCCCATTGTAGGGTATATAGAATAACCCCACTCTTTGAAGTGGCTGCTGCAACTGCATTCCAGTTAACATCTGGCATATTCAGATCAACCATCAGCAATATTTCCCCTTTTTCTGCCATTCTAAGTATTCTTTCTATCTTTTCCTTGTCCATTTCCTCCCCCTGAGAAGGGGGGTCTGTATACAACCCCTGTGCGGATTGTGGTGCCATTGCCAGTCTCCAAATTTACCCACAGTGCTTCTTCTCCTCCCTGTTTTCCCTTTGTTCTGTTGCCTTGATTCCTTCCCTTATGTAAAGAGCTACTCCTCCTCTTTTACCCTCCTGTCCCTCCTGTAGATAGTGTATCCTGGTATGTTTATGTCCCAGTCATGGTTTTGTGTGTATCATGTTTCTGTGACTGCCACAATATCCAGATGTTCCTCCTCCATCAAGGCCACTAATTCAGGAAGCTTGTTACTCAGACTACAGGCATTGGTACTCATTGCTCTCCATATTTTGATGGCTTTACCTTCTTTTGCAGCATCCCCCACTGACCTGTCTACCTCAGTCTTTTTCTCATTTAGTACCCTGTTTTGTAGGGAGAGGCTGGGATTTTCCTGCTGTTTATCAGTGCCTCCCCCCTTGACTAGTTTAAAAGCTTGCATGAAGCATTTAAGCTTGATTGCTCAAAGACTTGTTCCCTTCCTGGAC
Organism: Neoceratodus forsteri; assembly: GCA_016271365.2. Taxonomy (NCBI): domain Eukaryota; kingdom Metazoa; phylum Chordata; order Ceratodontiformes; family Ceratodontidae; genus Neoceratodus; species Neoceratodus forsteri. Next base: position 38,764,868 of record CM028130.1, on the reverse strand, counting down.
AGATGCAGACCATCCTGCCAGTATAGGCTGGTGTCCCTCCAGGTGGAACCCCAGTCCCCAATGAAACCAAACCCTGTGCCCCACACCATTTTTTCAACCATTCATTAAACTGCATGGTGCAAAGTACCCTCGCCTCACTCATGCCATTGACAGGCAGCACCTCAGAGAAGGAGATTGTGTGTGCTACTTGTCTTAGGCCCCTCCCCAATTCTACAAAGTCCTTCTGCACTGCTCTAATCTCATGATTAGCCAAACAACCCCTAATCAGACCCTAGCCCACTTTGGGGCATGGAGTTGTATCCAAATGACTTCTGACCTACCTTCTTCCCCTTTCTCCCTGGTGTATCCAATCCCCTCTTATCTGAATGACCTGGACTGTTGTTTTCAATGTTACTGAGTAATACTACTGGCTGATGAAGTGATGAAAGATTTATTTCTGATAACCAGTCTGACATTTGATGACAAAATGACAAACATACAGCTTTTGAATCACATGGAATTCTGATTTTTCGGGGAACACTCATGTTCATAAGCTTCATCAGTAATGCAATTTTAGCAAACATTATTCCTGCAAAGGATTATGTTGGAACAAAATATATGACATTTTCAGCTGAGATTCTTCATTGTAAAAGTTGTTCAGGGACAGAAGCACTCCACTCAGACTGGCCTGATGGTGCAGAGGGCTAAAGTGAAGTGGCGTTCCTTACCTTGCATGATAGTGGTGACCAAAGTTTGGGAATGAGCTTGGGATGCCTAGGGTTGGTGGGAGGGCTGAAGTGCAGTAGAATTCTTTACCTTGCATGATGGTGGTGACTTTTGAGTTTGGGAGACCGCTTGGGATGCCTAGGGTTGGGGGAGGACTGGGAGATGCAGTGATCAGCTGACAGGTAGCTCTCCTCTCCCTGGCTGGGTGGTTCACCTTCCTGACTCTTGACTGCCACCAGATGGAAACCTGGTGGTAGCACAGATGCTATAGGGGGCCAGATAGCTGTAAGGTGGGTGGTGGGTGGGTGGAAGGAGGCTGCGGTTCCAGAATGCATGTGCACCTCCTCATGCATGTGGCTCTAATACATGTTGCAGTTCAGGGACAGTGGGAGAAAATACAGGAGGAAAATGGAAGGGGAGACAGGCTTCATGAATCCCTGCCTGAGGAGCCGCAGTCAGTCTTGCTGCTCTAAAGGGTAGGAGATGGTGTGCCTGGATGACAGTCACTGGGGGGTGGCCCTCCCTCTGGCCTTGCTGTGGGGTAAATCTGTGGGGAATTCTTCTCAGGCAGAGGTAGCAGGCCACCTGATGACACCTGGGGGCAGCTGAACAGTCGCCTGGTCAGCCCAAGGATGATAAAAACTTTTATTTAAAAAAACTCTGCTCACCTCCTTGGATGGTTATTAACTTGTATAACTGCAGTGCAGAAACAAATTTACAGTAATTAATACCCTAACGCACCCATCTCAGCCCAACCACCATGTCTACATAGTCAAAAACTAAAAAGGTTAAAAGGTATTGTATGTCACATTAAACCACTAATGGTGCCTGACTCTAGTAATACTGACCCACCATGATTATGACTGCAGTGTCCACTCTGACCCCCACAACCTGCACCAAGCTTGACAGCTAATTCTTCCTTATTTCCTGCTACCCTCCCATATCTCTTGTTGGTTCATCTCCACGCTGGTAAGCAAGTGCTGTTGAATCATTGATTTCATTGTTTCCCCTTCCCAGATGCCCAGCACCCCCACAGAAACATAGAAACATAGAATTTGACAGCAGATAAGGACCACTTGACCCACCTAATCTGCCCATTTTCCTACCTACAGGATAAGCTGCAGATCCTAGTTAATCAACAGCTTATTTCTTCCTACCCCCCCCCACAAACATTGCCTTATGTCTGTCCCATGCATTCTTGAATTCTCCCACAGTTTCAGACCCCACAACCTCCTCAGGAAGGCTGTTACATGCATCCACCACCCTCTCTGTGAAAAAAATACTTCCTCATATTGCCCCTGAGCTGTTCCCCCTCTATCTTCAAATTGTGTCCCCTTGTTCTTGCATATCTCTTTTTCTGAAAGTTGCTACCCTCTTGGACTTTGTTAATTCCACTGAGGTACTTAAAAGTTCTATCATGCTCCCCCTCTCACTCCTTTCCTCAATACATATTAAGCTCCTTTAGTATCTCCTCATATGGCTTCTCCTGCAGACTCTGCACCATTTTAGTTGCCCTTCTCTGGACTGCCTCCATCCTGTCTATGTCCTTGTGGAGATGGGATCTCCAGAACTGTACATAGTACTCCAGATGGGGTCTCACCAACTGTCTGTACAGAGGGATAACAACTTCCTGTTTTCTGCTGGTGATGCCTCTCCCCATACATCCCAGTATCTCCTCAGTCCTCTCTACTGCCTTCTCACATTGCTTGCTAACCTTAAGGTCATCTCATATGATTACCCCCAGGTCCCTTTCTATTTTTGTTGTTGTTACTACCCCCCCATTGTGTAATCTTTCCCTTATTTTTTGTTTCCCAGGTGCATTATTTTGCACTTCTTTGCATTGAATCCAAGCTGCCATACTTCTGACCATTCCTCCAACCTTGCCAAGTCCCTTCTCATCCTTTCCGTGCCTCCTTTTGTATCAACCATGTTGCAGATCTTTGTGTCATCTGCAAAGAGGAATATCCCAATCATAGATGTACCTGTTACAGGCTTGGTCACTGTCATTTAGTCCTGGTAGGACAAAACACGTGTCTATGTCTTCTGTTGGCACCCTTTGCAAACTGTGTGAGAGGCCTTTCGGCACCATGCATTTTTACTTAAAGTTAAACCAGCATAATATTCTGTGGTGATTTGCATATGCAGCTCATGATGCTTTGCATCATGGGGGCATGTGTGATTTTGTATGTCATTTAGATGGCAGCCTACTGGGGTGATGAGTGGATGGTGTTGGCCAGTTAACTTCAAAGCACAATAGTGTACATGTGTTAATCGGTACCCCACAAAGGTTCTAGTTGGGGAGAAGTGATATGGTGTGATGGGAGGGTTGACCATACATTACGTGGTGGTGGGAATCATAGTGGTGAATGATTCTGGAGGACAGGTACCAGTACAGATAGGCAGGTTTAGGGGTGGCAATAAGTACATTGGTAACTGGGTGGGAGGTGGGGGGGCATTGGTCACCAGGGAGTGGGAAATAAGGAGGTTAAAGATTAAACAGCACATTGCCCTGGCATCAGGGAGGAGAGACGAATGAGTAATGGGAAGGTCGCAGGCAGGCAATAACACAATTATAAAATACAAGGCAATTACTGCAGTAATTAATGCAAATTTTAATTAAAACATATCAAACAGAAAGGTTAAGAAGTGATGAAACACTGTGCTTTGTTCCAAACTTTACTCCGTTTCAAGAGTGAGTACAGACTCAGCTAGCACTAGATGGTCATAAATGCACATTACAGGACAAAAATGGAGGTAAACAAACATACAGGAATGTGAAAGGGCAGGCAGCTGTAAATACAACACTTGCCATATTTTCTGTGGATCCACAGCAGTAATACTATTTATTAAAAAATCTACATTTTAAGTAACATTTGCAGATCATGGAACCAGAACTGAAGCTGGACAAGCTGGATAAAAACAATCAAAAATCAGGTAAATGAAAAACACTTCCTACATAACTAGCAACACTTCCTACATAACTAGTGACACTTCCTACATAACTAGTGACACTTCCTACATAACTAGCAACACTTCCTACATAACTAGTGCTGCTGCTTTAACTTATCAGAGTAGCTGTCAAATTCCAAAGCAGTTTGTCTTGACCAAAAAGCATGCTCTAGTTTTCTGCACTCCTACTTTAATACACAAAGCTGAGGGCAATAATGTTTTTTGACCGTAGGTGAGGAGATATCTATGAGTTGCCTCACCATCAAATCATAGGCATTACAGTGACTGTTCACATTAGATAAATCAATAATTTCAAGCAATTCGGCCTCACAGGATTCAAAAAGGCAGGAAGATCTAGAAGTTCAAGATTCCTTGTCTGATAGTCTATTTGGTAAATGTCAGACAGAGAAGAAATACAATGAAATGGCGAAAGGTTATGACTGGATAAAGATGCATCTACCACAGTAGCTTGACTGTACCAGGTATATAGGTAAGGGAAATTACTAAATTTAAGAAATACCTGCAGAATGCATGCTGGGACTCAGATACTCAGTGAGATGGACTAAAAGAGTCGAGCAACTCCAAAAACATTTAACAGCAGGGCTTGTAACAGAAGCAAAGTGGATAGTGAAGTCCCTCCCCCCCAAAAAAACATAGGAAATACATGTGTAGAAAATAGAGAAATTATGTTTGTAAAATCATCAATGAAATCAGCAGGGGAACCAGGAAGACAGTAACCACAATAATAATAAGAACTTTGTAAACAAATAAATTCAAAGGAGTCTCTTGGAGAAAGGGACAACTCAAAATTTAAAACTAAAAAAGCCACACACCCTCCCTTCTATCCACTCTGGGTACTTGGCTTAAAATGTAGCCAGCAGTGCAGAGCTCGGCAGGCATAACAGAATCATTGGAACACAGCCAAGTTGCCATGAGGGTTAAGTGACTTAACTGATTTGAGACAACAAAATCATTTATAAACAAAGCCTTATCATAAACGGATCACACACACCACATGACTTAGTGACTGATAAGATCATCAAAAAGCTTGGGTGTGTAAACAAAACCTCATTTTACATGTTTCTTCCTCCTATACTATATTATTCCATATACAGTACAGTGGCATCCTTCAGGATGAAACCCACTTTTAAAGCACTCTGTAGTATGCTATAGCAGACCTACTGAATAAAGCAATGCAATTTCAATGGCAATTAGTCCCTTTTGTCATGTAGGAAACTGTCGCATTCAATTCATCCTGGCAGAGTCGCATGTTCCTGAATGACAAAAGGGACTAACTGCCTTTGAAAGTACATTGCTTTTTTCACTAGGTCTGCTGCAGCATTCTGCAGAGTGCTGCAAAATGCAGTAGAATTGGGTCTCATCCTGGGGGATGCCACTGTATATAACTCAAGAGGAAATCAGCAGAACACGGCTCTGTCAAGGTCTGACCAGAGTTCCTCATGATTATATGGTGGTATGTCTGGCAATAGTCTCTCATTGTGTCCACCCTGCTGCTGTAAGCCATGAAACCATGATCTACACCTGTATGCCCCTAGCATCCCTTACAAGGCCCAGTCATTGAAATTAAGCAAACTACACTTCGATAGACTCAGAGTTTCCTTTCTCTGATTGCAGTTTGATAGACTCAGAATTTTCTTTCTCTGGTGTGGTTTCTGATTCAGATTCAGCATTAGCCAGGATCTCCTCCCTACTGCAAGACTCAGGGGTTTCTTCATTGCCTTTAATGTTGTCACTTTCATCCACAGGTTTCTTCTTGGGTTGCTGCTTAGTGCTCTGCAAATATGAATATCACATCAGGTAACAGCAGACATTGCCATTAAAGACAAGCACAACTTTTTTATTTCTTAAAAGTTCTGAAGGATTCTTGATTAAAAAACATTTTTCAAAGATAGTAATTTGCTTATACTGTCAGATTTGATTAATCCGTGCCTTGTTATTACATATACCTGGTCATACAAAGTTTCATACAAAGTGGTAAGGAGCTTAGAGAACACTTTGGACCCATAAGTGCTCCTTTCCTTTTACCCATAATATGTCAGCTTATGGCCCTTTGAGATATAGGCATCCAAGTTTCTTTTGAACTGAGCCTTGTTTACCCCATATACAACTTCCTCAGGTAACCCATTCCATGAGGCCACCAATCTCTGTGTGTGTAGAAATCCATCTGTCTACTTGAGTCACACCTTATATGTCTTAGTTGAAGATGGCGTCCTCTTGTGCCCAGTTTATCATTTTTAAACTGTAGATTCAATTAATTTAATATGTAATCATCTTGCATTATATCATAACACAGCATCAAGTCCCCTTTCACTCTTCTAGTCTCCAGTAACATTAGCCTTAGATCAACCAGTCTATGCTCATAAGATCTGAATAGGAAACCACTAAAGTTTAATATGTATACCCTCGAGGAAAGGAAGGAGAGGAGGGACATGATAGAAACTTTCAAGTACCTCAAGAGACTCAATTAAGTCCAAGAGGGTAGCATCTTTCAGAAAAAGAGGTGTGCAAGAACAAGGGAGCACAATTTGAAGAAGGGTGGGGCTCAGAGTTAATGAGAGGAAGTATTTTTTCACAGAGAGGGTTGTGGATGCATTCTGAGGAGCTTGTGGAGTCAAAAACAGTGGGGGAATTCAAGAATGCATGGGACAGACATAAGGCAATTCTAGGGGGTTGGGGTAGGAGGAAGTAGGCTGTTGGTTAACTAGGATCTGCAGCTTATCCATTAAGTAGGGAAATGGGCAGACTGGGTGGGCCAAGCGGTCCTTATATGCCATCAAATTCTATGTTTCTTTGTTACTGTGTTTCACTTTTTCATAGAAAGGATGGTGTCTACGTGAAATGCACTGCATGGAGATGTGGTGTCCTGTAAGTCGGTGGGCAGTTTTGAAAGGGGATGGGACAAAGTGAGGGGGAAGGTCACCATGACGGGGGAGGAGAGGGAGGGACAGCTGCAGTATCAGGGATTATTAGCTGCATACTCAAGCAGACTTCATTGACCATATTGCCTGTATATGCTGGCAGTTTCATATGCTCGTGTGTTTGTATGTTTGTATGTTCATAAGAGTTCATTATTATATACATGAGTACATTATAATACTTGAATGTTTGTTACATCACCCAGAGTTCATTATAATATCACAGTGGTAGTTAGGCACCCAAGAGTTCATTACAATACCCAAGTTCTCATTATAGCACCTGAATGTCCTTAATATAACTAAGAGTTCATTTAAATACATACTCTTGTTACAGCATCCAAGAATACATTAGAATACCAAGTGCTCATTACACCAAATAATTCAGTGTAATACCGATTGCCTATTACAGCACCCACAAGTTCATTACAATACAGAGTGCTCATCACATCACCCAAGAGTTCATTATAACTTGCTCACTACCCATCTATTCCTAATAATGCTCCAGACCCATCAGTTACTATCTTCTGTCCCCTACCCACATCCATGTTATCATTACATCCACCCCATTTGAAATATGGTCGCACTCTACAACTATTCCTCATGTGGCTTTGATAACAGTGTCCCCTTTCATTGCGGTTGTGCACCTTCTTCTACCTCACTTATCCACTCCCTTCTCCTCAAAACTCCCAACCTCCTTGTCAGCCCCTTCAAAATCCCGTAAGTTCCACTTTCTCATACTCTCTCTCCTCTTGCTCTCCACCTGGGATATCCACCCCAACCCAGGCCCTATTACCCCTAGCTCCTTTTGTGTTTCCTCCTCTACTACCTCCCACCACTCTCTTCTTTCAGCCCTCCCAAAGGGCTTAAAGATCCTACATCTAAACACCCGCAGCTTGTTGCAGAAAATAGACCAGATTCAGCCAATGGTGTGCACTCTAAAACCAGACATTCTAATTGTCTCAGAAACTTGGCTAAAGAACACTATCCCTGACAACTCAGTCTCCATTCCTGGCTACTCAGTAGTAAGGCTAGACGGTGCTGGCAGGAGGATGGTGGTGTTGCCATTTATGTCCTAGCCTCCATTCAATATTCCATCATCTATTCATCCTCCAATCCTGAGATCCATGATGCCCTAGCTATCCATGTGGCCCGCTCTTTCACTTTCCAAATCTTCATAGCTGGCATATACTGCCACCCAAATGTCCTTCCTACAGTCGTACTAGGCCTGCTAACCTCCATCACTTCCCTTGCTCGCTCTGGGGAACTATTCTTCCTAGGTGACTTCACTATAAATTGGCTGTCCCCTAAAACTACCAAAACTAAAAATGAAATTGGAGCACTAAACCTCTCCCAACTGATCTCTGAACCCACCCACCCAAACCACAAGACACAACAACACTCCCTACTCAACTGGGCCCTTACCTCCCACCCCCACCGTGTCATCACCTCTGTCATCCTTCTCGATGTTCTCAGTGACTATAACCCAATATACATAATTAGGAAAGTCCACAGAACTAAATCACCACACAAAGCCATACAACTATGCTCTTTCAAGTCTCTTGACCATGAACATCTCCTGAATAACCTTGCCACTTCTGAATGGTCCCCCCTAACACCCATCCCCTCAGTTGATAAGGCCCTTGCCTACTTCAAAGAAATCTTTCTTGCAAACTGGAATGAACGCCTTTGCCCCACTCAAACAAACCAGAGTCAGAAGTAACCACTTACCTTGGATAACCCCTGAACTTCTGGCCTGCCTCAGGGCTAGATATTGAGCCTGGAAGCATCATAAAGCTACCCAGCATCTACTGATAAATACCACATGCTCCAAAATACTTGCACCAGGACTACAAGGTTATCCAAGTCCGAATATTTAAAATCTGCCTTCATCACCAACATAAATGCCCCTTCAAAGTTCTGGAAAGTGGTCCATGCCCTATTTACCCCTTCATCTCGCCCACCACCCCCAGTAGTTAAATTAAATAGCTCATTAGTGTCTGACCCACAAGCTGTAGCTGTGGAATTTAATTCCTACTGTACCTCCTGCACCACTGAACTACTGAAATCCCTTCCCTCCTAGCCATCCCCACCCTCTACAGGTGTGTCCCCATCATCACCTCCCACCTCCCCTTCTGTTTCACTACAGTAACCCCAAACAATGCCCTATGTGCCCTCTTCACCATCAACCCCTCTAAAGGTTCCTCCCCTGACAGCATTGTCCCAAAACTCATCTCCCTCTCTGCTTCTGCTATTGCCTACCCCCTCTCAATAATCTTAAATCTCTCATTCTCTACTGCCTCAGTCCCCTCTTCACAGAAACATACACAAATACACAGAAATGTGATGGCAGAGAAAGGCCCCATGACCCATCTAGTCTGCCCAACACCCTACATCCCCCTTCTGTTATGCTTCCACCCTCTTTTCCCAACCCCTTAAATCTATCCCAAGCCCTCTTGAACCCCTCCACCATTTCAGCTGCCACTACCTCCTCCAGCAGCCTGTTTTAGCCCTCCACAACCCTCCCAATGAAAAACTGCCTCCTGACATTACCTCTGTATTGCCCACCTTCCAGTTTAAGGTTATGTTCCCTCGTGTTCACTCCCTTCTTCAATCTGAACAAGCTATCACCCTCCACCTTATTTATTCCCTTCAGATACTTAAAGGTCTCAATCATGTCCCCTCTCTTCCTCCTAGTCTCCAGCGGGTACACATTCAGCCCTCTCAATCTTCTCTCATAGGGTACATCCTGCATCCCTTGCACCATTTTGGTTACCCGTTTCTGTACCCTCTTCATTAGCTCAACATCTCTTCGAAGGTGAGGCCTCTAGAACTGCACCCCATACTGCAGATGCAGCCTGACCATTGTTCTGTATAATGGCATTAGCACCTCCCTCTTCCTGCTATTAAAACCCCTCACAATGCAGGCCAACATTACATTTGCCTTTCACTGCCCTGCTACACTGGCTGCCAACCTTGAGGTCACACAATACCATAATCCCCAGGTCTCTTTCTGTTTCCTTCTTCTTAATCACCACCACCTACAAGGGAGTAAGTTTTACTCCTATTCCTCCTCCTCAGGTGAATCAGTGAGTACTTTTGTGCATTAAACTTCAATTTCCAGGTGTCAGACTACCTCTCCAGCCTCTCCAGGTCCCGCCTCATAGCTTGCACCCCACTAGGTGGATCAACCCTATTACAAGCTTTTGTATCATCTGCAAACAGGCACACCCATCCCTCTAGACCATCTGCTAGGTCACTAACATAGATGTTAAAGAGTATTGGTCCTAACACTGACCCTTTTGGTACCCCTCTGGTCACTGCCCATTCCCTGAAATGTGTCCCATTTACTACCACCGTCTGACTCCTTCTCTTCAACCAGTTTTCCACCCACCTGGTGATCCTGTGGTCCACCCCTAGTCTGTCCAGCTTATGCACCATTCCACCATGCGGAACGGTGTTGAAGGCCTTATTGAAATCCAGCTAGACCACATCCACTGCTCCTCCCTGGTCCACTATCTGTGTCACCCCATCAAAAAATTCTGTCAGGTTAATCTGACAGGACCGTCCCTTGGTGAAGCCATGCTGCTTGTCATCCTGCATGCCATTCATCTCCAAGTATTCTATCAACCTGATATTAAGTAGTGTTTCCATTACTTTCTCCACCACCAAGGTAAGACTAATAGGATAGTAGTTTTTGACCTCATCCTTCTGCCCCTCTTATGTAGTGCGTTGGCACCACCCCTGTGACCAAGGACAAGTTAAACAGCCTTGCCAGCTGTGGCACCAGTTCATCCTTCACCTCCTTGAAAACCCTTGTGTGTATTCCATCAAGCTCCATGGCCTTGTCCAACCTAAGTCTACCCAGCTTTTCCCTTACTCCTTCAGTTGTGAATTCTGCCACACCCACCTGCCTGGGGCTGTCACCCTCCCCACCCTGTCCTGGTGCCCTACCCTCTCTTTCCTTCGTGAAGATTGAGGCAAAATGTAGTAGTCCTTCCTCTACCCAAAGGGGGTGACCCCTCATCTTCTGGGAGCTATTGCCCCATTTCTCTCCTCCCTACCCTTGCCAAGTTTCAAGAACACATTTATCCTCTCCCAACTCACCTCTTTTCTATCTGACACCTTCTTTTTCACCCCTTTCCAGTCCTGTTTCAGGAAAAAACACTCAACCACCACCTCTCTCCTACAGCTCACAGACTCCATCCTAACCAAGATGGACAATGGCCAAATTACCTGTGCCATTTCTGCTGACCTGGCCAAGGCCTTTGACACTGTCTCTCACTCCCTTCTCCTTGACTCACTCCCGGCTGCTGGCCTATCTCCCTCAGCAGAACCCAGTCAGTTAAGATCTTGGATGCCACTTCCCCTTCCCTCCCGATTAGCACTGAAGTCCCCCAGGGCTCTCTATTAGGACCCCTCCTATTCTCCATCTTCTTAAATGACCTTCTCTCTGTTGGCTGCCCAACCTCTGCTATACATATGTATGCCAAATATACAGTCCTGTATGCATCTAGCTCCTGTCCTGATGAGGTTACAACCAGCTTACAGCAAGACTTTGACAAGGTTCAGCTCTGGTTTGCTAACCATCAACTTTTCCTCAACACCAAGAAGACAGTCTCCATGACCTTTGGCACATGTCAGAGACTCTCAAGGCTTCTCTCCCTACCCATTTTTCATACCCTTGATGGGACTTTACTTGAGGACACATCCTCCTTCAGGTACTTAGGTGTTTGGCTGGACCAACAGCTAAACTTCTCTGGACATATTGATGCCATCCTGAAAAAACTGTGTCCAAAGTTTGGTGCCTGTTCAGGAACCGCAGTTGCATCCCTCCTACTGCTAGGCGTGAACTTGTTCAGAAAATGATACTACCCATTTTTGACTACTGTGACATAGTCTATGGTGCTGCCCCTAAGTCCTCCCTGGCCAGACTGGACAACATCTTTAATTCCTTCTGCCACTTTGCCTTGGATGCCCCCCTCGCACCCACTACTGTGATCTTTATCATGCCCTATCCTTCCCCTCTCTTACAAATAGGCAGCTCTCCTACTGTGTTAATTTCACCTCCAAGCACTGGTTGGGTGAGCTCCCTTCCTACCTCACCTCCTCCTTTATAACACCCCCCCAACCTCGCATTCCCTTAGATCAACCGACTCTGGCATCCTGGTAGTCCCCCGCATATCCCCCCAAATCGACCAATTCGGTTACTCTCACTGCCTTCCAAAAATCTGGAATTCCCTCCATCCTCAGATTCAGCACTCATCCTCTGCCTACTCCATCAGCTCCACCCTCAATAATTACCTTGCTCCTAGCTGCTCCTGCCATGTCCCTCAATAACTTCCTCCTCTAAGACCTGGACAAACCCTACCCCTGTACCATTACTTTCATTTTACCCTGTACACACCCACCCAAATTTCCAGCTCTACTGCCCTTTCCCCAGATTGCTTCCCCTTATTGGCCTCCCTTCATCTCTCACAGAATATAAGGGACCCTGAATGGTCTCCATGGGCCCCTCCCCATCCCCCCAAAGGGGCTTGTATCTCTCATCTACTCCCTTCCCCCATTATCCTGAAAGGGTCTCTCTGGGACATTCCCTTATCCCCTTCTCTCTGGTCAGTGCAGTGCAGGATCCTTGCATCCTGAAGTGATCTCCAGGGATACAACTCTTCCCCCTCACCACATACCTCACAACTGCCTCTTCTTCACCCCTTTTCTTTCACATAAGCACTTGTTACTTATCAACCCAGCACTTATTATTGTCCACTGTTTTTACCTATCATGTGCAACACTGTTGTAACACTGTAACATCTAACTTACAACTGTATGTTAATGTTGATATTGTAACCTGAGTATTTAATGTCTCACTCCTATTGTACCCCTTCCCCCAGGTCACACCAGGAGATGAGCGGCTTGTTGCTCAGTGTGCCTTCCTGGTGAAACATTTCAATAAATAAATAAATAAAATAATACTGAGTACTCATTACATCAACAGAGTTAATTTTAACACTACGTGTTCATTACAGCATCCAAAAGTTCATTATAATATTGAGTGAACATTACAACACCCAAGCATTAATTATGATACCGAGTGCTCATTACAGCACCTGAAAGTTCATTATTTTACTGAGTGCACATTGCAGCACCCAAGATCTTGTTATAATACCAAGCGCTCATTACAACACCAAAGAGATCATTATAATACTGAGGGCTCATTATATCACCCAAGTGTTCATTATAATACTGAACGCTTATTACAGCATCCAAGTACTCCTTATAATAGTCAGTGCTTAACACAAGAACAAAGGATTACTATAATGCTGCATGCTGAATATAGCCCCCATAATGCATAATACAGGGTTCATAATACAAAGCTAATTATAACAGAAAGCTCCCATTACAGCACCCAAGAGTTCAATGTAATACTGAGTACTCATTAGAGCACCTTGAGTCTCCATTATAATACTGAGTGCTCATTACAGCACTTGCAAGTTCTTTATAAAACTGAGTGTTCATTACATAACCCAGGAGTACAATACATTATAATACCAAGTGCCCATCATATAAACTAAGAGCTCACTACAATACTGAGTGCTCATTAGATCAGCAGAGTTCATTATAATACCAAATGCTCATTACAGCACCCAGAAGTTCATTATAATATTGAATGCTCATTACAACACCCAAGAGTTCGTTATAATAGAGTGCTCATTACATAAACCAAGGGTTTATTATAATAGAGTGCTCATTACAACACCCAAGAGTTCATTATAATAGAGTGTTCATTACATAAACCAAGAGTTTATTAAATACTGAGTGCTTATCACAGCATAAGAGTTCATTGTACTACCGAATGCACATTACAGTACCCAAGAGTTCATTATTATACCATGTGCTCATTTCAACACCTGTGAGTTCATTATAGAATAGAATGCACATTACAGCACTCTGCCCTACATGTACTCTTGACTTCACCATGTATACTTTCTCAGTCAATTTGTAATTTGCTTTTTAGTTGTAATTTGCTTTTCATGTATTTCTCCAATCTTGTCTATACAGTACTTGTAATGTTGTTGTGTTTTCTTTCTTATGTTGTAATCCTCCTGGGTCATGACTGAAAATAGTCATTCTATGGCTAGCTTACCTACCCGGTTAACAAAAACCAAATAAAATAAAATAAATAAAAGAGTTCAATATAATACTAAATGCCCATTACAGCACCCAAGAGTTCATTATAATACTGAGTTCTCTTTTGAGCATGCTAGAGTTCATTGTAATACTGTATGCTCATTACAGCACCCAAGAGTTCACTGTAATACCGAAGTGCTCATTGCAGTCCCCAAAAATTCATTATAATACCAAGTGTTCATTCCAGCACCTGAGAGTTCATTACAATACAGAATGCCTATTATAGCACTGGAAAGTTCATTATAATACCAAGTGATCATTACAGCACCAAGGTGTTCATTATGATACCACATGCAAATTAAAGCACTCATGAGTTTATTATAATACCAAGTGCTCATTACGGCACCCATTAGTTCATTTTAATATCAAGTACTCATTACATCACCAGCACTTCATTATATCAAGTGCACATTACAGCACAGAAGAGTTTATTATACTACAAGGGTGTTCAGTATAGCCCCCAAGAGTGCATCATAAATCCAAGTGCTTACTACATGCCCTGAGAGTTTATTATAATATCAAGTGCTCATTACTGCACCTGAGAGCCATTATAATACCAAGTGCTCATTGCAGCACCCAAGAGTTCATTATAATACCAAGTGTACATTACAGCACAGAAGAGTTCATTATAATACTGAGTTCTCATTACACCCCCTGAGACTTCGTTATAATACAAAGTGATCATTCCAGCACCTAAGAGTTCATTATAATACAGAATGCCTATTATAGCACTAGAAAGTTCATTAAAATACCAAGTGCTTATTACAACACCAAGGTGTTCTTTATAATACTGTGTGCTAATTACAGCACCCATAAGTTCATTATAATACCGAGTGCTTATTACAACACCCAAGTGCTCATTACAGCACCCATTAGTTCATTATAATACTGAGTACTCCTTATAGCACCTGACAGTTTATTATCATTCCAAGTGCTCATTACAGCACCCAAGAGTTCATTATAATGCAGTATTCATTACAGCACCGGAGAGATCACTTTTTTATGAGATGTCCTTGTATGTGCTGTACTAATTTGCTGGACATTTTATGAATGTATATTTAATATATTTGTTGTGGTTATCATTTATTAGTAGAAAATTCCTTTTTTCACTGTATTCTAATCTAGTACTTGAATATCTCTTCAACTGTGTACCTTATTACTCTGCTGTCCTGTTGTTATGTATTATGTCCAGGTCCACCTTGCAAATGAATTCATCTCAATGGTGTTTTTACCTGGTAAAATAAAGACTGATTGATTGATAAATGCTGAGTGGTCATTATAGCACCAAAGGGTTCATAATAATACCAAGTGCTTATTAGCACACCCAAATGTTCATTATAGTTCTGACCACTTGTTATAGCACTCAAGAGTTCATTGTAATACTGAATGCTCATTACAGCACCTGAGAGTGCATTTGATACTTATTACAGCAACTGACAGTTCATTATAATACTGAGTGTGAAATACAGTCCACCGCATGTTCATTAAATGACCAATGGCACCTTACAGCATCCAAGAGTTCAGTATAGTACCGAGCGTCAATTGTAGCACTTAAGTGTTCATTGTAATACTGAATGCTCATTACAGCACCTGTGAGTTCATTTAGGCACATTTAGGTGTTCTAAGCTTGCATGAAGGAGACCAGGCCATAAATACAGCTGCAAAGGATTTTTTTCCAAAGTTGCTATGGTTACTGAGATATTGCCACACTTGCAGTACAAGGGTTACTTGGAATGTCTAGGCATCCGCTATGTGTCTGTACTTATGGGTGGGTTGGAGTGCAGGGCTAAGAAGGCCTGTACTCCCACCTATGCATACCATTTTGCTAAACTGGGGGCACAGGGCCCTCCTGCACTATGTCTCTACAGTTATGGGTGGCTGGGAGTGCAGGGCCCAGAGGACCAGTGCTCCCACATACAGTATGCATACGAGTAACATTATACATTTTTTTAAAAAAGAAGGCATACATATTTAGTTTTTGCCATATTGGTCCTTGTAAGAACAGATCCAGAAGCGATACAGAAGCAAATGGTTTGATACCTTTTATTGTACCAACACAGATGTTACAAAAAGAGCAAAATGTTAAAGCTTTTGGACTAACAAGGTTTTTCCTCCGAATCTTATGACGGTTATTTAATAACTCACATACTATTAACACCCAGATCATACTTAAAAAAAACAGAAATAATTCTCATTGGTTTAAAAATACTAATTTAAACTATCACTTAAGTTAGAAACAGTTGGACCAGACCTCACCAGTTAGGTATTAGCTGAGATGCCTTCAAGGTCAGGTGTCATCAGAATTAGATGCCAACTTTCCGAGCAGAAAGCTCTACTATCATAAATTCGAAACGTCTCAGCACGTGCAGTGACTACAGTCTTAATGAATCAGTGGATTCAATTTTAGCTTAAGTACTTTTTTTAATGTATGATCTGGGATTAATAGTATGTGAGTTTTTAAATAACTGTCATAAGTTTCCAAGGCAGGACTTTGTTTGTCTGAAAACTTAAGCACTTTGTTCTTTTTGTAACATCTATATTCGGTCAATGAAAGGTATTAAACTCGTTCTTCAGCTCTGTAAACAAAGAAATAAAAAAAGAACAATGGAAATTCATTGCAAAATCTCTGTTTTAACGGAGCAGTTATGGTTGGTTCACCCGACAAAAGTTTGAAAAATTTATGTTATGGTTACCAACCCTATCACAGAACCCTCCACACACCAACAGGCATTGGGTGTGCGTTGGGGTCATCAGGACAAGCTCTCACCCCATTCTCCTATACTGTACCATCTGAGCTTGTTTACACATGGAATGGGGTGAGCGTTAAACCGACGACTCCAACACACACCCTGATGCATGTTGGAGTGTGGAGGGTGGGGGGTTAGGGGGGTTGTAGGGTTGGTAACACTAACATAGAATTTTCAGACTTTCATTGGTGTGGAATCAACCCTAACTGCTGCATTAAAATGTAATTTTCTGCAATGAATATACATATATATACATATATCTACACACACACACACACACACACACGCGTGCGAGCACACACACATGCACATATGCACACACACATGCGTGCACACACATACACATACACATATTCATATAAACATATTAGAGGGTAGAGCATAAATTATATGAGGGGAAAAAAATGTAGTGGAAAAATTTAGGAAGAGTGTGAAGATAGGTGGGGGAAGGTAAGAACCTTAACCCACAGGAGCGGAGCCCCAAGGGAATGAATACAGCCTGATGTATTACAACACCCAAGAGTTCATTTAAGTACTGCATGCTCATTACAGAACCAAAGAGTTCATTATAATACTGAGTGCTCACTACAGAACCAAAGAGTTCATTATAATACTAAGTGCTCACTACATCACCCAAGAGTTCATTCTAACAGTGAGTGCCCATTACAACACCCAAGAGATCATTATAATACCGAGTAGTCATTACTATACCAATACCTTATTATAATACTGAGGGCTCATTAGAGCACCAACAAGTTCATTATAGTACTGTTTGCTTGTTACAACACCTGAGAGTTCATTATAATACTGTGTGCTCTTGGGCAGTGCTTGTCTGGCAACATGGTGACAGCATAATTTCTTAAGAGAAACTCACTGAGGGAAAATGTTTGGCTATCCGTCTAATTCCTCAATAGATCAAGGCTGAAACCACTTAGAAACCACTGAGAATCCTTGGAGCTTTCAATTAACACCTTTTTCGAATGGGTCTGCTACCAATAAGGCAGTCCAGCTACAAAGTGGACATCTTGCAGACAGAACCATTCAGCAAGTTAACTAACAGGGCCTGGTTATTTTCCTGAGATTGGCAGGCCCAAAAATGGAGATTTATGTAGGTCTGCATATATGCACTGTCAAGCTATAAACAGTATGGCACAGTTAACTACAGCACCATCTTCACTAGAAACGGAAAACATAACTAGTCTGCTGAATCAGACCCTTAGTGATACAATAAAACCAAACACTACCACTGCAAAAAACAACAAAGTTCTCACCTCCTTAGCCACAAGGGTATCTGCTACTGAACAAAAAGTAAAAGCTCAGGATAGCACAATATCGGTAAATCATAACATCTTAAGAAATATCTACTAAGTAAGGTGGACAATCTTGAAAACAGAGTTCGGCGAAACAACATAAGAATTACTGGCATCCTAGAAGGTTTGGAGGATCAGGACATGGTGGCAATTCTTCGCTCGATCCTACATGGAATTCTACAAATTAATACTAGCTCTCTGCCTGACATTGAGAGAGTGCACTGCTCATTGGCACCCAAACCATTACCAGTGAAAAAAAACAGGCTGATTCTGTGTACATTTTTATAATATCCCACTAAAGAACTGTATTTAAAAGTGGCCAGGGAATGTGGCTAATTTTACTGGAACAATTATTTTAGTTATTTATTTATTGAGAGAACTGGAATTATAATCCTTTGAGTCATAAACTCCTTTGCAAAGGCTCCACATCAGTACAGGAAAACACAAACACTACATATAATAACAGTTATACATTGTTCACACTGCACAATGTTTTTACAATATAAATTAACTGCCACCTCAAGGGTCTAAGTGTACCGTGTGTCATAGTTGCTAGACTAGTCTGGTTACAGATTCGGGAGGGTCTTTAGCAGGGCTCTGAGTCAGAGTTTATTTACAGCAGAGTAGTGGGACCTTTATTTTTAACTACACCTTCTTTTGAAATATATGGACAAGGGGGAGGAGTGTTGGCTACAGCCACAATCACCAGAATCAAGAAGGAGGTTCATGATATCGGATTTGAATAGGTCCAGACTAGGGGCCAGGGAGATGGAAGGTGGTAGGTTGTTGAGCCGGGGGGGGCATGATAATGGAAGGACCTTTGTCCTAGTGAGGTCCTGCAGTGGGGAACAAGGAGGGAGGTACTTGCAGGGCATCTAGGGGCTCTCCTATGTGGGACTGGCTGGATGAGGGGGTGGAGGCCTCAGGGTGCTAAGTTCATAAGTATTTTTTTGGCTTGGAGGCAAGTGTGATATTTGGCTTATGATTGTTATGACTTATTCATGTTCCAGGACTTTCCCCTAGATCTCTCCAGATGCTGCAAAGCCTATGTGGGTGTAAAGCAACAATTTTATAAACTAAATATTCCCACTTTTCTGAGATATCTTGCATTTCTATGGATTCAGGTTAATGGGCAGTATATTACCTATAATTCTCCTTTATTATGGACTACCGACAAAATAAGACTGTGCCAAACCAACTACTGTTGGTGCTAAGCAAAGTGACCAGTCAAGCAATGGAAGTAGCCCAGGCTGAATACTTTCCACCAGCAGTGAATGGAACCATTAATTCTGCCCAGACCTCTACCTGGTAGTCTGTTACAAGATGCAGAGATAAAAAAAAAACACAATAAACATTCTATTCCACAAAAGCCATTGACCCAAAGGGCTAGATCTAGGAGCAGACAATGGCATCATCTTCCTTCAGATGCCAGTAGTTGTTCTCCTGGGAACATGCCAGTCAAAACAAGCAACCATGATGAAGCTCTGAGGTAGCTACTGCCTGCAACCCTGGAATTGTCAGGGGTGGATAGAAAGGCTGACATACACCCTGAAACTTTGGTGCCAGTAGCAACAGATAGGGCCCTGATTTGTGGAAATTGGGCAGAAGGTAGTGATGAAACTGCTGAGGAAATTGAACACCTGCCATCTTCACTGAAAGAGCAAAGGGACTGTCAATGGTTGGCTTATCAACTTGACTAATCGGAGGCATAATGGTTTTCCTTGAACATTTATAGTAACTGTGTGGTAATGTTAAGGGTATATTCTCATGTCTCCTCAGATACTTTGCTGCTACACCTACACGGGAAACAGTAAGTATATTACTTTTCTTTGCAACTTAGAGAGAGGCAGTTTATAACAGTATAAGACTACTGCTCATTTTTCTGTGCATGGATAGGACAAAATAAGGAGATAAGATGGCTTGCACTGATAGGAATGGGCCATCCTTATTATGTAGGATTCTCCAAAACCTGATCAAAGATGCAGGCCAACAGGCAGAGCAGTAGTACTGTTAAGGGGCAACACTAGTGAGGGATATAACCCTTTACACACAGCTCAAATAGCTAAACATTTTCCAGAGTAGATGGAGCTCTTAAAGGGTCTGCACCATGAGGTGCAATGCATCTATTTCAAATATTATCAGTTATATTTAAATAACTAATATTTAAACATTATTTAAATGGTTTCGATTTAAGGGGATCTGATTGGAAAGGTTAGTAGAATCAATTACTTCAAGTTAAGGATCAGTTGAGTTAATTATTTTAGGCAAATTGGCAATCTGGCAACTAAAGAGGGAATGATATGGGAAGATGGTGAGGATGATAGCAGGATGTGAATAGAAATGCCTTCCTCTTATAAACTCTGTGTAAGGTCTTCTTTAATGTGCAGGGAGAAATACATAGACATGATTTTTGATCATAGATGGAGTGCCCATAGTCTGCTACTATGCTGAAGAATAGCCTGTGGGTAATGTGGAGTTATTGGGAATGCAGATGGCTTCTTAGACCTTGCTCTCTGCCTAATACCCTTTCTCCCTTCCCCCGTCCCTTTAACAACATTAAACATTTCCGAATACAGCTGCAGGGGGAGATCATGAACAGGTGCCTTAGTTCATCTTAGGAAAGTTCTCCCTGCCAGACACTGCTGATAAGAGGGTTTGTCAAAATATATCAACCCCCCCCAGCTTCACACTAATATGCCCATGCAATACCACAGCTGAATGGATGCCAGAGCCCTATGATTTGACTTTATAAAAGATAATAAATCAAATTCCCTTCGGTGATTCTCCAAAAGTAGTACAAACAGAACCCACTCTTGTTCCCCAGTAGAGGGATGAAGCATAAAGTAGAAGTCTGTTACTTCTTTACCCTAAGAGCGGTGATCCTAGTGCCATTGAAGCTACAAAGATTAATTGTGTCTCAGGTCTGCCAGGGATTTCACACTCTACAGGGTATTATGTTGCTGAGAAATGAAGTTCAGAGCATGTGTGTTTCATTCAGTATTAACCTCTGTGTTTATATTAGTTCATTTAATACTTGTTGTGTTATACTATGTTGAAAGCAACAAGGTTTTGGGTATTCTAAAAGTTACGTTTATTTGCTAATCTATGCAACTATTGGATTACAAGAAAAGGAAGATGGAGACATCAGGAAGCAGCAGAAAAGCAGTGTAGCTCTTGATCTGCTAAACAATCTAAGGTTAGCGACCAAGGGCATTGGATGTATGAAAAAAGGAATGACATACACAGGTGGATCAGTGTACCCCCCTATAGGTCCATATTTTTACAGGGTACTAGTTCAAAAGTATCATACATCATTTGCTAATCATTTACTATGGTGAAATTCCCATTGCTAATGTTCATGCCTTGGAATGGGAGGGGGTTAAACTCACTGTTTAAGATAAAAAAGGTTTTGGCCCGTCTGAAGAAGTTAAAAACCCACATTGCTTTTCTCCAAGAAATAAAGCTTAAAAAGCCTGAAGCCCAAAAACTGGCAAGAGAGTGGGTGGGGTGGGAAGCCCACAGTGCTTCTGGTAAGACTAAACACGGTGTTTCCATTCTATGTCATAAGGCTATAAAATGGAAGCCTACAGAACAAAAGGCGTCCACAGATGGGAGATGGCTGCTAGTTAAACTATCTACCCCACGAGGTCCAGTACTATTGGAAATGTCTATGCCACTAACGAGGACAACCAGCATTTTTTAACCACATCTCTCATAAGCTCATGGACATGGCATATAATAATCCAAATATAACATTAGGATTTTACTTCAATTTAGTATTAGATCATTTCTTGGATAGGTCAAACGCCAAACCAGAAACTCATATTAGAGTTTACAAACAGCTCAGGATTCACTTTCATTGTGCCAGCTGACTGATATTTGGAGATTAAGTCATCCCCCATAGGGATTTTACATACTTCTCTGAGGCTTGTGCAATGGCCAGTAGATTGGATTATTGATTTACATATTCTAGGATCACCCCTATGGTATTAGATGTCACTGTCGCCCCATTATACAGTATTTATCTAACCATGCCCTGTAGTGATGAATGTTCCCTTTGATCCCATTAAGGGTAGATCAGCTATGTGGCAGTTGGACCCCTTTTTCCTTCCATATCAGGAGTTCCAACAATGGCTCAAAACAGAAGTTGAGAATTTCTTTAAAGACAGCTCTCCAGGAACTTCTTCCCCGGCAATGATTTCAGAGGCATTTACTGTAAAGCCACCATATGGGGCAAAATCATTGGTTATGCTACACATCACCATCATGTGTATCACAGGGAGGGGAAGTAACTAGAGGAACAGCTAAAGCAAAAAAGAAGACATATATAAAAAGACCCCTGACAGCTAAAGAATCCAAATTTAATTTGTGAAATTACAGCCTGAAGGATTCAGCTTCATATATCAGCCACTAGAAAAACTGAGTTGCAGATTTGCAGACTTGAGCACAAATACTGGAATCACGGGGATAAAACTAGTAAGCTGCTTTTAAACTGATTATGCAAGCAGCTGGCTGAGAGATATACAGCTCAGTTGAAAGATCCAAATGGGAACATACACTCTACTCCAGATTCCATAAATGAAACAATGACTGACTTTTATAAAAACTTAAATAAATCCCTTGCATTGTTTGACAGGGATATTTTTTCCTCCTTTATGTTGAAGTTACCTCTCCCTGAAATATCTCAATCCCAGAATCCCAGAAAGCAGAATTAGATGCCCCAAATACAGGAGTTGAAATTCTGCAAGCCATCAATAACATGACCTTAATAAATCATCAGGTAGTGATGGCTTCCCAGCTGATGTTTATCAGTTAATAAAATAACACATTTCGGCTCCAATGCTGCAAATGTTGCAAGACTCATCTACTTGGAATATCCTCTCCGCCACCCTCAATGAAGTCATTATTACAGTTCTGCTGAAGGAGGATAAAGATTCTCTTCACTCAGCCAGTTAAAGGCCATCTCATTGATAAACACAGATGAAAACACTGGCCACAGTTCTGTCCAACTGTTTAGAGAAGGTCTTGCCATCCATTGTCCATCCCTCACAGGTAGAATTTGTAAAGGGCAAGATACGTTCTGACCACCTAAGGGTCCTTGCCACTTTATTTCAGACAGTGGCAAACATTCTCACTCTAACTGCAGCTATTACAGTAGACTTTGAGAAAGCTTTTGATTCAGTGAAGTGGGAATATTTGCACGCTACCTTGACACACTTTATTATAGACCCTGAATTTAGTGCATGGATCAGACCCTGTTTGAAAGTTATGTGACCAGACTACTTACCAATGGCATTTTGTCACAAGCATTTCCCCTGCATAGAGGAACCAGACAGTGCTATCCACTTTCTCCTGTTATTTGTAATTGCCACTGAGCCATTAGCAACAGCCATATGATTGCACACTTGGCAGGGATTAAAGTTAGACATGCTCAGTTCCACACTAAGCTCTATGCAGATAACTGTATCATTCTTACTAATAACATCCAGACTAGTCTTTCCCATGTTTTGGAGACTTTGGAGGCATTTGCGCATCTCTCAGGGTAACATGTAAATAAAAATAAGTGAGACATCCTCCTAATTAATAATAGAACTACACCCGACATGATACAGAATATGGGACTAGCACGGAACCTGAAAGAAATAAAATACTTGGGGGTTCGGATTTCTCCAGATTTGATAGAAATGATCTAGAAAGATTTATAAAGATATGGGACCCCTTTATGACTTGGGCATGTTACCATATAGAAATATGTATATGCTATTACTATCTTTTTATTAAATCTACAGATAATAAATTATTGCATTCCAGTTTCCAGGTATACTATATGAGGCTGTTGTAATATGAATTTAACCTTGAGAACAGACTAACCCCGATTATACCTGATGTATACAGCATTACTTTATAGTGCTTTGTCTTTGATATATGTTTAAATAAAAAATGTAGAATGACAATTACTGATTAGCTTTTGATTGTGTATTATATATGTCAATATTTGGAAAATTAATAAAAAATATTTGGGAAAAAAAAGAAAGTGGGGATATGCATTATATGTACCTATGGAACAATCCTTTCTGCATATAGTGCAATGGCCTATTGTATGGAAAGAACAAGAAAACAAACACATCTATAGGATAAAAAAAATGCTAACTTCAGATCAGGTGGCAATGGAATCATTCCTAGAGTTACAATGTAAATGTTTGCTTTCAAAATCAGATTTTGGAAATATCTCCAAATCAGACACCTAGAGTATATGTTCAATGGTCAGGAGTAGGGTACACTTGTTCCACTTGTTGCATAATGTCCCTGGGGCAGAACAACTGGCTCCCTATATAGAAATGGATTAAAGTAATGAAGGGTCTGGCAGGCAGAATTTGTTATGGTATGCTGCTCCCGACCCTACCATTTTGAACAAGCAAAATGGCAACAGTCACTGAATATTCAGATTTCAGATCAGGAATGAGCCTACTGCTGGAATCCTGCTCATAAGGCTTGTGTGGACCAGTACAGTGTACTGGTACAGAATAAAATACTGCACCAGAGGTACCATACACTGGCACAGTTAAAAACAATATGTGTTCTAAATCATGATAGGTGCTGAACATGTGAAGCCCCAGGAGTGGATCTGCTACATGTGTTATGGAGCTGTACTGCCATACAGTAGTAGCCAGAGACATTGCCAAATATTTCTAGATATTTCGTGAAATTTCTGAAGAGTTTCTCTCTGCTGCCCCTACTGTGAAATGCAGAAAGTAGGAGATATTTCTGGAAATATCACAGAAATTTTGGGAAATATCTGGAAGTGTCTGTGGCTGCCACTGTATAACCCTTTGGTGTCAGATCATTCAGTATTGTTCAACAACACTTAACCACTTATACAAATGACTCCTGATATGATACTGTTCGGTGCTCCTGTGCTTATGACTAACCTTAGTATCGCAATTAAAAAGTGGCTTCTTCTGGCTATGGTGGAAGCAAAACACTGATCTTGAGAAGATGGAGATCAACAGCGGTTCCCACCATTTCAGATTAGTTGTTGGCCATGGAACCCTTAATGTCCAATGTAAGACCGTTACATTTTTCTCCAATACAGGCCACAAATTCCAAAAGATATGGGCTCCTTACTGTATGTAAAATTAATTAAGAACAAAGCATATCTGGCAAAAACACCCAACAGTAAATACATGTTTCAGACACCATGAATTTTCCCATTAGCTGGTAACTTTCTTAAGATCACAACAAGATAGTGCCAGGTGGACACTCCTTGCTTTACTTTAGTATTTCTAAAATCCATTCAATATGCTACATAACAGTGCTTAACTCTGTATTGCATATTGGCCTCAAACTAATCAGACTGCTTTTTCAAATGTTATAGCTGTTATTATCCAGTTATAACACTCGTTTTTGCTCAGTTATGTTAGTTATGTAATTCATGTACTACAATTACGTGCATTGTATGTAAGGATGAAACAAAAAGAAGAAGAAGAAAAACTGCTGTATGTAATCTACTGTATATGTACCCAATAAAAAGATTAACCGGGGAAAAAAAAATACTGTAAGCTAGGTACAGCACCCAAGAGTTCATTATAATACCTAGTGTTCATTATATCAGCAGAAGTCATTGTAGAACTCCCACAAGTTTATTATATATATTATATATAGAAGCTGCGTGGGATATATTACTATTTTGGACTAAATATCTGTAACTAATCTCTTTCTTTCTTGCTTAGATCTGAGAGAAGTTTTCCTCACTTTTAAAGTGGTATTGCTTTGTGTTTGTTTTAATTTTTAATTCAGGAAGGGGGTTTTTAAAACTACTTATCTTCTGCATATTTGATTTTCCTTTGTGGCTAACTGGACGGATTACTAGAATTCTGTGAGAATCTGCATCAATATATTTTGCAACTTTTGGTGGGTTTACATCTGAGAGAAGTTTTCCTCACTTTTAAAGTGGTATTGCTTTGTGTTTGTTTTAGTTTTTAATTCAGGAAGGGGGTTTTTTTTAAACTGCTTATCTTGTCAGCATATTTTATTTTCCTCAGAAGGGCTGAAATAACTGCATATTTGATTTTCCTTTATGGCTAACAAAACCACCAGGCTGTTTTGGGGCTGAGAGGTTTACCTGTGTCTGACTTGGATGTCTGGATTTTCTCTGTTTGATTAGCAGGGTACTTTCTCTGTCAAATTGTTGTGTAGGGTATCTTGCTGACAGGAAGGCACTCATCGCAGTGGTGGGCGAGCTTTTAGTTGATTGTTTTGTGAGGACACAGTATAAGCCAACCCTTCCCACCCCTCACCCCACCCACCCCTGGAAATAGTTCCTTTATACCTGAGGTTCTGACATCATTTCCTCGAGTGCAAGGTGCATTTCACTTTCATATCCTCTCTAGCACACTGCACTTGCAATATAAGCATACACATTGTATTATATATATATATATATTTCTATATAACAAATCACACACGCACGCATGCACACACACACACACAAATACAATAAAAAAAACTAGATAAACATGTGGGGAGTAGTGCAATATAATGGTTGTGGGGCAGCATTCTTCCGGGAGTCTTTCTGGAGGCTGAGAAGCTGCCCTATTTGCAGACAACTATCTGCCCTGAGGGAGGAAGTTGCCCATCTTCAGGCCACACTGGACAGTAGTAAGGAATCCTTCCCCCAGGCCACACTGGACAGTAGGAAGGGAACCTCCCCCATCCAGGGAGCACTAGCGCCACCACCACTACCTCAGAGGTTGCGAAGAAAGCACAGCAGTTGGACCACAGTGGGCTCAGGGAGGGTGAGGAGGGTGGAACAGAGGCACACCCAGTCAATTGTTCCACTCCACAATCCATACACCATTCTGGGGGAGCATAGCTCCCCTATGGATGCACCCACAGAGAAGACTGATAACTGTCACAAGGGAGGCCCACAGGAAGGAGGCAGAGGACACCACAGGAAAGAAAGCAGCCTCTGGTGGGGACTCAATTATTAGGGTATAGAACTGGGGGAGCTGGGAAAACTGAAGTAAGGTGCCTGCCTGGTGCCATGGCTTGGAGGGACAGGAAGCGGATCCTCAGGATCACGAGAACAGCTGCAAGGGATTCTGAGCTGGACGTAATTGTCCACCTAGGGACAAATGACTTGGCTCATCATGAGATTAGAGCAGTGCAGGAGGACATTGCAGAGTTGGGGAGGGACCTAAGTCAAGTAGCACACACAGTATCCTTCTCAGAGGTGCTGCCTATCAAAAGCATGGGAGAGGCAAGGGTAATTGGCACCATGCAGTTTAATGAATGGTTGAAAAAATGGTGTGGAGCACAGGGGTTTGGCTTCATTGGGGACTGGGGTTCCACCTGGAGGGACACCAGCCTATACTGGCAGGATGGTCTGCATCTGTCCAGGAAGGTAACAAGTCTTTTGAGAAATCAGTTTAAATGCTTCATTGGCAAGCTTTTAAACTAGTCAAAGGGGGAGGCACTGACAAGCAGCAGGAAAATTCCAGCCTCTCTCTACAAAACAGGGTACTAAATGAGAAAAAGACTGAGGTCAGTGGGGGATGCTGCAACAGAAGGTAAAGCCATCAAAAAATGGAGAGCAATGAGTACTAATGCTCGTAGTCTGGGTAACAAGCTTCCTGAATTAGTGGTCTTGATGGAGGAGGAACATCTGGATATCATGGCAGTCACAGAAACATGGTACACACAAAACCATGACTGGGACATAAACATAACAGGATACACTGTCTATAGGAGGGACAGGGAGGGTAAAAGAGGAGGAGGAGTAGTTCTTTACATAAGGAAGGAATAAAAGCAACAGAACAAAGGGTAAACAGGAGGAGAAGAAGCACCTTGGGTAGAAATTTGAGACAGGCAATGGCATCACAATGTCGCACAGGGGTTCTATGAACCCCCTTCTCAGGGGAGGAAATGGACAGGGAAATGATAGAAAGTATACTTAGTATGGCAAAAAGGGAAATATTGCTGATGGGTGATCTGAATATGCCAGATGTTAACTGGAGTGCAGTTGCAGCTGCCACTGAAGAGTGCAGTTATTCTAGATTCCCTACAGGGGCAAGCCTTAGACAACTAGTACTGGAGCCCACTCGAGAGGAGCAATATTAGACTTGATTCTCTCAAATGGAGATGGAGAGAGGATCACAGATGTGAAGTGGGTAGCCATCTGGGAACTAGCGACCATCGAACAGTATGGTTCACAATAAACACAGCAATAGAGTCAAGCCATACAAAGACAAAAGTACTAGACTTTAGGAGGCTGACTTTGCCAAAATGGGTGAGTACCTAAGAATGCACGAACAAATGGGCAGGAAGGAGGTGGAAGAACAATGGGGAATAATAAAACTGCCATCACAGAGGTAACGAGCCTTTGTGCGAAGCAAATAAACAAAACAAGACGATGTAAGAAACCACTATGGTTCTCAAAGGAAGTGGCAGTGAAGGTTCAAGAGAAAAGAAAGCATTCAGGAAGTACAAGGAATCACAGAAGGAGCAGGACAGAGAACTGTATCAGTTAAAGCAAAGGAGGCTGGGAAGGCAGTCAGAACAGCAAAGGCTCAAACCGAGGAAAAGATAGCCAACTCAGTTAAGAAGGGGATAAAACCTTTTATAGGTACATCAAGGAGCAAGGAAGACCAAGGGAGGATAGTGAGGCTTAATAAAGGGAGGGAGGGTGGGCAGAGGAGACTGTGAAAAGGCAGAGATACTAAACAAATATTTTTGCTCAGAATTTACAAATGAAGAGGGGGAGGTACATAAAACAAACAGTAGTAACACTCTGGATACAGAAGTTGATACCAGCCCATTTACAGAAGAAAGGGTTCTGAAAGAACTCTTAAAACTGAAGGTGGACAAAGCAATGGGGCCTGATGAGTTCATCCCAGAATTCTAAAAGAGCTAAGGGTAGAACTAGTGACACCACTGACTACCCTTTTAACAAATCATGGGATGATGGGGTGGTACCCGAGGACTGGAGGAGGCAGATGTGATTCCCCTTCACAAAAGTGGGAGCAAGGCAGAAGCAGGAAACCTACAGACCTGTTAGTTTAACCTCAGTGATAGGGAAAATGATGGAATCACTTCTGAAGGAAAGAATTGTCAGTATCTAGAGGTCAGAGGGCACAGGACCCTAGCAGCATGGATTCACAGTGGGAAGGTCATGCCAGACAAATCTGATAGATTTCTTTGACTGGGTGACCAAAGTAGTAGATCAGGAGGGGCTGTGGACATGGCCTACCTAGACTTTAGCAACATTTGACACAGTCCACACAAAAGATTAATATACAAGTTAGCCAGCCTGGGAGTGGGTCCCAAGATGACAGCCTGGGTAAAAATTGGCTGGAGAATAGGACACAGAGGTAATAGTAAATGGAGTCCACTCAGAAGAAAGGAGGGTTACTAGTGGGGTACCGCAGGGTTTCAGTATTAGGACCAGTCCTCTTCAATGTCTTTATAAGCTGACATTGCGGAAGGACTGAAGGAAAAGTATGTCTCTTTGCAGATGACACTAAGATCTGCAACAGAGTTGATGCAAGAGGTGGGTGGAAAGGATGAGAAGGGACTTGGCAAGGTTAGAGGAATGGTCAAATGTATGGCAGCTTAGATTCAATGCTAAGAAGTGCAAGGTAATGCACCTGGGAAACAAAAACCCAGGGGAAGAGTACACAATGGGGGGTGAGATACTAACAACAACAAAAATGGAAAGGGACCTGGGGGTAGTCATATCAGATGACCTAAAGGTGGGCAAGCAATGTGAGAGGGCAGCAAGGAGGGCTGGGGGGATACTGGGATGCATAGGGAGAGGCATCACTAGTAGAAAACAGGAAGTTATTATCCCTCTGTACAGACAGCTGGTGAGACCCCATCTGGAGTACTGTGTGCAGTTCTGGAGACCCAATCTCTGCAAAGACATAGACAGGATGGAAGCTGTCCAGAGGAGGGAAATTAAAATGGTGCAGGGTCTGCACCGGAAGACATATGAAAAGAGATTTAAGGAGCTTAATATGTATAGCCTCGAGGAAAGGAGGGAGAGGGGAGACATGATAGAAACTTTCAAGTACCTCAAGGGAATCAACAAAGTCCAAGAGGGTAGCATCTTTCAAAAAAAGAGGTGTGCAAGAACAAGAGGCACAATTTGAAGATGGGGGGTGGCTCAGAGGTAATTTAAGGAAGTATTTTTTCACAGAGAGGGTTGTGGATGCATGGAACGGCCTTCCGCAGGAGGTTGTGGAGTCAAAATCAGTGGTGGAATACAAGCATGCATGGGACAGTCATAAGGCAATTCTGGGGGGTGGGAGTAAGAAGAAGTAGGCTGCTGGTTAACTAAGATCTGCAGCTTATCCAGTAGGTAGGGAAATGGGCAGACTTGGTGGGCCAAGCGGTCCTTATCTGCCGTCAAATTCTATGTTTCTATGTTTCTATAATACTGTGTGCTCATTTCTGCACTCAATAGTTCTTTATAACACTGAGTGCTCATTACAGCAACCAACTGCCCATTATTATACCAAGAGTTCACTATAATACTGAGTGCTCATTACAGCTCTCAAGAGTCCATCCATCCATCCACCCATCAAGCCATGATCCATCCATCCATCCATCCATCCATCCATCCATCCATCCATCCACCCATCAATCCATCATCCATCCATCCATCCATCCACTCATGCATCTAGTACATTAGAAACATTTTTTAATATAAAACTTGAGTATTCAGTACAGCATTTGAGTATTCATTGCAGTCTCCACATTTTTATTACAACTTATGTGTATTCAAACAAGTAACAATTTATTAATTACAGTGCATCAATATCCTTTCAGGCATCTAGGTATTTATTATGATACCTGCATAAGTAAGTAAGTAAGTAAATCTTTATTTATATAGCGCCATTCCAAAAATCAAGGCGCTTTACAATTAAAAAAACAACATACACAATTTAAATTACACTAAAACATAGCAATACAACAGTTTAACTTAAAATTCATTTGAGAATACTAGATTAAAAAGATATGATTTAAACTCAGATTTAAATATTTCAGCATACATGTTTCAGTGCCCTGTGTGTTCGTGGTATGTACCTGAACACACTTATTAAGTGCCCATAAAGTTATTGTATGCAGTTTCAAGTATTCATAGATCAATGGCAAAAATCTCTGTTCATCTGCATCTGTGTTTCAATACTCATGGCTGCAGAGTTGTTACGATACAGCTGGTAAAGAAAGGATGGAGGCTGAACACAGAGGATATGAGGAAAGAATACTAAGAAACATACCTGCTGCTCATTTAGTTCATGTTCTTCTTCTGTTCTTTGCTTTCCTGAAGAATGAGAGCATTAAAAGTATATTTACACTCTCTATTCAAATAGTTCTGGAATGAGTCACATAACTAATGTAACATCCTGCTTTTTGACCCCCCAAAAGTGTCATCTTGCTATGCTCATGTGTCCAAAATGCCCATATCCTGAGATGAACATTCAAACATGACCCTGCTTCACCAACCCCCACTGATCTTTGGAAGCTCCCAACTTCTCTAGATAATTCATTGTTTACTGATTTATTTCTTCAACCATTTATGTATCTGGGACTGGTTGGCTGAGGCTCAAAATCTCATTTGCAGTGGGGGGATCCTAATCACTGCAGCAATCTACTGTAAAGCAGGGTCAACTAAAGGTCAAGGCCATCAATAGATGCTGTGTCACACAATGACCCAGTTGGAGAGGTGAGCGTCAAACTTATAAGCTTCAATTGACCGCTCAGAGCTACAGGCACTGCTGCATTAGACCACAACGCCTCCTTTAGGATCTGATTGTCTGCCTTTCAGAATCTTCTTTGGCCTTGAGGAAGGCTGTAGATTACTCTGATAATCTGTTTTACAGCATCCTCTATGGTCTTGCTCCATCCTACCTTCCTGTCGTTGTGACTCCCTCCTCTGATGACCTGTCATTTCTCTGGTTCTATTCTGCTCTCCTTTGTTCTGTTTATGCTTTTTGGTAACCAGATTCCCCATATCCCCAGTTCCCAGACCTCCATTGTCTCACATCATGTTTCTTATTGTCCATGGACTTTTCCAATGGTTGTACCTTACTGGGCAGGGAATAGAAGCATCAGTGCAGAGGCATGGAAGTGTGGGATGGATCTGTACCCAATGAATTAGCTGTACACATACAAAGTAGGTTTTAAAGTGCCAAGTGCATTCTTTCAATTTATAAAGTGCCAGTGAACAGGAATAAGCACCCCCAGCACTTTGGAGCCTACTGCTCCTTCATCAGGGAGGTGATGGACCTGGGCCTACATACATGGCCAGGGAGGGATTTCTGTCTGTATACCCATCCCCAGAAGCCATCATTGCAAAGTTGAAATGTATGTACAAGTATCCTGTTGGTCTCTTGCCCATATAACTATGACTACTGCTTGGTAGTGCACCACTCCCTTTGGCCACCACAGAGTACTGATACAATGATACAGTCCTCCCTCTATCCCCAGAGAAGGACTTTATCCAGTTACATGTCGTTCTCCCCCTCAGGACCTTCATGGGAGTCAGAGGCTTGGAGCAAGAGCCCAGGTCTCTCACTTGGTAATACCATCACCACAGACTGACCTTTCATTTTGCTGTCTGTCCTGCTCCTCCCCATCCTTTGTCACACGTTCAGTCCAGTGGCAGAGCATCCCCCACACACTACCCCTCACCGAATCCTCCAATTCATTTTCCCTTATCTATAATGGGCAGCTGCTCTCCTGAACTCCTTGCTTCACAGCTTAGCCCTTTCTGTTACTCCCTTTTTTTATTGCACCGCAAAAATATTGTTACTTTGTTCTTTATTTGTGAAGTATTTAATAATACCAACTGTATTGAAGACATCATGGAAAAATAAAAAAAGTAACCTACCTTCCTCCCTCCTGCCTCCTCCTTCCTCCCTCCCTCCCTTCCTTCCTTCCTTTCTCCCTCCCTCCTCCTCCTCCTCCTTCCTTCCTCCCTCCCTCCTTCCTTCTTTCATCTATTGTCTATGGTTGGCCTTTGTCTTGTATGAAAATCAGCCTACTCAAAATCATTCTTAGCACATTCTGAATGGGATCCATATGAAATCCCAACACTTGGATGCCCAACAAAAATAAAAGCCCGACTCCCAAGTTTCCAACTGGTACGTGATGCAGTCTGAATAGTGGCCAACTCACAAAATCCTGTCATTGTGGGCAACAGTTTTCTGCTATCTTGGATTAGATAAAGAGGATGCTTGCCAGATTTACACTATCATCAACTATGCTAGTGCATAGAGTCATTGTTTTCTTGCTGCCTGCTGGCCCCTTTCTGAGCAGTTTTTGCCAGTTATGTCACAGCATTTATTTATACAGTATATATGTTTTTATCTATTTACTTAGCTGCTGCCTGGACATGGGAGTCCTCATAAGCATACATTAGTGCGTGTCTGTTCAGACTGATGGGTGGTGGGTACCGTGGTCCAGAGTTGATGCCATTAGTCTCCTCGCCTGATACTTACTATGGCATCAACATGTATTTGTATTGTTGGTGGAGGTCACACCAGGACAAGGAGTCCAGTGGTGCCAACAATAAAGTGGAGGACACGATCATCGGTGGTAGAAGAAAGAACCATGGATCAGTTAGAAGTATACTGGGTGGATGGTTGTCCTCAAGGTTGAGCCATGAATACAGAGCCCTGCCAGAATCAAGTACCTATTTATTGTGGTATGCAGGAGACAGAGTGGACACCCTGACCAGTGAACTGATAGGCAGGTGAGTGGATAGATGGAACAGTGACATTCAGTGGCAGCATACATGGGTCTCTGGTTGGACTGGAAGCCAAGGGTGGGCATGTGGGATGGCTAGGCAAAACTCAACAGAGTCACTACTAGCCAGCTACTGGCTGGATTAGTGGAGGGGATCAGAGGATGAGGATTATGGATGACTGAGATGGAGCCAACTGAGCCACGAGTTGATCAAATAGCAAGGGAGGGGGTGCTAACACACAGATCTGTGAGCACAGGGTTTGGAGGTATTTTACATTTACATTTCTGCAAGCCGATACCTGTGCAGGTGCTTATTTACTGTGTATGACATGGCAGGATTTTGGGTGTCGGACAATCATACTAGATGGTAAAATGAGCATTGGGATTTTGGCATCAGGAAAATGAGTGTAGGGATTTTTCTTGGTGGGATATTATACCAGACCCTTCTGAACTATTATGCACATTCCAGAGTGTTATGTGCATTCCAAACAGTTGTTCAGCACAGTTCAAAGGTCATACATTTTAAATTCTTCATTAACCTCACACTCAGTTGATTGCCAACCAGCCAGTGCCCAAAGTTGCACCTTTTAACTGGTAAATGTCTATAAATTTGATTTAGATCATAGAACAGAACAAAGAAATGGCAAGTTTTATTGTTTTGGGAGAGCATCTATGACTACTGTACTGTGTAACAAAACCATGTAGTATATAAAATGAAACTTGGGCAAATACACATAACTCAACACGTGTTTCATGTCAGTGTTGAGATGACAGCATGGACCTCTCAAGCTTCATTCTTGAGGTTCATATAATTCATCTCAAACCCTCAATGAAAACACAGACTTATTGTGTATGGGTGCCGATACATTTTTCTTTCTCTCTCTCTCTCTTTCTCTTTCTTTCTCTCTTTTCCATCGATCTATCTAGCCATGTATCCATCTATCCATCTCTCTCTTTCTCTCTTTCTTTCTTTTCCATCCATCTATCCATCCATCCATCTCTTTCTCTCTCTCTCTCTCTCTGTTTGTCTATCTGTCTGTCTATCACGGGTTATAAATATCTTTAAATACTACGAATAACTAAAATCTCCACTCAGAGCAGCTCTTGTACTAATCCAAGGTGCAGTATATCTATTTTTGCAAGTTGTTTTACAGGAACCAGTTTGCTTATATGGGTGAAACAAGAGATGGAGGACCAGGACAATGCACACACAACTCCCACGGAGTATGGGAAAGTAAAATCATTGCTATCTAATAAGAGATAAGGGCCAGTCACAAAATGCACATGGCTTAGTTAACAATAGAATTCCTGACCCATGTTCTACTTTCTAACCCCCATCAACTCTGTGTAAGGATTTTCTCTCACTCTGCGTGAAACATTGCAAGAATGTACTCGTGTAGATAGCTAGGCTGTGTTCCTTCAGAGTGTGGTGCAAGGAAGTAGGAAGTTACTAGTCTGCAGATAGATACTGTCACTGGCCAATCTTTGAAATGTTTAAACCAAAAAAACTGTCTGCCCAGAATTTCTTAGAATTGTAAGAAATTAATACTTTAGCAGATTCTGGTAATTTTGTAATATACTTGCAATTTTTGATGATGGAAGGCACTCAGAGCTGCAACCACCAATTTCCAGATGTGTCCTGGGTGCTGGTTTACGCAGTCATGCCTTGTTGTGAGAGGAATGTTGGGCAGAGCACTGACAATACTAGCCATCTCATAAAATGTGTGCTATAGGATCTTTAACAGGCACCATTGATGGGCAGAATGGACTTCAGTTTAACATCTTATCTGAAGGATAGCATCTCAAAAGAGCAGCAACCCCCTTCCCTGGTGTGAATTGTAGTATTCTGGTAATATCCCTTGAAATTCTGAGCAAGTGTCTTCCAAAATGTGTCTTAAAATATGTTGTAGAAAATATAAAGCATATGCAAATATTTTGTAAATCTGGCACATTCACAACCCAGTGTGTGTGTGTGCGTGCGTGTGTGTGTGTGTGTGTGTGTGTGTTTCTGTGTGTTGTTTTGAAGATCGGTCCCACTGTTCTTAGAAAGTATAAGATATGACCATTTTACTGCAGTACTGGGAACAGAGATAATTTGGAATGCACATAGACAGGGTTAGGTGAAACTGGTGGAATTTTTGAGTAATATCTGGATTTTCATGGAATTTTGCAAAATTCTACTTTCTATGGAAGCCTTTCATGTAAGAAAAAAACTTGATTACAGAATTCCAACATTTCCACAGGAAAAACAGATTGTAGTTTATATGAATTAATATAGTCTCACAAAGATTGCATATGGCAGGTGGTGCTTAGTAGTAGTAGTAGTAAATTTTGTTAGTTTTATACAGGATACGATCTCATTTCCACATCATTAGGTCAAAAGACCTATTTTCAGGATGGTCCTGATTTATTAAATGTCAGCTTCTTCAAAAGTACCACATAAAATACTTCAAACTGTATGAGTCCAACAATTCATGTATAAAACATAGAAACATAGAATTTGATGGCAGATAAGGACCGCTTGGCCAACCTAGTCTGCCCATTTCCCTACTTAATGGATAAGCAACCGATCCTAGCTAACCAACAGCCTACTTCATCCTACCCCCCCACTAGAATTGCCTTATGTCTGTCACATGCACTCATGAATCCCCCCGCTGTTTTTGACACCACAACCTCCTCAGGAAGCTGTGCCATGCATCTACAACCCTCTCCATGAAGAAATACTTCCTAACATTACTTCTGAGCCATCCCCCCTCTATCTTCAAATTGTGCCCCTTTGTTCTTTCACATCTCATTTTCTGAAAGATGCTACCATCTTGGACTTTGTTGATTCCCTTGAGGTACTTGAAAGTTTCTATCATGTCCCCCCTCTCGCTCCTTTGCTCGAGGCTATACATATTAAGCTCCTTTAATCTTTCTTCACATGTCTGTGGATGATGGTGTGGTAAATGAAGACTGGAGAAGGGTGGATGTGATTCCCCTTCACAAAAGTGGGAGCAAGACAGAGGCAGGAAACTACAGACCTGTCAGTTTGACCTCAGTGGTAGGGAAAATTATGGAATCACTTTTGAAGGAAAGAATTGTTGAGTACCTAGAGGCTAGTGGGGCACAGAACCCAAGGAAGAATGGATTCACAACAGGAAGGTCATGTCAAACAAATCTAATTGATTTCTTTGACTGGGTGACCAAAGTAGTAGACCAGGGAGGGGCTGTGAACATGGCCTACATAGACTTTAGCAAGGCATTTGACACGGTCCCACACAAAAGATTAATAAACAAATTAGCAAGCCTGGGAGTGGGTCCCAGGGTGGTAGCCTGGGTAAAACACTGGCTGGACAACAGAACACCGTGGGTAACAGTAAATGGAGTCCACAGTGAAGAAAGGAGGGTTACTAGTGGGGTACCACAGGGTTCAGGAATGGGGCCAGTCCTTTTTAATGTCTTCATAAGTGACATTGCAAAGGGACTGGAGGGGAAAGTATGTCTCTTTGCAGATGACACAAAGACCTGCAACAGGGTAGATATGCAAGGTGGGGAGGAAAGGATGAAAAGGGACTTGGCAAGGTTGGAGGAATGGTCAAATGTATGGCAGCTTAGATTCAATACAAAGAAGTCCAAAGTAATGCACCTGGGAAACAAAAACCCAGGGCAAGAGTACACAATGGGGTGAGATACTGACAACAACAAAAATGGAAAGGGACCTGGGGGTAGTCATATCAGATGACCTAAAGGTGGGCCAGCAATGTGAGAGGGCAGCAAGGAGGGCAGGGGGATTCTGGGATGCATAGGGAGAGGCATCAGCAGTAGAAAACAGAACGTTGTTGGCCCTCTGTACAGACAGTTGGTAAGACCACATCTGCAGTACTCTGTACAGTTCTGGAGACCCCATCTCCACAAAGACATAGACAGGGTGGAGGCTGTCCAGAGAAGGGCAACCAAAATGGTGCAGGGTCTGCACCAGAAGACATATGAAGAAAGAATAAAGGAGCTTAAGATGTATAGCCTCGAGGAAAGAAGGGAAAGGGGGGACATGATAGAAACTTTCAAATACCTCAAGGGAATCATCAAAGTCCAAGAGGGCAACATCTTTCAAAAAAAGAGATGTGCAAGAACAAGGGGGCACAATTTAAGATAGAGGAGGGACGGCTCAGAGGGAATGTGAGGAAGTATTTCTTCACAGAGAGGGTTGTAGATGCATGGAACAGCCTTCCTGAGGAGGTCATATAGTCAAAAACAGTGGGGGAATTCAGGAATGCATGGGACAGACATAAGGCAGTTCTAGTGGGGGGTAGGAGGAAGTAGGCTATTGGTTAACTAGGCTCTGCAGCTTATCCATTAGGCAGGGAAATGGTCAGACTAGGTGGGCCAAGTGGTCCTTATCTGCCATCAAATTCTATGTTTCTATGTTTCTATGTCTTCTGGTGCAGACCCTGCACCATGTTGGTTGCCTTCCTCTCGACAGCCTCCAACCTGTCTATGTCTTTGCAGAGATGGGGGTCTCCAGAACTGCATGCAGTACTCCAGATGTGGTTTCACCAACTGTCTGTACAGAGGGATAAGAACTTCTTGTTTTCTACTAGTGATGCCTCTCTCTATGCATCCCAGTGTCCCCCCAGCCCTCCTTACGCCTTCTCACATTGCTTGCCCACCTTTAGGTCATCTGATATAATTAACCCCAGGTCCCTTTCCATTTTTGTTGTTGTCAGTATCTCACCCTCCATTGTGTACCCTTCCCCTTGATTTTTGTTTCCCAGGTGCATTACTTTGCACTTCTATGCGTTGACTCTAAGCTACCATACATTAGACCATTCCTCCAACCTTGCCAAGTCCCTTCTCATCCTTCCCCCCCACCTTGTGTATTAACCCTGTTGCAGATCTTTGTGTCATCTGCAAAGAGAAATACTTTTCCTTCCAGTCCTTCTGCAATGTCACTTATAAAGACATTAAAAAGGACTGGACCCAGTACTGAACCCTGTGGTACCCCACTAGTAACCCCCCTTTCTTCACTGTGGACTCCGTTTACTATTACCCTCTGTGTCCTGTTGTCCAGCCAATGTCTTACCCAGGCTACCACCCTGGGACCCACTCCCAGGCTGGCAAATTTGTTTATTAATCTTTTGTGTGGGACAGTGTCAAATGCCTTGCTAAAGTCTAGGTAGGCCATGTGTAGAGCCCCTCCCTGGTCTACTGCTTTGGTCACCCAGTCAAAGAAATTGATTAGATTCATCTGACATGACCTTCTTGCTGTGAATCCATGCTGCCTTGGGTCCTGTACCCCACTGACCTCTAGGTACTCAACAATTCTTTCCTTCAGAAGTGATTCCATCACTTTTCCTACCACAGAGGTCAAACTGACAGGTTTGTAGTTTCCTGCCTCTGTCAAGCTCCCACTTTTGAGAAGGGGAATCACATCCACCCTCCTCAAGTCCTCAGGTACCATGTCATCCTTCCAAGATTGGTTAAAAAGGGTAGTCAGTGGTGTTTCTAGTTCTCCCCTTAGTTCTTTTAGAATTCTGGGGTGAATCCCATCAGGCCCCATTGCTTTATCCACCTTCAGTTTTAGGAGTTCTTTCAGAACCCTTTCATCTGTGAAAGGACTGATATCACCCCCCCCCCCCAATCCAGAGTGCTTCTATTAACTGGATTAGGTACCTCCCCCTCCTCTTCCTTTGTGAATACTGAGCAGAAGTATTCGTTCAGTATTCCTGCCCTTTTTCACTGTCCCTCTCTGCCCAACCGCCCTCCTCTTTATTCAGCCTCAGTATCCCTGCCTTAGTCTTTTTTCGCTCCCTAATGTACCTTTAAAAGGTGTTATCCCCCTTCTTAACCGAGTTGGCTGTCTTTTAGTCAGTTTGGGCCTTTGCTATTCTGACTGCCTTCCTTGCTTCCTTCTGCTTTAACTGGTACAGTTCTCTGTCCTGCTCCTTCTGTGTTTCCTTATACTTCCTGAATGCTATCTTTTCCTACCTAACCTTCCCTGCCACTTCTTTTGAAAACCATAGTGTTTTTTTCTTTCATTTTTTCATTTTGATTTGCTTATTTGCTTCACACAAAGGCTTATCGCCTCTGTGATGGCGGTTTTGATGTTTCCCCATTGCTTCTCCACCCCAGCTTCTTGCCTGTTTGCTAGTGTTTTTCTGAGGCACTCTCCCATTTTGACAAAATCAGTCCTCCTGAAATCCAGTACCTTCACTTTTGTATGGCTTGATTCTACAGCTAAGTTTATTGTGAACCACACTGTTTGGTGGTCACTTGTTCCTCGATGGCTACCCACTTCAAGATTCAAGATCCTCTCTCCATCCCCATTTGAGAGTATGAGGTCTAAGATTGCTCCCTCCCGAGTGGGTTCCAAAACTAGCTGTCTGAGGCATGCCCCCTGTAGAGCATTGAGAATGGCCCTGCTCTTGGATGTGGCTGCAGCAAAGGTGCTCCACTTAACATCTGGCATATTCAGGTCCCCCGTCAACAGTGTCAACCCTTTCTCTGCCATCCTAAGGATGCCTTCTATCATATCCTTGTCCATTTCCTCCCCCTAAGACAGGATCTGTATACAACCCCTGTGTGGATTGTGGAGTCATTTCCAGTCTCCAGGGTCACCCACAGTGCCTCCTCTCCTCCCTGTTTACCCTTTAGTTCCATTGCTTTGATCATCATTTTGAACATCAATAAACATTCATTTATGGAAACAGGGTTTTACATTCTATTCATACTCATGCATGAAATCTCATTGATATTCACAGACAATAGTCAAGCACTCACCACCGCACTGAGACAAAACACCAGGTTCTCTTAGTTATAGTAGAAAAGTCATTTGTTAGCAACACTCAGGCTGTACCCACCTGATGCAATTTGGAACCATTGTTCCTTTATCAATAGCCTTCGATAAAGGAACAATGGTTTTGAAATGTATCAGGTGGGTACATAGATTCATAGATACATAGACAGTGTCGGCAGATAAGGGCCTATGGCCCACCCAGTCTGCCCATTTGAGCTTGTAAGTTCAGTTTGTTTTCCTAGAAGTCTGTTTCCCCTTACCCCTGACCTCTAGAATTCCTTTATGTCTATCCATGCATTCTTAAATCCGTGATTGTTTCAGCCCCACCACTTCCTCTGGCAGGGTGTTCCACTTGTCCACCACCCATTCTGTGAAGAAATTCTTTCTCATGTTTCCTCTGAATCGTCCTCCCTCCAACTTCATCCCATGCCCTCTAGTCCTGGAACATCTTTTTTGCTTAAAAATAGTGTTTTCCTGCACCCTGTTCCTCCCTGTAAGATACTTGTATGTCTCTATCATATCGCCTCTCTCCCTCTCTCCTCCAGGGAGTACATGTTCAGTTCCTTCAACCTGTCTTCATAGGACTTGTGATACAATCCATGCACCATCTTTGCTGCCCTCCTCTGAACCTTCTCTACCCTGTCTGTGTCCTTACGTAGGTATGGTCTCCAGAACTGTACTGTGTACTCCAGGTGGGGCCTCACTAGTGTCTTGTATAGCGAATTATGACCTGCCTTTTCCTGCTGGTGATGCCCTGCCTGTACATCCCAGCATCCTATTTGCTTTACCTGCTGCCTTGTCACACTGTTTCCCTACCTTGAGGTCATCAGAGATGACACCCAAGATCCCTTTCCTGCTTGGTGCATGCTATATCCTCACCCCCAACTGATATATTGTGCCAGGTTTTTCTTCATATGCATTATCTTGCACTTCTTTGCATTGAATTTCAACTGCCAAACCCTGACCATTCTTCAAGTTTCTGCAGTCACTTCTCATTCTGTCTACACCCTCTGGTGTGTCTACTCTGTTACAGAGCTTTGTGTCATCAGCGAACAGTGAAATTTTGCCTTCTAGATCCTGCGCAATGTCACTGATGAAGATGTTGAATAGGACAGTCCCAGCACTGATCCTGTGGTACCCCACTGGTCACTCTTCCTCTGTGGAGTGACAGCCATTTACCACCACCCTCTGTGTCCTGCCACCCAGCCAGTTACCTACACCACCACACTATTGTCCTGCCCACACCCATATTCCCCAGTTTGTGTAATAGTCTTCTATGTGGCACAGTGCCAAAGGCCTTGCTGAAGTCCAGATAGGCCATGTCCACTGCCTCCCTGATCCACCTCCCTAGTCACCCAGTCAAAAATTCACGAGGTTGGTCTGACATGACCTCCCCTGGTGAAACCATGCTGCCTTGGGTCCTGTGGTCCATTGACAACCAGATGTTCCACCAATCTCTCCTTCAGTAGTGCTTCCATGATCTTCCCCACTACCGAGGTGAGGCTGACTGGTCTGTAGTTCCCTGCTTCCTCTTTGTTCCCACTTTTGTAAAGGGACTACATCTGCTGTCCTCCAGTCCTTGGGTACCTCCCTGTTTCCAGTGATAGGCTAAACAGGATAGCCAGAGGTTCAGCCACAACCTCTCTTAGTTCTTTAAGGACCCTGGGGTGCACTCCATCTGGCCCCATTGCTTTATCAACTCTTATTACTTCCAGTTCCTTCAGGACCCTTTCTCATGTAAAGGACTTGTGTCCATTCTGCACCATTCTCACACCTTGTACTCCTTCAGACCCATTACCCCCTCTTCCTCAGTAAAGACTGAGCAGAAATACCTGTTCAATATGTCAGCTTTACTGTTGTCATCCTCCATGGCTCCCATCCTCCCCTTCAGTCTCACTATCCCTCTCTTTGTCTTTCTTTTCACTTATGTACCTGTAAAAGGTTTGTCCCTTTACCCACTGATTTTGCAATGTGTTCTTCTGTCTGAGCTTTGGCTCCTTACTGACTTCCCTGCCTCCCTTTGCTTCTCCTGGTACTTCTCCCTATCCCCTTCTGCCTGTGTCTTTTTGTATTGCCTGAATGCAATCTTTTTGGCTTTCACTTTCTTTGCTAC
Source organism: Neoceratodus forsteri (assembly GCA_016271365.2). Taxonomy (NCBI): domain Eukaryota; kingdom Metazoa; phylum Chordata; order Ceratodontiformes; family Ceratodontidae; genus Neoceratodus; species Neoceratodus forsteri. Next base: position 38,722,398 of record CM028130.1, on the reverse strand, counting down.
CTCTTTGGAAAACCATAATGGTCTCCTCTTCCTTTTCCTCTTGCTAACCTGCTTAATGCATAATTCTGTTGTTCTTATAATCCCCATTTTAATACTGCCCACTGTTCCTCAACCCCTGATTCCTGTCCCATTCCCTTAATGCCTCTTTCAAGTATCTCCCCATTTTCCCAAAGTCTGCCCCTAAAATCCAGGATCGTGTTTTGTGTGGTTTGGTTCTGCTATTTCTGTGATTTCAAACCACAATGACTGGTGGTCACTGTTACCCAGGTGATCCCCACTGTTACCCCATCACACTGTCCCTGTTTGTGAGCACAAGGTCCAGTATTGCCTTCTGCCGAGTTGGTTCCATGACCAGTTGCTTGAGGAAGGCACCCTGAAGGAGTCAGGATAAATCTGCTCCTAGTTGATGCTGCTGCTGGGATGCTCCAGTCCACATCTGGAATATTGAAGTCTCCAACCAGTACTACCTCACCCTTGTCTGCCATCCTTTGGATGGCTAGCATCAACTCCTATCTGTTTCTTCCTCCTGGGCTGGTGGTCTATAGACACACCTGTGCGGATGGCTGTCCCCATTTTCCTTTCCAACTTAACCCACAGTATCTCTCCCCATTTTGTTCCTCCTGGATCTCTGTGGCCCTTATGTCATTTTACATACAGTACCACTCCTCCTCCCTTCCTGCCTGCTCTGTCTCTTCTGAATATGTTGTAGCCAGGTATGGCCATCTCCCAGTCATGGTTATCATTACACCAGGTTTCAGTGATGCCACAATGTCCAGGTCTGACTGTACCATGACAGCCTCCAGATCTTCCATCTTGTTGCTAAGGCTCCTGGCATTTGCACACATGGCTTTCCATGATTTGACCTCCCTAGACTGCTTCACTGTTCTACTCCAGCTCCTTCCTTGGTTGTCATTTATCCCTGGTTCTCCTTGCTGTCTGCCCTTCTGCTGAGTTTTGCCCCTTTTCTGCTTATCCACCTCTTGGGCACTAATCTCCATCTTTTGCACACTGCTTTGCAGAGATAGCCACTCCTCTGGTTCACTGGTTCCACTGCTAGCTGTGGGGGTGAGCAAGTAGGTACCCTCCTTGCTGGCCTGCCACCCCTTTGCTAGTTTAAATGCTTGTTAATGTAGCATTTAAACTTATCATTAGTCTTGGATTCCCTCAGGATGGATGCAGGCCGTCTGGCATGACAAACCTCCATCCCTCAGGTGGGTCCCCAGTCACCATTGAATCCAAACCCTTCCTCACAGCACCAGTTCTTCAACCATGAGTTAAAGTTCCTGGTGCATGCACTCCTATGCTCTCCCTTGCCTCTCACAGGTAGTACTTCTGAGAAAGTGACAGAAGTAGCTACTTGCTTGAGACCCCTCCCCAGTTTCCTAAACTCTTCCTGAACTTCCTTTGGCTCCCCATTTGCCAAGTCATTAGTACCTAGGTGGATAATGACATCCAGCTCACCCTCCCGTCTTGCCTTCCCAGTGATCCCCAGTATCTTCCTTCCATCCCTCCATGCCATGGCACCTGGTAGGCACTTCACCTCCCTGTCCTCCCCCTCCTGTGTTCCTAGCTGGATCCCTCTTATGATGGAGTCCCCCACCAGGATTCACTTCCTCCTCTTCTGGGGTCCACTGCTTTCCCCGCTGAGGTCACCTCCTTGGCTAACCTCCACATCCTTTCCTTCACTTCTCTGGGTACCTCTATTTGGTTGTCCTCATTTGCCAGTGTGGCATAGGAGTTCTTGAGTGGAATAGGATCTGGGATGTGCCTCTGACTGACTGCTCTAACCTCCCTGAGCCCACTGTCATCCAAGTGCTCCTCATTCTCGGCATCCTTTGAGGCAGCTGCATTGGACTGGATGGTCCCTGGATAGGGTGATGGTACTCCTGACCCAGTTTACTTCCGCTCTGAATCTGGCTACCTCATCCGCGGTCAGAGAGATGCATGCAGATAGGGCAGCACCTCAGTGCCCAGAAGGTCTGCCTGAATATGGCTGCCCCACAGCCACTGCATTGCACCACTCCCCACATTATACTGCAATTCCACTACTTGTCTGCTACTGAAGCTCTCCTAGTTCTCTTTTTATTAATTTACTGTACTAAAAATCCTGTCACTGATCCTCAGATAATTTTTTTTAAGGAAAAAGAAACCAATAAATAAATAAATGAGTCAAAACACTTGTCGTGCTGAGGGTGGGCTTCTTCCCCTTATGCCCCTCCTACTTCACACCTCTTAATATACCCTGTGTTTAGCTCCTGTCAATCAGATTTATCAGGGCATATAATTAAGTGTTGGGGGAAGGGGGAGGGTGGCTAAAATTTGCAGCAATTAAAGACAGCACAGAATTACACCACCACTATGTTTTAAATTTTCAACAGCCCAAAAACAATTATAAGTAAAGACAACAAAGAAAGTATAGTGTCACTACAAGCCCACAATCTAAGTTTAAAAGAAAAATAGCAATTACCAGTTACTCTAAAGCACTGAATTGAATATGTTTCCTTCCTTCCCCTTCTGGCTTCTGGGTACAGTCTGAGTGTTGCTAATATATGACTTTTCTACTATAACTACAAGAGCCTGGTGTCATTCCTTAGTGCGGTGGTGAGTGCTCGACTATTGTGTGTGTATATAGTTTATATGAATTCCATACATAAAACATGAACTAAAAATATGGGAAAAAATTGTCAAGTCACTCACATGCATTAAAAGGATTTATGCAGTTCATATTGAAAAATAAAACACCATATAGAGTACATACAGTACACTTTCAGTGCTGTGATTCACCTACTGGTGATATTGTGCTGATTTTTTAGAAAAAAATACACTACCAATTATTGTACAAGCAGAACTAGTAATTTCTGCAGATATTCAACTATCAGACTTTAGATTTCTCAAAGTCCTGCTCTTCTTGATCCAGCCCTTGACCGGGCCACACGAGCCCTCTGTTGGTGCAGCCACAGCTTGATAACCAGCCGCATGGTCGCTCGCCTCCTGGCCATCCATGGGATCCATCTTATTTTGTATTTTATTTATTTTTTATTTTAGTCTTTGGTAACCAATTAAGGCCCACTAGGCATAAGTGCCTGTTTTCAGTGGCAACCTGAGAGCACTGGGCAGTTAAGTGACTTGCTCAGAGTCACACAGTATGCAAGTGGAGGTTGTGAGAATCAAACTCAGGTCTGGTCTGCTGGATGTATCAAGCTCATTCACACCTCGTTCCTCTAACCTCTAGGCTATATTACCAGATGGATCCAGCACTTGACCGGGCAACACAAGCCCTCCGTCGGTGCGGTCATGGCTCGATAATCAGCTGCACAGCCACTTACCTCCTGGGTATCCCTGGGATGCATCTAGCTGGGTAAGACCACCTTAATTGGCTGGGGGAGTGGGGAGTGCTGCCATTGGTCCTACACTCTCCACCTCTCCACTGTGTGCCCTGATTGGTCCCCTGCTTTCCTCCTGCATGATCATTGGCTGCCCATCCTGCTGTAATTTTTTTCTTGCTTCGGGGCCATTGCGCCCATAGACTTTCAGTGTAAAGTGACCAAATTTTGGCCCACTCAATTTCTTTGTGACTGCAACCAACTTTTCTCTGGCTTTTGCACCCGCATTTTCATTGTAAAAGTTGATTCAGAAAAATTGTACTGTGATACTGCTCTGTTTTGCATTGTTTGCTATCTCCTGCCTGTTTCTACCCCTCAGGCTGATTCCAAAAAATTGTACTATGATACAGCTCTGTTTTGCATTTCTTGCTATTTCCTGCCTGTCTCTATCCCACGGGGCTCGAAGCACCCCTCTCCCTCTATCTCACTCTTCTTCCTCTCATGCTAATCTCTGCCTTCTCTCACCTTCTTCCTCACCCTCCACTGTGGCACCAGGTCAAGTACACACCTAGTACTTGTCTCTGGTAGCTTCCCCCCACCTCTGCCTGTGTCCTTGCTCTGTCTGCCATCTCCAGTGGCCTGCTCCACCACCCCCCCCGATTTAGCCCCCAGGTCACCCTTCCTTTTGTTTTCTGTGCTCCACACTACTAATCACCTCTATTCTTTTCCCTTTTCTAGATCCAGCCCTTGACTGGGCTACACAAGCCCTCCATCTGACGCGGCCAAGGCATGATAACCAGCTGCACAGCCGCTCACCTCCTGGCCATGCCTGGGATCCATCTAGCTGGATAAGACCACCTTGACTGGCTGGGGTAGTGGGGAATGCCACCATTGGTCCTACACTCTCCACTGTGTGCCCTGACTGGACCCCTGCTTTCCTCCTGCATGCTCATTGGCTGCCCATCCTGCTGTAATTTTTTCTTGCATCTGGGCCATTGTGCCCATAGACTTTCAGTGTAAAGCGGCTGAATTTTACACCCGCCCCCCCACCTTGCACCTTAATTAAACAGACCTTCGCCCTGCCTTCTTTGGAGGCTCCTCCTCTGCTTGTTTCTCACTGGATACCTCACGCAGTCCTCTGCCACCTCTCTTCACCTCTTCTCCCACCCACTGTCCTCCCACAGCCTCCCTGTGACTTCTGCCTGCTAAGTTTTCTTCCAGCTCAATTATGCTCTCCCTAAATACACTACTCTCTCTTCTCCTACTCCTCTCTTCTCTTCCCCTTTTCCTCCTTCATTCAGCCTGCTTCCCTTCTCCACAGCTACCAGCTGGATACCGCCTATCATCACCCTGGCACCCTTCATCATGGGGCAAACACCCCCCCCAGAGACACACCGCCACTAAAGAACTGTCCCTGCTCGAGTGTGAGACCTGGGTACCACTATCTCCATCATATACAACAACTCCAATGCTGAACTTTTGCCATCACCCCATGGCATGTTCCTGTTCAAAAAGTAAATGCAAACCCTCCCTGACAGAACTATGCCTATGCACTCTGAAGCTCGTGCTCCTCCTCCTGCTGCTATCAGGAACTGTTCACCCTAACCCTGGTCCAAACCACGCCAACCAAAACAAACATTCAGGTGCTCTCTCAATCATGTGCCTGAACATCTGCAGTCTACTCCCAAGCTTGATGCACTGCAAGTCTTTACCACCCAACACAACCTGCATATTTTGGCAGTTGTTGAAACCTGGCTCACTCCCCAGGTTCCTGACCAGGCAATCACCCTCCCTGGCTATAATGTCATCAGGATAGATAGTAAGTCTAAAAGAGGTGGAGGATGTGCATTATACTTGAAAGACACTCTCCTGAGACACCCCATTGATACCGCTCTTCCGGTTACTCCTGCTCCGATTCTTCCCATCAGAATTTTATTAGGTGCTCACAATAAAGCCCTCACAGTTGTCACTGTCTACATCCCACCTAAAGAACAAGGACCTGGACTAACCGCTGTCCTGGATTTTGTCAAGCCTCAGCCACCAGACTCCGAAATCATCCTTCTTGGTGACTTTAATGTCAACTGGCATGCGGCAGAGGATGGGACGTTTAAGGATTCTGTTATATCAGCCAACCTGTCACAGATGGTTGACTCCCCAACCAGAAAGAACTACAGAAGTGGAACCAGCACCCTACTTGACTGGATTCTAACCAACCAACCCTCTCGGATCACAAATACCTCGGTCCTCCCTGACTCACTCAGTGACCATTCTCCTGTCAGCTGTACTTGGTCTAACAAATTCTGTAAACCCCCCCAAAAATCATCACCAGTAGAGTCCTACCACATGGTCAGCTATCCCATCTCAAATCACACCTCCTCCTGCAGGACTGGTCTCCCATCTTTAAGGTAATAGATACTAATACTGCACTGGAGCAATTCATCCACATTTTTAACGAAGCTTGTAACAAATACGCGCCCGTCAAAAAGCACAAAGTTAAATCTCTCTGTAACCCATTGCTGTCAGGTGACCTCTTAAGGAAACTTAAATCCAGGGACCACCTTTGGGAACTGGCTAGAACATCTGGTAAGCAAGTTGACATCCAAAACTACAAACGCGCACAGAATGACTGCACCAAATCCATTCAGCAACAGAAATCCGACTTCTACAAGAATCCCTCACCAACTCCTGGGGAAATGGGAGAGACTTCTGGAACAACATACAGTAAAAGACGTCATTGGGAAGCAGTCCAAATCCTTGCCTGCCATGCTCAACATAAATGGGTGTACTACATTTGACCCAAAACCGTTGCAAACACCTTCAACACCGTGTTCACTGACCTCAGCAGTGTTCTCCTCTCTGACTTCTTCAAAGATGTTGATACCCCTGTGACCCCCAACTCCTCTACCCATGCCAGTCACCCACCCTTCTACTTTAAAGCAGTAAAGAAGCATCAAGTCCACAAGTACATCACAAAAGCCATTCGCAAATCTAGAACAAGCAATGATATGCTCAACCTCAAGCTGCTGGCCCTCATGCTTGATGAGGTACTTGGGCCCCTTACCAAGATTTTTAACCTCTCTCTCTCTCTCTTTCCCTCAGCCAGTTCCTGGACAAATGGAAATTGGCCTCTGATACCCCAATCCACAAAAGTGGTGACAAGACTGCCCATGTGAACTTCTGCCCTATCTCCATACTACCTCCCCTATCAAAGGCCCTGGACTGTGTTGTAGCTGAACATCTTACTGAGTATCTGGATAAATATAACATTCTCTGCAGACAGCAACATGGCTTTAGAAAAGGTCATAGTGCCTTCTCTGCCCTACTCAAATTCACCGATGCCATTCACAGCTCCCTTGACAATGGACAACTAACTGGTGCTATCTACATTGACCTGACCAAGCCTTCGATACTGTCCACCACCACCTCCTACTGAACCAACTAAAAAATGCCGGTCTCTCCCCTGAATCTGCTACATGGTTCAGAAGCTATCTTGAAAACTGGTTTTAATGTGTAAAAATCACAGATGTGCTCTCTGATGCCAAACCTGTTCTTTACGGAGTTCCCCAAAACTCTATCCTGGGCCCCTCCCATTCAGCTTGTTCCTTAACACACTACCGGGCTCCTGCTCAGAACAAAGCATACTGTACGCTGATGATGAAGTAATCCTTGCCTCCTACCAAGACCCAAATCAACTGCAAGAAAACCTCCAGCAAGGCTTCTCCTCAGTTGAGAACTGGTTCACAAAGCACAAACTGATCCTTAATCAGAAAAAAAACAAGGCCATGATTTTCAGCAGCTCCCATAATGAACATAAGCACCATCATCTCTCAATTATCACCAGACAAGGTGCCACTCTGGAACTGGTCCAAACCTTCAAATGCCTTGGTATCACCCTTGACTCTCACCTCTCCTACGCTGCCCACATCAATAATGTTGCCAAAGCTGCAAACTCCCGACTGGGCTTACTATTCCACCATAGGAAACACCTAACTCCCAAAGCACTGGCTGTCACCATCCAGAGCTCTATCATTACCATTATTGACTATGGCCTTATCATATATGGCTCTGCTACAGCTACTGAGCTCAAACGTGTATCCACCTCCCTCAACAAGGCTTGTCGGTTTGTCACTGGCTCCAAACGTCTTACACACACTTGTGACCTCTGTTCTCAAACCAGATGGCTGAAACTTGCCAATCAAATAAAATACCAACCTTGTATTACTGCAAAGAAAATAATGCTGGGCCTTGCCCCCCCCCCAGCGTCTGTGCTCTCCTACAACCTAGAAACAATAACCACAACACCAGGGGGTTGAAACTGCAGCTTCTTCAAATCCCCCATTGCCGCACAATACAAGGCCAAAGAGCCTTTGCCTATCAGGTCCCCAGCTGGCTCAATGGTCTTCCCAGTGACATCTCCTCCACACCATCACTCAACGCTATTAAGTCTAGGCTCCGCCTCTCACTTATTGCCTCCAGCTCCTGCGACAGCCTTGGCTAAGCACGTTGTGTGGTTCCATAGCCGAAGATGCCCTAGTGGGCCTTCATCTCCTCCAGCACTTTGCCTGCACCCTGCCCCCATCTATTGCACTTCCCTCATCTGCCCACGACAATGCCATCCTGCTGCTCAGCTCCCTCCTTGTCTCTTCACCCCCCTCCGCCCACCTCACCACACTCTTACCCCCTCCCTCCTGACCTCCTCTTCTCTCCCTGCTTCCCCTTCCCTCCCTACCTCCTTACACTCTCTACCCCCACTCCCCCTACTCCCACCCTCCTCCTTATGTCCCAGACTACCCCCACTCTTTCTTTTTTTCTTCTCTCCTAGTTTCACATTATTTTCCCCGTAACTTCAAGTTGAAATTGTCGCTCCTTACAAGATGTATACTACACTCGTGTTTGTCTGACTGTAACCAATGATGTGGGACCTTTGTAAAAGAGCCTTGGCTCAAAGGTACTTGTAATCCTTGAACTAATAAATAAAGATCTGCTTAAAATGGAGGTGAATCATTTTTGTTATATGAAATAAAGATCTACAAGGATTGTAAAATAGCATAATAATCACTCAGGATTGTGTAACTCAGGACTGTATAAGAGTTTGTCTAGCATTTGACAAGACATTTTCACGAGCAGGCAATGAGATAATGTAACTGGGAACTGAACCTAGGACCCTAGAATATTAACCCAATATTCAGCCAGCTGAGCTATCAGGCAAAGCAGTTAGCCTGCCTAAGGTTCCTGCAATAACTTTCTTTTTCAAGTGTCAAATCCTGCAGCTGAAAAAGATTTAAGCACTGATAGATTATTTGTGCAGTACTAACTACTGCTAACCAGCTAAACATTAAACAATTGCTGTACCAATAGCTCTTCTCCATCGCTATCTCCTCCATTGGGCTATACCATTGAACTATGAGCTGTCAGTGTCAGCACCACTGGAAAACTGTCTGCTAATGATGTGCAGAGTCTACACGTATGTAAAGTGGGTGGCCCTGTCACTCCTCAGTTCTTTCTCCAACCATCAAGCATCCTGGTCAGACCTGCTGCAGGAAACGCCATCAACTTAGCCATTGCCATTTGTTATTTCACTTTTATTCTACTTTTATTTTGTTTACTTTCATCACCTCTGTATGCCATAGAAATCAAAACAGCCTTCATTTTGATATTGTAAATGTGGATATAACATTTATAAAGAAGATGCACACTCAGTTTAAGTGTGGACTTATGAACAGGGCCACTGGAAAATTGTGGAAAAAATTACCCCAAATTGTGGAGCTTTTTGCAAAAATTGCGGGGAAATTGTGGGAGTTCTACTATAGACCCTGTGTACTTCGCAATAATTCTTTTACTGTTTTCTGTAGCATGTATTAGTCAGTATAAACTGCTAAATGAATACACTGCCACTTGAATATGTTTAAAACATAAAGAAAAGCTTATTTTCCCAAAATGAATACTAAACTAATAAGCTATTGTAAGCGTTGCCCATCTTCCAAAATTTAAGAGCATCTGCCTCATACAGTGCTAAATAGATTCCATAAAGTGAACCACAGCAAGTCAATACTAAATAAATCCAGAAGAAATACATTATTCTGTTTCTAGATGTAGAATAATGGAGACTAATCAACAGCTGTTTACAGTGCTTTGCCAGTTATTCACCCACTTTGGTATAAGAAAAAATAAGCAGATAGAGTGGTGAATAATTGAGTTTTAGTAAAATGTTGTTAAAGTGTTTAATGTTCATAATTTGCACTGTAGGTATTTATTTATTTGTTTATTGAATTGTTTCACCAGGAAAGGTACGCTGAGCAAGAAGATGCTCGTATCCCGGTGCAACCTGGGGGGAAGGGGTACAGTGGGAGATAACACGCAGATTATCGAGAGATTTACCCTTAATAAGGTATACAGTAGACTGAGGTTGCAGTTATACAAGTTACAGAGGTAAAATTACAGTTATGCAAATTACAGAGGTAAACAGGGATACAACATTTGATACAGTTCCACTAGCAGTACAAGGAAGGCATCATTTACAGTTTAGTAATTGACAGTGACATTGGATTGCAAGATAACAGTGAGGTGAAAAGTCAGAGTATTAAGTGAAATTTAGGACAGCACAAAGAACATAAACCAAGAAGTGCTGTAGTTGGTTTAGATAAGCCAGCTTCCATAGCGTAAGCTAGGTGCCGCTGGTCAGACAGTCGGGGGGGTACTGTACACTATTTCTGAAATCACATATTTAAACATTAAATCTGGGTTTTTGGGGGGCTAGCAGTATAGACTAGAGGTTAGAGTAACACATTGTGAATGAGCTGAGGACATCTAGCAGACCTGGGTTTGGTTCCCACAACCTCCACTTGCATACGATGTGACTCTGAACAAGTCACTTAATCTTCTCAGTGCTCCTGGGTTGCCCCTAAAATCAGGCACTTGTTCCTAGGCTAGTGGGCTTTACCCAGTTACCAAAAAATATAAAAAATACCAATGTATTTTTACTGCATCATACAGTAGTCAGGGTACCCTGTAATTTACCTTTTTTTCACTCTGACTGCAATGATTTTGATTAAAGATAAATATTCAGATACATTTTATGTGTTTTATAAGCTTGTTTTTAGACTTTAGTCAGATTTTTATTGTAGTCATTGCATGTGATCATCTAGGTGGTAGATTGCTAAGAGCAAGATCACTGTTAACAACTAGCTTATTCAAGTTTAAAATCAGCAGGGCCATCCAAAAATCCTCAGCCGTTTGAATCAGAACTAGTCTGAAAGAAAGCATGCTCACAAGGAAAAAAATGCCCTACCACTTGCAAAAAGGATTCATAGTTAGCACCCCATTTAAGTAAATGGAATAATTTGCACCTTTTCTCCCATCTTTTGTTTCAGTCTCTGTGGCAACAAAAAGTTTTCTAATAGACTGCTTCAATGCAAAACAAATGTTAAGAGTATAAGTGTACTTGTGCTTGGTCAATGGATTTTGAAACCAAACAAGACAAGGATTCAAAAGAAAGCAGTGTCACATAAAACCCTTGCCCTACCTTGCACTGCATTGTTTCGGCCAAACCCAAGTCTGCATGCAAAATTGTCATTATGTTTGAGAGTATTTTATTTAAAAATGTTAATACTTTTTGCATAATTTAATGTAAAAACTCAAAAATTGAAAGAAATTGTGGAACATGTCAGTTTTTGTGGAGAATGGTGAAAATTTTAGATTACGCAAAAAAATTGCGGGTACAATTTTCCAGTGGCCCTGCTTATGAGATTTGCCAAAGCTTCAACCAGACTATAAGGGGACACCATTAGAAAGCTCAAGAAAATGTCCTTGTTTTAAATACATTGACAGCCATGGAGAAGGAGAACGATTCAAAATATGATTCTCCCTCACCGTTGGCTGAAAAGCAGCTATCGAAGTCTAAGGATGAGGACAAGGAACAGTTGTTGTCATGGGGTCCTTGTCATCCAGCTATAAGCACAGACACAGAGAAATGGACAAGTCTGCTTTGCAGGCGAGGTCCTGGTCACTGTTGAGAAAAGGTATGTATGATCAATCTCCACTCTGATGACATCGGTGACAGCCACTGACCATCTCTGAGACACCAAGTTCAGGACTTTAATTAGGCACAGGCTACCAACACATGTAGACCCAGCCCTTTCACAGAATGCTGCTGATGCCCAGGCTGTGCTAGCATTGTTTTCTGAAATGATTCAATGCATTCTGTCAGGGTGGCTAGTGCAGGCAGTTTTTCTGCTGATGGGGCTGTCTGGTACTCAACCCCCATTAATGGGTTCCAATAGCATGCCACAGATTCCTGACACTCAGCCACCAGCAGCATCTCCATCCCTTTTTGTGATTCCCATTATCCCTCGTGCTGACTGCTATGAGATGGAGCATAGTCATGACCTCATGGATTTTGAGGCAGATTTAGAGGAGGAAAATGAGGGAGAACAATTTGTGGAGGGTCCCCCTCACTCCAGTTCTACCCTCTCATCCTATAGTGAGGACTCGGTAGTTTATACCCTGAGATCTCCTCCTGAGGACCCATCATTCCAAGCTATGATGCAGCAAATGCAGTCTGCCATGGGCTTTGATGTGGAAGAGGAAGATTCCACTGAATGGAATCTCATGGAATTTTTGGAGGTGCTATGTACCTACTCCCTTGCCATTCCACCTATATATCCTACATTACAGGATGTTACTTTTTATTTTGCTGTTTAATTTTTTATTGTCATTTTCTTTTTCTTTTACAATAATGAAAACAACTTAATCCAAAAAGGAGAACTGTTATGGAGTTGTTGGCTACATAGACAACTCAACATCAGAGCATATGAAGGATAGCTGCTACCAATTAGCAGGTACTTACCCCGATACATACAACTCTTAACTTTAAGGTGTTGGAGAGACAAGGCTTCCATGCTCCATACTGTTACATCGTGGGGCTCTTTGTGGCTAGGATGTTACTTTTGCTGCATGGAACAGACCAAACTCACTGCCTGCAGTCCCTAGAAAGGCTGATAAGTAATGCCCTGCACCATCTGCTAAGCCTTATTATGCTAACAAGTCTGACACTGTCTCAGAGGTCATCACAGCTGCTCATGAAACAGTAGGTCTAGAACCCCTAGACATATGCATACTTTACCTCCTGATAAACATTTTAGGAGGCTGGATGTGATGGGCAGACGTACTTATGCCTGTGCATCACTTTGCCTTAGGACTGCAAACTACCTGGCCCACATAATCAAATACCAGAAAAGCTTGTAGAAAGCTGGTCATACTGCCTCCAAGGCTTTTCCTGATGTCTCTGCCAAGATTGATTTGCTTAAAACATTATCTGCTAGTGCTGATGTTGGCATACATTTGCTGCACTTATGATGTCTCTGATGATTCTACCAGAAGCTGCAGCTTCTGGCATTTGCTTCAAAAGATATTTCTGGCTGAGAGTTGATGGCTTTGCATTGATGTATAGCGGGAAGTTTTAAATGCTCCTTTTAAAGAATCAAAATCATTTGGTTATGATGTTTAGGAAGCCATGCATGGCCTGCAGACTTCTACTATGACTCTAAGATCTGTGAAGCCCTTGTATACCACTCCTGCTAGGGGTCATGGTGGGACGGGGTCCTTTTTATCAGCCTGCTAACTGAAGTAGTCATGCATATCATCAGCAAGGCCATGGTTAAAGTGGTGGCCCTCTTCTGGGTCCTCTTCCACCTTTTGTCCATGCAAGAAGCATCCAAAGGAATCCATTCCAGCAACCCTGCCACCCCCATTCTGCCTGACTATCTTCCTGTTACTCCAGGGGTGAGTGTGGGGCCGGATCTCCTTGCATCTGAAACAATGACAGGAGATAACGATGGATGAGTGGGTTCTGGAGATAATTTCAAGGGGGCATGCTCTGCATCTGTTACAGATCTCTTTAGATCATCCTCTGCCTCCTTCCTTTTATCCTCCAGGCCATTTGTCCCATCTTAAGGAAGATGTTCAGTTCAGGGTATTGCCCTTTGGCTTGCCTTTTGACCCACAAGTCTTTGCCAAATGCTTGGCAGTAGTTTCAGCAGCCCTTCACAGGGAAAGTTTGTATGTTTTCCCTTATCTAGACAACTGGCTCCTGCATGCTAGCTCCAGGAAAGCTCTGATACATACCCTGTTTTATACACATCAGTTGTTCAACAACTTGGGGGTCACAACAACTGTACCAAAGTTTGTGTTAACTCCATGCCACAATCTGCTGTACATAGGGGCAGTCCTGTACAAACAGAAGGGATGTGCTCTTCTGTCACAGGACAGGGCAGACACTTTGGTTGCTCAAGCACACTTGATATACAGGAACCTCTATGTCTTTTTGTGAACAATGTTACGTCTCCTGGGTCTCATGGCTGCAGCCATAGTGACCGTGCAACTGGCACATCTTCATGTGAGGATACGTCAGTGGACACTCAAGGACCAGTGGGATCAGTTGATGGATGAGCTGGATCAAATAGTTCTCATCATGTCTCCTCTTTGCAGAGAGTTCTTGTGGTGGATGGATCATGACAACCTACTGAAGGGCATTCCATTCCTTGTACCATCTCCTGTACACATCCTCACCATGGATGTCTTGGGCTCTGGCTGGGGTGTTCAGCTTGTCCTTTATCAGACACAGGGGTCATGGACCAAGGTGATGGCTGAGCTGAACATAAATATCCTGGAAATGCAGGTTGTCCTGTACCACCTTCAGGCTTTTCAGAATCATCTCTACCCTGGTCCTCTGCTAATCCAGATGGTCAACGTCAGTGTGATGTATTACATCAACAAATAAGGGGGCATTCACTCATATCACCCATACAGGGAAGCAAAGAGGGTATGGTACTGGCCTGTGTCTCAGTGTCTACAGCTATCAGTGGTGATTTTTGGGCAAGACACATTGTCCCTCTATTTGAAGGGGGAATTCCTATATGTGTATGTTCTGCTCAAACTGAGGGTGGAGAGTGCCACCTTCATCCTAATTGCTCCATTCTGGCCTCACAAGATATGGTTTTCACTCCTTCTACATTTGGTGGTGGAGCCTCTGGTCACCTTTCCTCTGTGGCAGGTGTGACAGAGTAACCCTGTCATGGATGAGGTGCCCTGATGTTTCTACACCCCCTAGAAGTAATTAGATGGCTAGATAGTAGTGGTTGTTTAAAAGTAAATTCAGGATAGGAACAGAAAAACCTGTAATTCTAAAAGTAATTGGTAGTGCAGGCTACCTTGATATAGGAGGAAATAAAATATGCCCCATCCTATCTTTTGAAAGTGCCTATAGCACTGTATGTAACTTACATGAGTGGGAGCACAAGAAAGAAAGCACAGGACACACTATAGTAGACATGCAAGGTAGATGTAGGAAAGGAAAAACACAGGTCGTACTTCCCAGTTCAAACACTGATGTCCACATTTTTAAAAGATAGAAAGCTGGTTTTAAAGAAAAAATAGGAGCATGCTTGCTTCTTGCTCTCTCTCGCCAATATAGTTTTAATACAGGAGCGGGTGGCTGACACTGTACTAAATAAAAGGCATTTCAGCCGCTGATCCCGGCTGAAACAAAATAACCACTCCATGTAATCCCTCTGTCGAATATGGGACAGCTGTTTAAGCAGGGTTTTTTATCTTTGCTGTTTTCCTAAAATAAAAATAAAAGGTCTTCATAGAAGCCTGTAAAATCACGAGCTTGGGCAGGGAAAAGCGAACACATGAAAGTTAAGAGAAAGGACTAGGGAGTCCTTAAGCATACAGAATTCACAGTGCCCTTCTAGGTAATCAGGATAGCCATGGGGAAATGAGAGAGAATTGAGGTAGGAGAGTAGCACTTTCCAAGAGTCTCACGAGTGGGAGGAAATTGTCTAGTGCATATCGTGCTTTGTTTTTAAAACTCACTCGGGTGTCCTATTAAATTAAAGCTGGTCCTCTAGAAGGCACAAGAAAGCTCAGAAAGTGATACAAATAAATGCAGCTTCAAGGGAAGAATGCCCCTTTATTGTGACTGGGGAGATAGACAATAAAAGGGCCAGATGCTAGAGATAGGCCCAAATGAAAAGTTAGCTAACGGGTAGAAGTGGCAACCGAAGAAGAAAGTGCTCCATAAATATAAAGAGTTTCTATAAATAAATAGGAAGGATAAAATAACGTGGCCGTGGGTAGATAGTATATAAAATAAATAGGAAGGATAAAATAATGTGGCTGTGGGTAGATAGTATATAAAATAAATAGCAAGGATAAAATAACGTGGCTGTGGGTAGATAGTATATGAAATAAACAGGAAGGATAAAATAACGTGGCGGTGGGTAGATAGTATATGAAATAAACAGGAAGGATAAAATAACATGGCTGTGGGTAGATAGTATATGAAATAAATAGGAAGGATAAAATAATGTGGCTGTGGGTAGATAGTATATAAAATAAATAGGAAGGATAAAATAACGTGGCGGTGGGTAGATAGTATATGAAATAAACAGGAAGGATAAAATAACGTGCCGGTGGGTAGATAGTATATGAAATAAACAGGAAGGATAAAATAACGTGGCGGTGGGTAGATAGTATATGAAATAAACAGGAAGGATAAAATAACGTGACGGTGGGTAGATAGTATATGAAATAAACAGGAAGGATAAGATAACATGGCTGTGGGTAGATAGTATATGAAATAAATAGGAAGGATAAAATAACGTGGCAGTGGGTAGATAGTATATGAAATAAATAGGAAGGATAAAATAACGTGGCCGTGGGTAGATAGTATATGAAATAAGATAAAAGAAAATTAAACATTATGGGGAAGAAAAAGAGAGACTAAGAAACAGAATAGCACATTTAAAAGAGTTTTAGGAATGATGTGTTTTCAATGAGTGCCCCCAGGAGAGATAGAAACCCAGTGAGAGATAAAGTTCAGGGTTTTACAGAGTTTAAAATGCATATATAATGATGGCAAACATTTTTACTTTGGACTGACCTGTTCCTAGGAGAGCTCCAGAACAAATGAAGAGTTCTATAGGAGAATAGCATCCTCCGGTGTTCTGTATAAATACTGAACTGGATCATAAAGCAAGCTAATCAATGGGACTTGGGAGGAGTTCAGACTAATGAGGGTTGTTAAGTCATTAAAATAAATAAAACTGTTCAGGGCTAGGATATTTAAGGGATATATCAGAAAAGTAAATTCCTGTTATAGGCTTAGAAATACCCCTTTCTTATTTCTGTATAAGCTGGGGTATAAGCCTTTGAAAGTAATGTATTTGGTTAACTGACCTAAGTGGGTGGATCCCTATGCTGTGAGGTCATCAAGAGATATGCTATAAAAGTTTACCACTAGGGTAGGTAGATTAGACAGAGGCTAAGATGAGTTGAGATGTAGATGCTGAGATGAGCTAAGAGATTGAGATGTGTGAATGCGACTGAAGCATGCCATTGTTGGGCATAATGATGGACTAGCTGAGATGAAAAATGCTGTTGGCTTATCCTGAGTAAGCAAACAAACTAATACCTGACTTTTATTTTCTGTAGAAAAAATTATCTGAAAAGAAGAAAATAAAATGATCCTCAGTGGTAGAGAAAATGATGGAATTACTTCTGAAGGAAAGAATTGTTGAGTACCTAGAGGCCAGTAGGGCACAGGACCCAAGGCAGCATGGATTCACAGCTGGAAGGTCATGTCAGACAAATCTAATAGATTTCTTTGACTGGGTGAAAAAAGTACTGTTCGCACACTCGCCTACAATAACGTGCACACGATGCCTGCACGAATGTGCGCATGTTGAGGTAGTGAGTCGACGTTTCTAAATATTCAAAACCCCTTTATTTAGTTTGCGATTATCAGGGGATGTTGCTGAAGGGACAAACGCGAGTAAAATACCTGTTGCTATTATGCAGAGCCTCCTAGTTAGGGCACAAGCTGTTCAGTAAAAACCGAAGCCTGAATACAGCGATAGAGACTTTAGTAATGCAGGGAAAGCTTAGGAAAGCTTCTAGTACAGCTTTCTCAGTGTTACAGGGATAGAAATACCCATTTTAATGCTTGCTCGAGACTCAGCCTTCCTGCTGAGTGTGAGTTAAACTTAGAGCAAAGCCCAAGTGTTAGTTATGAGGATTAGTCTTTTGCTTAGGTTTTTTTTAAAGCACACAGCTTTAGTCTATGGTACTGAGTAAGACAAACGCTGTGGGTTCTGTGAAACCATTACTCTTTTTGTTGCATACTTCATTTAATGATATTCTGAGCTGTAACAATGAATGTCTGAACTGAACTAATGATTGGACATGAATTATTACCTTTTGGGATGTGTGTTTTGAATCGTTTAGTGCTGTAGCCTCATGATCCCAGGACTCCACTCCCTCCAGCTTATTCTCTGTTCATCTAAGAGCCGGCCGGCCAGTCACGTCATATATTTACACAGAGAATCTGTGGAAGGAGCCTGGAGATCATAGGTACAGCCCATTTCTGTGTTAATACTTGTTAATAACAGATATTCAAACACTCCAACCCCTACTATAGGTTAGATATCTTGTTTATTAATCTCTGGATATATCCAAAATGATATTAAAATAAATTATAAAGTTTCTTAGTTATAGTTATGTAAGAAGGGGAGGGGCTTTCTGGATCACATGTCAACTTTGTGTTATATAAGCAGCAAAGAGCTGTCCTTAGTCAGTCTAGTCCAGGGCTCAGCAAGGAGCTGCCCACATCCTTAATGTATTCTAAGGGAAGTTGTTTACTTTGTTTATTTCCTGGATTCTGGAACTTTTGGATTGTTCATTGGAAGAAGTATTCCTGTTTTATTTTGTTATTCAAACAGTTTGTTTTATTTTTGTTTTTGTCTCCTGTTTTGAATAAAACCTGTCCAGTATGTTTAATCTATGCTGGTGTCTGAGTTTGAATCCCACAACACTTCCACACTGGTGCCAGAAGTGGGATGCTCCAGGGCTGTGTTCAGCGGTCTTGGGGATCTGAATATCGGTCAAGGTATTCACAACACTGTAAGATGGAACAAGCTGCTTCCAGCACCCCAGCTGCCAGTTTACCTGAGGGTGTATGGACCCGCAAGATGACGGAACTACCTCAAGAACCTTTATGGACTGGTTTACCTGATGTGAGGAGAAGGGAGACCAAGAGAGAGGAAAAGGACAAGGAGGAAGGTGCTACTGCTGCAGAGGACTACATTCCAGAAGAGAGACCCCCTGAGTAGACACAGGATCTGTTGAGGTAGTTGTGTACTTGACAATTGGACTTGGAGAGGCAACGAGAATATGATCGCATGCAAAATGAAGCACGTTGGACAGACACACTAAGGGCCATACAAGCTATAGGTGTGGCTAGACCTCCAGTATCCAGAGAAGTGGAGGGACCCAAGGATATGAAACTGTCCAAGCTAACAGAAATCGACGACATTGAGTCCTATATGACAACTTTTGATAGGGTGGCGGAAGCCTGCAAATGGCCTAAGGAACAATGGGTTGTGAAATTAGCCCCATATTTATCTGGAAGAGCTCAACATGCTTACAGTTATATTGACAGCAGACATGTGAATGACTATGACTATCTGAAACAGGCAATACTGAAGAGTTATGATATTAGTGTAGAAACTTACCGACAGATATTCCAAACCTACAGATATCACAATGCAGACTCACCACAAGAGGCATATACCTACCTGCAGGATCTGTGCTATAAATGGCTACAACCCATGACAAAGACCATAGAACAAGTGATGGAGGCTATTATACTAGAGCAATTCATCAAAATATTGCTGCAGGAAACACAAATGTGGGTGAGGGAACATCGTCCAGAGACATCACAAAAGGCCATCAACCTAGCAGAACACTACATATCTGCTAGAACGTCTAGACCAAAAAGCCACTATGGGATACGAGGACCCTCACCCATGGTAAGACACTCTATGCCTAATACTACTGACACTGCTATAAAATCTGGGGGAACTGTGAGTACTGTACCTACAGGGCCTATTAGACCTGGAAGAGGCCAAAACTCAGACATTATTTGTCATGGATGTCAAGAAAAGAGGCACATTGCTAGATTTTGCCCTCGTAAAAAGAAAGAGTACTCCCATTTAGCTCTAGCCAGTTGGGGTCACTACATGATTCCGGTATGTCTAAATGGAATGGAGTTGCCTGCCATCTTAGACTCTGGCAGTAAACAGACACTAGTATAAGCATCTTTGCTGCCAAAGGACAAAAATGTGAAAACGACCATGGTTACATGCATACATGGGGATATTCATACCTATCCAGTGCAATATGCAACTCTGGGGGTGCACGGACAGGAAAAACAGTTGGCAGTTGGTTTAGTCCCCAACCTTACTTTGCCTCTGGTAATTGGGCATGACTATCCAGATTTTGACACTCTTCTGCCCAATATTTGTGAATTAGCTGCTGTCACCATGAACATAGAAACATAGAAACATAGATTTTGACTGCAGATAAGGACTGCTTGGCCCACCCAGTCTGCCCATTTCCCTACCTGATGGATAAGCTGCAGATCTTAGTTAATCAGCAGCCTACTTCTTCCTACCCCCACCCCCTAGAATTGCCTTATGACTGTCCCATGCATGCTTGAATTCCACCACTGTTTTTGACTCCACAACCTCCTCTGGAAGGCCGTTCCATGCATCCACAACCCTCTCTGTGAAAAAATACTTCCTTAAATTACCTCTGAGCCGCCCCCCTTCTATCTTCAAATTGTGCCCCCTTGTTCTTGCACACCTCTTTTTTTGAAAGATGCTACCCTCTTGGACTTTGTTGATTCCCTTGAGATACTTGAAAGTTTCTATCATGTCCCCCCTCTCCTCCTTTCCTCAAGGCTATACATATTCAGCTCCTTAAGTCTCTCTTCATATGTCTTCCGGTGCAGACCCTGCACCATTTTAGTTGCCCTCCTCTGGACAGCCTCCATCCTGTCTATGTCCTTTGCGGAGACTGGGTCTCCAGAACTGCACACAGTACTCCAGATGGGGTCTCACCAACTGTCTGTACAGAGGGATAATAACTTCCTGTTTTCTACTGGTGATGCCTCTCCCTATGCATCCCAGTATCCCCCCAGCCCTCCTTGCTGCACTCTCACATTGCTTGCCCACCTTTAGATCATCTGATATGACTACCCCCAGGTCCCTTTCCATTTTTGTTGTTGTTAGTATCTCACCCCCCATTGTGTACTCTTCCCCTGGGTTTTTGTTTCCCAGGTGCATTACCTTGCACTTCTTAGCATTGAATCTAAGCTGCCATACATTTGACCATTCCTCTAACCTTGCCAAGTCCCTTCTCATCCTTTCACCCCACCTTGTGCATCAACTCTGTTGCAGATCTTTGTGTCATCTGCAAAGAGACATACTTTTCCTTCCAGTCCCTCTGCAATGTCGCTTATAAAGACATTGAAGAGGACCGGTCCTAATACTGAACCCTGCGGTACCCCACTAGTAACCCCCCTTTCTTCAGAGTGGACTCCATTTACTATTACTCTCTGTGTCCTATTCTCCAGCCAATTCTTTACCCAGGCTGTCATCTTGGGACCCACTCCCAGGCTGGCTACAACTATATTAATCTTTTGTGTGGGACTGTGTCAAATGCCTTGCTAAAGTCTAGGTAGGCCATGTCCACAGCCCTCCTGATCTACTACTTTGGTCACCCAGTCAAAGAAATCTATCAGATTTTTCTGGCATGACCTTCCCGCTGTGAATCCATGCTGCCTTGGGTCCTGAGCCCCTCTGGCCTCTAGATACTCAACAATTCTTTCCTTCAGAAGTGATTCCATCATTTTCCCTACCACTGAGGTTAAACTAACAGGTCTGTAGTTTCCTGCTTCTGCCTTGCTCCCACTTTTGTGAAGGGAATCACATCTGCCCTTCTCCAGTCCTCGGGCACCACCCCATCCTCCCATGATTTGTTAAAGAGGGTAATCAGTGGTGTCACTAGTTCTGCCCTTAGTTCTTTTAGAATTCTGGGATGAATCCCATCAGGCCCCATTGCTTTGTCCACCTTCAGTTTTAAGAATTCTTTCAGAACCCTTTCTTCTGTAAATGGGCTGGTATCAACTTCTGTATCCAGAGTGTTTCTACTGTTTGTTTTAGGTACCTCCCCACTTCCTTTGTAAATACTGAGCAAAAATATTTGTTTAGTATCTCTGCCTTTCACAGTCATCCTCTGCCCACCCTCCCTCCTCTTTATTAAGCCTCACTAGCCCTCCCTTGGTCTTCCTTCGCTCCCTGATGTACCTATAAAAGGTTTTATCCCCCTTCTTAACTGAGTTGGCTATCTTTTCCTCAGTTTGGGCCTTTGCTGTTCTGACTGCCTTCCCAGCTTCCTTTTGCTTTAACTGATACAGTTCTCTGTCCTGCTCCTTCTGTGATTCCTTGTACTTCCTGAATGCTTCCTTTTTCTCTTGAACCTTCACTGCCACTTCCTTTGAGAACCATAGTGGTTTCTTACATCATTTCATTTTGTTAATTTGCTTCACACAAAGGCTTGTTACCTCTGTGATGGCAGTTTTTATTATTCCCCTTTGTTCTTCCACCCCCTTCCTGCCCATTTGCTAGTGCATTCCTTAGGCACTCACCCATTTTGGCAAAGTCAGCCCTCCTAAAGTCCAGTACTTTTGCCTTTGTATGGCTTGACTCTATTGCTGTGTTTATTGTGAACCATACTGTTCGATGGTCAGCTAGTTCCCAGATGGTTACCCACTTCTACATCTGTGATCTCTCTTCATCTCCATTTGAGAGAACCAGGTCTAAGACTGCTCCCTCTTGAGTGGGCTCCAATACTAGTTGTCTAAGGCATGCCCTTGTAGGGCATCTAGAATAACCACCTCTTGAAGTGGCTGCTGCAACTGCATTCCAGGTAACATCTGGCATATTCAGATCACCCATCAGCAATATCTCCCCTTTTTCTGCCATTCTAAGTATTCTTTCTATCATTTTCTTGTCCATTTCCTCCCCCTGAGAAGGGGGTCTGTATACAACCCCTGTGTGGATTGTGGTGCCATTGCCGGTCTCCAAATTTACCCACAGTGCTTCTTCTCCTCTCTGTTTTCCCTTTTGTTCTGTTGCTTTGATTCCTTCCCTTATGTAAGGAGCTACTCCTCCTACTCTTTTACCCTCCCTGTCCCTCCTGTAGACAGTGTATCCTGGTATATTTATGTCTCAGTCATGGTTTTGTGTGTACCATGTTTCTGTGACTGCCACGATATCCAGATGTTCCTCCTCCATCAAGGCCACTAATTCAGGAAGCTTGTTACTCAGACTATGGGCATTGGTACTCATTGCTCTCCATTTTTTGATGGCTTTACCTTCTTTTGCAGCATCCCCCACTGACCTGTCTACCTCGGTCTTTTTCTCATTTAGTACCCTGTTTTGTAGGGAGAGGCTGGGATTTTCCTGCTGCTTATCAGTGCCTCCCCCCTCTAGGGCACAAAGCCAACAGGTACCATCAGTAACTCAATTGTTTCCCTTTGGAGTCGACATTTTTTCCAGCCCCGGGAAGGACCGAAAGACAAGACGTATAAGGAAAAGGGAAAAGTCGTTATGGAAATGTAGAAAAGACATTGTCTCTATTATGGACAAACAGAATGTACACAACATGTTCAAAATAGAACAAATTAATGATGTAACCTTACAAACTTGTTTTTCACAGGTGGTGAAATCTGATGGCAAGGTTGAATATCCTAGATATGTTATAAATGACCAACTGTTATATAGAGAATGCAAACATCCTAGGACATGGTTGGTAATAGAACAGTTGGTGGTTCCAACCCAATATAGGGAATAGTTAATATCACTGGCCCTTGATGTACCTATGGCAGGTCATTTGGGTAGAGATAAGACCCTAAGTAGGTTATTATATAGGTATTTATGGCCAGGGATCCATGTACAAGTATCGACATATTGTAGCAGCTGTCCAGAGTGTCAGAAAGAAGCCAATATTACCAGGTTAGACAAAGTACCCCTACAACCACTCCCATTAATAACCAAACCTTTTGAATGTGTGGCAATGGACATAGTAGGCCCATTACCGAGAAGCAGTAAAGGGAATCGATTCATCCTGGTAATATGTGACTACACCACCCGCTATCCAGAGGTGATTCCCTTGTGAAATGTTACAGCCCCTCGCATAGCAGATAAATTGTTGAAGATTTTCAACAGAATGGGGGTACCCAAAGAGATCCTGACAGACAGGGGTAGTAACTTTCGCTCGAGTCTATTGACCCGCCTCTACCAGTCTTTAGGTATGGGAGCATTATACACTTCTCCCTATCACCCCCAAACCGATGGGCTGGTGGAGAGGTTTAACAAAACCATGAAAAAGATGCTAATGAAATTTGTAACAGAAGAAGGCAAGACGTGGGATGTGCAGCTACCCTTTTTAATGTTCACCTACAGGGAGGTGCCACAGTCTTCTATGGGGTTCTCCTTGTTTGAACTGCTCTATGGGAAAAACCCTAGAAAACCCATAGATATTATCAAGGAACAGTGGGAAGGCATGAAGGGCACAGAGGGTACACCCCCATTGGAGTATGTTACCCAATTATGAGATACATTAAAGAAATGCATTGACATTGCACAGCACTATAATCAGGGGAAACAGGCAGCTCAAAAATAATCCTATGATAGAGGGGTGAGCCAAAAAGACTTGCAGCCAGGGTACAAAGTATTGTTATTACTACCCTCTTCAGATAACAAGTTAACCATGAAATGGCAAGGCCCTTATACCATTCAAAGGAAGGTAGTGCCAGTAAACTATGAAGTTGATGTTCCCAAAAGAAGAAAAAGGTTGCAAATCTATCATGCCAACCTATTAAAGAAGTGGCAAGAGAGAAAACCGTCCCCCATTATGTTTGTATATCCTGAGCAAAATAACTCTGAGTTAGAACAGGCCTACCAGAGGTTAGAAGGCAATGAGGGGTATGAAACACTGAATATAAACCCAGAATTGGACACTTTACAAAGACAAACACTAGATAATATATTAGAGACCTCCAAAGGACTGTTCTCCTGCCAACCTGGGAAGGCCTTGGGAGTAGAACATCACATACATTTAAAATAAGAGACACCTATCAGGCAAAAGCCCTACCGTCTGCCAGAGAAGGTACGGGGTGAGCTTATTAAAGAACTGAAAAAAATGCAAGCATTGGGGTGATAGAACCCTCCACTAGTGAATGGGGATCACTGATGATCGTGGCGGAAAAGAGAGAAGGAGGCATAAGGCTATGTCTCGATTTCCGCCGTCTTAATGCTGTCTCAAAATTCGACACATACCCTATGCCCCGAATTGATGACATCATTGACCATTTGGGGAAAGCCCTATATATCAGTACCCTGGACCTCACAAAGGGGTACTGGCAAATGCCCCTTGACCCCCTAGCCAAAGACAAGACAGCTTTTAGCACCACACTAGGACATTTCCAGTTTAGAACCATGCCATTTGGGCTCCATGGGGCACCGGCCACGTTCCAATGATTTATAGACACTATACTCAGATCACATATGGGCTATAGTGCTGCTTACCTGGATGATGTGATAGTGTTCAGTCCCAGCTGGAAAGATCATTTACGTCATCTAAACCAGGTTTTGGAAGCTATTTCTCAGGCAGGAGTAACAATAAACCCAACAAAGTGTGCTTTGGCTATGAGAGAAGATAAGTATTTGGGCTTCAGGATAGGGTATGGCCAGGTGAAACCCGACGTAGGCAAGGTTGACACCATGGCCAATAGCCCCCGTCCTTTAACTAAGCATCATGTAAGATCCTTCTTAGGCCTTGCTGGTTATTATAGGCATTTTGTGCCTAATTTCTTATCTACAGCAAGTTCTTTGACAGACCTAACAAAGAAAAGGAACCCGTCCAAGGTGAAATGGACACCTGCATGTGAGGAGGCATTTTGCACCATAAAAGGATATCTATGTGCTTCTTCTGTACTTAGGAGTCCTGATTTTAACCTTGCCTTTGTGGTACAGACTGATGCCTCCAACACAGGAATAGGTGCCGTACTAACTCAGCTGGTGGAAGGGGAAGAGCATCGGGTAGTGTACGTTAGCAGGAAGCTGCATACAAGAGAAACCAAATATTCAACTATTGAAAAATAATGCTTGGCCCTGAAATGGGTGATAGAAGCCTTAAAGTTTTATCTTTGGGAGGTGGACTTTGAAGTATGGACAGACCATAACCCCCTATGCTGGCTTCACGCCATGAAAGACAAGAATCCCTGGATTATGCGATGGTATTTGGCATTACAGCCATATAAATTTACCATCAAACATAGACCCGGTTCCACTAATAAAAATGCAGATTATATGTCTCTATATGGAGTAGGACTCAATGAGTCTAATCAGATAGAAACAGACCTCGGGGTAATGAAGTAATAGGTATCGGAATATATTTTCAGATATCATATATTTTTTTGTGTGTGTATGATGTCTTAAAAAGGACCCCGAGGTGGAGCTTCTGAGAGTGGGTGGGCTGAAACTCCATCTCTCCTTGGAGAGATCTGATTATTTAGGAATTGTTGTGAATGCACTTAAATAGAAACCCTTTTTAGGGTTCCCTCTTAGGTGGGGAGGAGTATGTGGCAGGGTCTGGGTTACTACCTTTTTGAGACCTTCTCCCCCCCTTCTCTCTCTTCAAATCTGTTGCAACAGCATTTATTATTTATTTCTTTCCCTCTTTGCTTTCTCTGTCCTCCTTTTTTTCTTCTATGCTCCCCATTAGGTAGGAAGGCACCTGCCTAATGTTCTTCTTATCCCTGATCCAGTTATAAAATTGGTCTCTTAGAAATAGTCCCGATTCCGTCCTGTACTTCGCCATTGTTTGCACACTTGCCTGCACGAATGTGCGCACGTTGCGGTAGTGAGTCTGCATTTCTAAATATTCAAAACCCCTTTATTTAGTTTGCGATTATCAGGGGATGTTGCTGAAGGGACAAATGCGAGTAAAATACTTGTTGCTATTATGCAGAACCTCCTAGTTAGGCACAAGCTGTTCAGTAAAAACAGAAGCCTGAATACAGCGATAGAGACTTTAGTAATGCAGGAAAAGCTTAGGAAAGCTTCTAGTACAGCTGTCTCAGTATTACAGGGATAGAAATACCCATTTTAACGCTTGCTCGAGACTCAGCCTTCCTGCTGAGTGTGAGTTAAACTTAGAGCAAAGCCCAAGTGTTAGTTATGGGGAGTAGTCTTTTGCTTGGGTTTTTTTAAAAACACACAGCTTTAGTCTATGGTACTGAGTAAGACAAACACTGTGAGTTCTGTGAAACCATTATTCTTTTTGTTGCATACTTCATTTAATGATTTTCTGAGCTGTAACAATGAATGTCTGATCTGAACTAATGATTGGATTTGAATTATTACCTTTTGGGATGTTGGTTTTGAAACGTTTAGTGCTGTAGCCTCATGATCCCAGGACTCCACTCCCTCCAGCTTATTCTCTGTTCACCTAAGAGCCGGTCGGCCAATCACATCATATATTTACAGAGAGAATCTGTGGGAGGAGCCTGGAGATCATAGGTACAGCCCATTTCTGTATTAATATTTGTTAATAACAGATATTAAAATGCTCCAACCTCTCCTATAGGTTAGATATCTTGTTTATTAATATCTGGATATATCCAAAATGATATTAAAATAAATTATAAAGTTTTTTAGTTATAGTTATGTAAGAAGGGGAGGGGCTTTCTGGATCACATGTCAACTTTGTGTTATATAAGCAGCAAAGAGCTGTCCTTAGTCAGTCTAGTCCAGGGCTCAGCAAGGAGCTGCCCACATCCTTAGTGTATTCTAAGGGAAGTTGTTTGCTTTGTTTATTTCCTGGATTCTGAAACTTTTGGATTGTTCATTGGAAGAAGTATTCCTGTTTTATTTTGTTATTCGAACAGTTAGTTTTATTTTTATTTTTGTCTCCTGTTTTGAATAAAACCTGTCCAGTACGTTTCATCTACGCTGGAGTCTGAGTTTGAATCCCACAACACTACCACCACCTGCCTAGATTTTAGCAAGGCATTTGACACAGTCTCACACAAAATATTTAAATACAAGTTAGCCAGCCTAGGAGTGGGTCCCAAGGTGGTAGCCCGGATAAAAAACTGGCTGGATAACAGGATGCAAAGGGTAATAGTAAACAGAGTCCACAGTGAAGAAAGAAGGGCAACTAGTGGGGTACCGCATGGTTCAGTACTGGGACAGGTCCTCTTTAATGTCTTTATAAGTGACATTGGAGAGCACCTGGAAGGAAAGGTATGTCTCTTTGCAGATGATACAAAGATCTGCAACAGGGTTGATACACAAGGTGGGGTGGAAAGGATGAAAAGGTACTTGGCAAGATTGGAGGAATGGTCAAATATGTGGCAACTCAGATTCAATGCAAAGAAGTGCAAGGTAATGCATCTGGGAAACAAAAACCCAGGGGAAGAGTACACAACGGGGGGTGAGTTAATAACAACATAAAAAATCGAAAGAGACCTAGGAGTAATTATATCAGATGACCTAAAGGTGGGCAAGCAATGTGAGAAGGCAGTAAGGAGGGCTGGGGGGATACTGGGATGCATAGGGAGAGGCATTAACAGTAGAAAACAGGAAGTTGTTATCCCTCTGTACAGACAGTTGGTGAGACCCCATCTGGAGTACTGCATGCAATTCTGGAGACCCCATCTCCGCAAAGACATAGACAGAGTGGAGGCTGTTCAGAGGAGGGCAACCAAAATGGTGCAGGGTCTTCACCAGAAGACATGTGAGGAGAGACTAAAGCCACTTAATATGTATACCCTTGAGGAAAGGGGGGGGCATTATAGAAACTTTCAAGGATCTCAAGGGAATTAACAAACTACAAAAGGGTAGCATCTTTCAGAAGAAGAGATGTGCAAGAACAAGTGGGCACAATTTGAAGATAGAGGGGGGACGGCTCAGAGGTAATGTTAGGAAGTATTTTTTCCCAGAGAGGATTGTGGATGCATGGAACAGCCTTCCTGAGGAGGTTGTGGAGTCAAGAACAGTGGGGGAATTCAAGCATGCATGGGACAGTCATGAGGCAATTCTAGGGGGTTGGGGCAGAAAGAAGTAGGCTGCTGGTTAACTAGGATCTGCATCTTATCCATTAGGTAGGGAAATGGGCAGACTGGGTGGGCCAAGTGGTCCTTATCTGCCATCAGATTCTATGTGTCTATGTTTCTAAGTCTGTAAGGTGCTTTTTATGCACTAAACTTGACTGTCAGCCCATTATTTGTATTCTGTTATCCAACCCCGCTACAGCAGGGTCTGCTGTTACAGGGCAGGGGTTCCCCAGGTCCATCCAGACCAGAAGTTCCTACACCTGCATGACTGGCTCCAGAGGACATAGCCATTGCATGTTTTGAGATATCCCCTAAGGTTACTGAGATTCTGATTGTGGTTAGGAAGCCTTCTACCAGACATACAAATGCCTTTAAATGGAAACACTCCACTTTGTGAGTGGCTTCCTGGAATATGGATCCTTTTACATATCCTGTGAATACTGTGTTAGAATTCATGCTTTCCTTGTCTGACTCTGGCCTGCAGTATTCCTCTGTTAAGGTGTATTTGGCCGCTATATCTGCTTTCCATGCCCCTCTTGATGGTTGTACCATTGCCCAATTAGATGTGTTCCATATTTTGCAGAGAGGTATTCTTCATATGAAACGTTCTATTACAATCCAGCCCCACCTTGGGACTTGAATTTCATTCTTGCGAAATTGATGTTGGCTCCTTTTTGAGCCTGCCTTAAGTTATGACTTACATTTCTTGTCATGGAAAATGTTGTATTTAATTGCAATAACCTCTGCTCACAGGATTTCTAAGCTTCAGGCTCTAATGTGTGAGCCTCCTTATTTTATTTTTCACAAAGACTGAGTCTCTTTGTGTACAAATCCTAAGTTTCCTAGCCAGGCCAGTGACACAGAGGGCTGAGGTGCTGGACACTTTACCTCATGTCATGCCTATGATTTGGGCTCAGGAACGGACTTGGGTCATTGGGGGTTGGTAGGAAAGGAAAGGACTGAGCATCCAGAGGACAGCTCTCCTTTACTGGGAGGGAGGTTGCAGATACTGCTGTCTGGCAACACCCAGTGGAGACTGGGAGGTGCAGCAACAGTCAGGATCTCCAGTAAGGGGACTGGCTATGGTTGTGCTCCTGTGAACATGCATGGGAGTGTGTGCATCTTGCGCTGCTACACACTGTACTGCCTAGACTAGGGAGGGACAGAAAAAGTAGAAAAGTCCCAGTCACCTGGTAGGCTAAGGTGGGTCCAGTGGGATGGCCTCCACACACAGTACCAGGTCCTGCCAGCCAACGACTGGTTCTCCCTCTGCTTCCTGGTTGCTCTACTAGATTCTAGACAGAGCACCAGTAGAAGCTGGCTGTCCCACCCTGGGGGACTCAGAGCCAGGGAGTTGAGTGGCCAGAGGAGACAGAGTTGAGATAGGGCTCAAACCAGGAGTCAGCTGGGGGGCTTCAGGTGTTCGGGAGAAAGGCTGTGCCTGAGAGACCACATCGGAGAGAGGCCAGGAGACTGGTGAGTAGGGGGTATAAAGAAAGTTGAAAAAAAAATCCTAAATTTCTACTGAGGGTGGTATCTGCATTTACACTGACTCAAACAATACACCTTCCTGTATATTATCCCGACCATGCTAACCAGGGTGAGACAGTGCTCCATACTTTGGATGTACATAAATACTGAGATGCTATATTGCTCACACTAAGAACTACAGACAGTCCTCTCAGCTGTTTGTTTCAATCATCCCTGGGAAAGTGGGCACTCCTGTGGCTAAACAATGGCTGTCCAGATGGTTGGCACACTGTATTACATTTTGCTACAGGAAGTATGGTAAGTAAATTCTCTAATGGAGGAGAGTCTCTGAAGATTTACTGTTAGGGCAAGTTCTTATGTAACTATTCTTTTCCTACCAAAACAGGACTAAATGCAAGGAACTACTTATTTGAAGAAAACATAAAAAAGGTAAACAAGACATTACTAATACAAGTTCAAGAATGAGCAGCTAACCTTCACTCCGCTTGCATCTGCAGTATGTGAGGCAGATTACCGTCAGGGTCAGCACTAGAAGGCCAGTTACAATACCCCCAGCTACTGCAAGGTAGAAGAACCAGTCATTGAGAGCTGTAACAGAGAAGGAAATTATTGCTGAACACAAACACTTTTCAGGCAGGCAAACTTATCCTTTTTTCACTTTAGATCATTATTCCAGTACTTTTCAGGTTATTCTTTAGGGGGAAGTTAGTCTCACAAATTGTCTTAAGAAAAAGTTTGAGTTCATGACCAAAACATACTAAAATACTATAATCTTCAGGCTTAGGGTTTAGAGGCTCCTATAAACAGAGTTTAGAGTTACTGTATGGTGATCTCATATGGAGAATAACTTTATTTTGTTAACATGTAAAATATATCTGAAAATATCTCAAGTATGTTTCAAATGTATGCACATTTTTCCAGATATATCCTAGGGCCCACATATTCAAAGGAGATGTGCAGCCCAAAATGAAGATGTGTGGTGCATCCCAGAAAAGGCACAGAAGCACAGTATTCAAAACGGAGAGAGGAGTCATGAATTTCCAAATGTGCAAACACACAGAAATAATGCATGTGGTGCAAAAAAAAGGGGGTGGGCACCTGAATATACCACGCAAGTGTATATTCAGCCACAATGTGTGGTGCATGTGTTGCGCATCACAAAACTGTACCATGCAAAGTTAGATGTATAAGGGGATATCCTAAATTGGCCAGCCACCCACACGCAGACTGCTGAACTGCAGACAGACAACCCTGATACAGCCCTTGGAGGTGCACCAGGATGTGCTTCAGGCACCCACACACAGCAGTCATGCCAGGACAGTAGTACCCAAAGCCACAGCCATGCTGTGTCAGCTTGCTGGGCATCTGCTAGGTGCCCCTGGGTGTTACCACTGGCATCGCCCAATCAGCCACCCCCTCATCACACCCAGATCAGAGACACCCAGCTGCCACGTGCTAGTCAGGCACCCTACTAGCAAACCAGTGGAGCAGACAGCTACAATGTAGCACATGTACCAGGTGCCATGGCCTGCACCCACATAGCCATCAGAGTGCCACCTGGTATAGGCATGCATCCATGGTGGCATCTAGGACAACGGTGAGCAGGATGCATGGCAGTAATGGTGGCTGTGTGGCATGGGTCAAGGACAGCCCACTGGCACACACCCATGGTGCAACACCATAGGTGCACACAGCATGCCCATGCCAGACCCACACCACCAGGAACCACATACATGTCACCAGTGTCATCCCTGGAGTGTGAGAGTGCCACAGGGCCCTTGATTTAGGTCACTGTGGTGTACTGGTCATGGACTGTGCAAAACTGTCAGCAGTGCAGGGCAGGGGTGGTACCCCCTGCAGCCTGGAGGCAGCTGTGGCATGCCCAAGGACACTGGACCCTTCCTGGGTTGTGCATGTAACCACCTAGGGCATGGCCATGGCTGTGGGCAACAGTGGCATGCCCAAGGATACTGGACCCTTCCAGTGTTGTGCATGTAACCACCTAGGAAATGGTGGCATGCCCAAGGATACTGGACCCTTCCAGTGTTGTGCATGTAACCACCTAGGGAATGGTGGCATGCCCAAGGATACTGGACCCTTCCAAGGTTGTGCATGTAACTACCTAGGGAATGGCCATGGCCGTGGGCAGCAGCACTGCATACCTTTCAACGCTTACACAGTATGGGGTATGGCACTCATGTTATAACTCAGATGCCCTTTGATCCACATGGAGTGAGTGACATTACACACCAACCACTGGGACTATTATACAGAATTATATGATAATATGAGATGCTAGGTATCAGCACACAGTAGCAACATTAGTGCACTTATTTACACAATCTTCTGAGCTTGTACTGTCACGTTTGCTACTGTGTCACAAATTCCAACCAGTTTTTGCACCTTGGTACACATTTGGGTGATAAGGGGTAGGGGAGTGTGTAGCACTGCACCCAGGCCAATGCAGTCCACCCACAAACAAATGCATTCTCACCTGCCTGCTAGGCTACAGTACCTCCTGATCGCATTTGTGAAGTGGTGATGCTGCTTTGTAATGCTGGAACTGCGCTTGCAAATGTTATGCAAATGGCCTTAATACATTCCAGTAATGAGATGCAAATGTGCTGTTTGGGCACTGACTGTGCAATGAGGCCATTTGCATAACCTGGCTGAATACTGCAAATCTGTGCACCACACAAGTGGTTTTGCATAGCACACTTCCATATGCTCTGCACTGGGCTCTTGGCACCTGCCGCATCTTGCATCTTCCACTGCATGATCACACATGTTTGCAATATTCAGCCATACATGCGTTATCACATATTAGGGCACAATGTCTGAATATACCATTATTTTGTATCGGCGCGCAGTTGAGTTGCATGACACAAGCACTTGCTTGATGCAGCCCCACACTTTTGAATATGGAGCCCTAGATATTTGTGAAATTGAATGAGATGTATCTTATACTTGGCACATATATTTTAAATATATATCGTTTCTTATACTATCAAACAATCTGAGTTTTTTAGTTTTTAATATTTTTAAGGATGGTAGGATAAAAAATACTGTATCTTATTCAAGAATGCAGGCATAATTTTGTAATACAATTTCTGTAATAAGTATTTGTTAACAAAACATAATGTTTCAATATGTGAGATATACCAACTTTTTAATTCTTTTGGTAACTGGATAAGGATCACTGGGCACAAAGCCAGTTTACAGAGGTGACTTGGGACAAAAGAGAGATTAAGTGACTTGATAAGGGTAACACAGTATGAAAACAGAGATGGTGGAAATCAAACTCAGATCTGCTGGATGTACCAAGCTCATTCATAGGTTATTGCTCTACCCTCAAGGCTATACTGCCATTTATGAAATAGTAGCTTGTCAGTTCTGACTCCTCATTTGTAAGGAACCCATCACATTAACCTAGTATATTCTCCTGCTCAGAGGACATGATAGGGGTGCTGTAATTGAGAGTATTACCAGTTGGGGTCAAAAAGGCCAATATGCACTCTATGTAAGGGAAGGGATCAAAGCAATGGAACTAAAGGGTAAACAGGGAGGAGAGAAGGCACTGTGGATTATCCTGGTGATGGAAATGGCAGCACAGTCTGCATGGGGGTTGTGTACAGCCCCTTGTCTCAAGGGGAGGAAATGGAAAAGGAAATAATAGAAGGCATCCTTAGGATGGCAGAAAAAGGGGAGATATTGTTGATGGGGGACCTGAATATGCCAGATGTTAACTGGAACACCTTTGTTGCAGCCACATCCAAGAGCAGGGTCATTCTTGATGCCATACAGGAGACATGCCTCAGACGGCTAGTGTTGGAACCCACTAGGGAGGAAGCAATCTTAAACACAGTACTCTCAAATGGAGGGAAGAAAGAGGATCTCAGATCTAGAAGTGGGAAGCCATCTGGGAACAAGTGCCCACCAAACAGTGTGGTTCACATTAAACACAGCATCAGAGTCAAGCCATACAAAAGTGAGGGTAATGGACTTTAGGAGAGCTGACTTCATCAAAATTTGAGAGTGCTTCAGAAAAGCACTAGCAAACAGGCAAGAAGGGGGGAGGAGGAACAATGGGGAAACATCAGAACTGCCATAACAGAGGCAACAAGCCTTTGTGTGAAGCAAATAAACAATTCAAAATGAAAGAAAAAAACACTATGGTTCTCAAAAGAGGTGGCAGGGAAGGTTAAGGAGAAAAAGATAGCATTCAGGAAGTATAAGGAAACACAGAAGGAGCAGGACAGAGAACTGTACCAGTTAAAGTAGAAGGAAGCAAGGAAGCCAGTCAGAATAGCAAAGGCCCAAACCGGTGAAAAGATAGTCAACTTGGTTAAGAAGGGGGGATAAAACCTTTTATAGGAGCGAAGAAAGACCAAGGGAGGGATATTGAGGCTTAATAAAGGAGAGAGTGGGTGGGCAGAGAGGGACAGTGAAATAGCAGGGTTACTGAACAAATACTTCTACTCAGTATTCACAAAAGGAGAGGCGGGTAGGTACCTAATTCAATTAATAAAAGTACTCTGGATAGGGGGATCGATATCAGTCCTTTCACAGCAGAAAGGGTTCTGAAAGAACTCTGAAAACTGAAGGTGGACAAAGCAATGGTGCCTGATGGGATTCACCCCAGAATTCTAAAAGAACTAAGGGGAAAAACTAGTGGCACAAATGGCTACTCTTTTTAACAAATCATGGGAGGATGGTGTGGTACCTAAGAAATGGAGGATGGTGGATGTGATTCCCCTTCACAAAAGTGGTAGCAAAGCAGAGGCAGGAAACCACAGACTTGTTAGCTTGACCTCAGTGCAGGGGCACCGACAGCGCGGGTGCTCGGGTGCTTGAGCACCCACAAAGTTTATATGAGCAACCCCAAATTCTTGTCCTCCACGGTCCACCTTGCCTTTTCATTTCCCTGCTTCTCTGCCTGTTTGTCTGATTCAGGCAAATTGATACTCCATGACCAACTTTCACAAATCGATCCCCACCCCCGTAGCGGCAACCAGGCACTGGCGCAACTGTGACCTCAACATATTATTATTATTATTTTTTTTTATGTAATTAATTTAAATGTAGTAACATGTGTGTGAGTGGTTTCTAACTAGGTGGGTCAAGAAGTAGCCCGCAGCTGCTGATGAAATGCTCCAGTGGGGTTGGGCGAAAATCGCAGGAGTAGCACTGCGGGAGGATGTGGGGACAGGTTGTAGCAGGGCTATAGAACAGGACTGGTCTGCTGCCACTGTAGCTTCAGCAAGAGCCTAATTATAAAAGTAATTTATGTACTGTGTTCTCAGCTTTGCATCTCTTGAAATTGTAAAACTAAATCACGGGTGCCTAAGTCTCCATACCGGGAGGAACGAGCCTAGATCCTCCCAGTATGGAGACTTAGGCACCCGTGGTTTAGTTTTACAAGTTCAAGAGATGCAAAGCTGAGAACAGTGCATAAATTACTGTTATATTATTTGGGCTCTTGCCGAAGCTACAGTGGCAGACTAGTGCAGACCAGTCCTGTTCTATAGCCCCCCTGCTACAACCTTGTATTATAACAGGCATGACTCTTGCTTTTCAGCAGAATCAGATCACTATTTCAGTTTCAGAGCCGCCTGATTAGTTAAGTTACAGACCAGCACTACCAACAAATAAACTGATGATCAGATTGCTGATCGGGCTCTGTAATTAATTTATACTCTCAGCAGTCAGCCAGAACGGAAGCTGAGAGGCAGAGAGGGTTTAGGGCAAACAGCAGGGAATCAGGGCTGGAAACTACTGCCCCATACCAGATGGATCAGATGGATCACAGACAGACATTCACAACTACTCTCGTCTCTCAATGATTTCCGACACCCAACTTGAACCTGCGCGCCTGGTACTCGCTCGCTGGCTGCAACTGGCTCCCCGAGTCCCCGCTCCTCCAATTGCCTGGATAGATGTAGTTAGACACATGACTCAACAAGGAGACGGTCATGTGATGCAGGTAGACAGCAGCTTCAACTGAGAGCTGCCTGAGCCTGCATATCACATGATGTGAGGAAAGTCAGCAGAGTGAGTTGGTCAACCGCACGCAGTGAGGATCCATTGCTGCCTGTGTGTGTGTGAGCTGAGCGAGGAGCAAGTTGTTTTTTTCATGAAATCGTGTTGTGGACTGCACTGGACTGGTCGTCGTCAGTCAAGAACTGACTTAGCTAGCTAGCTAAGGGGAAGGGTACTGTAACTACCCGCCCTGTTGCAGACAGGCAGAACCACTTTATAACTTAAAAAAAATAATTTTAAAATAGTCTGCACTGCAGCCAGTGCTGTGCTATAGACAGTAGACACAGTGTTCAGTAATTGTTCAACAAACACAAACAACCACAGACTGTGTTGTGTCTTGTGACACTGACTGAGTCTCTGGCTGGGTGGGGAAGGATAGAAAAGCAAGATCAAGAACAGAAATAGAACAAAAACAAACTGAATAAATAATTCTGGCAACACTGCAGTGCAGTCACCAGTCAGTCAGAGAGAGAGGAATCAGGACAGACTAGTAAAACCAAACAGCATTGTTTTTACAAAAAATTTTTGCAGTGGGTTTGGGCTAGGAGCCAGGGCCAGGCTCAGGTTGTGTGTGTGTCGTCTTTCGTCTGCAGCAAAGTTAGCTAGCTGCAGCAGGGCTGGGGAGATTCTCAGTCTGGAGAGGAAGGGAGAGCTGCTACTTCAGTTGGAGTGAACTGAACAGTCAGTTGGTCATTGTTTGCTGACATAGAAACATAGAAACATAGAATTTGACGGCAGATAAGGACCGCTTGGCCCACCCAGTCTGCCCATTTCCCTACCTACTGGATAAGCTGCAGATCCTAGTTAACCAGCAGCCTACTTCTTCCTACCCCCATCCCCCAGAACTGCCTTATGACTATCCCATGCATGCTTGAATTCCACCACTGATTTTGACTCCACAACCTCCTTCGGAAGGCCGTTCCATGCATCCACAACCCTCTCTGTAAAAAAATACTTCCTTAAATTACCTCTGAGCCGCCCCCCCTCTATTTTCAAATTGTGCCCTCTTGTTCTTGCACACCTCTTTTTTTGAAAGATGCTACCCTCTTGGACTTTGTTGATTCCCCTTGAGGTACTTGAACGTTTCTATCATGTCCCCCCTCTCCCTTCTTTCCTCGAGGCTATACATATTAAGCTCCTTAAGTCTCTCTTCATATGTCTTCGGTGCAGACCCTGCACCATTTTAGTTGCCCTCCTCTGGACAGCTTCCATCCTGTCTATGTCTTTGCGGAATTGGGTCTCAGAACTGCACACAATACTCAGATGGGGTCTCACCAGCTGTCTGTACAGAGGATAATAACTTCCTGTTTTCTACTGGTGATGCCTCTCCCTATGCATCCCAGTATCCCCCACCCTCCTTGCTGCCCTCTCACATTGCTTGCCCACCTTTAGGTCATCTGATATGACTACCCCCCAGGTCCCTTTCCATTTTTGTTGTTGTTAGTATCTCACCCCCCATTGTGTACTCTTCCCCTGGGTTTTTGTTTCCCAGGTGCATTACCTTGCACTTCTTAGCATTGAATCTAAGCTGCCATACATTTGACCATTCCTCTAACCTTGCCAAGTCCCTTCTCATCCTTTCCACCCACCTTGTGCATCAACTCTGTTGCAGATCTTAGTGTCATCTGCAAAGAGACATACTTTCCTTCAGTCCTTCTGCAATGTCACTTATAAAGACATTGAAGAGGACCGTCCTAATACTGAACCCTAAGTTTCCCACTAGTAACCCTCCTTTCTTCTGGTGGACTCCATTTACTATTACTCTCTGTGTCCTATTCTCCAGCCAATTCTTTACCCAGGCTGTCATCTTGGGACCCACTCCCAGGCTGGCTAACTTGCATATTAATCTTTGTGTGGGACTGTGTCAAATGCCTTGCTAAAGTCTAGGTAGGCCATGTCTACAGCCCCTCCCTGATCTACTACTTTGGTCACCCAGTCAAAGAAATCTATCAGATTCGTCTGGCATGACCTTCCGCTGTGAATCCATGCTGCCTAGGGTCCTGTGCCCCTCTGGCCTCTAGATACTCGACAATTCTTTCCTTTAAAGTGATTCCATCATTTCCCTATCACTGAGGTTAAACTAACAGGTCTATAGTTTCCTGCTTCTGCCTTGCTCCCACTTTTGTGAAGGGAATCACATCTGCCCTCCTCCAGTCCTCGGGTACCACCCCATCCTCCCATGATTTGTTAAAAAGGGTAGTCAGTGGTGTCACTAGTTCTACCCTTAGTTCTTTTAGAATTCTGGGATGAATCCCATCAGGCCCCATTGCTTTGTCCACCTTCAGTTTTAAGAGTTCTTTCAGAACCCTTTGTTCTGTAAATGGGCCGGTATCAACTTCCGTATCCAGAGTGTTACTACTGTTTGTTTTATGTACCTCCCCCTCTTCCTTTGTAAATACTGAGCAAAAATATTTGTTTAGTATCTCTGCCTTTTCACAGTCTCCTCTGCCCACCCTCCTCCCTTTATTAAGCCTCACTATCCCTCCCTTGGTCTTCCTTCGCTCCCTGATGTACCTATAAAGGTTTATCCCCTTCTTAACTGAGTTGGCTATCTTTTCCTCGGTTTGGGCCTTTGCTGTTCTGACTGCCTTCCCAGCCTCCTTTGCTTTAACTGATACAGTTCTCTGTCCTGCTCCTTCTGCGATTCCTTGTACTTCCTGAATGCTTTCTTTTTCTCTTGAACCTTCAC
The DNA here is from genome assembly GCA_016271365.2 of Neoceratodus forsteri. Lineage (NCBI taxonomy): Eukaryota > Metazoa > Chordata > Ceratodontiformes > Ceratodontidae > Neoceratodus > Neoceratodus forsteri. The sequence goes on along the minus strand of CM028130.1, from coordinate 38,683,829 downwards.
TGCCACTTCCTTTGAGAACCATAGTGGTTTCTTACATCGTCTTGTTTTGTTTATTTGCTTCACACAAAGGCTCGTTACCTCTGTGATGGCAGTTTTTATTATTCCCCATTGTTCTTCCACCCCTCCTTCCTGCCCATTTGCTAGTGCGTTCCTTAGGCACTCACCCATTTTGGTAAAGTCAGCCCTCCTAAAGTCCAGTACTTTTGTCTTTGTATGGCTTGACTCTATTGCTGTGTTTATTGTGAACCATACTGTTCGATGGTCGCTAGTTCCCAGATGGCTACCACTTCTACATCTGTAATCCTCTCACCATCTCCATTTGAGAGAATCAAGTCTAATATGCTCCCTCTCGAGTGGGCTCCAGTACTAGTTGTCTAAGCATGCCCCTGTAGGGCATCTAGAATAACTGCACTCTTGAAGTGGCAGCTGCAACTGCACTCCAGTTAACATCTGGCATATTCAGATCACCCATCAGCAATATCTCCCTTTTTCTGCCATTCTAAGTATACTTTCTATCATTTCCCTGTCCATTTCCTCCCCCTGAGAAGGGGGTCTGTATACAACCCCTGCGTATTGTGGTGCCATTGCCTGTCTCCAAATTTACCCACAGTGCTTCTTCTCCTCCCTGTGTACCTTTTTGTTCTGTTACTTTTATTCCTTCCCTTATGTAAAGAACTACTCCTCCTCCTCTTTTACCCTCCCTGTCCCTCCTGTACACAGTGTATCCTGGTATGTTTATGTCCCAGTCATGGTTTGTGTGTACCATGTTTCTGTGACTGCCACGATATCCAGATGTTCTTCCTCCATCAAGGCCACTAATTCAGGAAGCTTGTTACCCAGACTATGGGCATTAGTACTCATTGCTCTCCATTTTTTGATGGCTTTACCTTCCAGTGCAGCATCCCTCACTGACCGTTCTACCTCTGTCTTTTTCTCATTTAGTACCCTGTTTTGTAGGGAGAGGCTGGGATTTTCCTGCTGCTTGTCAGTGCCTCCTCCTTTGACTAGTTTAAAAGCTTGTCAATGAAGCATTTAAACCGATTGCTCAAAAGACTTGTTCCCTTCCTGGACAGATGCAGACCATCCTGCCAGTATAGGCTGGTGTCCCTCCAGGTGGAACCCCAGTCCCCAATGAAGCCAAACCCCTGTGCTCCACACCATTTTTTCAACCATTCATTAAACTGCATGGTGCCAATTACCCTCGCCTCCCCCATGCTTTTGACAGGCAGCACCTCTGAGAAGGAAACTGTGTGTGCTACTCGTCTTAGGTCCCTCCCCAACTCTGCAATGTCCTCCTGCACTGCTCTAATCTCATGATGAGCCAAGTCATTTGTCCCTAGGTGGACAATTATGTCCAGCTCGGAATCTCTTGCAGCTGTTCTCGTGATCCTGAGGATGCGCTTCCTGTCCCTCCAAGCCATGGCACCAGGCAGGCACCTTACTTCATTTTTCTCATCTCCCCCCAGTTCTATACCCCTAATAATTGAGTCCCCCACCAGGAGCTGCTTCCTTTCTCTTTGGTGTCCTCTGCCTCCTTTCTGTGGGCCTCCCTTGTGACAGTTATCATCAGTCTTCTCTCGGGTACACCCATGGGGAGCTATGCTCCCCAGAATGAGTGTATGGATTGTGGAGTGGAACAATTGACTGGGTGTGCCTCTGTTCCACCCTCCTCACCCTCCCTGAGCCCACTGTGGTCCAACTGCTGTGCTTTCTTCGCAACCTCTGAGGTAGTGGTGGTGGCGCTAGTGCTCCCTGGATGGGGGAGGTTCCCTTTCTACTGTCCAGTGTGGCCTGGGGGAAGGTTTCCTTACTACTGTCCAGTGTGGCCTGAAGATGGGCAACTTCCTCCCTCAGGGCAGATAGTTGTCTGCAAATAGGGCAGCATCTCAGCCTCCAGAAAGACTCCGGAAGACTGCTGCCCCACAGCCATTACATTGCACTATTCCCCACATGTTTATCTAGTTTTTTTTTATTGTATTTGTATGTGTGCGTGCGTGTGATTTGATTATATAGAAATATATATATATATATACAACGTGTATGCTTATATTATCAGTGCAGTGTGCTAGAGAGATATGACAGTGAAATGCACCTTGCACTCGAGGAAATGATGTCAGAACCTCAGGTATAAAGGAACTATTTCCAGGGATGGGTGGGGTGAGGGGTGGGAAGGGTTGGGCCTAAACTGTGTCCTCACAAAACAATCGACTAAGCTCTCACCCACCGCTGCGATGAGTGCCTTCCTGTCAGCAAGATACCCTACACAACAATTTGACAGAGAAAGTACCCTGCTAATCAAACAGAGAAAAATCCAGACATCCAAGAGAGAGAGAGTTTAGTTACAGATAATTCGTCCAAAATAGTATATTCCACGCAGCTTCTCAGTTGTTCCCAGCACTCCTGTACACAACCTGGAAGAAGATGGACTTCTGGCTCATACAGGAGCACACCACTAGTTTATAGTAATTGAATAATGCTGACAAATGGTCTAGTGACACTGACGGGCTGCAGCCTAGTACTTCTGTCTAGTCGTGCCCATACCACCAGTCAGAGTGCTAATTGCACAGAGGTGTCTTCTGTGCCATATAGTGCAAGACTCCAAGTGAATAGGCAGTGCTCTGTCTGTGGGTGCTTGCAAAGTCTGTGTGAGAGGGTGAGCAGCTGAGTCTTATCCTGAGACAGTCACAGTCCTCCTGTCCAGTCTGTACCAGTGTCTGACCATCTGAAAGAAAAAATACAAGTAAAATGTTAAAGTCAGAGTGCTGATTGCACAGAGGTGTCTTCTGTGCCATGTAGTGCAAGACTCCAAGTGAATATGCAGTGCTCTGTCTGTGGGTGCTTGTGAAGTCTGTGTGAGAGGGTGAGCAGCTGAGACTAACCTAGCCTGTCAGTGCTGTTATAGTCCTCCTACTGTCCTGTCTGGACAGTCCCTACCAGTGTCCGATCATCCAAAAACCAATAAAAAAAAACAAAATAAATCAGACTATTAGGATTTAAGAGGGGTCCTTGTGTCAAAAAAAAACAAAGTGCTGTGAACTGATTGTCTAGTGTTATTCTGACCTCCACTGACTTTAATGTTTTAATCATATTCTGTCCAGACCAGCAACTAACAGTGTAACCTATTCTGAATCAACACAAGAGAAACACACACTGTAAGTTAAAATGGACAAGTTTATTAAAAAATGGGCTAAACAGAGTGAGGCAAGCAGTACAACAGCAGCACCATCAACAAGTGATGTAACAAGTTGTGAGACTGAAGCTGAGGAAACAGCAGCTGCACAAGTTCACACTGCTAGGGCTGTGGACGTGGTTGATGTTAAGAAGCCATGTAGCAGCAGCACTCTGTCTGTAAAAGAAAAAACAAGACAGGAATCATTAGTAGTCACCAAGAAAAAAGGCAGAACCTTTCAAGAAAGGTGGCTTGACCGGTTCAACTGGTTACTGTACGAGTCCAATCAAAAAAAAGCCTTCTGTTCAGTGTGTAAAGAGGCAAGAGAGAAAAAACTGCTCATATTTTCCACAAAAGCTGATGAAGCATTCACAGTTACTGGTTATAGTGCGTGGCATAAGGCAATAGAAAGATTCAAATCCCATGAAAAAAGTGGCTGCCACAGTGAGGCTGCAATGAAAACACATGTTAAGCAAAATGTGTACAGCATTATGTCTGATGCCAGTAGGCAGCGAGCAGTAGATGCAAGGATTGCACTTTTAAAAATGATGACAACTTTAAGATTACTGGCCCGACAGGGGCTTGCTATCAGGGACCATACAGATGAGAGTTCAAATTACATGCAAGTGATAAAAGTGCGAGCCACTGATTGTCCACAGTTGCAGCAGTGGTTGTTAAGTGATAGCTACAGGTGGTTGTCTCATGGCATAATGAATGAAATGCTGGACATTATGGGATAAGATGTGCAAAACACAATTGTTTCCAAAATCAAAGCAGCTCAGTATTTTGCTGTAATGATGGATGAGACAACGGACATTATTACTGTTCATGAGCAAGTCTCAATATGTTTTCGATTTGTCACTGAGGATTTCGGAATTGAAGAAACATTTTTAGGATTTCATGAAACACTAGCTGTAGATGCTGCTACACTATTCAGTATCCTTGAAGATGTTTTGTTACGTTTTGACTTGGATATAAATAAATGCCAGGGTCAGTGTTATGATGGAGCTGCTACTATGGCTGGTATTCACTCTGGAGTGCAGGCTAGGCTAAATGCTGTTGAGCCTAGGGCCCTTTTCGTACATTGTTTGGCACATTCCTTGAACCTTGTAGTACAGGACTGCATCAGCAAAATACAAGACTGTCGAGACATACTAAATCAGTTACGAGAACTCATAACATTCATTAGAGACTCTCCAAAATGGATAACTTTTTTTGAAAACATACAAAGCGGTAAGGAAGACACTAGGCCTGGCTCTTTACGACCATTTGCTCCAACAAGGTGGACAGTGAGGGCAAAGAGTTTAAATTCGATTCTAGAAAACTATTTAGCATTATTGGAATTTCTGGACAGTGTGTCCTCAGAGAATACTCTGGAGTGTGGGGCAAAAGTAGGAGGGTTCTTGGCACAGCTACGCTCATTTAAAGGATTTTTCTTCTTGAGTCTTCTCTTAAACATTTTCTCTCACTGTGACAGCATAAACACAGACCTTCAAGCAACCTCTCTTCAATTTCTAAAAGCTAATTGTATGATTCAAACTCTTCTCGACACTATGCAACAATACAGAGGGCAGTTTGACAACATCTGGAGTACAGTGGAAGGAAGAGCTGAGGAACTGCAGTTAGATGAACCAGTTCTTCTGCGTCAACGCAAAGTTCCTTGTCGTATAGATGATGGCTCTCAATCAGTTACTGATGCATCCCCAAAAGACCACTTCAGGAGAATATTTTTCCAAGTGATTGATCAGGTTGTTCTTTCAGTCAAAGACAGATTTCAGACTCCAGCTCAGAAGCTTATGTTAGATGCAGAACGATTTGCGATAGGACAAGGCCATTAGATTCCATATCTAATTTTATGGCAATGACTTAGATGCAGGGTGTCTGCAACTACACCGTGACATGTTCATTGACTTTGCAAAAGCTAGTGGAAAACTGTTGATTCATTGCAAGATGTGTACTGTGTCATCACAGAAAACAAGCCATTCGTGATTTACTGCCAGAGTTTGTAAAATTTATTCAGATCTTACTGACAGTACCAGTATCAACTTGTACAGCTGAGCATTCTTTCTCAGGACTCAGGAGACTGAAAACATATCCTAGATCAACAATGTCACAGAGATGCTTAAATAGTGTTGCTCTGCTTCACATTCATCAGGAACACACTGATGCAGTAGACATGGACAAAATAGCTGATGAGTTTATTGGGAGAGCAACAGTTCGTAAGAACGCCTTCTATATGGTTAAATAATGTATAATTATTCATGGCATTTGCAGTTATGTTTACTATTGAAAATCATCAGCAACTGTCTCTAGCAACTTACAATTACTCCTGCTTTTGACCTGGCTAGTCCTAAAAAATTGTAATACCATTACAGTGACACATGCTTCCCCCTTCCCCTGGTCGTTTCTGAAATGAGCTCTGATCATGGTACCTTTCCCGATTATCAACTTTAAAATAAATAAATAATGTGCTAAGTGAATCCTTTGAGCACCTGGTGGCATCAAAGAGTCATTCAGGGCACTCTTCCATGTCTTCTTGCACCACCTGGAGGTATCAGAGACCTCCAATGGAAGAGTGCTATGGAGGGCTCTTTGATACCCCCAGGTGCTCTAAGGTTGCCCTTTGTGATTTAAGATACAGCATCACCACTCCACAGAGTGCAGGAGTGCCCTCTTTGTTGCTTCCACGTGCTGCAAGAAGACATGGAAGTTCTTTGTCTTTCTGCAGCACTTGGTGGAGGTAAACTAAAATCTTAAAGAGCATCCTTTTACAACACCTGGATCATGCATCAAAGAGCCCTCCAGTGCACTGTTGCACACTATGGAGTGGTGACACTGTCTGCAACCAAAAATCACAAAAGACATCCTTAGAGCACCTGGGGGCATGAAATGGCCCCCCAGTGCACTCTTCTATGTCTACTTGCAGCACCTGGATGAATCTAAGAGCCCTCCAGGGCATTCTTATACCCTGTGGAGTGGTGGCACTGTACCCTAAAGTCACAAAAGGCATCCTTAGAGCACCTGGGAGCATCAAAGAGCCCTCCATGGCACTCTTCCCTTGGAGGGCTCTTTGATGCCTCCAGGTTCTGCAAGAAGACATTTAAGAGTGCCCAGAAGAGCTCTTTGATGCCTCCAGATGCTGAAAGTAGACATGGAAGGAAGAGTTTCCTGGAGGGCTGTTTGATGCCTCCAGGCTCTAGCTGCTGCAAGAAGACATGGAAGTTCCTTGTCTTTTTTCAGCACAGAATGGAGGCAAACTAAAATCTCAAAGGGCAGTCCTTTTAGCACCTGGAGACATCAAAGAGCCCTCCAGGGCACTCTTGCACCCTGTGGAGTGGTGGCACTGTCTGCATCCTGCAGTCACAAAGGACATCCTTAGAACACCAGGGGGGCATGAAAGGGCCCTCCAGGGCACTCTTCTGTGTCTTCTTGCAGCACATAGAGTTATCAAACAGCCCTCCAACCCAGGGAAGAGTGCTGTAGAGGGCTCTGCAATGCCCCCAGGTGCTCTAAGGATGTTCTTTGTGATTTTAGGGCACAGCACCACCACTCCACAGGGTGCAAGAGTGCCCAAGAGGGCTTTTTGTTGCCTCCAGGTGCAGAAAGAAGACATGGGAGAATGTCTGACTAGGGGTCTTTTATGCCTCCAAGTGCTGCAAGAAGACATAGAAGAGTGCCCTGGAGGGTCCTTTTATGCCCCCAGTTGCTCTAAGGGTGTTTTTTATGCCCTCCAAGGCACTGTTACACCCTGTGGAGTGGTGGCACTGTCTGTAAGCATCACTAAGGGCATCCTTAAAGCATGTGAGGGCATCAAAGAGCCCACCACCCAGGCACTCTTCCATGGGTCCTTAACTGGAGGCATCTAAGAGCCCTTCAAGATACACTTGCACACTGTTGAGTGGTGGCACTGCGTCTGCAACCTAACATCAATACTCTGACATGCTTGCAAAACTGAGAGCATGAAAGATCCCTCCAGGTGAGCACTCTCTTATTGATCTTAGCACCTGCTCAGGCATCAAATAGCCCCCAATGGTACCCTGGCATCCTCTACATTGGAGTAGTTGTGATGGTGGCATACTCATTCCAAAATGTATCAAAATAACCACCAAAATGCACCAGAAAGCATGAAAAACCCTATAGCTTCTGGGGGCCGCCTAGGCCCCCAGACCCCTGGCCTTTTATTAGGACTCTGAGCTCCCACAAACATTTTAAAAACCTGGCACCTCTGCCTCAGTGGTAGGGAAAATGATGGAACCACTTCTGAAAGAAAGAACTGTTGAGTACCTAGAGGCCCATGGGGCACAGGAACCAAAGCAGCATGGATTCACACTGGGAAGGTCTTATCGGATGAATCTAATAGATTTCTTTGACTGGGTGACCAAAGTAGTAGACCAGGGAGGGGCTGTAGACATGGCCTACCTACACTTCAGCAAGACATTTGACACAGTCCCACACAAAAGATTAATAAACAGATTTGTTAGCCTGTGAGTGGGTCCCAAGGTGGTAGCCTGAGTAAAAAATTGGCTGAACAAGAGGACACAGAGGGTAATAGTAAACAGAGTCCACTTTGAAGAAAAAGGGATTACTAGCAGGGTACTGCAGGGGTCAGTACTTGGTCCAGTCCTTTTTAATGTCTTTATAAGTGACATTGCTGAGGGACTGGAAAGAAAAGTATGCCTCTTTGCAAACAACACAAAGATCTGCAAAAGTGGGAACAAAGAGGAAGCAGGGAACTACAGACCAGTCAGCCTCACCTCGGTAGTGGGAAAGATCATGGAAGCACTACTGAAGGAGAGATTGGTGGAACATCTGGTTGTCAATGGACTACAGGACCCAAGGCAGCATGGTTTCACCTGGGGGAGGTCATGTCAGACCAACCTCATTGAATTTTTTGACGGGATGACTAGGGAGGTGGATCAGGGAGGGCAGTGGACATGGCCTATCTGGACTTCAGCAAGGCCTTTGACACTGTGCCACATAGAAGACTATTACATAAACTGGGAATATGGTGTGGGCAGGACAGTAGTGTGGTGGGTAGGTAACTGGCTGGGTGGCAGGACCCAGAGGGTGGTGGTAAATGGCTGTCACTCCACAGAGGGAAGAGTGACCAGTGAAGTTCCACAGGGATCAGTGCTGAGGACTGGTCCTATTCAACATCTTCATCAGTGACATTGCACAGGATCTAGAAGGCAGAATTTCACTGTTCGCTGATGACACAAAGCTCTGTAACAGAGTAGACACACCAGAGGGTGTAGACAGAATGAGAAGGGACCTGCAGAAACTTGAAGAATGGTCAAGGGTTTGGCAGTTGAAATTCAATGCAAAGAAGTGCAAGATAATGCATATAGGGCACAAAACCCTGGCACAATATATCAGTTGGGGGTGAGGATATAGCATGCACCAAGCAGGAAAGGGATCTTGGGGTTGTCATCTCTGATGACCTCAAGGTAGGGAAACAGTGTGACAAGGCATCAGGTAAAGCAAATAGGATGCTGGGATGTATAGGCAGGGGCATCACCAGCAGGAAAAGGAGGTCATAATTCCGCTATACAAGACACTAGTGAGGCCCCACCTGGAGTACAGTGTACAGTTCTGGAGACCATACCTACGTAAGGACATAGACAGGTAGAGAAGGTTCAGAGGAGGCAACAAAGATGGTGCATGGATTGCATCACAAGTCCTATGAGAGACAGGTTGAAGGAACTGAACATGTACTCCCTGGAGGAGAGGGATGGAGAGAGGGATATGATAGAGACATACAAGTATCTTACAGGGAGAAACAGGGTGCAGGAAAACACTATTTTTAAGTGAAAAGGTGTTCCAGGACTAGAGGGCATGGGATGAAGTTGGAGGGAGGACGATTCAGAGGAAACATGAGAAAGAATTTCTTCACAGAGCAAGTGGTGGACAAGTGGAACACCCTGCCAGAGGAAGTGGTGGGGGCTGAAACAATCATGGGATTTAAGAATGCATGGGATAGACATAAAGGAATTCTAGAGGTCAGGGGTAAGGGGAAACGGACTTCTAGGAAAACAAACTGAACTTACAAGCTCAAATGGGCAGACTGGGTGGGCCATAGGCCCTTATCTGCCGACACTGTCTATGTATCTATGTATCTATGTATCTGCAACAGGGTTGATACACAACCGGGGATGGAAAGGATGAGAAGGGACTTGGCAAGATTGGAGGAATGGTCAAAAGTATGGCAGCTTAGATTCAGTGCAAAGAAGTGCAAAGTAATGCACCTGGGAAACAAAATCCCAGGGGATGAGTACACAATGGGGGGGAGGCATTAACAACAACAAAAATGGAAAGTGACCTCGGGGCAGTCATATCAGATGACCTATAGGTAAACAAGCAATGTGAGAAGACAGTAAGGATTGCTGGGGAGATACTGGGATGTATAGGGAGAGGCATCACCAGTAGAAAACAGGAAGTTGTTATTTCTCTGTACAGACAATTGGTGAGACCCCATCTGGAGTACTTGTGCAGTTCTTGAGACCACATCTCTACAAGGACATAGACAGGATGGAGGCAGTCCAGAGGAGGGCAACTAACATGGTGCAGGTTCTGCAACAGAAGCCATACCAAGAAAGACTAAATGAGCTTAATATGTATACCCTTGAGGAAAGAAGCGAGAGGGAGGACATGATAGAAACTTTCAAGTACCTCAAGGGACTGATTAAAATCCAAGAGGGTAGCATCTTCCAGAAAAAGAGATGTGCAAGAACAAGAGGACACAATTTAAAGATAGAGGGAGAGACGGTTCAGGGGCAATGCGAGGAAGTATTTTTTCACAGAGTGGATAGTGGACACATGGAACAGCCTTCCTGAGGAGGTTTTGGGATCAAAAACAGTGGGGAAATTCAAGAATGCATGGGATAGACATAAGGCAATTGTGGTGGGGGGGTAGGAAGAAGTAGGCTGTTGGTTAACTAGGATCTGCAGCTTATCCAATATGTAGGGAAATGGGCAGACTGGGTGGGCTGAGCGATCCTTATCTGCTGTCAAAGTTTATGTTTCTATGTTCTATGTTTCTATGTTTCATGTTCTATGTTTCTATGTTTCTATGTTCTATGTTTCTATGTTTCTGTGTTGCTATGTTCTATGTTGCTATGTTCTATGTTTCTATGTTCTGTTTCTATGTTTCTGTGCTCTGTTTCTATGTTTCTATGTTCTATGTTTCTGTGTTGCATGTTTCTGTGTTCTATGTTTCTATGCTAGTTGCTTATCCTCAGAGTTAAAAAGGTTACAATGCAAACCAAACAACGCAGAAACATCAAAAATAAATCATACAAATAAATGAAAAAAATGATCCCCACCAACAGCAATATTGCTCAAGAATCACAAACTGTAAAGGAAATCCATCAAACTATGAAAAAAATACTTCCTTTTCTCAAATCCAAACCCCTAAAGCCTCTGTGCTGCTCTCACAAGAAAAAACATTTTAAACACCTAATAAGAAACCAAACATATTTAAAAAGCATAATTCTACACAACAACAGACAAAATGCATACACGCATCACTAAACCATCAGAAGAAATGTCTACATACATTGCTCGAAAAGCTAATTAAATACATATTTAGAAAGAAATGTAGGAGAATTCAGAATCCCTGCTTGAATCGCAGCTGCCCAGTGGTGAACCTGAATGAGGTCACATTACATCTAATCAACAGCCTAGGCTACCAGATCTGACTCACGTCACATGGACAGAACAGGAAGCACAGCCCAAGCTTCCAGCTTAGCTTCACTTATCACATGGGAAGTACAGGAAGTTAGAAGTTGGGAATACCTATTTAAAGCAACAAAATAACCCACTTCCTTGCAGAGCAACCACAGACAACTAGTGCAACTCATCAGCTGCAACCTAACCCCAGCTTTATATCTAATTAGGCTAATACCCTAAAGGCAGCCATTTAAAGATACAGCAACAAGTTACAACAGTACTATATTACAAAAAAAGCTAACATTACTAATCATTTTATAAGTGGAATAAGGCAATCCCATTGGGGGATTATGCTATGTTACTGTACCTTGTGTTAGTTGAAGTCCCTTGTCCTTTATACTCTGGTCTCCAATCTACGACTTGATATATTAACATAGCACATACTCCTGCTCAGAAGACATGCTAGGGGAGCATTTATTGAGAGCAGCACTATTTGGGGTGAAAAAGGTCAATACACTAATTACATGTCATCAGGGTCAAAGAGGTCACCTTGCAAATCAGACAATGTAGCAACATCACAAAGAAATCGTGCATATTGACCCCACCCCCAGCAACATTGTTAAAGAATCACAAACTGTAAAGGAAATCCATCCAATGTTGGAAAAAAAACAATACTTCATACTCAAAAATTCCCTCCCCCCAAGCCTCAGAGCTGCTCCCACAAGAAAAATATTTTAAACACTTTATAAAAACACAAAATATAAGTCAAGACTATGTTTCTACAGAACATCAGAATCATGCATACACACATACTGTAACTAAACAATCAGCAAAACTTCTACAAACAGGGCTCTAAAAGCTACAGTAATAGAATATCTACATACCTAAAAACAAAGAACAAGTCAAACTTTGTGCTTGAATCTCAATTTCCCAGCAGTGCACCTGAATGAAGTCACATGACATCTAATCAATTACCTAGGCTACCTGGTCTGACTTAGATTGCATGGAAAGTATAGAAAGCACAGCACAGCCTTCCAGCATAGCCTCACAGGTCAGCTAGGAAATATAGGAAGTTAAAAGCCAGGGATACCAATTTAAAGCACCAAAATAACCCACTCCTTTACAGTGCAACCACGCCCAACTAGTGCAGTTTACCAGCTGTAACCTAACCCCTGTTGCATATCTTTTATTTATTTAATTATTTTATTTATTGATTCAGATCATACATTTGAGCTCAGAGCTCTTTTACAAAGGTTCCACGTCAAAGTTCAAGTATGTTATTTTCGTTTCAGTCTTTGGTAACCGGTTAAGGCACACCAGGCACAAGTTCCTGTTTTCAGGGGCAATCTGGGAGCACTGGGCAGTTAAGTGACTTGCTCAGAGTCACACAGTATGCAAGTGGAGGTTCTGAGAATCAAACCCAGGCCTGGTCTGCTGGATGCATCAAGCTCGTTCACAGCTCATTACTCTAACCTCCGGGCTATACTGCTAGCTATGATAATGTTCTACAGACAGCCATATAAGTACAGCACTACTACACTGCTAGAAATCTAATGTTACTAAAGATGTTATAAGTGGAATAAGGCACAATAGAGGGTGGATAATGCTATGTTAATGTACATCGTTTTGACTGAAGTCCCTCACTCTTCAGGCTTGGGATTCCAACTCAGTCACCTCTCTGTCATGCCTTATTCTTTACATGTATTCTGAGATATATTTCATACATAGCTAAAACATGATTGGTCTGATATACATCTGGAAAATATCTGGACTATAAGTGCTATGTAGCCCCACTGTATGTATACTGATTATCTATGTGCAAAATATGTTTTATTTAGTGAATAAATGTATTTTAAATTTTATAAATATGGACCTTGATATTCAGGATAAATGCACCTGGTGCAATTGAGTTGCACTGGTGCATCTCCAGAATTGTGCCCCAGGGCCATATTCAAACCCTGGAGATGTGCCGCACAATTCCAGATGCACTGATGTGCATCTATAATGAATGCAGTGCATCTCCAAGGGGCGTGCCCATGCATATGCAGCACAACATGATATTCAGCTGGGATATGCAGTGTATCTGCCGACATATCTCGGAGATGTGCCGCACACATGAGCACAAAGGTGCACCTGTAAAAAACAGGCCTAACTTGTAGCCACTTACAGGTGGGATGCTCTATTGCATGGCACAACATAGCAGCTGCCAGCCTCTGGGTGGCTACCCCTCCCAAGCACCAAGTCCGATCCCTGTACATTGCAACAAACAGAGCCCTGGTAGTCCAGTGATACCCCCCGCCAGGTACCCTGAGTATTGTAAATAAATGAAAATCCCTCATCCCTGGTAGTCTAGTGGTCCCCCCTCCCCACCCGGTATCCCGATCATTGTAAGCAAATTACTATCCCTCATCCATGGTAGCCAGTCGTCCCCACGCAGTACCTCAATCATTGTAAATAAAGTAATATCCTTCATCCATGGTAGTCTGAGTGGTATCCTCACCCACAACCACACAGGACCCCATACCACCTGCTCCCCACCCAGGTCATCAGCAGGCAGCAAACTCATCCGCTCACCTCCACAGCTGCCCACTGAATGACAGCTTACAGTAGCACCTGCAAGCTCATTGGTCCACACTGTCGACTAATGTGCTTGCAGTGTGTACTGTAATAGTCATTCACAACTTTGTGAATGAAGTCATGAATGACTATTAGCATTACACACTGCAAACCCATTGGTTGACAGTATAGACCAATGAGCCTGCAGGTGTTACTATAAGCTTTCATTTGTTGGGTAGTCGCAGAGGTCAGCGTGTGGGTTAGCTGCCCACTGATGGTCTGGGTGGGTTGGGGGTTCTGTGTGGGTTGGGGGTACCACTAGAACACCATGGATGAGGAATATTCCTTCATTTTCAATGATCGGAATACTGGGTGGGGAGGGGGTACCACTAGACCACCATGGATAAGGGATTTTAATTTACTTACAATGATTGGGGTGCTGGGTGAGGAGGAGGGACCCCTAGACTACCAGGGATGAGGAATATTATTTTATTTACAATGCTCGGGATACTGGGTGGGGAGGGGGTACCACTAGACTACCAGGGATGAGGGATATTATTTTATTTACAATGCTCGGGATGGTGGGAAGGGAGAGGGGGTTCCACCACTATACAATACCAGACATACTGTTGCAGGGTGCCCGACTCATTCCACCAGGTCAGCCCTGCTTAATGCATGCAAATGGGTCCATAATGACATGCAAATGGTCCATTTGTGCCTTGCATGCATAATGACCCCATTTGCATGTTCAGGTTTGAATATCTGGAAATTGCGTCCGGCTCATCTCCAGCTGCATTGGCACATTCCCATTCCAGGTATTCAGACCTGTCTGGGGGGATGCAATGGTGCACTGTATTTACACCTCCCAGATACTTTGATATATTCAGAAGAGATGCGCCATTGCTCATCTCTTTTGAGTATATCCTTTTGTTGCTCCAGTGCAACTCAGTTGCATGGAGCAATCATTTGCACCTTTGTCAGGCGCAGTTTTCAATATTGAGCCCATGGTTTGCATATATTTCATGTATATTATTAATATTTTATTTTTTTATTTAGTTTTTGTTCACTGGGTAAGTGCACTAGACAAATTCTGCCTATTTTCAGGCACGACCTGGGGAGGGGGATACAGATGAATGCCAACTGGCTTTGAACCAGGTTAAGCTGTTGGTGGTATTTTTAGTGAATATACATGTAGTATACATTCTGTAAATACTGTGTATATTGAAAGCATTATTTCTATTTATGAAATGGGTCAAGAAAATCCTACATTCTCATTGGCTGCGACCCCCTTCAACCCACGTCATTACTGACTTATAATTACATAGGTTGCAGCTTGCAGTCGAATTACATAAGAAACACTCAATCTGCCTGCCCTCCTGGAGGAAAAATTGCAGCCACGTTCATTCTCATTGATTCCCTTCCCACACACCCTATAACTAAGTACTGACCAAATATCTGAATACATCTTTCACATTAAACAAAACACATACACACACACACACACCATGCCACTTGCTGCTTGCCTTTTTGTTCAAATCATGAGCATGAAACTACTCCCTAATGCCTGTAGTTCAAACACCATGAAGCCTTGCTGTATTCTTTCAATGTGCTGCTATCCCCAGCACTTGAACTGCCCCAGTGAGGAAAGGGTTAACTCTATGCAGAAACATAGAACGTTGAGCTCCAGCTCGGTTTTCAGACCTCTGTCTCTGGTACTTATCAGTGTAACCATCAGATTCTTTACTCCGCCTAACTGTGAAGTCGCTCCAGAAAGTTCTCCTTCGCTCGGTTCGGTAGAGGTTCAAAAAGCGTTCGGTTGTTCAACCGATTTGTTATTTTTTCGATATTCAAGTCTCTGTCTATGGTGCAGATAGTGTTGTAGACAGGCAGTGATATTTTTCTGCTCTGTCGGTCCAGTTGGAAACTGACCTTTTATTTGTGTTTGTGTTTTCTGGGATTTAGTAGTGGTGTTCGGTTCCTATTGGTTTTAAAAAAATATATACTTTTCCTGTTTTTTTTCCACAGCCCGTAACACGGTTGGTAACCAATAGGGGAGTACTACCTGGCTTGAAAGCTGTAAAGGGTAATTTGTTAGTGTGGCCATGTCTGAGAAACCCAAGAAAAGAAATGGTCCCACTGGGTTTCAACACAGTTCTGAGTGTGGGGAGGCCTTTGCCAAGGCTGACCTCCACCTCATTTGTGTTTATTGTCTGGGGTTTGACCACCTCAAAACAGATTGCCAGATTTGTAAAAAAATTTCCTAAAGCCACTCTGTAAAAAAGGTTGAATAGGCTGAAGAAAAGAGAGGCTGAGAAGTCTGCTTATCCGGATGGCCAACCCGGTTCAGTTGCGGCCGAACATGAGGAGGTGCCCACTGACCTGGGCAATACCTCCTCAGGCAAAAGGAAATCCGACTCCGAGGGGTCAGTTCTGGCAAAAAGGAAAAAGAAGTCAGCCAGTTTGGATCCAGCACCGCAGACTCCAGCTGCTGATGAAATAGCCAAAACGATCAGTATAGTTCAGTTGCTTTGCCCAGTTCCATCCTAACCAGTTCCGTCGGTTAGGCGATAGGTTCAGTCATATCTGACTCACGGATTGCGATCTGGATGCTTTTTATGATGTGGAATGGGAGGGAGATGAAGAGTATCTTGACGATGATGATAATGATAATGATCTTGAAGGCCTGGACGTGCTTATTGAATTGGACATCTCCCCAGACAGGCATTCCAATGTCTCCCTTCCCGGGCTTTCAGAGTCCCCTTCTCACTATTTGTTTTACGAGAAAGTGGCTGAAACCCTCCAGCTCCCAATGGTAGAAGCTGCTGTAGAGGAAGAAGAGCCTGATTTTGTTGAGATGATGGACATCCCAGAGTCCAAAAGATTATCTGTCCCTCTTCATAAATCCTTTGGGAAGCAGACAAAAAATATATTACAAACACCTAACTCCTTACCTCCTGTAGATAAGAGAATGGACAGGAGGTATATGTTATCAGGTTCAGGTACAGAGTTTTTATATTGTCATTGCAGCTATGTTGGGGTAGTGCTGGCTGCAGCCTGTAACAGGCTAACATTCATTTGACTTCACACTCCCCAGACAAAGACTCCAGGAAGGTGGATGCCATGGCCAAAAAACAATATTTGGTATCCTCCTTGAGACTCAGGCAAGTTAATTATATGGTCTACACAGCCAGGTACCAGAATTCCAGGTGGGATACGGTTCCTGAACTGGCTTAACAGGCCTCCCCCCAGCTGGCCAAAGAGCTGGAGGAGGTGGCTGCTGATGGAATTGAGACATCCACAGTACAATTCTATGCTGCTGTGGACTTCAATGATGTGGCATCAAGAGTCATGGCTACATCTGTGTCTCTCAGGATATTTGCTTGGCTCAGATGCACTAGCCTTTCCCAGGATACCCAGGCTAAGGCCATGGATTTCCCTGTGGTGGGTAACTCTCTGTTTGGGGAGCAGACAGAGGCTTACATGAAGAAAATGGATGAGTATAGGACCACCTACAGGAGTACACAGGCCAAAGAAAGGCAAGCCACTCTTCAGAAGCAGCAGTCTAGGGGCAGGGGCAGGCCCTTTCACAGGCCTTTTTACCAAGTCCAGGCTTTCTTTTCTTTTCCACAAAGGGGGTTCTTTCAAGGGAGAGGTAGGAGGGAGATGAGCAGGGCTGCATCCTCTTCCCAGTCCAAGGCTTCTGCCAAACAGACACTCTGATGTGTCAGCCCGGGTCGACTTCCCTATTTCAGTAGGAGGCAGGCTAGCTTACTACTTCCAGGCCTGGAAGGCTGTTACCTCAGACAAGTGGGTCCTGGAGGTAGTAAGCCAGGAACTGGCCCTCAGTTTCAAAAGATTTCCAAAAATGAGGGTCAGGCATTTTCCACCTGCAACCATCTCAGAAACCATTGCTATAGAAGCAGAGGTTTCTTCTCTTCTGGCTCTCAGAGCTGTAGAGAAAGTTCCTACTCAACACAGGACAAGGGTCTGTACTCCAGATATTTCCTTACCCTGAAAAAGAAGGGGGAGTGGCGACCCATCCTAGACTTAAGGTATTTGAACAAACACATCACAAAACCAAAATTCTAAATGGTGACTCTGGGAATAATTCTTGTCTCTCTAAGGCCAGGGGATTGGCTAACATCCCTGGACCTCAAGGATGCCTATTTCCACATTCCTATCAGGTGTTCCCACAGAAAGTTACTCAGGTTCAAGTTGCCTTCAGATCATTATCAGTTCAGGGCCATACCCTTCAGCCTAACATCAGCTCCAAGGGTGTTTACAAAGTGCCTTGCAGTACTAGTTGCCTTCTGAGGAAGGCAGGGTATATCTATCTTCCCCTACCTGGATCACTGGCTTATTCTGGGTCAGTCCTCCGACCAGGTCAAATCAGCTCTGAAAACCACTCAAAATTTGCTCAGTTCTCTGGGGTTCCTCCTCAATCTTCCAAAGTCAGTTCTCAGACCAGTACAACTTCTGACTTTCATAGGAATAGAGTTAGATACTGCTCAGGCAAAAGCCTTCCTCCCACTAACAAGGTAAGGACCCTTACAGATCTCACTTCCTCATTTCGACCTCTGGTCTCTCATCCAGCAAGACACTTTCTTCGGCTCCTAGGCCATATGGCAGCTTCCACTGAGGTGGTACAAGGAGCCAGGTTTCAGATAAGGGACATTCATTTCCACCTAAGGTCTTTTTGGTCTCAGAAAAAAAGACTCTCTCACCAAATTGGTTCCAGTGACTCCTACTCTGGTCCAAGTTCTCCAGTTGTGGCTGGATCAGGACAATCTCAGACAAGGGGTCCCATTCCTCAGTCAAGCTCCCTCACTAGTCCTAACCACAGATGCTTCTCTCCTAGGCTGGGGAGCCTATTTGGGAGCCCTCACAGCTCAGGGTGTTTGGTCTCCACAAGAGTCTCTCCTTCATATCAATCTCCTGGAACTCAGGGCAGTTTTCCTAGCACTTCAGTCTTTCTCGGACTCAGTCAGAGACAAGGTGATGTAGGTCAGAATAGACAACACCACCACCATGTGGTACATCAACAAGCAAGGGGGAACTCGGTCCATGGCCTTGTGCTCAGAGGCCATGAAATTGTGGTCTCTAGCCTGCTCCCTTCAGGCTTCCCTGACAGCAGTCCATCTCCTGGAGAAGGGCAGTGTGCTAGCAGATACTTTGAGCAGAATACCCCAGGGCCATCATGAATGGTTCCTGGATCTTCTCATCCTGAAAGTAATCTTCACTAGATGGGGCACTCCAGAGATAGATTTCTTTGCAGCCCTGGCCAATCACCAACTCCCGCTGTTCTGCTGCAGACCTCCAGTCCTAGGGACTGTTCCTGTAGATGCTCTCATATTGGATTGGAAGGACATGTTTCGCTATGCCTATTTCTCCCTTCCCCCTGTTATTCAGAGTTCTAGTCAAGATCAGGTCTCAATCCAGTACAGTGATACTGGTGGCTCCAGACTGGGCCAGACAACCTTGGTACCCTCTGCTGTTGTCCCTGGCAGTGTCACTCCCCCTGTCTCTTCCCAAAAGACACAATCTCCTAACTTCCACTCAGGTGAGAATTTGGTACCCCAGTCTCCAGTCTCTCAATCTCAAGGCCTGGCTCTTGAAGAGTTAGAATATGCAGGCCTGCATCTTTCTCAGGGAGTTCTGGATATTCTCAAGATCTCCAGGAAACCTTCTACCAGAAAAACTTACAATTCCAAATGGAAAAGATTCAGTATTTGGTGTTCTCAGAAAGGCATTCTACCAGATACTGCGGATATTGCTACAGCCTTAGATTATCTGGTTCTCCTTAATGGCCTAGGACTTAGGCCTGCAACTCTGAAGGTTCACCTAGCAGCTGTGTCTGCATTCCTTTCAGCAGGGAAGGGCTTTTCTCTGGCATCTCATCCTGTTTTCAGTAAGTTCTTCAAAGGTCTGGTTCATATCAACCCTCCCTTTAAACAGCCTACTCTGGCTTGGGATCTGAATGTCTGCATTGCTCAGCTTATGCAGCCAACCTTTGAACCTCTGGCTTCAGCCGAGCTTAAGTACTTGACATGAAAAACTGTTTTCCTAGTAACTATCACTTCTGCCAGGCGAATTAGTGACTTACAGGCCCTGTCAGTTGAACCTGACTTTATCTCCTTCCATAGAGATAAGGTGGTCCTGAGAACAAATAGGAGGTTCTTACCCAAAGTGGTATCAGATTTTCATCTGAACCAATCTATGTCTCTACCTGTGTTTTTCACTGATCATTCTTCTTTGGGAGAAAGAAGATTACACAGTTTGGATGTTAAAAGGGCACTTAGCTACTACATAGAGAATACTAAGGCACCCAGAAATGACTGTCTTCAATTATTTCTCACTTATGGTGAAGTGGAAAAAGGTAAGCCTGCTACTAAAATAACTATTGCCAGGTGGATTGTCTCTTGTATACAATTCTGCTAGGACAAGTTGGGCAAAACACCCCCTTCAGGCCTGATGGCTCACTCAACTAGGGGTACAGCTGCTTCTCTGGCTGCTGCCAGATATATACCCTTGGTAGAAATATGTAAAGCAGCCACCTGGAAAACAGTCCATACATTCACTGAGCATTACTCTCTGGACATCCAGGCTAGGAATGATGCTAGGTTTGGTACAGCAGTACTGCAGAGCTTGTTCCCAAAGTAGGTTCTGTATTCCCTCCTCGTGGGGGTACTGCTTGGCAGTCTGCATATTGTCAAAATACAGCAAGACTTTATGTTGTTTGAAGAAAAAATTACTCACCATAGTAATGTTGTTTCTTCTAATGGAGTCTTGCTGTATTCTGACCTCCCTTCCTCCCTGCCTCCCCTCTCAGAACCTAGTTTTTGGGAAGTGGCCTGGCAGGTACAGTGTTGCACCTCAGTGGTGTACCTCTTACTCTCCCTCTTAAGGGTGGGATAGTTGTTTTATTGTTGTTGCTTATGTTTATATATTTTTTCACTACCTTTTTTCTTGGGTTCTTGACTTGAGTGTTTTGGACCCGAGTTGTTGCCTTTTGGCTTAAAGTTAAACAATTTCCATACTTAAGTAGTTAGTTAGTTTGCTCGTAAGAATCTGACAGTTACACTGACAAGTGCCAGAGACAGAGGTTTGAAAACTGAACTCGAGTTCAACGTTCTATGCTTCTGCATAGAGTTAACCCTTTCCTCTCTGGGGCAGTTCAAGTGCTGGGGCTAACTACATATTGGGTGAATACAGCAAGACTCATTAGAAGAAACAACATTACTATGGTGAGTATTTTTTTCTTCTCTGAGCAGATGAGGCGCCATTCTTTCTTTTTCTCTCTCTCTCTCTCTCTCTCTGTATAACACTTCCGAGATCTCCACCACAAGTGTTACCAAAGCACAAGCTTCTTTTTTGTACGTTCTGAAAAGTATAACCACATTTTAACAAAACAAGAACTATTCCACAGTGTTCCCTGTCCAATTCTTGGCAAAACAGCATTCCAACAACCAGAACACTTACAGTACAACCCCCAGTAACATAGAAATATAGAATTTGATAGCAGATAACGACCGCTTGGCCTGCCTAGTCTGCCCATTTTTCCTACTTAATGCAATACCATAGACCCTAATTGATCTGTGGCCTGCCCTGCCTTCCCTATTGCTAGGATACCCTTATGTCTATCCCATGCATTCTTGAATTCCCCTACCATTTTTGCCCCACCACCTCTGCAGGGAGGCTGTACCAAGCATCCACTACTCTTTCTGTGAAAATGTACTTCCTCACATTGTCCCTGAGCCTACCTCCCAAGCCTCATGTCATGCCCCCTTGTTCTTCTACACCTTCTTTTCTGAAAGATGCTGCCCTCCTGTACCTTGTTTATACCCCTAAGGTACTTGAAAGTATAAATCATATCTCCCTTCTCTCTCCTTACATCCAGGGAATACATATTGAGGTCCTCTAGTCTTTCCTCATATGACTTCCAGTGCAATCCCTCCACCATTTTTGTTGCACTTCTCTGAACTGCCTCTACTTTTGTCTGTGTCCTTCGGGAGGTACAACTTCCAGAACTGGACACAATACTCCAGATGAGGTCTCACCAGGGATCTGTCCAGTGGCATAACCACCTCCCTTTTTCTGCTGGTGATACCTCTCCGTATGCACCACAGCATCCTACTGGCTCTCCTCACAGCCTTCTCATATTGTTTGGTTACCTTTAGATCATCAGATATGATTACCCCAGGTCCCTTTCTTGATTGGTGGCTGCCAGTACCTCCCCTTCCACCATCATGTACTCCTCCTTTATATTTCTGTGCCCCAAATACATGACTTTGCACTTCTTTGCATTGCATCTTAGCTGCCGCACTCTCAACCACTACTGAGGCATGCTTAGGCCCCTTATTATTTTTTCCACCCTCCCAAGGAGTGTTGGCCCCGTTGTAGATCTTAGTGTTGTCTGCAAAGACGCATACCTTCCCTTCCAGCCACTCTGCAATGTCGCTTATGAAGACATTAATGAGGACTGGCCCCAACACCTATCCTTGTGGCACCCCTGTGGTCACCCCCCCACTGGATTGAACTCCATTTACTACCACCCTCGTGTCATATCACTCAACCAACTTCTGACCCAGTTTGCCACCTTGGGACCCACTCCCAGCCTGCCCAACTTGTTTATCAACCTCCTATGTAGGACAGTGTCGGCCTTACTGAAATTTAGGTAATTCAAAAGCAAACAAAAGCTGCCCAATGGTCTGGAAGAAAACATATAACTTTAGTACAAACAAAAATTCCAGCACTACCCACCAACCTCAAGAATACAGCCGTACTCAAATATGTATCTTGTGGCTGTTTGCTAAGAAATAAAACTTGGAACCTGTATGATACAAGTTTGTGTATGGCTGTAATCTTGAGGTTGGAGAGTGGTGCTGGAATTTTTGTTTTACTGAAATCTAGGTAGGATGCATCGATCGCCCTAGTCTGATCTACCTCCCTGGTCACCCAGTTGAAGAAATCTATCAGGTTGTTTAACAAGACCTTCCTGCTGTGAATCCATGCTGCCTCAGATCCTGTGCTATGCTGGATTAAAGATATATTACAGTCCTTTAATTTGGCAGGGACTCCATTAATTTCCACACCACCTAGGTTAGGTTGACGGGCCTGTAATTGTCAGCCTCCTCCCTTTTCCCACTTTTGTGGAGAGGCACTACATTCACCCTCCTTTAGTTCTGCGGAATCATCCCTGTCTCTAGCAATGTGTTAAATGGGGCTGTTAGTGGTACTACCAGCACTGCTCAAAGTTCTTTCAAAATTCTGGGATGTATCCCATCTGGCCCCATAGCCTTGTCCATTTTCAGGTTTTTGATTTCCTTTAGGACTCTCTCATCCATCAATGGACTGGAGTCCACCTCCCTCCCATTGGTGAGTCTACTGCCTAACTGTGGTCCTTCTTCTTCTTCTTCTTCTATGAATCCTGAAAAAAGTATTTCTTCAGGATTGTTGCTTTTTCAAGGGTCCCCTCCTCACAGCCCCCTTCTTCCATTTTTAACCTCACAATCCCACCCCTTGTCTTTTTTCTCTCACTAATGTACCTGAAAAGGATCATGTCTCTTTTCTTAATTGCCAGGGCTATTTTGTCCTCAGTTTGTGCCTTTGCACTCCTGACTGCTTTTCCTGCCTCTCTCTGTTGTTCCAGATACTAACATACTAAAATGCCAGCAGAATAGGCCTAACGGTCTTTCGTGTCTGCTTGTTTGGTCAGCCCCCACCTTGCAAGCTGACCTTGCTGCCCCCTCACCCTCTCTGGCTTCTCCCTTCCCAGTCCCAGATATTCTTGCTGCACAGTACTTTGCTTCCAGAACCCTTCTTCTGTACCTCCCAACCCCTCTTGAACCCCTCCACCATCTCTGCCTCCACCAGCCCCCTGGGCAGCACATTCCATGGCTCCACCACCTTCTCAGTGAAGTAGCATCTCCTCCTTTCTCCCCTGAATCTCCCCCCTCCAGCTTCCACCCATGCCCTCTAGTTGCACCCCTCCTTCCTTCGGAGCACCCTGACTGGTCCTCCCCATTTACCCCCTTCATGTACCTGAAGACCTGTATCATGTCCCCCCAGTCCCTTCTCTCTTCAATGTGTACATATTTAGCTCTTCGAGCCTCTCCCCATTAGTCCTGTACTCCAAGCCCCAGATCATTTTGGTTGCCCTCCTCTGGACCCATTCCAGGAGTTCAATGTCCCTCTTTAAGTGTGGCCTCCAAAACTGCACGCAATACTTGAGGTGCAGCCTCACCAAGTAGTTATACAGAGGGAGTATCACTTCCCTCCTTCCGGAGGTGATCCCCCTAGCGATGCATCCCAGCATCATGTTGGCCTTAGCCGCTGCCCTCCTACAAGTCTCAGAGTTGTTCATCTTGACATCCACCACCACCACCCCCAGGTCCCTCTCAGCCATTGAGACTTGTAGCATTTCCCCCCTTCCAGGGTGCACACTTGGCCCGGGTTTCTGGCTCCCAGGTGTAGTACCTTGCATTTCCCTGCATTGAACCTCAGCTTCCACTTTCTAGGCCACCTTTCCAGAGCCTCCAGGTCTCACTGTAGGGCCACCCTCCCCTCCTCCCCATCCACCCCTGCCCCCAGTTTTGAGTCATCTGCAAAGAGACTCATCTCACTCCTGATACCGTTCCTTATGTCAGAGATGTAGGCATTGAACAGGAGGGGCCCAAGGATTGATCCCTGAGGGACCCCACTAATAACCCTCCTAAGGGATGAGACTATACCACCAACCACAACCCTCTGGAGCTAATTGCCTATCCATCTGATCATCTGGTTCCCCACCCCCATTTCTCCCAACTTATCCAACATGCCCCTGTGAGGAACAGGGTCAAACGCCTTGCTGAAGTCAAGAAAGAGGACATCCACCAGTCTACCCAGGTCCAAGGCACTTGTCACCCAGTCATAGAACTCCAAAAGGTTTGTCTGACATGATTTCCCCGGGACAAATCCATGCTGTCTATTGTCCAGGCACCCCGACTTTTCCAGATCCCCCCAGCCTCTCCTTGACAATGCCCTCCATTACCTTGCCCACCACCGATGTCAAGCTGACAGACCTGTAGTTCCCTGCCACCTCCCTTGATCCCCCCTTGTGGATAGGCACTATATGCACCACCTTTCAGTCCTGGGGCACCCACCCTGTCCTCAGAGAGATGCTGAAAAGCTCCACCAGGGGTTTAGCCAGGACAGTCACCAGTTCTTTCAGCACTCTGGGATGTAATTTATCTGGCCCCAGTGCTTTCTCTGTCTTAAGGGACCTGAGGGCTTCCCTCACTCTCTCTGCCTTGATTTCCATCTCTGCTACCTCCTCCCCCTGCTTTGCCTTCCTCCTGTACCAGTGATCGCCCCTCCCAGGCCCACCGATCGGTAAGGGTTCCCCCTCCTCAGTTTCACCATCTCCTCCCATGTATGATGCAACTCCCCATTTTCTTTGGTCAAAACTGAGGCGAAGCACTCATTTAGTACCTCAGCCTGTTCCCCCGGGTCTTGTGCCCATCCCTCCCCTGTTTTAATCCTGCTAATCTGACCCTTCACCCTTCATTTCTCCCCAGTGTATCTAAAGAACCCCTTGTTCCCTCTCCTAATTTCCCTGGCCAGGTTCTGCTTCTTCCTTGACTTAGCCACCCTCACCACCCTAGTGGCCCTTCTGGCCATCAGCCCATACTCCCCTCAATCCCTTTCACTCCTTGAGCACTTGAAATGCCTGTAAGCCACCTTATTTCCCCTCACCACCTCCTGAACCTCTCTGGTACAGTTCCCAATCTTCCACAATCTGTGTTTTCTTGTACTTCTTGAAAGCAAGACTTTTCTCTCTTACCTTCCCGGCCACATCCTTTGAGAACCATAGAGGGTTTTCTTTCTTTTTGTTTTAACATACTAACATACTATTTGCCAGCAGATTAGGCTCTACGATCTATCGAGTCTACTCGAACTTTAGATCCTTAGTTGGGTGCCGAGACCCTCCCATCCCTTGTGCTCCAGAAACCCGTATCATCCATCCCCACCCCCCTGGGACAGGACATCATCTGATACATCCACTTTCTGTGTCTATCCCATCCTCTCTTGAAGCCCTCCACTGTGGATCTCTGAACTAGCTCACCAGGCAGTGCATTCCAAGGGTCCACCACCCTCTCAGTGAAAACCTCCTCCTCTTTCCCCTTACCCTTCCACCTTCCAACTTCAAACCATGCCTCTGGTGATACCTCCTGCTTTAGTCTAAAGATCCCCTCCGTGTTTACCCTATTTATTCCTTGAGGTACTTGAGAGACCTCAATCATGTCCCCTGTCTCTCCTCTCCTCCAGTGAAAACAGGCAGAGCTCCTTAAGTCTGTCCTCATACGTCAAATCCCTAGCCCTCATATCATCTTTGTTGCCCTCCTCTGTCCCTCTCTAGAGCTGTATGTCCCTCTTTAAGTGTGGTCTCTAGGTACTGACACAGTACTCAAGGTGTGTCTAACCAGTCCATTGTACAGCGGCAGAATCACTTCCTTGCTCCTAGAGGTGATCCCCTTACGATGCATCCCAACATCCTGTTTGCCTTGCTAGCTGCTCTTCTGCACTGCTCAGAGTTATTCATACAGCATCCACCATGACCCCTAGGTCTTTCCCTATTGAGGCCTCAGTGCCTCCCTCCCAGGGTGTACCTGTGTTTAGGGTTTCCGACCAGATGCAATACCTTGCACTTGGTGATATTGAAATTAATTTCCATGTGTGAGTCCAGCTTTCCAGGGTGTCCAGGTCCCCTTGCAGGGCCAACCTCCCTCTTCTCCCTCAACTACTGCTCCCATCTTGGAGTCATCCTGAAGAGACTCATTTCCACCCTATACCCTCCCTGATGTCCGATATGTATGCATTAAACAGGATCGGACCCAGGACCAACCCTGCGGTACCACCACTACCAACCTCTCTAGGGTTGAGAGCTCCCCACAGACCACTACTCTCTGAGTGCATCCAGCTAGCCAGTTTTCAATCCATCTGACCATCAAAGGGCCTACACACTAACCCCATCAGTTTCTCACCAGACCATTGTGGGGACAGAGTCAAAGCCTTGCTGAAGTCCAAGAATAATACATCCACAGGCTTACCCTGTCCAGTTCTGATGTTACCCATTCATAGAACTCCACAAGGTTGTTTGACATGATCTACCTGGCACAAACCCATGTTGCCGACTATCCAGACCTCCCACCTCCTCCAAGTACACCCCAATCGTTCCTTTAGTATACTCCATTAATTTCCCACCACCGAGGACAAACTGATGGGTCTATAGTTACCTGGTACTCCCTCAACCCCTTTATGGATTGGTACCACATGTGCCTCTTGCCAATCCCTAGGTACCCTCCCTGTCTCAAGTGACCTGCTAAAAAGCTCCGCCAGGGGTGCAGCCAGTATGTCCGCCAATTCCCATAGTACTCTTGGATGAATGCCATCTGGCTCAGGAGATTTGTCTTTCTTTAGGGCCTTGAGTAACTACACCTTTTGGCGGAGATAGCATCATCCGTCCCCTCCACCTACTGGCCTTTTATCTTTACCCAGATGTGACACCCTAGGGTACTCTCTCTCCTCTTGCTCCATTTTTGTTGCTCCCTGATCCCACTTACTGATGTTTCTATCCCTTCATGCCTTGCTTTGTAGATATCCCATCCCCCTCCCTAGTGAACACAGAGGCAAAGTACTCGTTAAATACCTCTGCCTGGTCCCTCACCTTTTCCACCCACCATCCTTCTGATCTCAATCTGCTGAGATGGCCCTTAGTTTTTCTCTGCTCCCCAATGTAGCGGAAGAACCCCTTTTCCCCTCCATGTATTCCCTGTGCCAGCCGCTGCTCTTTACTGGACTTTGCTCCCCTCACCATATGGGTGGCTTTTCTAGATGCAAGCTGGTACATTTCCTTATCCCTATCCTCTCTTGTTGTTTTATATTTTTTGTAGGCAGCCTTCTTTTCTCTGACTGCTACCTGTACCTCACTGGACCACCAGCATGGTTTATGTGACCTTGCTCCCTTACGTTTCAACTTGGTGCAGATCCTGACTGCCTCATGAAGTCCCCGTTTTATGACCTCCCATCTCCTTTCCACACTTGTCATTGAGGTAATCCCCATCAAGTGATCCTTGAGAATATTTCCCATGCCCATGAAGTCTTCCCCCCTTAAGTCCACTGCCAGTGTCCTAGATCTCACCCCCCCATGCTTATTTGAAACCAAACAGTATTGTGGTCGCTCCCAGTCAGGGGTCTTGTACAACCATGTCCCTTACCAGATCCCCATCTACCAGAACCACATCCAGGACATGCCCCTCCCTTGTGGGCTCCATCACATGCTGTGTTAAGAAACATCCTGGAAGTCATCCAGCAGCCTCTGCTCCTTGGCCACCTTAGAGGACATGGTTCCCCAGTTTGTTACAGTATATTAAGGTCCCCCATCACCTTACTCCTTCCCTTTTGGTCCACACACTGGGCAAAGATGTTGTCCAGCAAACCATCCTCTAGAATCTACTCATCCCGGGGGCCTATATGCTACACCAAGCTTGACCTTATTTCCTGCTGAGGATCATAAAGTGACCCACAAGGCCTACACGTTTCCCTCTGCCTCTTCTACCCTAGCAATTTCTATGTCATCTCTAATGAACATAGCCACTCCACCCCCTCTGCCCTCCTTTCTATCCTTCCTGAGCATAGTGTGTCCCCGTCGTTTAGGTCCCAGTCATGGTTTTGTTGGCCCACGTTTCGTGACCGCCACATCCACCCCCAAACAGCATGGCCTGGAACTCTGGCAACTTGTTTCACAAGCTCCTGGCATTTACTAACACCAACCCCACCTCTTATCCCTGATTCTCTTTGTGAACCCCCACCTAGATTCCTTATACTTCCATCCTCCTCTGCTCCTCCTGAAACCTCCATCCCAATCCCTTCCCCCCTTGGGCGTGAAGGCTACTCCCTCATCTGGAGGAGAGGGCTTCTGGTCAGCCCCTTCCTTATCCCTTCCCCTCTCACAAGTTCAAACCCCACCTTTCTTGTATGTAGTCAGCCATCCCCTGTTTAAGGACTTCCTTCCCTAATGAGGCAAGATGAAACCTTTTTTGCTTAATTGTCTAACACAAAGGCTTCTTTTCTCTGTTATGGCTCCCTTAAGGTTAGCCCACTGTTTCTCTACATCCTCCCCTGCCTTCTTCCTCCCATGCTAGGACTTTCTTGAGACGTTCCCCCATTTTTGCAAAGTCAGTCTGTCTGAAATCCAGGACCCTTGCTTTCATGTGGTTTGACTCCTCCACTGTTCTCACATTGAACCACACTGTCAGGTGATCACTGGAACACAGGTGGCTATCTACCACTACATCTGTGACTCTGTCCCCATTGGCAAGCACCAGGTCCGGTATTGCCCCCCCAATGGTGGCATTTGGGTAAGTATTTGGGTCATTGCCCATGACATTCATGCTATGTCACCTCACCATATTCTGCAGACACCGACATGTGTTGAGGTGTGCCTTGGGGTGTTTGGCTTTACTGTCACCCCATTCTATAAGGACATACACTGAAATGGGTGCAGCATAGGAGAATGGGGTGAACTCTGGGGCCGAAGAGTCCAAGTTACACCTCAATGCCTGTTACTGGCTGGGGGTGGGAGTGGGATGCATGAGCAGTTTAGTTTGTAATCCAAAGGCACACCCCGATGCCTGTCAGTCTGTACAGGGTGGGACATTATGGTTAGAAACCCTAACGCCCCATGCGTTTGTTGGCATTTGCACTACAAATTTTCAACATGGCCTTCTTGTGACCCCACCTCATGAAAGCATTTAGGACCTCTTCTCATGAAGAGTGGCAGTGTGAATTTGTCAATGTGTCCCAAACTTTGACTTCCAACAGTGACCGTGCCATTCTGCGCCACATGTACAAAAGCACAGATTGAGCAGGATGTAAAGAATGACAGCTGTACCATCTATAGGGAGGTGTGAAGAGATGGCAATGTTGAAAATCTGTAGTGGGAATATTAAAAATGCTTGCACTTCCAAGCATACATAGAAACGCGCAGCGCATGTGCATAACACAGTCATTTTTTGGACTTTCATCTCCAAATTTTTAACATAGGCATTTTAGGACCTCTGCTCATGAACAGTGTCACTGTGATTTTCTTAATGTGTCCCAAACATTGATTTCCAACAGTGACCACGCTATTCTGTGCCAGAAGTGCAAAAACACATTTCAGCCAGGATGTAAAAAATGACAGCTGTACTGTTCATAAAGAGGTGCAAAAAAATGGCAATGTTGAAACTCGGGAGTGAAAATATTGCAAATTCATGAATTTACGAGCGTGCATGGAAACTGTGCAACACACGCTCGTAACACACTCATGTTATGAACTTTCATCACAAAATGTTCAACATAGGCATTTTAGGGTCTCTGCTCATGAACAGTGTCACTGTGATTTTCTTAATGTGTCCCGAACATGGATTTCACACAGTAAGGCACTATTCTGCGCTGGAAATGCGAAAACACATTTTGGCCAGGATGTGAAAAATGACAGCTGTACTGTTCATAAAGAGGTGTGGAAAATGGCAATGTTGAAAATCTGGAGTGAAAATATTGCAAATTTGAGAAGTTATGAGCGTGTGTAGCAACTGTGCAATGCATACTTGTAAAACAGTCATTTTTTGGATTTTTTCCACCAAATTTGCAGCATAGACTTTTTGAGAGCCCACCTCATGACCTCTGGCACCGTCGTTTCATTAATCAGTCCAAAAAGGTCATTCCATGCAGTGACTGCAAAATCACCTTTCAGGACTGAATAATGCCATGACAGTGGCTGAATTAATGAAGAGGCGCCCACTAACCCCATATTGAAACTTTGGTGCCAAAAGTCCCCAAAAATACCTAAGATATGCTCCAAAGTGTGGTTATACAGCTTACCAGCATTTCTTTAGTTCACGGTCAGCTTTGAAGACTGCAGATGTGTTCCCGGTTCGCCGAAGATCGTTGTGCTGGGCTCCAGAGGTAAGTATGGGGTGAGGGGGGTGTTGGGAGGTGGGGTGCACAGAGAGGGTGGAGTGCGGGTTGGGGAGGGGTTGCTGGACTCGACAAGGGACTGTTTTCTGTTTTACAGGTTAAACAAAAAAAAACATTGCGGGACTTTTTTTTTAACAGAGACATTTTGGCACACTGGGGTGGGCTCCCAGTGTGCCACCCTAGTGTTTTTCTTTGGGGGGTAGTAGCCGATGGAGGATTGGGCACCCCCATTGGCACATACTGGATGGGGATAGGGGGCAAGAACCAAGAGGGATTGGGCACCCCCCTTGCAACAAAACAAAGTGTTTTTGGGCGGCGTTTTTGCAGCAGAATTTCTGATGCTGCAATGATGACACAGCCCCTGATTGCTGCTGCGAAAATCTTACAAGTTGGTGGCAGTTTTGGAAGCCAGTGCCATCAGCACACTGTGCCTTCATTGGTCCACCAGTGTCAAGCCCCCAAATGCAATGCCTCTGTTGGCTCATATAGTGCCACACCTCCACAACCCACTTCTCTCCTAAGCTGCCACATAATGTTTCTTGCACATATGCACAAGCAAACATAAAAAAAATGAGTAGAGGAGAGTCTTTTGGAGCCCGATAGGAGTACTGCCATAAGTGATTAATGGACAAATAGAGGAAGATTTGCAGATGCAGTCATGATGATAACCAAATAAATGTAGAGAATGATTGGAAGTTCTGTATAAGGGATTGGATGCTTAATCGGGCATGATGTCATAACTGCTTTTGTATGTGCTCTGCTGGTACACTGGCTGAAGTAGATACAGGTATTTATGTGGTGTGATTGTCCATGAGATACACTGTGGTGGCTTATAATTGGTTAGGTTATAAGTAATCTGATGCTGAAATACTTGAGAGATGCCTGGAGGTGGATGTGTGGAAGAGTTGGTAGGATGAATTGGACGTGAGGTCGAATAGTGTGGAATGCCAGAGGATCTTCATGCAATGGCTGATTATAACTGACTGGGAGGCAAGTCTGGGTTAGGGAATTTGCCTTAACAGTTACAGATTTCTGGATGGAAATCGGAAGAACCTGTTCTCAGTGATAGTCTTTACTGGAGAAATTAATGTAGATAATTCATGAAGTAGAGGCTGTAGGGTCTGCTGGAAGAGTGACTAACCTGACTGGAGGTATTAGATGAAGAAGTGCAGATGATTGTATAAGGAATGGTGATGTCCAGGAGCCAAAAATGATGGTTTGGATGGTGTAGCATTGGTAAACAGCTAGGCGGTGGAGATCCAACGATGAATATTCTGGAAGACAGCTGGAAAGGTGTTAGAACAAGCAATGTCTGTTGAGGAAGTAAGTCTCTAATAACATGGACAACAAATCTGGTGATGGTAGAAAACTGCAGAATGAAACTAGGTAATGTCCAAGGTGACATGAAGTATCTTGCAAGTCCCGAGATCCAGAGGAGCAATGATGGAGAGTAAGTCGTAGCATAACAGAAGAAGTTACATCCTTTCAGAGTGAGAGGATAGCCTGTGAGGCATGGTAGACAGGAAAGTCCACAGAGACTGAATTGAAAAGATTCATAGGGAATATCCAACGGAGAGAGATGGGAATGTTTCTAGTATCCAGTCAAATGAGAGTTCGGAATGATCAAGGGGAGCTGATTGGGTAGTATGGAAAATGTTAACTTCACGTAATAGTTTCTGAGGCATGTTCACCAAGGAATGCATGCTAGAAATAGTTCCTTAAATGAAATGAACAGTAATCCATTGAGTAGTGGATGGGAGCTGTAAGAATGGCCAGAGTAGGAGTATGTGATTGATAAATGAATGTAGTAGTTGCTGGGGTAGAAATACTGGCCAGAGATATGGTAGGATGCTCTATAGAGCCACAGCAGACAGGACGAAGCCCCAAGCCTGCAAGATGGAAATGGACAGGTCTCTATCCGAAGATGGAAGGAAAGCCCGGAGTGAATCCTGATGGATTGAAGGACTGATTCAGGAAGGTGTTGAGCTGAATGAAGCCAGATAACATACTGAGCCGGAAGGAACATGATCGGGTCGGCTCCTCAGTGAATGGTGGCACAATGCAGGAAGGCTGTAGCAGTCACTAGAAGATGATCCATGAAGGGCCGAGGAGTGAAGCAAAGTACCAAGAGCAACAGGGTTAAAGTACATGAGGTCCTACAACTGATGAAGGCTTCAACCAACTAGTGAAGGTACAGAAGTGCTGGAGTGAAGAAGGATAAAGTTCCCACATCTGAAGGAGAAAACAAACTCAGATATCAACTGGATGGGTGACCTGCAGCAAAGAAGTCCCAGAGGTAGTCAGACAGGATCGAGATAGATACGTGAGCCAGCTGGCAAGATCCAAACATGAGGAAAAGGAGGCTAAGGGGTACAAGTATAATGGACCATGGATGAGCAGGGTGGCGAGTGGTGAGGAAGGATGTAACGTAGTTGGATGAAACAGTGGTGAGTCTGGAGCAATGTGGTAGTCAGGAAGGGAATGGAAATTGCATAAAGAGGGGCCAGCAAATGCAGACATTGGCTCCTGACCAAGGTAGGTGAAGGGAGATGACAAGCATGATGCTCCAGGTACTGGTTGAGGGTGAAGGCATGATTGGTACATGCTCAAGTTTGGAATGGAGCAGCAGGCTATGGTCCAGTGGAAAGCAAATATGATTGAAACAGATGATTGTAGAAATGAGCTTCCAGGCTTGGGAATGAGGAGAGAACTAGTCTTTGAAACCACTCTGCTGAGGTAGAAGGATGGAGGCAAACAAATTGCGTAGTCTCTTTTCAGATGGTAGCGGCAACTGGGCAAAGGACAGGGATGCAATATACAGCGGTTCCTGAGATGGGCTACCACACCGTGATGTCAATGATATGATGTGTAGTTGATGTTGCCAGGCAGAGCTGAAGGTGGAAGGCAATTGGAGGGTTATGGTCCCGTTCCCAAAGGGATGTGGTGACCTGTATCAGGTAGAGGATGGAGAAAGAGGAAACAGTGATGCAAGCTCAGGTTGTTGATCAGGTAGAGTAGTTTAATGAGATTCAAGGGAAGGCTACAGGCAAGGAAAATGGAGATTATGAGCAGGAGGAAGTCCTGTTCCTGAATGGTCGCGGCATCTGATAGCAGGTAGAGGATGGACACGTGTGAAGCAGTGGAATGGGAAACTCAAGCATCCAGCCATGACAGTCAAGGCAAGGTGATCCTGACTGGATGCAGGTAGGAGAGACAGGACCATGAGTACACATTTGAAAGTTCCATCCCCAAAGGGAAGCAGCAGCCTGCATCAAGAAGAAGAAGCAAACAATGGAAATGGTAAAATACTGATTCAAGCTCCCGGTCGTGGAAGTTAGAATGATAGCACAGTGAATGGAGGTTGCAGACCAGGTAGGATGGGGAAGACAAAGTAGGCAGTTGTGTATAGAGTCATGCAGTCACTGCGACAGTTGAGGTGGACTGATCCTGATTTGAGGGAGTTAGGCATGTGTAGGACGATGAAGGCACATGGGCGGAGAAGTTCCAATCCTGAAGGGAAGCGGCAACTGGTATATGGTAGAAATGGCATGGTATGACTCAGTATATTGTAGACATGGCTCCAATCCCTGGTAGTCAGGGTGAACTAACCTACACTCGATGCTGCAAAGCAGAGTTAGGGATAGAGGATGCCAGCTGGTAAGTAGCAGAAGGTAGTATGTGTAATGGAATCCCATCCCGGTGGACAGGGGAAGAATACTTTTGATCAGCACCTCCAGAAGGTGTGAGTTTGGGAAGAGTCTGGAATACTGCTGGTATGGGCTGGCTAATGTACAATGCTCCTGGACAGACAGAGGAGATGCAGGACATGAACACAAGTGTGGGATGGTGAATCAGTGATTGATGCTAAAATTGTAGGTATAGTAAACACAAAGTGGCTGATAATGAGATACATGGGTTGTGATAGGAAACACAAAATAGAATAAACAGATGGGTAAGTGTCCTGGAAAATATATTGGTGAGAAACCTGAAGAACTTGGGAAGGACTGAGGTAGCTGGAAATATAAAAGACAACTCTATACCTTAAAGTAATGGAGAAATGTTATGCGGCATTCGGATGTGGAGAATGCAGTTGTGGTGAGTTTCCTTACTCCTCCTTAAAGGTCCTTGTCCTGAGGGGATAGGGCTAAATAGGTTACAGCGATGTACAGCAGGAGCTTCAGATGCAGCACTGCTTATCCTGCTGACAGCCTAAGGTGCTGCTAGAACTGGAGACAGCTGCATGAATAGGTAAAGTGGGGATGTCTAAGGGAAGTGGTGCACTCCTGAAATATTAGAAACGTAGGTCCGAAATATACCCTCCCCTTTTAACTTAATAAGAAGGAGCACTGTAGCAGCTGAGGTAGAACTGCTAATGTGCGCTTTTGGGGAATTAAATGTGCTCGGTGGGGCAGTAGAACGGGTAGCTGATAGATATGCTTGAGTGTATCGATGAGTGGGAATGTCTGAGCATAAGGACTGCCGCTAGGGGCTATCCCTTAGTGAGAGGAGAGAGGGTCAGTATTTGAGGAAGAAGGTGGGAATCTATATGAACTGACAGCAGAGAAAAAGAGAACTGAGAGGCACTTACTGGTGGATGTTGATGAGGGCTGAATTGAGTCCCTTCATCCATGTGATATAGGCAGGTAGTGGTAAAGATGCAAGGCCTGAGTAATGAGGAGGATAAGGTGCTTGAGGTGTACCGAGGGAGTAAAAGGCAAGCTCAGAAGAGGCTGAGCATATGATTACTGCTACAGTAGGTGCACCTTGGAGAAATGGTCAGTACTGTTAGCTACAGCTGTCTGGTTGATGTGTACGGGAAATGGGAAGGAGACGCTCACAAGCAGCAAAAGCGGATGGGATGAGAGGAGCAGAGCGGGGACACCCATAAGCATCTTTGGGGGTTAGAGAATGCCCAAAAAGAAATGAAGGATGAAAGGAAAGAGGAAATCTCAGGACAACAAAGGAGGGAGCAGAAAAGGAGCAGGGAGGTGGCCGGAGCGGCCAAAGAGACAAACCACAACACAGCATGAATGGGAGGCACAGGACACAGGGAGGTGGCCGGAGTGGCCGAAGAGACAAACCACAACACAGAATGAATGGGAGGCACAGGACACAGGGAGGTGGCCGGAGCGGCCAGAGACAAACCACAACACAGCATGAATGGGAGGCACAGGACACAGGGAGGTGAGAGGAGGGTAGATGAGAGGGAAGAAAGAAATGAACCAGGCAGCAGGAAGCATGAGAAAGCACAGCTGCATGAACCATGCAGGAAGCTCATTAAAAAACACTCCCTAAGCAAGGGAGGTGCATTTAGAGGAGGGTTTAAGTAGAGGTTGTGGGAGGAGCTGTTCATCACATTGAACCTTGGGCTAAGCCCTCCCAAAGGACAGCACTTACAGTACAACCTCCAGTGTTGCTTTCTCAAACTTCAGAGCATTACCACAACCAGAATCCATATAGTGCAATCTCCAGTATCAGTCTCTTACACAGTATAGCACCACCTCAACCAGAATACTAACATTACTACCTCCAGTGTCATTCTCTCACACTTTACAACACTTCCACAACTAGAATGCTTACAGTACAACCTCTAATGTCATGCTGTCACACAGCACAGCAGTACCATAACCAGAACATGTATAGTACAACTTCCGGTTTTGTTCTCTCACATTGTACAGCACTGCCACAACCAGAAACCATACAGTACAACCTCCAGTATCGCTATCTTGCACAGTAAAGCAGCACCTCAACCAGAATACTAACATTACTACCTCCAGTGTCATCCTCTCACACTGTACAACACTTCCATAACTAGAATACTTACAGTACAACCTCCAATGTTACACTGTCACACTGTACAGCAGTACCATAACCAGAACATGAATAGTATAACCTCTGATTTTGTTCTCTCACATTGTACAGCACTGCCACAACCAGAACACTTGCAGTACAACCTCTGGTGTCACTCTCTCATACTATACGACAGTACCATAACCAGGACACATATAGTACAATGTCCAGTGCTGTTCTCTCTCACACCTTACAGCACTACCACAAGCAGAACATTTGCAGTGCAATCTCCAGTGTCACTCCGTCACACTGTCAACATCCTGATTGCCCACTCTTGCCAACCTCAGCATTTTCTTCCATCGACCAAACATTTTATTCTCTCTGAGTCAGCTGTACCCTATAAATTCCAGCAACAACTGAAATCAAATAAAAATATAAAAGTAACTTTTTTAATAAAAATAAACAAATAGTACTACACCGATCATCTGTGAATGACTACATGTGGTGTGACGTGGTGGTGGTGCAGTGGGGCCAGGGCTATATTTTTCATATTTAACAATTTCATGTACCAAAACAGCATTTGTACATAAAAATCATGCTTTTGTAACTTTTTTATATAAGCAGTAAGACACACCAGGGTGTGAAATTATGGTGAATAATCTCACTTCTTTCATGTGTTTAGTTGTACTTTGTGCAAGCACCTTGTACTTATCAGTGCATTTTAAAGGCATGCAGTTTTTCACCCATAAGTGCATCCCCTACCTGCCTTATGTATTGTTTGCATATCTCTTTAAGGTAAAATGTATATGTATATCCTGTGGAATCCAGATTCCATGAATTCCACAATCCCAGACAGCTTAGATTCTTGGGTGTCGAGTGGGTTCCATACCCATGAGAGGGTAGAATTATGTTAATAAACTCCCCCACAGGGGGACGTTTTGGATCTTCACTTTGAAGTGCCTGAAAGCAAGAGATCTCAAGGAGGATAGTGATCTTAAACCATTTCTTTAAAAAACTGCTGAGTAACAGCCCTGGGTACATGATTTAGTTGTAATATTTTATCTACTTATTAATTTACTGTAGTTGTAGGATTTATCTGGGACATGTATTATGCTTGAATTTAACAAATCTTTCAGAGATACCTGTTGACGCCTCGGTCAAGAGGTGAAGTGCTTGGTTAGTTTGTTCAACACTGCCTATGTTCAAAATAAAACATGAGCTTGAAATTAGTCTCCAGCAGATCAGTTGGAGTGTATCACTTGCTCATAAGCCCCTGGGGGCCCTGATCAAAGTCCATTCAGAGCTGCCACTGTAGTTTGCCTCATCCAGCCCCCAGGACCAGAATTCCATGGTTGGAGGAATGGAAGGATGTGGCAGGACCTGGCAGGAGCTATAGTTCACTGGTGTCTCCTACCTCATGAGGTTTTGAAATTTAAACCACACTACAGCCACATATCAAAGGGGGTGACTGCTGATGAAGCTAACCTCTGGCCACCACTCTCCCACACTGGTACCTGTTACCCACCTCTGCCATCAGAACCAGGGGGTTAGCATTCTAAACCAGGGCAGGAGCCCTCTAAAAACATACTTTTGTGGCAAATATCACTGCTATCCATAACCATCACCATTTTTGTGACCTTCAGAACTTGATGGATGTCCAATCAGAGGACCGAAAGCCTGAAGCTTGCTTCTGGAGTCCTCTGGGAGATGGAAGGACTGGGATTCTGGTGTCCTTTCTTGGACCTATAGGGTGTAATTGATTTGGAATGACAACTGTATAAACCAGTGGCAGATGGCTTCGGCTTGTGCTTATAGGAAGGAGATTGTACTTGAGGTAGAACTGGGAGCGTTCTTATGGAGGCAGGACCTGCTGTTCTTAGAGAAAGCTTGAGCTGTGCTATTCTAAACTTGTATCTGTGAAGCAACTTGCTAAGTACTTATGAGGAAAAGAGTGACAGTTGCATGTTAGCCAGCATGAGTGATGATGTTGAAGAGACAGCATAGAGCATAGTAACTACAACCCAGGGCTGCAGGTCTCATAGCAGGTTTTACAGCTAGGTGTGGGCTACTGCCACCCTGAGAGTTTGGAAGCTAGAACATGTGAGTTTGCCCAGACCTTAGAAGCTGAGAAAGAGAAGAGCGGCAGAGCCAGAGACACCACAGAGATTTGATTCTTAAAAAGGGCCTCAGCACCAGGAGAAGCTGCTGGTTGGGGAGCAATACTTTTTTGGGACCTGTCCTTTGCCTTTGACCATTTGTCCAGGATCTACAAATGCCTTCTGTTTAAGGTTCATGGCCATCTGAGCAATTGCCTGACCTTTGAGAAGGATTGTTAATTTGAGTCCATTGCTCCTTTAATTTCAAGGGCTCCATCACCCACCATCCCACAGCAACATCAACAGGCCTGTATCAGTCTAAGTCACAAAAAAACCCAGCGCTGAACAAAAATCATGGATCAGCTTCAGTTACAGGCCAATAATTAACCGATACAAAAGATGAAGTGATGCACATGAAGACAGCTCCATATAATAATTGAATATGGACAAACAAGTTCCCTGACACTTCGAGGGAGAACCCACTTCATCAGGGGGGTGAAGTCACACGTTCAAGCACCATCTTAAATACATCCCATGATAATGATGTGTTTCGAAAATTTCCATGCTATATCAGTCAAGTGCATTATTTCGTAAAACAAAATACCAATTGAAAAGTAAGCCAATTAGGGACACCGTCCTACAGGGGTCTTACACGTATTTCCTTTTCCCTCCATGTGTCCTACCTTCTTCCCCTGGAAACACCTGAAAACAAGCAACTCAAGTAAATAAGTATTGCTGATACTAGAACTTATAAAGTGGGCATGAAAAATCCTGTAATCTGATTGGTGAATAGCTGTTCAGACCTGTGCGGTAACTGAACAATAACTGCATGGATTTGGACAGTCCTTGCAAGTCTTGGAACATGTTTTCTAGGCTGTCTCAGTAGCTGTGACAGTTGGGAAAAACAAATAATATTCAACTAACAACAGCACTGACTTGCCTGGCAGCCAGTTTGACCTCTTTGATGGGGCAAACCTAGCTGTTTGGTGTTGGAACCGATTTACCAATGGTGAAGATTTATTTATTCTTAATTCAACTATTTATTTAAGCTTGTGTTATTTGTTACTTTACTGCCATCTTATTAATGCAATAACATACTCCAGAGCTTGCAGTTATTGGGTAATTACCTCTCTGCCCCCATCTCCATTGTTGAAGGACACTCAGCTGATACTTCATGCCTTCAACCGATGGAGTGGGAGTGGCATATGGTAATTATCCAATAACAGCACTCCCTGTTGTATGTTGTTACTCACATAATGAAGCACAAACTTCAATTAGATAATAACAATCATAAGATAAGAAGGGTGTGGGGCAACATGATTGAGGTGTTCAAGTTCCTGAAAGAACAGCCAGATCAGGAGGACTGAGGGGCTTCTGCCTCACCTGCCACCATGCAGGGGACCCCGGATGAGGAACGGACCAGGATCACTTGGGGGGCAGGGGAAGAAGGATAGAGCATCTCTACTCCTACAAACAGCATGTGCCACTGCTTAACAGCTACACTGTGGAGGCTAGGTGGAATAGCAGGCAGTCATCGAGTTCAGTGGCAGGAAGCAGGCACCGAAGCCTTCAACGTATTTACACTGTGTCCATGGTCCATGGCATGTGCACCAGCCCGGACCAGGAGGGGAAAACTGATGGAAAGAACTGCCAGAAGCAGGACAGCACTGGTGACCCCACAGGCTCTGCAGCACCTGCTGGGACTCACTCACCCAATGAGATAAGGAAGTAGTGCAAAGCCAAAGGCAAGGCAAATTTTATTTAAAAGACACTCAATCCCAGAGGCTCTGGGCACCATACATAAAAAACAGCAGAAAACAGTATCAATAAATAAGATAATCATGAAATTACAATACTAATTAAGTAAAAATAAATAACTACATGAGGAAATTGGGGACAAGTAGTATAACAGGTCAGAACAGGGAAATATTTAGAAAGCTGATCAGGAAAAGCCTGCGCAAATAGGAAGGCCTTGAGGTGTGCTTTAAATACCTCCACCGAAGGGGCTTCACTTATTGATGGAGGGGGAAAATTACACAGGATGGGACTGGTAACACTAAAGGCTCTGTCACGAGCAGTTTTTAACTTTGTTCTGGGAATTGCAAGGAGGCCCCTCAAGGAGGAATGGAGGGAGAGGACTAAGGTAGCAGACGTAAGAAGGTCCACCAGGTAATCAGGGCCCAGGCAATGTAGGGCCTTAAGGGTGAGCAAGCCCACCTTGAAGAAGATCCTCCACCTGACTGGCAGCCAGTGCAGTTCATGCAGCACCAGGGTGATGTGGCAATACTTAGACTGCCCCGTCAACAACCAGGCAGTTACATTCTGCACTAACTGAAGGTGGTGGAGACCCTGAAGTAGAGCACATTACAGTAATCGAGCTTTAATGTCACGAAGGCATGCACTAAGGTAGGGAGGTCCAGGGGCAGAATCAGGAGCCTAATCCTGGTGATATTCCTCAGATAGTAAAAACTGATACGGACTACGGCTGACACCTGGGCCTCAAGTGTCAAACCACTGTCCAGAACAATGACCAGGTTACACACCCTGGAGGAGGCCTTCATGGGTACAGAACCCAGAATGAGTCCTGTATCTGCACCCGAGGCCATCCTATCATGCACTCTGTTTGACTCCACTACCAGTACCTGTCTTATCGGGGTTCAGTCACAATCAGCTGGAGTCCATTCAGTCATCAATTTCAGCAAGGCAGCTGTTTAGCACATCCACTGCATTGGATGTCCCTGGTGCAAAGGAAAGATACAGCTGGGTATCATCGGCATAGAAATGAAAACCCAAACCGTATTTCCTAATGAGCCCTCCCCCGGGTAGCATGTACACAGCGAACAACAATAGTGACAAGACCGAACCCTGAGGCACTCCACAAGACAGGAGACTAGGGGAGGAGGATAAATTCCTCATCACTACCCTTTGCTTCCTATTTGTGAGAAAGGACTCAAACCAGCAGATGACTGTTCTGGCGAGTCCAAAAAATTCCCTCAGGACATCAAATAACACACAATGGTCCACCATGTCAACAGTTGAGGAGTGATTGAGGAGAACCAGAATTGCCCCCTCCCCTCAAGCTCTCACCCTGAGAAGGTCATTGTGCACCTGAACTAACGCAGTTTCCATACTGTGCCTTGTCCGAAACACTGACTGGAGAGGCTTGTATAAATCAAAGGCCATCAGGTGCTCCTCAAGCTGAAGCACCACAGTTTTCTTAACAACTTTACCCAGGAATGGAAGGCTGTAGATAGGATGGAAATTTGCCATGATGTCAGGGTCCAATGATGGTTTCTTCAGTAGAGGTCTCACCAATGCCTCCTTCAAGGCATCAGGAAAACCCCCCTCAGAGAAGGAGCACTGGACAATCAAGGCAAACACTGTGTCAATGGAGTCGACACATTTCATCAAGAAATGCGTCTGCACTGGGTCCAATTCACAATATGTGTACCTCAGCTTGAAAGCAACACCAATGACCTCAGTCACTTCCACTGGTCTAAACTTGCCCCAACCTGGCAGAGTGCTCTCTGGGCATCTGATGCGATCACTGTCAGCCAAATATTGGCTCACTGCCAGAATGCCATTTCTAATGGTGGACACTCTGTCCAACAAGAACCTTGCAAACCTCTTGCATAAAGCGTTCGAAAAGACTTTGTTTAGCTGTAGACAGGCTGGATTTAA
This sequence comes from Neoceratodus forsteri, assembly GCA_016271365.2. Lineage (NCBI taxonomy): Eukaryota > Metazoa > Chordata > Ceratodontiformes > Ceratodontidae > Neoceratodus > Neoceratodus forsteri. The sequence continues at coordinate 38,641,871 of CM028130.1, read as the reverse complement.
CAGCCTGTCTACAGTCTGAAAGATCACAGTTGGTTGATTCTGCCCAGCAGCAGTCCCCTTGAACAGGAACTCTGCCTTCTTATGGTTGATTGCCCCCTGGTACTCACCGTATTGAACACACAGGGCTAGCTTGTCCACCTTCAGACCTGTCCTCAACTAGCAGTGCTCCAACCTCCAATGCAAGATCTTCATCACCTTGAGCTCCCGATCAAACCACAGAGCCCTCAAGTGAGAAGATTTAGGTAGTACATGGACCAGTGCGAGAGAGTCAAGCACCCCAGACAACACATTATTATAGGCGATCACTGCAGTGCATGTACCCCATCACATGCTATGCCCACACTAGATAGGTCAGCCACCTCCAGAAAACCCTCGGGGGTCACACCCCTCAAAGGGTGGTAGCTTACCATCTCAGCAGGGGAGGGATCTCAGGGGATGCCCCGCACGAGAACTCCACTGTGCAATGATCAGACCAACTGACCCAATCATTATTGAGGTACTTAATCTCAAGCCCCAGTGTGAAGATTAGGTCCAACATATGACTGCCCTGATGGGTCATGGAGGAAATTTCCTGCGACAGACCCAGAGGCGGCATAGTCTGGAGGAAGTTATAACCCAGGCTAGATGATTCGTCATCAGCGCAAACACTGAAGTACCCCAGAATTAAACTTCTGGGGCCTCCAATGTTTTGCCTACAATGAAGTTGGCTTCCTCCTGCAGAAAATATCCTGCCACCCCAGAGGGGTGGTAAATTAGGAGAATTCTGCAGCCTGTGCCTGGACTCCCACAAATGGCCACACATTCAAAAGAACCCAGTCTTCTCATTGGGTGCATGGTGAATCCCAGATCAGATCTAAAACAGATGGCAACTCCCCCGACCCTGCATTCCACTCTGGGGCAGTGCACAATACAGTACCCGGGGGGACAGCGGCCTCAAAAACTGGGCCAGCGTTGCCGCCCACTCAGGTCTCTGTGATGCATGCCAGACTGACTGTTGAAACCAAGTCCTCTATAACTGAGGTCTTGTTTCTAATTGATCTGGCATTGTACTGTACTGCCCACAGAGAATTGGTGGACAGTGCAGCCCCTCTGCATACCTGCCCACTTGGACTGATGGGAACCCTGGGGATGGGCACCAAACATATCTGGCCTCTCACTTGGGCCCAATTAACCCCAGGGCACCTTTTACACCTAACCACCCTTATCCTGCCCCCTCCCAATGTGCACAAGGTGCCCCGCCACAATTAATCAATATGGTTCCTTCAAATTCTGACCTCCAGACAGTGCCGTGCTGTAGTGGTGGTAACTGGGAGGTCAAAAAAGGGCTGCAGATCATGCAGCTGGGATGCCCCCTACACAGTCTTAGCATGCCCCAGGGTCCCATCCTTCCCCAAGCACATCCTTTCCGACTATAAAGTCCCCAAATCATACTACTAAACTGACTAAATATGTACTCACTTGTTCAACCACACAGTGCTACAGAACTAGCCTAATACCACCCATACTGTATCACACACACACACTACTAAAGTGACTAAATATGTACTCACTCATTCAACCACAGTGCTACAGAGCTAGCCTAACACCACCCATACTGTATCATACACACACACACACACACTACTAAACTGACTAAATATGTACTCACTCATTCAACCACACACTACTACAGAACTAGCCTAATACCACCCATACTGTATCACACACACACACTACTAAACCGACTAAATATGTACTCACTCATTCAACCACACACTACTACAGAACTAGCCTAATACCACCCATACTGTATTACACACACACACACACACACACTACTAAACTGACTAAATATGTACTCACTCATTCAACCACACACTACAACAGAACTAGCCTAATACCACCCATACTGTATTACACACACACACACTACTAAACTGACTAAATATATACTCACTCATTCAACCACACACTTCTACAGAACTAGCCTAATACCACCCACACTGTATCACACACACACACACACACACACACACACACTACTAAACTGGCTAAATATGTACTCACTCATTCAACCACACTGCTACAGAACTAGGCTTATACCACCCATACTGTATCTCACACACACACTACTAAACTGACTAAATATGTACTCGCTCATTCAACCACACACTACTACAGAACTAGACTAATACCACCTATACTGTATCACACACACACACACACACACACTACTAAACTGACTAAATATGTACTCACTCATTCAACCACACACTACTACAGAACTAGACTAATACCACCCATACTGTATCACACACACACACACACACTACTAAACTGACTAAATATATACTCACTCATTCAACCACACACTACTACAGAACTAGCCTAATACCGCCTATACTGTATCACACACACACACACACACACACACACACTACTAAACTGACTAAATATGTACTCACTCATTCAACCACACACTACTACAGAACTAGCCATTACCACCCATACTGTATTACACACACACACACTACTAAACTGACTAAATATGTACTCACTCATTCAACCACACACTACAACAGAACTAGCCTAATACTACCCATACTGTATTACACACACACACACACACACACACACACACACACACACTACTAAACTGGCTAAATATGTACTCACTCATTCAACCACACTGTTACAGAACTAGCCTAATACCACCCATACTGTATCACACACACACACACACAACACACACTATTAAACTGACTAAATATGTACTCACTCATTCAACCACACACTACTACAGAACTAGACTAATACCACCCATACTGTATCACACACACACACACACACTACTAAACTGACTAAATATGTACTCACTCATTCAACTACACCATGCTACAGAACTAGCCTAATACCACCCATACTGTATCACACACACACTACTAAACTGGCTAAATATGTACTCACTCATTCAACCACACACTACTACAGAACTAGCCTAATATTTATTTATTTATTAAGCATCAGTTTACAACCATTGAGCCAGAGGCTCATTTACAAAGGTACCTCATCACAGAGAAGACAATACAGTGATAACAACTTAGTACAGAGAAACAGTATACAGTTTTTTTTGTTTTTTTAGGATACAGGAGGACAAATGAGATCAACAGTTTACCACATACAGGGTTGGTGAAGTTAACAGTGTTCAGGGAAATAACTAGAACATCAGAAAACCTAGGATAACAGTACAGTGTGTTTTAGTGGAGTCAACAGGGAGGTAACAGGAACCAAGGATAGAGAGGGTAGAGGATTTGAGCAGCCAACAGGGGGCATTGTCAGAGAGTGAGCAAGATAGCTTAGAAACAGCAACAGCTGCGAGTGGTGAAAAGGTGGTTCTGGAAGGTAGTTTTAAAGCAAGAGATTGTGGGGGTGTCTGAGATACTGGCAGGGAGGAAGTTGTACCAAGAAGGGCATGTTAGTGGAAAGTCTGCTTGTCCATGAGAGGTCCTGCCCTAGGTACCTTCAACTTGGTTTTACAGGAGGACCGGTTGTAGCTAGGGAGTTAACATGGTGGATAATGGCAGTCAAACCAGGAGGAGAGAGCCCAAGGAGAGTTTTTTAGTAAGGATGCAGGTTTGATACCTAAGACGCTCGGCCAAGATTGGAGCAGATTAGCCTGGGAGTAAAGATGGCAGGTATGTGTAAGTCTAGGAGCACCTAAGATTAGTTGACAGGTCTTATTTAAGGTGAGGCAGATTTTGTTTAGCGAGGTCTGGTCAGCAGCCCCGTAGACTGGTAAGCCATAGTCAACAAGTGACAAAATGGAGGACATAACTGCTAGTCGAAGGGCATCGGTGGGAGACAGTGTTTGTGGCGGTATAGGATTCCCAACCTAATATTGGTGGTGGAGGCTAAGGCGGAGATATGGGAATGGAAAGTGAGGGCAGGGTCAAAGGTTATCCCGAGGTATTTGTATGTGCAAACTTGTTCGAGTGGGAACATAGAGCTGGCAAAGACTTGAAGCTGGAAACTACTAGCTTTGTTTTGGGGGTGGGAGAAGAGCATAGATTTGGTCTTTTTAAGATTGATAACCAGTCTATGTTCTTTAAACCAGGCTTCCACGTCTTTACAGGATAATTGCAGGGAATCTTGGAGGGTGGTGGGGTTACGGTCAGAAGCGAAGATAACAGCGTCATCTGCATAAAGGAGGAGTTTACCAGTACAGGCACCTGGCAGGGTGTTGGGATAAAGGGAAAAGAGCAGGTGCCCAAGAATAGAGCCCTGGGGAACCCCAGATCGGATAGGGCAGAGGTCAGAGAAGGTGCCATTGATTTTTACACTCTGGGACCGGGCAGACAGATAGCTGGAGCACCATGAGACAGGTCCTGCAGCAAAGCCAGCGTGGCTGAGTGCATCCAGCAGGAGAGGATGGGATACGGTGTCAAAGGCTTTTGACAGATCGATGAACACTGCACCAGCAAGAGAGCCCAAGCCCAGGGAGGAATGGAGGAAGTTAGAAAACTCGATGAGGGCGGTATTGGTGCTGTGCCCAGCATGAAATCCGTGTTGTTCAGGGCAGAGGATACTGTATTTGGTATTTGGTAATACCACCCATACTGTATCACAAAAACACACACTACTAAACTGCCTAATTATGTACTCACTCATTCAACACACACTACTACAGAACTAGCCTAATACCACCCATACTGTATCACACACACACACTACTAAACTGACTAAATATATACTCACTCATTCAACCACACACTACTACAGAACTAGCATAATACCACCCATACTGTATCACACACACACACACACACTATTAAACTGACTAAATATGTACTCACTCATTCAACCACACTGCTACAGAACTAGCCTAATACCACCCATACTGTATCACACACACACACACACTGCAAAACTTAAAATTCAACCCCACCAACACCCCACCACCCCACAACCCATAATGAGAGTGCTAGCAAGTCTTGAATAAAGTTCTTGAAAATAGGAGAACACTGTCTGCAACTCTACAATAAGTCCTACAAGACTGGACAAATTAAAACATGGAAGTGCAGAATTTTTTATGTCACAGCAAATAAGAAATTTCAGCCTACTACTTAGTGACTGTGGGCTCTTTCACCACCTCCAGTTATTGCAGAAATGACCCAGCCGAACAAGTTTTAAAGACATCAGCCATGCATGATAAATTCTGGAATGTTCATAGAGCTGATCCCACTAGTTCTGGGGTCCCGGAGAGTCAACCAAGAAGCCAGCGACTGTCCCCAATTGATAATCAAATAGGGCACATAAAGATTCACAGAGTCTCAATTCCCCTGACGAAAGCCACATACGTACACAGATGAAATGGCCAGAAGTCAACACAATTAACCACTTGTGCCCTGGGAGACAACACATGGAAAGGTCCTCAGCACTGTGCTCTCTCAGGAATGCAGTCTGGTGGCAAACAGGATGCACACCACACCATCAGCCCTCTCATAAAGATGTTAAAGAAACACCTTCAGTGAGATCAAGGGTCCACAGCTACTCTCCGTTCTGAAAGTGGAAAGCCAGCATTGGTCGGGATGGTTTGAAACTTCAGTCCTTGGCTTGAAAAATCCTCAGTCCTCAGCCTCTCTGTCACAAAAAGACCTTTCTGCCACAGAAGAGTACTTTGCATAATAATTCTGCGAGTTGGGTCCATGAATCCATGAGTTTGACAGTATAGCTCACATTGGACAAATTATCATCTGGGGAACACAAACCAAGCCAGGTCGTTGGGTCATTGGGTCTCAGGCAGCACTAAATCCAGTAGGACTGAAGCTGTGGCTTTAGTGCAAGACCACAAAAAAAACAAGAACACTAACTCCCTCAACTAGCTCACTCCTCAGCCCCACCTTGCACTAAAATCCTTAAACTACCTCCCTAACTACACGCTTAAAAATTTAGGAATTCTGGTTGTCAAAGCAGCCAGAAAACAAGCACAGCAAACTGACATCTCTCCACAAGAAAAATAGCAGGACAACAAGCTTTGTAAGGGGGGCAAGTGCTCACAAACCAGGAGCTAAAAAACTGCAGCTCAGCATTGCTGCATCTTGCTCCTCGCTGCCCCCTCAGCGCAGTCCCAGGGGAGGTGGGTGATGGGGCTGGGATTGCTGGCTGAAGAGGGCCACTGGAGGCAGCTAAAGGAGATAAACATCTTTGGGAAAACAATTCCTGAAAGGGATAAACAATTAACTGTTGGGAACTATTAAACAGGAAGCTGATGATGGTGTGAGGGGGGTTCAGGAAGGATGACAGCGGTTGTGCCATGGAACAGCCTACCTGCAGGTGTGATAGGTGTCAGATCCATTTTTGGGTTCAAGCACAACTGAGTAAAAGGCTTAATATTTACCGAGGGAGGTAGCAGTAATGCAGGGAAGGATGATGGGGTGTGGGCAAAAGAACCTGTCTAGAAAATATGTCATGGGGTAGGGTAGGGTAATACTGAGGTGACAGGATGGACCAATTTTTATTTTCTGCTCACATTGTCTAGCTTTCTAAATTAGTTTTTCAGTGGATTTCTAGTCTTCCCAGTATCATCTTGAATATTGGAAGGAAACACCGAATGAACTATGCAATGCATTTATTATTCAAGGGACAGCTGAGAATGAAGGGGGCATACAGGACCAGGGACTAGCACTAGATACCTGAAGAAAGATGGATCTCTCTGCAAACACAAATCCACACCAAATTTACATAATGAGTAGTGGCATTTTCAGCGTTAAACCAGAGTCCTCAGTATATCTCATTAACTGCAAGAGAGCTATGTTAAATTCTAAATTTAGTGCTGTGACTCAGGATGTCTGAAGCAGTGACAGCTCTATTTTTATTAATCACTGTTACACTTCAGGTGTTTCAGCCCAGCATGTGGTTTAACATGCTGACTTGTGCAGAGTGCAGGAGCTATATTTTAAATAGACGACAGACTGACCGAGCACTGTATTAAACCACAGCTGTGGGAGTGACCTGGGAAAGCACACAGTTGCAGTTTGGTGCTCATTTACTAAAATAATGTTGTCATTTTTTAAAAGGAGATCTGAGTGTCAAAAGAAATTATTTGTATTTTAGGTAACTATTTGTTCATTTAATTTTTGTTGACCAAGAAAGGAGTGCTAGGTAATTCTACCTATTTTCATCCTCGTCCTGGGTGGTGTTGGGGGCTATATACAGATGGCAATAAACTGAAATTGAACCAAATTAAGCAGGGTTTTTTTCTTAGAGAATGGCGGGAAATTTGGTCAGGACACTGGGAAAATACCTATACTCCTTTCAAGAAGTGCCGTTTGATCTTCAGCATCTACACAACCACCAGAAAAGACAGATGGGACTTTGGTTTAATGTCTCATTCAAAAGACAGCAAATCAGGAGTGCAGCACCCCCTTCATAAAGCACTACAGTGTCAATATTGGTATTTCACCCCAAGTGCCTGGTCTGGGGCTTGATCCCACAATCTTCCGATCTTCCAGCCTCAGACTATATGAATTCAGTAAATGGTAAATGCTGCAGCAAAGAATAAAACCATAAGAGACTGGAATTATAAATAGAGCTATTTGTGTAGCCTTGGTCTTATGTGCTGGTAACCAGTCCAACTGACTCTAATTTCCCCTTTTTAGAAAACTTAGCTATTTGCATTAGTCATTGATGCATTTACCACATCAACATATCCTATGCTGTAGCTCTGTTCCTGTCTCCCCTTTCTACCTCTCTCCAAATCTTAAAAGCTCCCACACTCTCTATGTGTTGCTCACTCTACCCCCACCCTCACTGCCTCTTTTACCTTTCCCCACATCACCACTTTCATCTCAGTTGCTCACTACACCACTTTTCTGTTTATCCCTTGAAAGGATAAAATTCTGATGCTTTAAGTATTGTATAAAACTCTGTCTCTGCCCTGTGCCTGCTACTGAACCATCCGATACTGTGTGTTCTGCACTGCCCCATGCCTGCTACTGTGCCATCTGATACTGTGTGTTCTGTATTGTCCCTTGCCTGCTACTGTCCTATCTGATACTGTGTGTTCTGTGCCGCCCCTTGACTGCTACTGTACCATCTGATAGTGTGTGTTCAGCACTCCCCCTTGCCTGCTACTGCACCATCTGATACTGTGTGTTCTGCTCTGCCCATGCCTGCAGCTGATCCATCTGATACTGTGAGTTCTGCACTGTCCCATGCCTGCTACTGTGCCATCTGATACTGTGTGTTTGGCACTGGCTCACGCCTGCTACTGTTCCATCTGATACAGTGTGTTTGGCACTACCCCATGCCTGCTACTGTGTCATCTGATACTATATGTTTTGCACTGTTTTGCACTGCCTCATGCCTGCTACTGTGCCATATGATACTGTGTGTTCTCCACTGCCCCATACCTGCTACTGTGCCATATGAAACTGTGTGTTCTGCACTGCCCCATGCCTGCTGCTGTGCCATCTGATACTGTGTGTTCTGCACTGCCCCATGCCTGCTACTGTCCCATCTGATACTGCGTGTTCTGCTCTGCCCCATGACTGCTACTGTGCCATTTGATACCGTGTGTTCTGCTCTGCCCATGCCTGCTACTGTCCCATCTGATACTGCATGTTCTGCTCTCCCCCATGCCTGCTACTGTGCTATTTGATACTGTGTGTTCTGCACTGCCACCAGCCTGCTACTGCGCCATCTGATACTGTGTGTTCTGCACTGCCCATGCCTGCTATTGTGCCATCTGATACTGCGTGTTCTGCTCTGCCCAAAGCCTGCTACTGCGCCATCTGATACTGTGTGTTCTGCTCTGCCCATGCCTTCAACTGCCCCATCTGATACTGCATATTCTGCTCTGCCCCATGCCTGCTACTGTGCCATCTGATACTGTGTGTTCTGCACTGCCCCATGCCAGCTACTGCGCCATCTGATACTGTGTGTTCTGCTCTGCCCATGCCTGCTGCTGAGCCATCTGAAACTGTGACTTCTGCACTACCCCATGCCTTCTGCTCTGCCATGTGATACTGTGTGTTCTGCTCTGCTCCATGCCTTCTACTGTGCCATCTGATACTGTGTGTTTGGCACTGCTCCATGCCTGCTGCTGCACCATCAGATACTGTTTGCTGCATTCTGCCCCATGCCTGCTACTGTCCCATCTGATAGTGTGTGTTTGGCACTGCCCCACTCCTGCTGCTGCTCTATCTGATAATGTGTGCTCTGCTCTGCCATTTGCATTCTGCTGTGCCGTCTGATACTGTGTGTCCTGCACTCATCCATGCCTTCTGCTGTGCCATCTGATATAGTGAATTCTGTGCTACCAAGTGCCTGCTACTGTGCCATATGATACTGTGTGTTCTGCTCTGCCCATGCCTGCTACTGTGCCATCTGATACTTTGTGTTCTGCACTGCCCCATGCTTGATACTGTGCCATCTGATACTGTGTGTTCTGCACTGCCTCATGCCTGATACTGTACCATCTGATACTGTGTGTTCTGCACTCCCCATGCCTGCTACTGCGCCAACTGATGCTGTGTGTTCTGAACTGTCCCATGACTGCTACTGTACCATCAGATACTATGTGTTTTGCACTGCCCCATGCTACTGCTGTGCCATCTGATACTATGTATTCTTCACTACCCCATGCATGCTACACTCCCATCTGATACTGTGTATTCTGCACTGCCCCGTACCTGCTACTGTACCATCTGATACTGCGTGTTCTGCACTCCCTCCTGTCTGCTATTGTACCGTCTGATAATGTGTGTCCTGCACTGCCCATTGCCATCTACTGTGCTATCTGATACTGTGTTTGGCACTGCTCATGCCTGCTACTGTGCCATCTGATACTGTGAGTGCTGCACTGCCCAGAGCCAGCAACTGTCCCACCTGAAACTGTATGTTTGGCACTGCCTCATGCCTGCTGCTGTACCGTCTGAAACTGTGTGTTATGCACTGCCCCATGGCTGCTACTGTGCCATCTGATACTGTGTGTTTGGCACTGCCCCATGCCTGCTACTGTGCCATATGATACTGTGTATTCTGCACTACCCCCTGCCTGCTACTGTGCCATCTGATACTGTGTGTCCTGCACTACAACATGCCTGCTGCTGTGCCATCTAACACTCCATTTTATGCTCTGCCCCATGCCTGCTACTGTGCCATCTGATACTGTGTGTTCTGTACTGTCCCATGCCTGATTCTGTATCATCTAATACTGTGTGTTCTGCACTCTCCCAAAACTGCTACTGTGCCATCTGATACTGTGTGTTCTGCACTGTCCCATGCCTGATTCTGTACCAACTGATACTGTGTTCTGCACTGTCCCATAACTGCTACTGTGCCATCTGATACTGTGTGTTCTGCACTGCCCCATGCCTGCTACTGCTCCATCTGAAACTGTGTGTTCTGCTCTGCCCATGCCTGCTACTGTGCCATCTGATATTGTGTGTTCAGCACAGCCCCATGCTTGTTACTGTGTCATCTGATACTGTGTGTTCTGCACTGCCTTATGCCAGAAAAAGTGCCACCTGACACTGTACGTTTTGCACTGGCTCACGCCTGCTACTTTACCATCAGATACTGTGTGTTTTGCACTGCCCCATGCTACTGCTGTGCCATCTGAAACAATGTGTCCTTCACTACCCCATGCCTGCTACACTCCCATCTGATACTGTGTATTCTGCACTGTCCCATACCTACTACTGTACCATCTGATACTGTGTGTTCTGCACTCCCTCATGTCTGCTATTGTACCATCTGATACTGTGCATTCTGCACTGCCCATTGCCATCTACTGTGCCATCTGATACAGTGTTTGGCACTGTTCATGCCTGCTACTGTGATATCTGATACTGTGAGTTCTGCATTGCCCAGTGCCAGAAAATGTGCCACCTGAAACTGTATGTTTTGCACTGGCTCACGCCTGTTGCTGTACCGTCAGATACTCTGTGTTTGGCACTGCCCCATGACTTCTACTGTGCCATGTGATAGGGTATGTTCTGCTCAGCCCATGCCTGCTACTGTGCCAACTGATACTGTGTGTTCTGCACTGTCCCATGCCTGCTGCTGCTGTGCCATCTGATACTGTGTGTTCTGGTCTGCCTCATACCTTCTGATATGCCATCTAATACTGTATTTTTTGCACTACCCCATGCCTTCTGCACTGCCATGAAATACTGTGTGCTTGGCACTGCTCCATTCCTGCTACTGTGCCATCTGATACTGTGTGTTCTGCTCTCCTCCATGTCTTCTGCTGAGCCATCTGATACTCTGTGTTCTGCACTGCCCTGTTCCTGCTACTGTGCCATCTGATACTGTGTCTTTGGCACTGCCCCATGCCTGATGCTGTGCCATCTCATACAGTGTGTTCTGCAGTTTCCCATGCCTGCTACTGTGCAGTCTGATGCTGTGTGTTTTGCACTGCCCCATGCCTGCTACTGTGCCATCTGATACTGTGTGTTTTGCACTGCTCCATGCCTGCTACTGCGCCATCTGATACTGTGTGTTCTGCACTGCCCCGTGCCTGCTACTGCGCCATATGATACTCTGTGTTCTGCACTGCCCCGTGGCTGCTTCTGTGTCATCTGATACTGTGTGTTTTGCACGGCACCATGCCTGCTACTGTGCCATTTGATTCTGTGTGTTCTGCACTGCCCCGTGGCTGCTTCTGTGTCATCTGATACTGTGTGTTTTGCATGGCACCATGCCTGCTTCTGCGCCATCTGATTCTGTGTGTTTTGCACTGCCCCGTGGCTTCTTCTGTGCCATGTGATAATGTGTGTTTTGCACTGCCCCATACCTGCTACTGTGCCATCTGATACTGTGTGTTTTGCACTGCCCCATACCTGCTACTGTGCCATCTGATACTGTGTGTTTGGCACTGCCCCATGCCTGCTACTGTGCCATATGATACTGTGTATTCCGCACTACTCCATGGCTGCTACTGTGCCATTTAATTCTGTGTGTTATGCTCTGCCCCTTGCCTGTTACTGTGCCATCTGATACTGTGTTCTGCATTGAGCCTTGCTTGCAACTCTCCCATCTGATACTGTGTGTTCAGCACTACCCCGTACTTGCTACTGTACCATCTAATACCCAATTTTCTGCACTGCCCCATGCCTGCTTCTGCGCTATCTGATACAGTGTGTTCTGCACTGTCCCATGCCTCATTCTGTACCAACTGATACTGTGTTCTGCACTGTCCCATAACTGCTACTGTGCCATCTGAAACTGTGTATTCTGCTCTGCCCATGCCTGCTACTGTGCCATCTGATACTGTGTGTTTGGCACTGCCCCATGACTGCTACACTTGTATCTGATACTGTGTTCTGCACTGCCCCAAGCCTGCTGCTGTGCCATCTGATACTGCATGTTCTGCTCTGCCCCATGCCTGATACTGCGCTATCTGATACTGTGTGTTCTGCACTGCCCATGCCTGCTCTTGTGCCATCTGATACTGTGTTCTGTTCTACACAGTCTTCTACGTTTTCTTCTGTGCCTTCTGATACTGTGTGTTCTGCTCTGCCCCATGCCTTATACTGTGCCATCTGATACTATATGTTTTGCACTACCCCATGCCTTCTGCTCAGCCATGTGATACTGTGTTTTTGGCAATGCTCCATGCTGCAACTGCACCATCGGATACTGTGGGTTTGGCACTGCCGCATGACTGCTGCTGCGCCATCTGATACAGTGTGTTCTGCTCTGCTCCTTGCCTTCTACTGTGCCATCTGATACTATGTTCTCTGCACTGCCCCATGCCTGCAGCAGTGCCATCTGATACTGTGCGTTTGGCCCTGCTCCTTAACTTCTACTGTGCCATCTGATACTGTGTTCTCTGCACTGCCCCATGCCTGCTGCTGCACCATCGGATACTGTGTGCTCTGTTCTGCCCCATGCCTGCTACTGTCCCATCTGATACTGTGTGTTCAGCACTGCCCATGCCTGCTACTGCACCATCTGATACTGTGGGTTTAGCACTGCCCCATGCCTGCTACTGCACCATCTAATAATGTGTGCTCTGCTCTGCCACGTGCCTTCTGCTGTGCCATCTGATACTGTGTGTTATGCACTCCCCCAAGCCTTCTGCTGTGCCATCTGAAATTGTGTATTCTGTGCTACCTTGTGCCTGCTACTGTGCCATCTGATACTGTTTGTTCAGCACTGCCCCATGATTGCTACTGTGCCATCTGATACTGTGTTTTCTGCACTGCCTCATGCCTGATACTGTACCATCTGATACTGTGTGTTCAGCACTCCCCATGCCTGCTATGGTGCCAACTGATGCTGTGTGTTCTGAACTGTTCCATGCCTGCTACTTTACCATCAGATAGTGTGTGTTTTGCACTGCCCCATGCTACCGCTGTGCCATCTGAAATAATGTGTTCTTCACTACCCCATGCCTGCTACACTCCCATCTGATACTGTGTATGCTGTACTGCCCCGTACTTGCTACTGTACCATCTGATACTGTGTGTTCTGCTCTCCCTCATGTCTGCTATTGTACCATCTGATTCTGTGTGTTTTGCCCTGCCCATTGCCATCTACTGTGCCATCTGATAATGTGTGTTTTGCACTGCCCCATGCCTGCTACTGTGCCATCTGATACTGTGTGTTCTGCAATGCCCCTTGCTTGCAACTCTCCCATCTGATACTGTGTGTTCTGCACTACCCCGTACTTGCTACTGTACCATCTGATACTGTGTGTTCTGCACTCCCTCATGTCTGCTATTGTACCAATCGAACTCTAGTTTCTGCACCGCCCTTCCCTGCTACTGTGCCATCTGATACTGTATGTTCTGCTCTGCCCCATGCCTGATTCTGTACCATCTGATACTGTGTGTTCTGCACTGCCCCTGCTTACAACTCTCCCATCAGATACTGTGTGTTCAGCAGTTCCCCATGCCTGCTGCTGTGCCTTCTAATACTCTGTGCTCTGCCCTGCTCCGTGCCTGCTACTGTGTCCTCTGATACTGTGTGTTCTGCACTGTACCTTGCCTGCTACAGTTCCATCTGATACTGTGTGTTCTGCACTGTCACATGCCTGCTACTGTGCCAACTGATACTGTGTGTTCAGCACTGCCCCTTGCCTTCTACTGTGCCATCTGATACTCTGTGTTCTGCACGTCTCTGTGCCTGCTTCTGTGCCATCTGATACTCTGTGTTCTGCACTGTTCCATGCCTGCAACTGTGCCATCTGATACTGTATGTTCTACACTGCCCCATGCCTGCTACTGTGCCATTTGATACTGTGTGTTTGGCACTGCTCATGCCTGCTATTGTGCCTTCTGATGCTCTGTGTACTGCACGGTGCCATGCCTGCAGCTGTGCCATCTGATACTGAATGTTCTACACTGTCCCATGCCTGCTACTGTGCCATCTGATACTGTGAGTTCTGCACTGCCCCATTCCAGCTGCTGTGCCACCTGATACTGAATGTTTTGCACTGGCCCACACCTGTTGCTGTGCCATCTGATACTGTGTGTTTGGCACTGCCCCATGACTGCTACACTTGTATCTGATACTGTGTTCTGCACTGCCCCAAGCCTGCTGCTGTGCCATCTGATACTGCATGTTCTGCCCTGCCCCATGCCTGATACTGTGCTATCTGATACTGTGTGTTCTGCACTGCCCCATGCCTGCTCTTGTGCCATCTGATACTGTGTGTTCTGCACAGCCCCGCATCTTCAGCTGTGCCTTCTGATACTGTTTGTTCTGCTCTGCCCCATGCCTTATACTGTGCCATCTGATACTATATGTTTTGCACTACCCCATGCCTTCTGCTCAGCCATGTGATACTGTGTTTTTGGCAATGCTCCATGCTGCAACTGCACCATCGGATACTGTGGGTTTGGCACTGCCGCATGACTGCTGCTGCGCCATCTGATACAGTGTGTTCTGCTCTGCTCCTTGCCTTCTACTGTGCCATCTGATACTGTGTTCTCCGCACTGCCCCATGCCTGCAGCAGTGCCATCTGATACTGTGCGTTTGGCCCTGCTCCTTAACTTCTACTGTGCCATCTGATACTGTGTTCTCTGCACTGCCCCATGCCTGCTGCTGCATCATCGGATACTGTGTGCTCTGTTCTGCCCCATGCCTGCTACTGTCCCATCTGATACTGTGAGTTCAGCACTGCCCCATGCCTGCTACTGCACCATCTGATACTGTGGGTTCAGCACTGTCCCATGCCTGCTGCTGCGCAATCTAATACTGTGTGTTTTGCACTGCCCCATGCCTGCTACTGTGCCATATGATACTGTGTGTACTGTACTGCCCCAGGCTTGCTGCTGTGCCATCTGATACTGTGTGTTTTGCACACCCCATGCCTGCTACTGCGCCATCGGATTCTGTTTGTTTTGCACTGCCCATGGCTGCTACTGTGCCATCTGATACTGTGTGTTCTGCATTGCCCCTTGCTTGCAACTCTCCCATCTGATACTGTGAGTTCTGCACTACCCCGTACTTGCTACTGTACCATCTGATACTGTGTGTTCTGCACTCCCTCATGTCTGCTATTGTACCATTTAATACTCCAGTTTCTGCACTGCCCCATGCCTGCTACTGTGCCATCTGATACTGTGTGTTCTGCTCTGCCCCATGCCTGATTCTGTACCATCTGATACTGTGTGTTCTGCACTGCCCCCTGCTTACAACTCTCCCATCTGATACTGTGTGTTCAGCAGTTCCCCACGCCTGCTGCTGTGCCATCTAATACTCTGTGTTCTGCCCTGCTCTGTGCCTGCTACTGTGTCCTCTGATACTGTGTGTTCTGCACTGTACCTTGCCTGCTACTGTTCCATCTGATACTGTGTGTTCTGCACTGTCACATGCCTGCTGCTGTGCCAACTGATACTGTGTGTTCAGCACTGCCCCTTGCCTTCAACTGTGCCATCTGATACTCTGTGTTCTGCACTGCTCGTGCCTGCTTCTGTGCCATCTGATACTCTGTGTTCTGCACTGTTCCGTGCAACTGTGCCGTCTGATACTGTATGTTCTACACTGCCCCATGCCTGCTACTGTGCCATTTGATACTGTGTGTTTGGCACTGCTCATGCCTGCTATTGTGCCTTCTGATGCTCTGTGTACTGCACGGTGCCATGCCTGCAGCTGTGCCATCTGATACTGAATGTTCTACACTGTCCCATGCCTGCTACTGTGCCATCTGATACTGTGAGTTCTGCACTGCCCCGTTCCAGCTGCTGTGCCACCTGATACTGAATGTTTTGCACTGGCCCATGCCTGTTGCTGTGCCATCTGATACTGTGTGTTTGGCACTGCTTGCCCATGACTGCTACACGCATATCTGATGCTGTGTTCTGCACTGCCCCAAGCCTGCTGCTGTGCCATCTGATACTGCATGTTCTGCTCTGCCCCATGCCTGATACTGCGTTATCTGATACTGTGTGTTCTGCACACAGTCTTCTGCGTCTTCTGCTGTGCCTTCTGATACTGTGTGTTCTGCTCTGCCCCATGCCTTATACTGTGCCATCTGATACTATATGTTTTGCACTACCCCATGCCTTCTGCTCAGCCATGTGATACTGTGTTTTTGGCAATGCTCCATGCTGGCAACTGCACCATCGATACTGTGGGTTTGGCACTGCCGCATGACTGCTGCTGCGCTTATCTGACTGCGTGTGTTCTGCTCTGCCTCTGCCTTCTACTGTGCCATCTTGATACTATGTTCTCTGCACTGCCCCATGCCTGCAGCAGTGCCATCTGATACTGATCGTTTTGGCCCTGCTCCTTAACCTTCTACTGTGCCATCTGATACTGGTGTTCTCTGCACTGCCCCGATGCCTGCTGCTGCACCATCGGATACTGTGTGCTCTGTTCTGCCTCCCATGCCTGCTACTGTCCCATCTGATACTGTGTGTTCAGCACTGCCCATGCCTGCTACTGCACCATCTGATACTGTGGGTTTAGCACTGCCCCATGCCTCTACTGCACCATCTAATAATGTGTGCTCTGCTCTGCCACGTGCCTTCTGCTGTGCCATCTGATACTGTGTGTTATGCACTCCCCCAAGCCTTCTGCTGTGCCATCTGAAATTGTGTATTCTGTGCTACCTTGTGCCTGCTACTGTGCCATCTGATACTGTTTGTTCAGCACTGCCCCATGATTGCTACTGTGCCATCTGATACTGTGTTTTCTGCACTGCCTCATGCCTGATACTGTACCATCTGATACTGTGTGTTCAGCACTCCCCATGCCTGCTATGGTGCCAACTGATGCTGTGTGTTCTGAACTGTTCCATGCCTGCTACTTTACCATCAGATAGTGTGTGTTTTGCACTGCCCCATGCTACCGCTGTGCCATCTGAAATAATGTGTTCTTCACTACCCCATGCCTGCTACACTCCCATCTGATACTGTGTATGCTGTACTGCCCCGTACTTGCTACTGTACCATCTGATACTGTGTGTTCTGCTCTCCCTCATGTCTGCTATTGTACCATCTGATTCTGTGTGTTTTGCCCTGCCCATTGCCATCTACTGTGCCATCTGATACAGTGTTTGGCACTGCTCATGCCAGCTACTGTGCAATCTGATACTGTGAGTTCTGCACTGCCCAGTGCAAGCAAATGTGCCACCTGAAACTGAATGTTAGGCACTGGCTCACGCCTGTTGCTGTACTGTCTGAGATTGTGTGTTTGGCACTGCCCCTGACTTCTACTGTGCCATCTGATAGTGTATGTTCTGCTCTGCCCATGCCTGCTACTGTGCCATCTGATACTGAGTGTTCAGCACTGTCCCATGACTCCTGCTGTGCCATCTGGTACTGTGTGTTCTGCTCTGATATACCTGCTACTGTGCCATCTGATACTGTGTGTTCAGCACTGTCCCATGCCTGCTGCTGTGCCATCTGATACTGTGTGTTCTGCTCTGTCCCATGCCTGCTGCTGTGCCATCTGATACTGTGTGTTCTGGTCTGCCCCATACTTTCTGCTGTGCCATCTAATACTGTATGTTTTGCCTTACCCCATGCCTTCTGCTCTGCCATGAAATACTGTGTGTTTGGCACTACTCCATTCCTGCTACTGTGCCATCTGATACTGTGTGTTCTGCACTCCTCCATGTTTTCTGCATATCCATCTAATACTGTGTGTTCAGCCATGCCCCTTCCTGCTTCTGTGCAATCTGATACTGTGTCTTTGGCACTGTCCCATGCCTGCTGCTTGGCCATCTGATACTGTGTGTTTTGCACTGTCCCATGCCTGCTGCAGTGCCATCTCATACTGTGTGTTCTGCACTGCCCCATCCCTGCTACTGTGCCATCTGATACTGTATGTTTTGCACAGCCCCGTGCTTGCAGCTTGGCCATCTGATACTGTGTGTTTTGCACTGCCCCATGCCTGCTACTGCGCCATCTGATACTTTGTTCTCTGCACTGTCCCATGCCTGCTGCTGTACCATCAGACACTGTGTGCTCTGTTCTACCCCATGCCTGCTACTGTCCCATCTGATACTGTGTGTTCTGCACTGCCCATGCCTTCTTCTGCACCATCTGATACTGTGTGTTCACCACTGCCCCATGCCTGCTACTGCGCCATCTGATAATGTGTGCTCTGCTCTGCCACATGCCTTCTCCTGTGCCGTCTGATACTGTGTGTCCTGCACTCCCCCAAGCCTTCTCCTGTGCCATCTGATATTGTGTATTCTGTGCTACCCTGTGCCTGCTACTGTGCCATCTGATACTGTTTGTTCAGCACTGCCCCATGCCTGCTACTGTGCCATATGATACTGTGTGTACTGTACTGCCCCAGGCTTGCTGCTGTGCCATCTGATACTGTGTGTTTTGCACACCCCATGCCTGCTACTGCGCCATCGGATTCTGTGTGTTTTGCACTGCCCATGGCTGTTTCTGGGCCATCTGATAATGTGTGTTTTGCACTGCCCCATGCCTGCTACTGTGCCATCTGATACTGTGTGTTCTGCATTGGCCCTTGCTTGCAACTCTCCCATCTGATACTGTGTGTTCTGCACTCCCTCATGTCTGCTATTGTACCATCTAATACTCCAGTTTCTGCACTGCCCCATGCCTGCTACTGTGCCATCTGATACTGTGTGTTCTGCTCTGCCCCATGCCTGATTCTGTACCATCTGATACTGTGTGTTCTGCACTGCCCCCTGCTTACAACTCTCACATCTAATACTGTGTGTTCAGCAGTTCCCCATGCCTGCTGCTGTGCCAACTGATACTGTGTGTTCAGCACTGCCCCTTGCCTTCTTCTGTGCCATCTGATACTCTGTGTTCTGCACTGTTCCGTGCCTGCAACTGTGCCATCTGATACTGTATGTTCTACACTGCCACATGCCTGCTACTGTGCCATTTGATACTGTGTGTTTGGCACTGCTCATGCCTGCTATTGTGCCTTCTGATGCTCTGTGTACTGCACGGTGCCATGCCTGCAGCTGTGCCATCTGATACTGAATGTTCTACACTGTCCCATGCCTGCTACTGTGCCATCTGATACTGTGAGTTCTGCACTGCCCCGTTCCAGCTGCTGTGCCACCTGATACTGAATGTTTTGCACTGGCCCACGCCTGTTGCTGTGCCATCTGATACTGTGTGTTTGGCACTGCCCATGACCTGCTACACTTCTATCTGATACTGTATTTCTGCGCTGCTGCAAGCCTGCTGCTGTGCCTTCCTGATCCTACATGTTCTGCTCTGCCCCATGCCTGCTACTGTGCAATCTGATACTGTATGTTCTGCACTGCCCCATGCCTGATATGAAGACAGGTTGAAGGAACTGAACATGTACTCCCTGGAGGAGAGGAGGGAGAGAGAGGGATACGATAGAGACATACAAGTATCTTACAGGGAGGAACAGGGTGCAGGAAAACACTATTTTAAGCAAAAGAAAAAGATGTTCCAGGACTAGAGGGCATGGGATGAAGTTGGAGGAGGGACGATTCAGAGGAAACATGAGGGAAGAATTTCTTCCAGAGCGAGGTGGTGGACAAGTGGAACACCCTGCCAGAGGAAGTGGTGGGGGCTGAAACAATCACGGGATTTAAGAATGCATGGGATAGACATAAAGGAATTCTAGAGGTCAGGGGTAAGGGGAAACAGACTTCTAGGAAAACAAACTGAACTTACAAGCTCAAATGGGCAGACTGGGTGGGCCATAGGCCCTTATCTGCCGACACTGTCTATGCATCTATGTATCTATGTATAAATGTGCCACCTGACACTGTATGTTAGGCACTGGCTCATGCCTGTTGCTGTACCGTCTGATACTGTGTATTTGGCATTGCCCCATGACTTCTACTGTGCCATCTGATACTGTGTGTTCTGCTCTGCCCATGCCTGCTACTGTGCCATCTGATACTGTGTGTTCTGCTCTGTCCCATGCCAGCTGCTGTGCCATCTGATACTGTGTGTTCTGGTCTGCCGCACACCTTCTGCTGTGCCATCTAATACTGTATGTTTTGCACTACCCCATGCCATGAGATACTGTGTGTTTGGCACTACTCCATCCCTGCTACTGTGCCATCGGATACTGTGTGTTCTGCTCTTCTCCATGCCTTCTGCCAAGCCATCTGATACTGTGTGTTCTGTACTGCCCTGTTCCTGCTACTGTGCCGTCTGATACTGTGTCTTTGGCACTGCCCGTGCCTCCTGCTTGGCCATCTGATACTGTGTGTTTTGCACTGCCCCATGCCTGCTGCTGTGCCATCTCATACTGTGTGTTCTGCACTGCCCCATCCCTGCTACTGTGCCATCTGATACTGTATGTTTTGCACTTTCTCCCTGCATGCTGCTTGGCCATCTGATACTGTGTGTTTTGCACTGCCTCGTGCCTCCTACTGTGCCATCTGATATTGTGTGCTCTGCACTGCCCCATGCCTCCTATTGCGCCATCTGATACTGTCTGTTCTGCACTTCCCCATGCCTGCTGCTGTGCCATCTGATACTGTGTGTTTTGCACTGCCCCGTGCCTGCTACTGCACCATCTGATACTGTGCATTCTGCACTGCCCCATGCCTGCTACTGCACCATCTGATACTGTGCATTCTGCACTGCCCCATGGCTGCTACTGCACCATCTGATACTGTGTGTTTTGCACTGCCCCATGCCTGCTACTGTGCCATCTGATATTGTGTGCTCTGTTCTGCCCCATGCCTGCTGCTGTGCCATCTGATACTTTGTGTTCTGCACTGTCCCTTGCCTACTGCTGTGCCATCTGATACTGTGTGTTCAGTATTGCCCCATACCTGCTACTGCGCAATCTGATAATATGTGCTCTGCTCTGCCACGTGCCTTCAGCTGTGCCGTCTGCTACTGTGTGTCCTGCACTCCCCCATGCCTTCTGCTGTGCCTTCTGATATTGTGTATTCTGTACCACCCTGTGCCTGCAACTGTGCCATCAGAACCTGTGTGTTCTGCAGTGCCCCATGCCTGCTACTGGTCCATCTGATACTGTGTGTTCTGCTCTGCCCATGCCTGCTACTGTGCCATCTAATACTGTGTGTTCAGCACTGCCCTGTGCCTGCTACTACGCCATCTGATAATGTGTGCTCTGCTCTGCCACGTGCCTTCAGCTGTGCCGTCTGCTACTGTGTGTCCTGCACTCCCCCATACCTTCTGCTGTGCCATCTGATATTGTGTATTCTGTGCTACCCTGTGCCTGCAACTGTGCCATCTGATC
This sequence comes from Neoceratodus forsteri, assembly GCA_016271365.2. Lineage (NCBI taxonomy): Eukaryota > Metazoa > Chordata > Ceratodontiformes > Ceratodontidae > Neoceratodus > Neoceratodus forsteri. The sequence continues at coordinate 38,620,234 of CM028130.1, read as the reverse complement.
CTGTGTGTTCTGCAGTGCCCCATGCCTGCTACTGGTCCATCTGATACTGTGTGTTCTGCTCTGCCCATGCCTGCTACTGTGCCATCTGATACTGTGTGTTCAGCCCTGTCCCATGCTTGCTACTGTGCAATCTGATACTGTGTGTTCTGCACTGCCTCATGCCTGATACAGTACCATCTGATACTGTGTGTTCTGCACTTCCCATGCCTGCTACTGTACCAACAGATACTGTGTGTTTTGCACTGCCCCATGCTACTGCTGTGCCATCTGATACTATGTGTACTTCTCTACCCCATGCCTGCTACTGTCCCATCTGATACTGTGTATTCTGCACTGCCCCGTACCTGCTACTGTAATATCTGATACTGTTTGTTCTGCACTCCCTCATGTCTGCTATTGTACCGTCTGATATTGAATGTCCTGAACTGCCCATTGCCATCTACTGTGCCATCTGATACTGTGTTTGGCACTGCTCATGCCTGCTACTGTGCCATCTGATACTGTGAGTTCTGCACTGCCCAGTTTCTGCAACTGTGCCACCTGAAACTGTATGTTTGGCACTGGCTCACGCCTGTTGCTGTACTGTCTGATACTGTGTGTTTGGCACTGCCCGTGCCTGCTACTGTGCCATCTGATACTGTGTATACTGCACTGTCCCATGCCTGCTGCTGTGCCATCTGATACTGTGTGTTCTGCAATGTCCCATGCCAGCTGCTGTGCCATCTGATACTGTGTGTTCTGTTCTGCCCCATACCTTCTGCTGTGCCAACTAATACTGTATGTTTTGCACTACCCCATGCCTTCTGCTATGCCATGAGATACTGTGTGTTTGGCAGTACTCCATCCCTGCTACTGCGCCATCAGATACTGTGTGTTCTGCTCTCCTCCATGTCTTCTGCTGAGCCATCTGATACTCTGTGTTCTGCACTGCCCTGTACCTGCTACTGTGCCATCTGATACTGTGTCTTTGGCACTGCCCGTGCCTGCTGCTTGGCCATCTGATACTATGTGTTTCACACTTCCCCATGCCTGCTGCTGTGCCTTCTCATACTGTGCATTCTGCACTACCCCATCCTTGCTACTGTGCCATCTGATACTGTATGTTTTGCACTGCCCCGTGCATGCTGCTTGGTCATCTGATACTGTGTGTTTTGCACTGCCTCGTGCCTCCTACTGCACCATCTGATACTGTGTGTTTTGCACTGCCCCATGCCTGCTACTGTGCCATCTGATACTGTGCGTTTTGCACTGCCCCATGCCTGCTACTGCGCCATCTGATATTGTGTGTTCTACACTGGCCGTGTCTGCTGCTGTGCCATCTGATACTGTGTGTTCTGTACTGTCCCTTGCCTGCTACTGTGCCATCTGATACTGAGTGTTCAGCATTGCCCCATGCCTGCTATTGTGCCATCTGATACTGTGTGTTCTGCACTGTCCCATGCCTACTGCTGTGGGATATGATACTGTGTCTGCTCAGTCTGCCTGCTACTGCACCATCTGATACTGTGTGTCTGTTCTGTCCCATGACTGCTTTTTGTACCATCTGATACTATGTGTTCTGCACTGCCACATGCCTGCTACTGTGCTTCTGATTTCTGATACTGTGTGTTCAGCACTGCCCCATGCCTGATTCTGTACAATCTGATACTGTGTGTGCTGCACTGTCCCATGCCTGCTACTGTGCCATCTAATACTGTGTGTTCTGCACTGCCCCATGCCTGCTACTGTGCCATCTGTTACTGTGTGTTCTGTACTGTCCCATCACTGCTACTCTACCATCTGATACTGTGTGTTCTCCACTCCCCATGCCTGCTACTGTGCCATCTGATACTGTGTGTGCTGCAATGTCCCATGCCAGCTGCTTTACCATCTGATACTGTGTGTTCTGGTCTGCCCCATACCTTCTGCTGTGCCATCTAATACTGTATGTTTTGCACTACCCCATGCCTTCTGCTCTGCCATGAGATACTGTGTGCTCGGCACTACTCCATCCCTGCTACTGCACCATCAGATACTGTGTGTTCTGCTCTCCTCCATGCCTTCTGCTGAGCCATCTGATACTCTGTGTTCTGCACTGCCCTGTTCCTGCTACTGTGCAGTCTGATACTGTGTCTTTGGCACTGCCTGTGCCTGCTGCTTGGCCATCTGTTACTATGTGTTTTGCACTGCCCCATGCCTGCTGCTGTGCCATCTCATACTGTGTGTTCTGCACTGCCCCATCCTTGCTACTGTGCCATCTGATACTGCATGCTTTGCACTGCCCCGTGCATGCTGCTTGACCATCTGATACTGTGTGTTTTGCACCGCCTCGTGCCTCCTACTGCGCCATTTGATACTGTGTGATTTGCACTGCCAAATGCCTGCTACTGCACAATCTGATACCTTGTGTTCTGCACTGCCCCGTGCCTCCTATTGGGTCATCTGATACTCTGTGTTCTGCACTGCCCCATGCCTGCTACTGCGCCATCTGATACTGTGTGTTTTGCACTGCCCCATGCCTGCTACTGCGCCATCTGATACTCTGCATTCTGCACTGCCCCATGCCTGCTACTGCGCCATCTGATACTGTGCATTCTGCACTGCCCCATGGCTGCTACTGCGCCATCTGATACTTTGTGTTTTGCACTGCCCCATGCCTGCTACTGCGCCATCTGATACCGTGTGTTCTACACTGGCCGTGTCTGCTGCTGTGCCATCTGATACTGTGTGTTCTGCACAGTCCCTTGCCTGCTGCTGTGCCATCTGATACTGTGTGTTCAGCATTGCCCCATGCCCGCTGCTGTGCCATCTGACACTGTGTATTCTGCACTGTCCCATGCCTACTGCTGTGGCATCTGATACTGTGTGTTCTGTTCTGTCCCATGCCTGCTACTCTACCATCTGATACTGTGTGTTCTGCACTGCCACATGCCTGCTACTGTGCTTCTGATACTGTATGTTCTGCTCTGCTCCGTGTCTGCTACTGTGCCATCTGTTACTGTGTGTTTTGCACTGTCCCATGCCTGCTACTGTGTCTTCTGAAACTGTGTATTCAGCACTGCCCCATGCCTGCTACTGTGCCATCTGATACTGTGTGTTCTGCACTGCCTCATGCCTGCTACAGTACCATCTGATACACTGAGTTCTGCAATGCCCCATGTCTGCTACTGCGCCATCTGATACTGTGTGTTCTGCACTGCTGCTTGCCTGCTGCTGAGCCATCTGATTCTGTGTGTTCTGCACTGCCCCGTGCCTTCAGCTGTGCCATCTGATACTGTGTGTTCTGCTCTGCCCTATGCCTGATACTTTGCCATCTAATACTATATGTTTTGCACTACCCCATGACTTCTGCTCTGCCATGTGATACTGTCTGTTTGGCACTGCTAGATGCCTGTAACTGCACCATCGGATACTATGTGTTCTGCTCTACTCCTTGCCTTCTACTGTGCCATCTGATACTGTGTTCTCTGCACTGCCCCATGCCTGCAGCTCTGACATCTGATACTGTGTGTTTGGCACTGCTCCATGCCTGCTGCTGCACCATCGGATACTGTGTGCTCTGTTCTGCACCATGCCTGCTACTGTCCCTATTTGATACTGTGTGTTGGCACTGCCCCATGCCTGCTACTGCGCCATCTGATACAGTGTGTTTCAGCACTGCCCATGCCCTCTAACTGCTGCATCTGATAATGTGTGCTCGGCTCTGCCACATGCCTTCTGCTGTGCCATCTGCTACTGTATGTCCTGCACTCCCCATGCCTCTCTGCTGTGCCATCTGATATTGTGTGTTCTGTGCTACCTGTGCCTGCAACTGTGCCATCTGATACTGTGTGTTCTGCTCTGCCCATACCTACTACTGTGCCATCTGATACTGTGTGTTCAGCCCTGCCCCATGCCTGCTACTGTGCCATCTGATACTGTGTGTTCTGCACTGTCCCATGCCTGATACAGTACCATCTGCTACTATGTGTTCTGCACTACCCATGCCTGCTACTGTGCCAACTGATACTGTGTGTTCTGCAGTGCCCCATGCCTGCTACTGGTCCATCTGATACTGTGTGTTCCGCTCTGCCCATGCCTGCTACTGTGCCACTGATACTGTGTGTTCTGCACTGCCCCATGCCTGCTACTGTGCCATCTGATTCTGTGTGTTCTGCACTGCCTCATGCCTGATACAGTACCATCTGATACTGTGTGTTCTGCACTTCCCATGCCTGCTACTGTGCCAACTGATGCTGTGTGTTCGGAACTGTCCCATGCCTGCTACTGTACCATCAGATACTGTGTGTTTTGCACTGCCCCATGCTACTGCTGTGCCATCTGATACTATGTGTTCTTCACTACCCCATACCTGCTACTGTGCCATCTGATACTGTGTGTTCTGCACTCCCTCATGTCTGCTATTGTACTGTCTGATACTGTGTGTTCTGAACTGCCCATTGCCATCTACTGTGCCATCTGATACTGTGTTTGGCACTGCTCATGCCTGCAACTGTGCCATCTGATACTGTGAGTTCTGCACTGCCCAGTGCCAGCAACTGTGCCACCTGAAACTGTATGTTTGCCACTAGCTCACGCCTGTTGCTGTACTGTCTGATACTGTGTTCTGCACTGCCCCCTGCGTGCTACTGTGCCATCTGATACTGCATGTTCTGCACTTCCCCATGCCTACTACTGTGCCATCTGATACTGTGTGTTCTGCACTGCCCCATGCCTGCTACTGTGTCATCTGATATTGTGTGTGCAGCACTGCTCAATGCCTGCTACTGTGTAATCTGATACTGTGTTCTGCACTGCCCCATACCTGCTACTGTGCTATCTGATACCATGTGTTCTGCACTGCCCCATACCTGCGACTGTGCCATCTGATACTGTGTGTTCTGCACTGCCTGTGCCTGCTACTGTGCCATCTGATACTGTAGGTTCTGCCCTGCTCCTTGCCTGCTGCTGAGCCATCTGGTATTATAGAATTTGGCAGATAAGGACGCTTGGCCTACCAGTCTACCCATTACCCTACCCTTGATAAGCTGCAGATCCTAGTTAACCAGCAGCCTACTTCTTCCTACTCCACCCCTAAATTGCCCGTATGACTGTCCCCATGCCTGAATTCCACCACTGTTTTGACTCCACAACATCCTTCATAAGGCTGTCCCATGCATAACACCTCTCTTGAAAACATACTTCCTTAAATTACCTCTGAGCCACCCCCTCTATCTTCAAATTGTGCCCCCTTGTTCTTGCACTGCCCCATGCTTGCTACTGTGTCATCTGATACTGTGTGTTCTGCACTGCCAAATACCTGCTACTATGCCATCTGATACTGTTTTCAGCACTGCCCCATGCCTGCTACTGTTCCATCTGATACTGTATGTTTTGCACAGCCCCGTGCCTGCTGCTTGGCCATTTGAAACTGTGTGTTTTGCACTGCCCGTGCCTCCTACTGCGGCATCAGACACTGTGAGTTCTGCACTGCCCAGTGCCAGCAACTGTGCCACCTGAAACTGTATGTTTGCCACTGGCTCATGCCTGTTGCTTTACCGTCTGATACTGTGTGTTCTGCACTGCCCATGCCTGCTACTGTGCCATCTGATACTGTGTGTTTTGCACTGCCCGTGCCTGCTACTGCACCATCTGATACTATGTGTTCTGCTGTCCCATGCCTGCTGCTGTGGCATCTGATACTGTGTGTGTTCTGCACTGCCCCAAGCCTGCTACTGTGCCATCTGATACTCTGTGTTCTGCACTACCCCATGCCTGCTACTGATGCCATCTGAGACTGTGTGTTTTGCACTGCCCCATGCCTGCTACTGCACCATCTGATACTGTGTGTTTTGCACTGCCCCGTGCCTGCTACTGCGCCATCTGATACTGTGTGTTCTGCACTGTCCCATGCCTGCTGCTGTGGCATCTGATACTGTGTGTGTTCTGCACTGCCCCATGCCTGCTACTGTGCCATCTGATACTCTGTGTTCTGCACTACATCATGCCTGCTACTGATGCCATCTGAGACTGCGTGTTTTGCACTGCCCCATGCCTGCTACTGCGCCATCTGATACTGTGTGTTCTGCACTGTCCTATGCCTGCTGCTGTGCCATCTGATACTGTGTGTTCTGCACTGTCCCTTGCCTGCTACTGTACCATCTGATACTGCGTGTTCTGCACTGCCCCATGTCTGCTACTGCACCATCTGATTCTGTATATTCTACACTGCCTCATGCCTGCTACTGTGTCATCTGATACTGAGTGTTTGACACTGCTCATGCCTGCTACTGTGCCTTTTGATACTCAGTGTTCTGCACTGTCCCATGCCAGCAGCTGTGCCATCTGATATTGCATGTTCTACACTGTCCCATGCCTGCTTCTGTGCAATCTGATACTGTGAGTTCTGTACTACCCCATTCCAGCTCCTGTGCCACCTGATACTGTATGTTTTGCACTGGCCCACGCCTGTTGCTGTGCCATCTGATACTGTGTGTTTGGCATTGCCCCATGACTGCAACACTTCCATCTGATACTGTGTTCTGCACTGCCCTAAGCCTGCAGCTGTGCCATCTGATACTGCGTGTTCTGCTCTGCCCCATGCCTGCTACTGTGCCATCTGATACTGTGTGTTTTGCACTGCCCCATGCCTGCTACTGCGCCATCTGATACTGTGCATTCTGCACTGCCCCATGCCTGCTACTGCACCATCTGATACTGTGTGTTTTGTACTGCCCCATGCCTGCTACTGTGCCATCTGATATTGTGTGTTCTGCACTCCCCATGCTTGCTTCTGTGCCATCTGATACTGTGTGTTCTGCACTGTCCCATGCCTGCTACTGTGCCATCTGTTACTGTGTGTTCTCCACCTCGCATGCCTGCTACTGTGCCATCTGATACTGCGTGTTCTGCACTGCCCCATGTCTGCTACTGCACCATCTGATTCTGTATATTCTACACTGCCTCATGCCTGCTACTGTGTCATCTGATACTGAGTGTTTGACACTGCTCATGCCTGCTACTGTGCCTTTTGATACTCAGTGTTCTGCACTGTCCCATGCCAGCAGCTGTGCCATCTGATATTGCATGTTCTACACTGTCCCATGCCTGCTTCTGTGCAATCTGATACTGTGAGTTCTGTACTACCCCATTCCAGCTCCTGTGCCACCTGATACTGTATGTTTTGCACTGGCCCACTCCTGTTGCTGTGCCATCTGATACTGTGTGTTTGGCATTGCCCCATGACTGCAACACTTCCATCTGATACTGTGTTCTGCACTGCCCTAAGCCTGCAGCTGTGCCATCTGATACTGCGTGTTCTGCTCTGCCCCATGCCTGCTACTGTGCCATCTGATACTGTGTATTCTGCACTGCCCCAATCCTGCAACTGCGCCATCTGATACTCTGTGTTCAGCACTGACCCATGCCTGCTACTGTGCCATCTGATACTGTGTGTTCTGCACCACCCCATACCTGCTGCTGTACCATCTGATACTGCGAGTTCTGCACTGCCACATGTCCGCTACTGTGCCATCTGATACTGTGTGTTCTGCACTGCCGCTTGCCTGCTGCTGAGCCATCAGATTCTGTGTGTTTTGCACTGCCCCGTGCCTTCAGCTGTGCCATCTGATACTGTGTGTTCTGCTCTGCCCCATGCCTGATACTTTGCCATCTGATACTATATGTTTTGCACTACCCCATGACTTCTGCTCTGCCATGTCATACGGTCTGTTTGGCACTGCTCCATACCTGTAACTGCACCATCGGATACTATGTGTTCTGCTCTGCTCCTTGCCTTCTACTGTGCCATCTGATACTGTGTTCTCTGCACTGCCTCATTCCTGCAGTTATGACATCTGATACTGTGTGTTTGGCACTACTCAATGCCTGCTGCTGCACCATCGGATACTGTGTGCTCTGTTCTGCCCCATGCCTGCTACTGTCCCATCTGATACTGTGTGTTCAGCACTGCCCCATGCCTGCTACTGCACCATCTGATACTGTGTGTTCAGCACTGCCCCATGCCTGCGACTGCACCATCTGATACTGTGTGTTCAGCACTGCCCCATGCCTGCTACTGCACCATCTGATAACATGTGCTCTGCTCTGCCACGTGCCTTCTGCTGTGCCATCTGATACTGTGTGTCTTGCACTCCCCCAAGCCTTCTGCTGTGCCATCTAAAATTGTGTAGTCTGTGCTACCCTGTGCCTGCTACTGTGCCATCTGATACTGTTTGTTCACCACTGCCCCATGCTATCTACTGTGCCATCTGATACTGTGTTTTCTGCACTGCCTCATGCCTGATACTGTAACCTCTGATGCTGTGTGTTCAGCACTCCCCATGCCTGCTATGCTGCCAGCTGATGCTGTGTGTTCTGAACTGTTCCATGCCTGCTACTTTACCATCAGATACTGTGTGTTTTGCACTGCCCCATGCTACTGCTGTGCCATCTGAAATAATGTGTTCTTCACTACCCCATGCCTTCTACACTCCCATCTGATACTGTGTATGCTGCACTGCCCTGTACTTGCTACTGTACCATCTGATACTGTGTGTTCTGCACTCACTCATGTCTGCTATAGTACCATCTGATTCTGTGTGTTTTGCCCTACCCATTGCCATCTACTGTGCCATCTGATACTGTGTTTGGCACTGCTCATGCCAGCTACTGTGCAATCTGATACTGTGAGTTCTGCACTGCCCAGTGCAAGCAAATGTGCCACCTGAAACTGTATGTTAGGCACTGGCTCACGCCTGTTGCTGTACCGTCTGATACTGTGTGTTTGGCACTGGCCCATGACTTCTACTGCGCCATCTGATAGTGTATGTTCTGCTTTGCCCATGCCTGCTACTGTGCCATCTGATACTGAGTGTTCAGCACTGTCCCATGACTCCTGCTGTGCCATCTGGTACTGTGTGTTCTGCTCTGATATGCCTGCTACTGTGCCATCTGATACTGTGTGTTCTGCTCTGTCCCATGCCTGCTGCTGTGCCATCTGATATTGTGTGTTCTGGTCTGCCCCATACTTTCTGCTGTGCCATCTAATACTGTATGTTTTGCCTTACCCCATGCCTTCTGCTCTGCCGTGAAATACTGTGTGTTTGGCACTACTCCATTCCTGCTACTGTGCCATCTGATACTGTGTGTTCTGCACTCCTCCATGTTTTCTGCTTATCCATCTGATACTGTGTGTTCAGCACTGCCCCTTCCTGCTACTGTGCAATCTGATTCTGTGTCCTTGGCACTGCCCCATGCCTGCTGCTTGGCCATCTGATACTGTGTGTTTGGCACTGTCCCATGCCTGCTGCTGTGCTATCTCATACTGTGTGTTCTGCACTACCCCATACCTGCTACTGTGCCATCTGATACTGTATGTTTTGCACAGCCCCGTGCTTGCAGCTTGGCCATCTGATACTGTGTGTATTGCACTGCCCCATGCCTGCTACTGCGCCATCTGATACTGCGTGTTTTGCACTGCCCCATGCCTACTACTGTGCCATCTGATACTGTGTGTTCTGCACTGCCCCATGCCTGCTTCTGCGCCATATGATACTGTGTGTTCTGCACTGCCCCATGCCTGCTTCTGTGTCATCTGATACTGTGTGTTTTGCATGGCACCATGCCTGCTACTGTGCCATTTGATTCTGTGTGTTCTGATCCACCCCTTGCCTGCTACTGTGCCATCTGATACTGTGTTCTGCACTGCCTCTTGCTTGCAACTCCCCCATCTGATACTGTGTGTTCAGCACTACCCCGTACTTGCTACTGTACCATCTGATACTGTATGTTCAGCACTACCCCGTACTTGCTACTGTGCCATCTGATACTGTGTGTTCTGCACTCCCTCATGTCTGCTATTGTACCATCTAATTCTGTGTGTTCTGCCCTGCCCATTGCCATCTACTGTGCCATCTGATACTGTGTTTGGCACTGCTCATGCCAGCTACTGTGCAATCTGATACTGTGAGTTCTGCACTGCCCAGTGCAAGCAAACATACCGTTTCTGGTGGCACATTTGCTTGCACTGGCAGTGCAGAACTCACAGTATCAGATTGCACAGTAGCTGGCATGAGCAGTGCCAAACACAGTATCAGATGGCACAGTAGATGGGAAGAAGCCCACCCTCAGCACAAGTGTTTTGACTCATTTATTTATTTATTGGTTTCTTTTTCCTTAAAAAAAAAAAAATTATCTGAGGATCAGTGACAGGATTTTTAGTACTGTAAATTAATAAAAAGAGAACTAGGAGAGCTTCAGTAGCAGACAAGTAGTGGAATTGCAGTATAATGTGTGGAGTGGTGCAATGCAGCGGCTGTGGGGCAGCCATATTCAGGCAGACCTTCTGGACACTGAGATGCTGCCCTATCTGCATGCATCTCTCTGGACTGTGGGATGAGGTAGCCAGACTCAGGCGGAGTAAACTGGGTCAGGAGTACCATCACCCTATCCAGGGACCACCAGTCCAATACAGCTGCCTCAAGGATGCTGAGAACGAGGAGCACTTGGATGACAGTGGGCTCAGGGAGGTTAAAACAGTCAGGCAGAGCACATCCCAGATCTATTCCTCTCAAGAACTCATATGCCACACTGGCAAATGAGGACAACAAATAGAGATACCCAGAGAAGTGGAAGGAAAGGATGTGGAGGTTAGCCAAGGAGGTGACCTAAGTGGGGAAAGCAGTGGACCCCAGAGGAGGTGGAAGTGAATCCTGGTGGGGGACTCCATTATAAGAGGGATCCAGCAAGGAACACAGGAGGGGGAGGACAGGGAGGTGAGGTGCCTACCAGGTGCCACGGCATGGAGGGATGGAAGGAAGATACTGGGGATCACTGGAAAGGCAAGACAGGAGGGTGAGCTGGATGTCATTATCCACCTAGGTACTAATGACTTGGCAAATGGGGAGCCAAAGGAAGTTCAGGAAGAGTTTAGGAAACTGGGGAGGGTCTCAAGCAAGTAGCTTCTTCTGTCACTTCTCAGTACTACCTGTGAGAGGCAAGGGAGAACATAAGATACATGCACCAGGAACTTTAACTCATGGTTGAAGAACTGGTGTGAGGAAGGATTTAGTTCATTGGGACTGGGGACCCACCTGGAGGGATGGAGGTTTGTTCAAGCCTGGCCTGCCTGCATCCATCCTGGAGGGAATCAAGCACTCAATGATAAGTTCATACTCATTGACAAGCATTTAAACCAGCAAAGGGGTGGCAGGCCAGCAAGGAGGGTACCGACTTGCTCACCCCACAGCTAGCAGTGGAACCAGTGAACCAGAAGAGGTGGCTATCTCTGCAAAGCAGTGTGCAAAGATGGAGATTAGTGTCCAAAGGTGGATAAGCAGAAAGGGGCAAAATTCAGCAGAAGGGCAGACAACAAGGAGAACACAGGGATAAATGATAACCAAGGAAGGGGCTGGAGTATAACAGTGAAGCAGTCTAGGAGGTGAGACTATTACACAAACTGGGGAATATGGGTGTGGGCAGGACAGTAGTGTGGTGGGTAGGTAACTGGCTGGGTGGCAGGACACAGGGGCAGTGGTAAATGGCTGTCACTCCACAGAGGGAAGAGTGACCAGTGGGGTACCACAAGGATCAGTGCTGGGACGGTCCTATTCAACATCTTCATCAGTGACATTCGCGGGATCTAGAAGGCAGAATTTCACTGTTAGCTGATGACACAAAAGCTCTGTAACAGAGTAGACACACCAGAGGGTGTAGACAGAATGAGAAGGGACCTGCAGAAACTTGAAGAATGGTCAGGGTTTTGGCAGTTGAAATTCAATGCAAAAGAAGTGCAAGATAGTGCATATGGGCACAAAACCCTGGCACAATATATCAGTTTGGGGTGAGGATATAGCATGCACCAAGCAGGAAAGGGATCTTGGGGTTGTCATCTCTGATGACCTCAAGGTAGAAACAGTGTGACAAGGCATCAGGTAAAGCAAATAGGATGCTGGGATGTATGAGCAGGGGCATCACCAGCAGGAAAGGAGGCCATAATTCCGCTATACAAGACACTAGTGAGGCCCCACCTGGAGTACAGTGTACAGTTCTGGAGACCATACCTACGTAAGGACATAGACAGGGGTAGAGAAGGTTCAGAGGAGGCAACAAAGATGGTGCATGGTTGCATAACAAGTCCTATGAAGACAGGTTGAAGGAACTGAACATGTACTCCCTGGAGGAGAGGAGAGAGGGATACGATAGAGACATACAAGTATCTTACAGGAGGAACAGGGTGCAGGAAAACACTATTTTAAGCGAAAAAGATGTTCCAGGACTAGAGGCATGGGATGAAGTTGGAGGAGGGCGATTCAGAGGAAACATGAGGAAGAATTTCTTCTCAGAGCGGGTGGTGGACAAGTGGAACACCCTGCCAGAGGAAGTGGTGGGGGCTGGAAACAATCACAGGATTTAAGAATGCATGGGATAGACATAAAAATTCTAGAGGTCAGGGTAAGAAACAGATTCTAGGAAAACAAACTGAACTTACAAGCTCAAATGGGCAGACTGGGTGGGCCATAGGCCTTATCTGCCGACACTGTCTATGCATCTATGTATCTATGTATAAATGTGCCACCTGACACTGTATGTTAGGCACTGGCTCATGCCTGTTGCTGTACCGTCTGATACTGTGTATTTGGCATTGCCCCATGACTTCTACTGTGCCATCTGATACTGTGTGTTCTGCTCTGCCCATGCCTGCTACTGTGCCATCTGATACTGTGTGTTCTGCTCTGTCCCATGCCAGCTGCTGTGCCATCTGATACTGTGTGTTCTGGTCTGCCGCACACCTTCTGCTGTGCCATCTAATACTGTATGTTTTGCACTACCCCATGCCATGAGATACTGTGTGTTTGGCACTACTCCATCCCTGCTACTGTGCCATCGGATACTGTGTGTTCTGCTCTTCTCCATGCCTTCTGCCAAGCCATCTGATACTGTGTGTTCTGTACTGCCCTGTTCCTGCTACTGTGCCGTCTGATACTGTGTCTTTGGCACTGCCACGTGCCTCCTGTGGCCATCTGATACTGTGTGTTTGCACCCTCATGCCTGCTGCTGTGCCATCTCATACTGTGTGTTCTGCACTGCCCCATCCCTGCTACTGTGCCATCTGATACTGTATGTTTTGCACTTTCTCCCTGCATGCTGCTTGGCCATCTGATACTGTGTGTTTTGCACTGCCTCGTGCCTCCTACTGTGCCATCTGATATTGTGTGCTCTGCACTGCCCCATGCCTCCTATTGCGCCATCTGATACTGTCTGTTCTGCACTTCCCCATGCCTGCTGCTGTGCCATCTGATACTGTGTGTTTTGCACTGCCCCGTGCCTGCTACTGCACCATCTGATACTGTGCATTCTGCACTGCCCCATGCCTGCTACTGCACCATCTGATACTGTGCATTCTGCACTGCCCATAGCTGCTACTGCACCATCTGATGCTGTATGTTTTGCACTGCCCCATGCCTGCTACTGTAGCCATCTGATATTGTGTGCTCTGTTCTGCCCATGCCTGCTGCTGTGCCATCTGATACTTTGTGTTTCTGCACTGTCCCTTGCCTACTGCTGTGCCATCTGATACTGTGTGTTCGATATTGCCCCATACCTGCTACTCGCGCAATCTGATAATATGTGCTCTGCTCTGCCACGTGCCTTCAGCTGTGCCGTCTGCTACTGTGTGTCCTGCACTCCCCCATGCCTTCTGCTGTGCCTTCTGATATTGTGTATTCTGTACCACCCTGTGCCTGCAACTGTGCCATCAGAACCTGTGTGTTCTGCAGTGCCCCATGCCTGCTACTGGTCCATCTGATACTGTGTGTTCTGCTCTGCCCATGCCTGCTACTGTGCCATCTAATACTGTGTGTTCAGCACTGCCCTGTGCCTGCTACTGCGCCATCTGATAATGTGTGCTCTGCTCTGCCACGTGCCTTCAGCTGTGCCGTCTGCTACTGTGTGTCCTGCACTCCCCCATACCTTCTGCTGTGCCATCTGATATTGTGTATTCTGTGCTACCCTGTGCCTGCAACTGTGCCCATCTGATCCTGTGTGTTCTGCAGTGCCCCATGCCTGCTACTGGTCCATCTGATACTGTGTGTTCTGCTCTGCCCATGCCTGCTACTGTGCCATCTGATACTGTGTGTTCAGCCCTGTCCCATGATTGCTACTGTGCAATCTGATACTGTGTGTTCTGCACTGCCTCATGCCTGATACGAGTACCATCTGATACTGTGTGTTCTGCACTTCCCATGCCTGCTACTGTACCAACAGATACTGTGTGTTTTGCACTGCCCATGCTACTGCTGTGCCATCTGATACTATGTGACTTCTCTACCCCATGCCTGCTACTGTCCCATCTGATACTGTATTCTGCATGCCCAGTGCCTGCTACTGTAATATCTGATACTGTTTTTCTGCACTCCCTCATGTCTGCTATTGTACGTCTGATATTGAATGTTCTGAACTGCCCATTGCCATCTACTGTGCCATCTGATACTGTGTTTGGCACGCTCATGCCTGCTACTGTGCCATCTGATACTGTGAGTTCTGCACTGCCCAGTTTCTGCAACTGTGCCACCTGAAACTGTATGTTTGGCACTGGCTCACGCCTGTTGCTGTACTGTCTGATACTGTGTGTTTGGCACTGCCCGTGCCTGCTACTGTGCCATCTGATACTGTGTATACTGCACTGTCCCATGCCTGCTGCTGTGCCATCTGATACTGTGTGTTCTGCAATGTCCCATGCCAGCTGCTGTGCCATCTGATACTGTGTGTTCTGTTCTGCCCCATACCTTCTGCTGTGCCAACTAATACTGTATGTTTTGCACTACCCCATGCCTTCTGCTATGCCATGAGATACTGTGTGTTTGGCAGTACTCCATCCCTGCTACTGCGCCATCAGATACTGTGTGTTCTGCTCTCCTCCATGTCTTCTGCTGAGCCATCTGATACTCTGTGTTCTGCACTGCCCTGTACCTGCTACTGTGCCATCTGATACTGTGTCTTTGGCACTGCCCGTGCCTGCTGCTTGGCCATCTGATACTATGTGTTTCACACTTCCCCATGCCTGCTGCTGTGCCTTCTCATACTGTGCATTCTGCACTACCCCATCCTTGCTACTGTGCCATCTGATACTGTATGTTTTGCACTGCCCGTGCATGCTGCTGGTCATCTGATACTGTGTGTTTGCACTGCCTCGTGCCTCCTACTGCACCATCTGATACTGTGTTTTGCACTGCCCCATGCCTGCTACTGTGCCATCTGATACTGTGCGTTTTGCACTGCCCCATGCCTGCTACTGCGCCATCTGATATTGTGTGTTCTACACTGGCCGTGTCTGCTGCTGTGCCATCTGATACTGTGTGTTCTGTACTGTCCCTTGCCTGCTACTGTGCCATCTGATACTGAGTGTTCAGCATTGCCCCATGCCTGCTATTGTGCCATCTGATACTGTGTGTTCTGCACTGTCCCATGCCTACTGCTGTGGGATATGATACTGTGTGTCTGCTCAGCTCCGTGCCTGCTACTGCACCATCTGATACTGTGTGTTCTGTTCTGTCCCATGACTGCTTTTGTACCATCTGATACTATGTGTTCTGCACTGCCACATGCCTGCTACTGTGCTTCTGATTTCTGATACTGTGTGTTCAGCACTGCCCCATGCCTGATTCTGTACAATCTGATACTGTGTGTGCTGCACTGTCCCATGCCTGCTACTGTGCCATCTAATACTGTGTGTTCTGCACTGCCCCATGCCTGCTACTGTGCCATCTGTTACTGTGTGTTCTGTACTGTCCCATCACTGCTACTCTACCATCTGATACTGTGTTCTCCACTCCCCATGCCTGCTACTGTGCCATCTGATACTGTGTGCTGCAATGTCCCATGCCAGCTGCTTTACCATCTGATACTGTGTGTTCTGGTCTGCCCCATACCTTCTGCTGTGCCATCTAATACTGTATGTTTTGCACTACCCCATGCCTTCTGCTCTGCCATGAGATACTGTGTGCTCGGCAGTACTCCATCCCTGCTACTGCACCATCAGATACTGTGTGTTCTGCTCTCCTCCATGCCTTCTGCTGAGCCATCTGATACTCTGTGTTCTGCACTGCCCTGTTCCTGCTACTGTGCAGTCTGATACTGTGTCTTTGGCACTGCCTGTGCCTGCTGCTTGGCCATCTGTTACTATGTGTTTTGCACTGCCCCATGCCTGCTGCTGTGCCATCTCATACTGTGTGTTCTGCACTGCCCCATCCTTGCTACTGTGCCATCTGATACTGCATGCTTTGCACTGCCCCGTGCATGCTGCTTGACCATCTGATACTGTGTGTTTTGCACCGCCTCGTGCCTCCTACTGCGCCATTTGATACTGTGTGATTTGCACTGCCAAATGCCTGCTACTGCACAATCTGATACCTTGTGTTCTGCACTGCCCGTGCCTCCTATTGGGTCATCTGATACTCTGTGTTCTGCACTGCCCATGCCTGCTACTGCGCCATCTGATACTGTGTGTTTTGACTGCCCCATGCCTGCTACTGCGCCATCTGATACTCTGCATTCTGCACTGCCCCATGCCTGCTACTGCGCCATCTGATACTGTGCATTCTGCACTGCCCCATGGCTGCTACTGCGCCATCTGATACTTTGTGTTTTGCACTGCCCCATGCCTGCTACTGTGCCATCTGATACCGTGTGTTCTACACTGGCCGTGTCTGCTGCTGTGCCATCTGATACTGTGTGTTCTGCACAGTCCCTTGCCTGCTGCTGTGCCATCTGATACTGTGTGTTCAGCATTGCCCCATGCCCGCTGCTGTGCCATCTGACACTGTGTATTCTGCACTGTCCCATGCCTACTGCTGTGGCATCTGATACTGTGTGTTCTGTTCTGTCCCATGCCTGCTACTCACCATCTGATACTGTGTGTTCTGCACTGCCACATGCCTGCTACTGTGCTCTGATACTGTATGTTCTGCCTGCTCCGTGTCTGCTACTGTGCCATCTGTTACTGTGTGTTTTGCACTGTCCCATGCCTGCTACTGTGTCTTCTGAAACTGTGTATTCAGCACTGCCCCATGCCTGCTACTGTGCCATCTGATACTGTGTGTTCTGCACTGCCTCATGCCTGCTACAGTACCATCTGATACACTGAGTTCTGCAATGCCCCATGTCTGCTACTGCGCCATCTGATACTGTGTGTTCTGCACTGCTGCTTGCCTGCTGCTGAGCCATCTGATTCTGTGTGTTCTGCACTGCCCCGTGCCTTCAGCTGTGCCATCTGATACTGTGTGTTCTGCTCAGCCCTATGCCTGATACTTTGCCATCTAATACTATATGTTTTGCACTACCCCATGACTTCTGCTCTGCCATGTGATACTGTCTGTTTGGCACTGCTAGATGCCTGTAACTGCACCATCGGATACTATGTGTTCTGCTCTACTCCTTGCCTTCTACTGTGCCATCTGATACTGTGTTCTCTGCACTGCCCCATGCCTGCAGCTCTGACATCTGATACTGTGTGTTTGGCACTGCTCCATGCCTGCTGCTGCACCATCGGATACTGTGTGCTCTGTTCTGCACCATGCCTGCTACTGTCCTATTTGATACTGTGTGTTTGGCACTGCCCCATGCCTGCTACTGCGCCATCTGATACAGTGTGTTCAGCACTGCCCCATGCCTCTAACTGCGCCATCTGATAATGTGTGCTCGGCTCTGCCACATGCCTTCTGCTGTGCCATCTGCTACTGTATGTCCTGCACTCCCCCATGCCTTCTGCTGTGCCATCTGATATTGTGTGTTCTGTGCTACCCTGTGCCTGCAACTGTGCCATCTGATACTGTGTGTTCTGCTCTGCCCATACCTACTACTGTGCCATCTGATACTGTGTGTTCAGCCCTGCCCCATGCCTGCTACTGTGCCATCTGATACTGTGTGTTCTGCACTGTCCCATGCCTGATACAGTACCATCTGCTACTATGTGTTCTGCACTACCCATGCCTGCTACTGTGCCAACTGATACTGTGTGTTCTGCAGTGCCCCATGCCTGCTACTGGTCCATCTGATACTGTGTGTTCCGCTCTGCCCATGCCTGCTACTGTGCCACTGATACTGTGTGTTCTGCACTGCCCCATGCCTGCTACTGTGCCATCTGATTCTGTGTGTTCTGCACTGCCTCATGCCTGATACAGTACCATCTGATGTGTGTTCTGCACTTCCCATGCCTGCTACTGTGCCAACTGATGCTGTGTGTCCGGAACTGTCCCATGCCTGCTACTGTACCATCAGATACTGTGTGTTTTGCACTGCCCCATGCTACTGCTGTGCCATCTGATACTATGTGTTCTTCACTACCCCATACCTGCTACTGTGCCATCTGATACTGTGTGTTCTGCACTCCCTCATGTCTGCTATTGTACTGTCTGATACTGTGTGTTCTGAACTGCCCATTGCCATCTACTGTGCCATCTGATACTGTGTTTGGCACTGCTCATGCCTGCAACTGTGCCATCTGATACTGTGAGTTCTGCACTGCCCAGTGCCAGCAACTGTGCCACCTGAAACTGTATGTTTGCCACTAGCTCACGCCTGTTGCTGTACTGTCTGATACTGTGTTCTGCACTGCCCCCTGCGTGCTACTGTGCCATCTGATACTGCATGTTCTGCACTTCCCCATGCCTACTACTGTGCCATCTGATACTGTGTGTTCTGCACTGCCCCATGCCTGCTACTGTGTCATCTGATATTGTGTGTGCAGCACTGCTCAATGCCTGCTACTGTGTAATCTGATACTGTGTTCTGCACGCCCATACCTGCTACTGTGCTATCTGATACCATGTGTTCTGCACTGCCCATACCTCGCGACTGTGCCATCTGATACTGTGTGTTCTGCACTGCCTGTGCCTGCTACTGTGCCATCTGATACTGTAGGTTCTGCCCTGCTCCTTGCCTGCTGCTGAGCCATCTGGTATTATAGAATTTGGCGCAGATAGGGACGCTTGGCCTACCAGTCCACCCATTACCCTACCCTTGATAAGCCTGAGATCCTAGTTAACCAGCAGCCTACTTCTTCCTACTCCACCCCCTAGAATTGCCGTATGACTGTCCCATGCATGCCTGAATTCCACCACTGTTTTGACTCCACAACATCCTTCATAAGGCTGTCCCATGCATACCCTCTCTGTGAAAACATACTTCCTTAAATTACCTCTGAGCCACCCCTCTATCTTCAAATTTGCCCCTTGTTCTTGCACTGCCCCATGCTTGCTACTGTGTGTCATCTGATACTGTGTGTTCTGCACTGCCAAATACCTCCTACTATGCCATCTGATACTGTTTTCAGCACTGCCCCATGCCTGCTACTGTTCCATCTGATACTGTATGTTTTGCACAGCCCCGTGCCTGCTGCTTGGCCATTTGAAACTGTGTGTTTTGCACTGCCCCGTGCCTCCTACTGCGGCATCAGACACTGTGAGTTCTGCACTGCCCAGTGCCAGCAACTGTGCCACCTGAAACTGTATGTTTGCCACTGGCTCATGCCTGTTGCTTTACCGTCTGATACTGTGTGTTCTGCACTGCCCCATGCCTGCTACTGTGCCATCTGATACTGTGTGTTTTGCACTGCCTCGTGCCTGCTACTGCACCATCTGATACTATGTGTTCTGCACTGTCCCATGCCTGCTGCTGTGGCATCTGATACTGTGTGTGTTCTGCACTGCCCCAAGCCTGCTACTGTGCCATCTGATACTCTGTGTTCTGCACTACCCCATGCCTGCTACTGATGCCATCTGAGACTGTGTGTTTTGCACTGCCCCATGCCTGCTACTGCACCATCTGATACTGTGTGTTTTGCACTGCCCCGTGCCTGCTACTGCGCCATCTGATACTGTGTGTTCTGCACTGTCCCATGCCTGCTGCTGTGGCATCTGATACTGTGTGTGTTCTGCACTGCCCCATGCCTGCTACTGTGCCATCTGATACTCTGTGTTCTGCACTACATCATGCCTGCTACTGATGCCATCTGAGACTGCGTGTTTTGCACTGCCCCATGCCTGCTACTGCGCCATCTGATACTGTGTGTTCTGCACTGTCCTATGCCTGCTGCTGTGCCATCTGATACTCTGTGTTCTGCACTGTCCCTTGCCTGCTACTGTACCATCTGATACTGTGTATTCTGCACTGCCACATGCCTGCTACTGTGCCATCTGATACTGTATGTTCTGCACTTCCCATGCCTGGTACTGTGCCAACTGATGCTGTGTGTTCTGAACTGTCCCATGCCTGCTTCTGTACCTTCAGACACTGTGTGTTTTGCACTGCCCCATGCTACTGCTGTGTCATCTAATACTATGTGTTCTTCACTACCCCATGCCTGCTACTGTCCCATCTGATACTGTGTATTCTGCACTGCCCAATACCTGCTACTGTAAAATCTGATACTGTTTGTTCTGCACTCCCTCATGTCTGTTATTGTACCGTCTGAAACTGTGAGTTCTGAACTGCCCATTGCCATCTACTGTGCCATCAGATACTGTGTTTGGCACTGCTCATACCTGCTACTGTGCCATCTGATACTGTGAGTTCTGCACTGCCCAGTGCCAGCAACTGTGCCACCTGAAACTGTATGTTTGCCACTGGCTCACGCCTGTTGCTGTACCGTCTGATACTGTGGGTTCTGTACTGCCCCAAGCCTGCTACTGTGCCATTTGATACTGCGTGTTCTGCACTTCCCCATGCCTGCTACTGTGCCATCTGATACTGTGTGTTCTGCACTACCCCATGCCTGCTACTGTGTCATCTGATACTGTGTGTGCAGCACTACCCCATGCCTGCTACTGTGTAATCTGATACTGTGTTCTGCACTGCCCCATACCTGCTACTGTGCCATCTGATACCATGTGTTCTGCACTGCCCCATACCTGCGACTGTGCCATCTGATACTGTAGGTTCTGCACTGCTCCTTGCCTGCTGCTAAGCCTTCTGGGATTATAGAATTTGACGGCAGATAAGGACCGCTTGGCCTACCCAATTTGCCCATAACCCTACCTACTTGATAAGCTGCAGATCCTAGTTAACCAGCAGCCTACTTCTTCCTACTCCCACCCCCTAGAATTGCCGTATGACTGTCCCATGCATGCCTGAATTCCACCACTGTTTTTGACTCCACAACATCCTCCATAAGGCCGTCCCATGCATACACAACCCTCCCTGTGAAAAAATACTTCCTTAAATTACCTCTGAGCCAACCACTCTCTATCTTCAAATTGTGCCCCCTTGTTCTTGCACTGCCCCATGCTTGCTACTGTGTCATCTGATATTGTGTGTTCTGCACTTCCAAATACCTGCTACTAAGCCATCTGATACTGTTTTCAGCACTGCCCCATGCCTGCTAATGTAACATCTGATACTGTATGTTTTGCACTGCCCCGTGCCTGCTGCTTGGCCATTTGAAACTGTGTGTTTTGCACTGCCCTGTGCCTCCTACTGCACCATCTGACACTGTGAGTTCTGCACTGCCCAGTGCCAGCAATTGTGCCACCTGAAACTGTATGTTTGCCACTGGCTCACGCCTGTTGCTGTACCTTCTGATACTGTGTGTTCTGCACTGCCCCATGCCTGCTACTGTGCCATCTGATACTGTGTGTTTTGCACTGCCCCGTGCCTGCTATTGCACCATCTGATACTGTGTGTTCTGCACTGTCCCATGCCTGCTGCTGTGGCATCTGATACTGTGTGTTCAGCACTGCCCCATGCCTGCTACTGCACCATCTGATACTCTGTGTTCTGCACAACCCCATGCCTGCTACTGCGCCATCTGAGACTGTGTGTTTTGCACTGCCCCATGCCTGCTACTGCACCATCTGATACTGTGTGTTCTGCACTGTCCTATGCCTGCTGCTGTGCCATCTGATACTCTGTGTTCTGCACTGTCCCTTGCCTACTGCTGTGCCATCTGATACAGTGTGTTCTGCACTGTCACATGCCTGCTACTGTGTCTGCTGAAACTGTGTGTTCTGTTCTGCCCCATGCCTGCTACTGCGCCATCTGATACTGTGCATTCTGCACTGCCCCATGCCTGCTACTGTGCCATCTGATACTGTGCATTCTGCACTGCCCCATGCCTGCTACTGTGCCATCCGATACTGTGCATTCTGCACTGTCCCATGCCTGCTACTGAGCCATCTGATACTGTGTGTTCTGCACTGCCCCTGTCTGCTGCTGTGCCATCTGATACTGTGTGTTCTGTACTGTCCCTTGCCTGCTACTGTGCCATCTGATACTGAGTGTTCAGCATTGCCCCATGCGTGCTGTTGTGCCGTCTGATACTGTGTGTTCTGCACTGTCCCATGCCTACTGCTGTGGGATCTGATACTGTCTGTTCTGCTCATCTCCGTGCCTGCTACTGCACCATCTGATACTGTGTGTTCTGTTCTGTCCCATGACTGCTTTTGTACCATCTGATACTATGTGTTCTGCACTGCCACATGCCTGCTACTGTGCTTCTGATACTGTGTGCTCTGCACTGCCCCATGCCTGATTCTGTACAATCTGATACTGTGTGTGCTGCACTGTCCCATGCCTGCTACTGTGCCATCTAATACTGTGTGTTCTGCACTGCCCCATGCCTGCTACTGTGCCATCTGTTACTGTGTGTTCTGTACTGTCCCATCACTGCTACTCTACCTTCTGATACTGTGTGTTCTCCACTCCCCATGCCTGCTACTGTGCCATCTGATAATGTGTGTGCTGCAATATCCCATGCCAGCTGCTTTACCATCTGATACTTTGTGTTCTGGTCTGCCTCATACCTTCTGCTGTGCCATCTAATACTGTATGTTTTGCACTACCCCATGCCTTCTGCTCTGCCATGAGATACTGTGTGCTTGGCACTACTCCATCCCTACTACTGCACCATCAGATACTATGTGTTCTGCTCTCCTCCATGCCTTCTGCTGAGCCATCTGATACTCTGTGTTCTGCACTGCCCTGTTCCTGCTACTGTGCAATCTGATACTGTGTCTTTGGCACTGCCTGTGCCTGCTGCTTGGCCATCTGTTACTATGTGTTTTGCACTGCCCCATGCCTGCTGCTGTGCCATCTCATACTGTGTGTTCTGCACTGCCCCATCCTTGCTACTGTGCCATCTGATACTGCATGCTTTGCACTGCCCCGTGCATGCTGCTTGGCCATCTGATACTGTGTGTCTTACACTGCCTCGTGCCTCCTACTGCGCCATCTGATACTGTGTGATTTGCACTGCCAAATGCCTGCTACTGCACAATCTGATACCTTGTGTTCTGCACTGCCCCGTGCCTCCTATTGCATCATCTGATACTCTGTGTTCTGCACTTCTCCATGCCTGCTGCTGTGCCATCTGATACTGTGTGTTTTGCACTGCCCCATGCCTGCTACTGTGCCATTTGATACTCTGCATTCTGCACTGCCCCATGCCTGCTACTGCGCCATCTGATACTGTGCATTCTGCACTGCCCCATGGCTGCTACTGCGCCATCTGATACTTTGTGTTTTGCACTGCCCCATGCCTGCTACTGCGCCATCTGATACTGTGTGTTCTACACTGGCCGTGTCTGCTGCTGTGCCATCTGATACTGTGTGTTCTGCACTGTCCCTTGCCTGCTGCTGTGCCATCTGATACTGTGTGTTCTGCATTGCCCCATGCCTGCTGCTGTGCCATCTGACACTGTGTGTTCTGCACTGTCCCATGCCTACTGCTGTGGCATCTGATACTGTGTGTTCTGTTCTGTCCCATGCCTGCTACTGTACCATCTGATACTGTCTGTTCTGCACTGCCACATGCCTGCTACTGTGCTTCTGATACTGTATGTTCTGCTCTGCTCCGTGCCTGCTACTGTGCCATCTATTACTGTGTGTTTTGCACTGTCCCATGCCTGCTACTGTGTCTTCTGAAACTGTGTATTCAGCACTGCCCCATGCCTGCTACTGTGCTATCTGATACAGTGAGTTCTGCACTGCCCCATGTCTGCTACTGCGCCATCTGATACTGTGTGTTCTGCACTGCTGCTTGCCTGCTGCTGAGCCATCTGATTCTGTGTGTTCTGCACTGCCCCGTGCCTTCAGCTGTGCCATCTGATACTGTGTGTTCTGCTCTGCCCCATGCCTGATACTTTGCCATCTAATACTATATGTTTTGCACAACCCCATGACTTCTGCTCTGCCATGTGATACTGTCTGTTTGGCACTGCTAGATGCCTGTAACTGCACCATCGGATACTATGTGTTCTGCTCTGCTCCTTGCCTTCCACTGTGCCATCTGATACTGTGTTCTCTGCACTGCCCCATGCCTGCAACTCTGACATCTGATACTATGTGTTTGGCAATGCTCCATGCCTGCTGCTGCACCATCAGATACTGTGTGCTCTGTTCTGCAAAATGCCTGCTACTGTCCTATTTGATACTATGTGTTTGGCACTGCCCCATGCCTGCTACTGCGCCATCTGATACAGTGTGTTCAGCACTGCCCCATGCCTCTAACTGCGCCATCTGATAATGTGTGCTCTGCTCTGCCACATGCCTTCTGCTGTGCCGTCTGCTACTGTATGTCCTGCTCTCCCCCATGCCTTCTGCTGTGCCATCTGATATTGTGTGTTCTGTGCTACCCTGTGCCTGCAACTGTGCCATCTGATACTGTGTGTTCTGCTCTGCCCATGCCTACTACTGTGCCATCTGATACTGTGTGTTAAGCCCTGCCCCATGCTTGCTACTGTGCCATCTGATACTGTGTGTTCTGCACTGCCTCATGCCTAATACAGTACCAGCTGCTACTGTGTGTTCTGCACTACCCATGCCTGCTACTGTGCCAAATGATACTGTGTGTTCTGCAGTGCCCCATGCCTGCTACTGTGCCATCTGATACTGTGTGTTCTGCACTGCCTCATGCCTGATACAGTACCATCTGATACTGTGTGTTCTGCACTTCCCATGCCTGCTACTGTGCCAACTGATGCTGTGTGTTCTGAACTGTTCCATGCATGCTACTTTTCCATCAGATACTGTGTGTTTTGCACTGCCCCATGCTACTGCTGTGCCATCTGATACTATGTGTTCTTCACTACCCCATACCTGCTACTGTGCCATCTGATACTGTTTGTTCTGCACTCCCTCATGTTTGCTATTGTACCGTCTGATACTGTGTGTTCTGAACTGCCCATTGCCATCTACTGTGCCATCTGATACTGTGAGTTCTGCACTGCCCAGTGCCAGCAACTGTGCCACCTGAAACTGTATGTTTGCCACTAGCTCACGCCTGTTGCTGTACTGTCTGATACTGTGTGTTCTGCACTGCCCCCAGCCTGCTACTGTGCCATCTGATACTGCATGTTCTGCACTTCCCCATGCCTGTTACTGTGCCATCTGATACTGTGTGTTCTGCACTGCCCCATGCCTGCTACTGTGTCATCTGATATTGTGTGTGCAGCACTGCTCAATGCCTGCTACTGTGTAATCTGATACTGTGTTCTGCACTGCCCCATACCTGCTACTGTGCTATCTGATACCATGTGTTCTGCACTGCCCCATACCTGCGACTGTGCCATCTGATACTGTGTGTTCTGCACTGCCTGTGCCTGCTACTGAGCCATCGGATACTGTAGGTTCTGCCCTGCTCCTTGCCTGCTGCTGAGCCATCTGGTATTATAGAATTTGACGGCAGATAAGGACCGCTTGGCCTACCCAGTCTACCCATTACCCTACCTACTTGATAAGCTGCAGATCCTAGTTAACCAGCAGCCTACTTCTTCCTACTCCCACCCCCTAGAATTGCCGTATGACTGTCCCATGCATGCCTGAATTCCACCACTGTTTTTGACTCCACAACATCCTTCATAAGGCTGTCCCATGCATACACAACCCTCTCTGTGAAAAATACTTCTTTAAATTACCTCTAGCCACACCCTCTATCTTCAAATTGTGCCCCCTTGTTCTTGCACTGCCCCATGCTTGCTACTGTGTCATCTGATACTGTGTGTTCTGCACTGCCAAATACCTGCTACTATGCCATCTGATACTGTTTTCAGCACTGCCCCATGCCTGCTACTGTTCCATCTGATACTGTATGTTTTGCACAGCCCCGTGCCTGCTGCTTGGCCATTTTGAAACTGTGTGTTTTACACTGACCCGTGCCTCCTACTGCGGCATCAGACACTGTGAGTTCCGCACTGCCCAGTGCCAGCAACTGTGCCACCTGAAACTGTATGTTTGCCACTGGCTCATGCCTGTTGCTGTACCGTCTGATACTGTGTGTTCTGCACTGCCCCATGCCTGCTACTGTGCCATCTGATACTGTGTGTTTTGCACTGCCCCGTGCCTGCTACTGTGCCATCTGATACTCTGTGTTCTGCACTACCCCATGCCTGCTACTGATGTCATCTGAGACTGTGTGTTTTGCACTGTCCCATGCCTGCTACTGCGCCATCTGATACTGTGTGTTCTGCACTGTCCTATGCCTGCTGCTGTGCTATCTGATACTCTGTGTTCTGCACTGTGCCTTGCCTGCTGCTGTGCCATCTGATACAGTGTGTTCTGCACTGTTCCATGCCTGCTACTGTACCATCTGATACTGTGTATTCTGCACTGCCACATGCCTGCTACTGTGCCATCTGATACTGTATGTTCTGCACTTCCCATGCCTGGTACTGTGCCAACTGATGCTGTGTGTTCTGAACTGTCCCATGCCTGCTACTGTACCATCAGACACTGTGTGTTTTGCACTGCCCCATGCTACTGCTGTGCCATCTGATACTATGTGTTCTTCACTACCCCATGCCTGCTACTGTCCCATCTGATACTGGGTATTCTGCACTGCCCAATACCTGCTACTGTAAAATCTGATACTGTTTGTTCTGCACTCCCTCATGTCTGTTATTGTACCGTCTGAAACTGTGAGTTCTGAACTGCCCATTGCCATCTACTGTGCCATCAGATACTGTGTTTGGCACTGCTCATACCTGCTACTGTGCCATCTGATACTGTGAGTTCTGCACTGCCCAGTGCCAGCAGCTGTGCCACCTGAAACTGTATGTTTGCCACTGGCTCACGCCTGTTGCTGTACCGTCTGATACTGTGGGTTCTGTACTGCCCCATGCCTGCTACTGTGCCATCTGATACTGTGTGTTCTGCACTTCCCCATGCCTGCTACTGTGTCATCTGATACTGTGTGTGCAGCACTACCCCATGCCTGCTACTGTGTAATCTGATACTGTGTTCTGCACTGCCCCATACCTGCTAATGTGCCATCTGATACCATGTGTTCTGCACTGCCCCATACCTGCGACTGTGCCATCTGATATTGTAGGTTCTGCACTGCTCCTTGCCTGCTACTGAGCCATCTGGTATTATAGAATTTGACGGCAGATAAGGACCGCTTGGCCTACCCAGTCTGCCCATTACCCTACCTACTTGATAAGCTGCAGATCCTAGTTAACCAGCAGCCTACTTCTTCCTACTCCCACCCCATAGAATTGCCGTATGACTGTCCCATGCATGCCTGAATTCCACCACTGTTTTTGATTCCACAACATCCTCCATAAGGCCGTCCCATGCATACACAACCCTCCCTGTGAAAAAATACTTCCTTAAATTACCTCTGAGCCAACCCCTCTCTATCTTCAAATTGTGCCCCCTTGTTCTTGCACTGCCCCATGCTTGCTACTGTGTCATCTGATATTGTGTGTTCTGCACTTCCAAATACCTGCTACTATGCCGTCTGATACTGTTTCAGCACTGCCCCATGCCTGCTACTGTATCATCTGATACTGTATGTTTTGCACTGCCCCGTGCCTGCTGCTTGGCCATTTGAAACTGTGTGTTTTGCACTGCCTTGTGCCTCCTACTGCGCCATCTGACACTGTGAGTTCTGCACTGCCCAGTGCCAGCAATTGTGCCACCTGAAACTGTATGTTTGCCACTGGCTCACGCCTGTTGCTGTACCGTCTGATACTGTGTGTTCTGCACTGCCCCATGCCTGCTACTGTGCCATCTGATACTGTGTGTTTTGCACTGCCCCGTGCCTGCTATTGCGCCATCTGATACTTGTGTTCTGCACTGTCCATGCCTGCTGCTGTGGCATCTGATACTGTGTGTTCAGCACTGCCCCATGCCTGCTACTGCACCATCTGATTCTCTGTGTTCCGCACAACCCCATGCCTGCTACTGCGCCATCTGAGTCTGTGTGTTTTGCACTGCCCCATGCCTGCTACTGCACCATCTGATACTGTGTGTTCTGCACTGTCCTATGCCTGCTGCTGTGCCATCTGATACTCTGTGTTCTGCACTGTCCCGTGCCTGCTGCTGTGCCATCTGATACAGTGTGTTCTGCACTGTCCCATGCCTGCTACTGTGTCTGCTGAAACTGTGTGTTCTGCACTGCCCCATGCCTGCTGCTGTGCCATCTGATACAGTGTGCTCTGTACTGTCCCATGGCTGCTACTGTACCATCTGATACTGTGTGTTCTGCACTGCCACATGCCTGCTACTGTGCCATCTGATACTATGTGTTCTGCACTGTCCCATGCCTTCTATTGTGCCATCTGATACTGTGTGTTCTGCACTGCCCCATGCCTGCTACTGTGCCATCTGACACTGTGTGTTCTGCATTGTCCCATGCCTGATTCTGTTCCATCTGATACTGTGTGTTCTGCACTGTCCCATGCCTGCTACTGTGCCATCTGATACTGTGTGTTCTGCACTGCCCCATGCCTGCTACTCTGCCTTCTGATACTGCATGTTCTGCACTGCCCCATGTCTGCTACTGCACCATCTGATACTGTGTGTTCTGCACTGTCCCATTCCTGCTTCTCTACCATCTGATACTGTGTGTTCTCCACTCCCCATGCCTGCTACTGTGCCATCTGATACTGTATGTTCTGCACTGTCCTACGCCTGCTACTGTGCCATCTGATACTGTGTGTTCTGCTATGTCCCATGCCTGATTCTGTACCGATACTCTGTGTTCTGCAGTGCCCCATGCCTGCTACTGTGCCATCTGATACTACGTGTTCTGCACTGCCTCATGTCTGCTACTGCACCATCTGATACTGTGTGTTCGCCACTCCCCATGCCTGTTACTGTGCCTTCTGATACTGCATGTTCTGCACTGCCCCATGCCTGCTACTGTGCCATCTGATACTGTGCGTGCAGCACTGCCCCATGCCTGCTACTGTGCCATCTGATACTGTGTGTTCTGCTCTGCCCCATGCCTGCTACTGTGTCATCTGATACTGCGTGTTCTGCACTGCCTCATGTCTGCTACTGCAAATCCTGATACTGTGTGTTCTGCACTGCCCCAAGCCTGCTACTGTGTCATCTGATACTGTGCGTGCAGCACTGCCCCATGCCTGGTACTGTGCCATCTGATACTGTGTGTTCTGCACTGTCCCATGCCTGATTCTGTACCATCTGATACTGTGTGCTCTGCACTATCCCATGCCTGCTATTGTGCCATCTGATACTGTGTGTTCTGCACTGCCCCATGCCTGCTACTGTGTCATCTGATACTGCGTGTTCTGCACTGCCCCATGTCTGCTACTGCAAAACCTGGTACTGTGTGTTCTGCACTGTCCCATGTCTGCTACTCTACCATCTGATACTGTGTGTTCTCCACTCCCCATGCCTGATCCTGTGCCATCTGATACTGAAGGTTCTGCACTGCCCCATGCCTGCTTCTGTGCCATCTGATACTGCATGTGCTGCACTTCCCCATGCCGGCTACTGTGCCATCTGATACTGTGTGTTCTGCAGTGCCCCATTCCTGCTACTGTGCCATCTGATACTGTGTGTTCTGCATTGCCCTATGCCTGCTACTGCACCATCTGATACTGTAGTGTTCTGCACTGCCCCATGCCTGCTACTGTCCCATCTGATACTGTGTGTTATGCTCTGCCCCATGCCTACTACTGTGTCATCTGATACTGTGTGTGCAGCACTGCCCCATGCCTGCTACTGTGTCATCTGATACTATGTGTGCTGCACTGCCCCATGCCTACTACTGTTCCATCTGATACTGTGTGTTCTGCACTGCCCTATGCCTGCTACTGTGCAATCTGATACTGCGTGTTCTGCACTGCCCCATGCCTGCTACTGTGCCATCTGATACTGTGTGTTCTGCTCTGCCTGCTGCCTGCTACTGTGTCACGTGATACTGCGTGTTCTGCACTGCCCCATGACTGGTGCTGTGCCATCTGATACCATGTGTTCTGCACTGCCCAATACCTGCTACTGTGCCATCTGATACTGTGTGCTCAGCACTGCCCTGTGCCTGCTACTGTGCCATTTTATACTGTAGGTTCTGCACCACCCCTTGCCTGCGGCTGAGCCTTCTGGTATTATAGAATTTGACGGCATATAAGGACCGCTTGGCCCATGCAATCTGCCCATTACCCTACCTACTTGATAAGCTGCAGATCCTTGTTAACCAGCAGCCTACTTCTTCCTACTCCCACCCCCTAAAATTGCCGTATGACTGTCCAATGCATGCCTGAATTCCACCACTGTTTTTGACTCCACAACCTCCTCCAGGAGGCCATTTAATGCATCCACAACCCTCTATGTGAAAAAATACTTTCTTAAATTACCAGTGAGCGGCCCCCTCCATCTTCAAATTGTGCCCCCTTGTTCTTGCACTGCCACATGCTTGCTACTGTGTCATCTGATACTGTGTGTTCTGCAGTTCCAAATACCTGCTACTATGCCATCTGATACTGTTTTCAGCACTGCCCCATGCCTGCTACTGTTCCATCTGATACTGTGTGTCCTGCACTGCCCCATGCCTGCTTCGATGCCTTCTGATACTGTGTGTTCTACACTTCTCCATGCCTGCTACTGTGCCATCTAATACTGTGTGTTCTGCACTGTCCCATGCCTGCTACTATGCCATCTGATACTGTGTGTTCTGCACTTCCCCATGCCTGCTACTGTGCCATCTGATACTGTGTGTTCAACACTGCCCCATGCCTGCTACTGTGCCATCTGATACTGTGTGTTCTGCACTGTCCCATGCCTGCTTCTATGCCATCTGATACTGTGTGTTCTGCACTTCCCCATGCCTGCTACTGTGCCATCTGATACTGTGTGTTCAACACTGCCCCATACCTGATACTGTGCCATCTGATACTGTGTGTTCTGCACTGTCCCATGCCTGCTTCTATGCCATCTGATACTGTGTGTTCTTCACTTCCCCATGCCTGCTACTGTGCCATCTGATACTGTGTGTTCTGCACAGTCAAATGCCTACTACTAGGCCATCTGATACTGTGTGTTCTGCACTGCCCCATGCCTGCTACTGTGCCATCTGATACTGTGTGTTCTGCACTGCCCCATGCCTGCTACTGTGCCATCTGATACTGTGTGTTCTGCACTGCCCCTTGCCTGCTGCTGAGCCATCTGATACTGTGAGTTCTGCACTACCCCATGCCTTCTCCTCTGCCATGTGATACTGTGTATTTGGCAGTGCTCCATGCCTGCTACTGCACCATCGGATACTGTGTGTTCTGCTCTGCCCCATGCCTTCTACTGTGCCATCTGATACTCTGTTCTCTGCACTGCCCCATGCCTGCTACTGCACCATCAGATACTGTGTGTTCAGCACTGCCCCATGCCTGCTACTGTGCCATCTGATACTGTGTTCTCTGCACTGCCCCATGCCTGCTACTGTCCCATCTGATACTCTGTTTTTGGCACTGCCCCATGCCTGCTGCTGCGCCATCAGATACTGTGTGTTCTGCTCTGCCCCATGCCTTCTACTGTGCCATCTGATACTGTGTTCTCTGCACTGCCCCATCTCTGATACTGCACCATCGGATACTGTGTGTTCAGCACTGCCCCATGCTTGCTACTGTGCCATCTGATACTGTGTCTTCTGCTCTGCCCCATGCCTGTAGCTGTGCCATCTGATACTGAGTGTTTGGCACTGCCCCATGCCTGCTACTGCGCCATCTGATACTGTGTGTTTGGCACTGCTCCATGCCTGCTGCTGTGCCACCAGATACTGTGTGTTCTGCACTCCCCCATGCCTGCTACTGTCCCATCTGATACTGTGTGTTTTGCACTGCCCCTTGCCTGCTACTGTGCCATCTGATAATGTGTGCTGTGCTCGGCCTCTTGCTTTCTGCTGTGCAGTCTGATACTGTGTGTCCTGCACTATCCCATGCCTTCTACTGTGCCATCTGTTATTGTGAATTCTGTGCTACCAAGTGCCTGCTACTGTGCCATCTGATACTGTGTGTTCAGCACTGCCCCATGCTTGCTACTGTGCCATCTGATACTGTGTGTTCTGCTCTGCCCATGTCTGCTACTGTGCCATCTGATACTGTGTGTTCAGCACTGCCCCATGCCTGCTGCTGTGCCATCTGATACTGTGTGTTTTGCAGTACCCCATGCCTGCTACTGCGCCTTCTGATTCTGTGTGTTTTGCACTGCCCCATGCTTGTTACTGAGCCATCTGATACTGTGTGTTTTACGCTGCTCCATGCCTGCCACTGCAGTATTCTGCACTGCCCCGTGCCTGCTACTGTGCCATCTGATACTATGTGTTCTGCACTGTCCCATGCCTGCTACTGTGCAGTCTGATATTGTGTGTTCCACCCTGCCCCATGCCTGCTACTGTTCTATCTGATACTGTGTGTTCTGCAGTGCCCCATGGCTACTACTGTGCCTTCTGGTACTGTGTGTTCTGCACTGCCCTTGTTGCTTTAATGTCTTTTGTATTATTCCCTCTTGTTAGCCCCTGAGGTCACACCTGGAGACAAACTCTAGCTTAATGTACCTCTCCCTGTTAACAATTTTTTACTTCTGTAAATAAATACATTTCAATAAACTTCTGTATTTAATAATTTACATATACTAACTGACTGAGGTTCTTACTTAAATGATGAGTCAGTAAATGTTTCGGTAGAAGCATTTTAGGTTATAAATACATATGAATCTGTAGCCACTTAAATGCAATTATAAAATGGAAAGAAAAAATATAAAACAAGCATAAATCTGAAAAAAACACATAATGGTCTGGATATTCAGAAGGGTTGCTCCTTGCGCAAGAGGGTTGCGCCTGCGCAAGTCCGAAATTGTGCCATTCTCGATGATCCAGCAGGAGGCAGTTGCGCCTAAGTCATGCTGGAGCAACAGCACAATGCAAATGAAGGCATGCTAACCAGAGGGGAGGAACCATACATAAACTGGCGAACCCGATATTCAGTCGGGTTGCAGAGCTGTGCAGGCGCAACCTCAACCTGCACCTGCACAACTTTGAGCCAAAAAAAAAAGGAGTAAGTCGAGGGCCACCCACAGGTGAGCTGCTGCACTGCAGGGCACAGCACAGCAGCTGCCACCTGTGGGTGGCCCTCCACTACTTCCCTGTGCCCCCCCTGCAGCCATACCCCTCAACTGTCCCTGATTTTAAGGGACATCCCTGATTTTGCCTTACAATTTGAATCCGTCCCACCTAAAAGCTGTGTTTCTGTGACCAAACAGTGGGGGTTGTAACCACAAAATAATGTAAAGATACAGACTTGTTCTTCCTTAGAAAATGCATTTTACACTAAGCCCCTTATTCTACCTGCTCCCTGAGTGGATACCTCCAGTTTTGAAGATGTGTCCCTGATTTTGGTCCTTTGTCCCTGATTTTTGTAAACCTTATCCCTGATTTATAAGGCAGGAGGTTGAGAGGTGTGCATGCCGCCCGATCGCGGGCATAATGTGAAATCTTCCCCCCTCGACTGGCCTGATCGCGGGCATAATATCAATGAAACCCCCCCACTGGCCTGATCGTGGGCATAACATCAATGCAACCCCCCACACTGGCCCGATCATGGCCAGAACAGAGTTCACCCCCAAAGAGCAATATCCTGGTGGTCCAGTGGATTCGTAGCCCGATCACGGGCATTAGAAATAAACCCCAAAGGTCCAATTTCCCTGGTGATTCAGGCAGCCCCCACCCCACCCACGGAGCCCTACCACCCCACCTCCCAGCCAGCCAGCGGGGCGGTAGCACCTCACCCGCCTGCCGCCCCGCCGCCCACCGACTGACTGTTAGAGCACACCCATTGGCTCAGGAGCAAGAGCCAATGGTAGTAGTTTGACAGAGTAGTAGGTTCAGATATGTGAATGAATGACCCATTCACATATCTGGACTGCCTTAGAGGGAGCTGCACGCCTATTGGCCTTTGCCTGAACCAATGGGTGTGCAGCCCCACTGAGCAGTCAGGCGGCAGGCGGCTTGGTGCTGCCGCCCACCGCTGACGGGGAGCAGGGTGGTGGGGCTCCGGGTGGGGAGTGGGGGCTACTAGATCACCAGGGAAATTGACCTTGGGGGTTTGACTCTAATGCCCGTGATCGGCTTCATGGTCCACTGGACCACCAGGATATTGCTTTTGGGGTGTGAATTTGTTCTGGCCATGATCGGCCAGTGTGAGAGGTTGCACTGATGTTATGCCCATGATCAGGTCTAGTCGGGGGTTGCATTGATGTTATTCCCACGATCGGGCCAGTCGGAAGGGTTGTATTGATGTTATGCCCGCGATCGGGCCAGTGGGGGTTTCAATGATGTTATGCCCACGATCAGGCCAGTCAGGAGGGGGATTTACCCATGCTCGCGATCGGGCTGCAGGGGCATAGGTCCTCATGGCTGCTGCTCGGCAGGGCACCAGCGCAAGTCGCCGGGATCGGTAATACCTGCATGCTAATGGCATGCAAATGGGGTTGTATTAGATGCAATGGCCCCATGCACCTTGCATGAATTATGGCCCATTTGATGTCACCTTCAATATCAGAAATTTGTGCATGGCGCAATGGAACTTGTGCCACCCGCATCTGAATGCTCCACTCTGGCCACTTGCGATTGGTGCAGAGTTCCCTGCGCCATTCACAGTGGCTGTGGGTTGGTGATATTCAAGGGAGTTGCTCAATAGCACAACTCCTTTGAATATCACCCCGGCCACACCCCTGCGCAACTTTTTTTAGCAACGCAAGGGCTTGCGCCACAGAATGGCTCAGTTTGAATATCCAGCCCACTTTGTTAAACTAGGTAACCTGACCAATCTTGGAATTTCTATGGATGCATGATCAGGTATCAGATCCCATTTTTATGTCAGTACTGTTTGTCAAAACAAATCCTGATATATCAATCTATTATAAGGGTTCAATTCCCTGAGAGCTGTCCCATCAGTTATTTTAAAGTGTTTCTTTGTCTTTGGATCAGCTTGGCACCAACTGGTTTGATTGCTCAGGGTGGAAGAGTTATAATTTTTTTTTGCTTTTTATGGTGTAACAACTTGGTTTACTTTGCTGAAGGCGCCCAAATAAAATAAAGAATGCCTGCATGACCACATCAAGTTACACTTTCCTTGGGATGTGTTGTTGCTGTTAGAAACAGACCCTAGACTGGATTCTCAAAATGAAATGAGACTAAGTCCAACTCCACAACTCCTGTTATGGATCAAAATCTCTGCAGCTGCAGAGATTTGTATTCACAGTCAACCACAGCTGTGGAGATATTACGCCTGGTCCCACTGGCCATAACATTTTTCCACTGCTGCGGGGATAAACACCTGCAAGCTGCCATTTAGCTGATCAAAAATTGGCTCCACCTTTGTGAATACCGCAGCTATGGGAAAAAACAGCAGTTCTGCAAGTGACAACCCACTCATGCCAGATTATTCCTGCAGCTGTGAGATTTTGGGCAACTTTGTGAATCTGAGCCCTTGTTTTGAAAACAAAAAAAGGCAAAAATGGACAAGAGAAAGGTCTGAGTGATATTATAACTGGTTCCTCTTTGATTTCAATTGCTAGCTTCACTGCTTGTTATTGTGGTAACAGCAGCACTATGAAAGCTGCCGTCTAATTCATTCAGCCCTCTACGCCACACTGCTGTGTCTTTAACATCCATCAGTGTTG
Organism: Neoceratodus forsteri; assembly: GCA_016271365.2. Taxonomy (NCBI): domain Eukaryota; kingdom Metazoa; phylum Chordata; order Ceratodontiformes; family Ceratodontidae; genus Neoceratodus; species Neoceratodus forsteri. The sequence continues at coordinate 38,584,366 of CM028130.1, read as the reverse complement.
TAGCTTATGAATTTCCCTCCCTGGAACATGAAGTCAGGTGCCAACCATTCACGTCTTCCGCTTATGTTTTCACAGTGTGTTTTCCTTGTTCTATTGCAGTGGAAACCCTTTGTGCAGCTGCTTTGCAATGTGTCTTTTGATTAATTTAAAACAATTACTGAATTATGTTACCCTCATCAGTATGTGTGTGTAATGCACAAGTTAACCAAAACATGTCTGTTTTTGTTGAAGAGCTCCAGTGTTTTTGTGATTCTGATCATGGTCTCTGCCTGTAAATCTGTCCTATTAGGGCACCACCAAAGAGCACTTCGTCCTCAGCCACCCTGACTCCCAAACAATGGGATCGCTTTTGTATTGCAAAACCTGATATGAAAACTTGTATCCCATTGCTGTTGTTTGGTGTACCTGCAATTTCATTTATTTATTGATGTTATCATGGAAGAATGAATCACTGTACTTTTTTTCATCGCTGGCTGTGCTGGAAACCCTGTGGTGTAGCTGAGTTACTTGTTGTAATGTATATTTCTTACATGGACACAAAATAATGATATGGGGCTTGTGTAGGGTTACCTTCATTTGTCTTTGATATATTCTTACCATTCTTATCAGATGGAGTTGTTGTTGTAAGAAAGCAACCTATATGGCCCCACCACCCCCAGACACTACCCCCACTCTACACACACACACACACACCCTGTAAATCACATGCAGATGGTTTGTGGCCCACATTAAACATCATCAGAAACAGCACTAGCATCATAGCACATTCATCAAGGAAGATATCATAGACATGAAAACTCTTCTATACTGAAAACAGATCCCCCCATCCTATCCAACATGGGCTGCAATAGCAGGTGCAACTGTTTCTTCTTCTGTCTGTACTCCCTCTTCCACCACAGGGATGCCCTAGGAGGGTTGGATGGTGGTGAGAGTGGAACAGGAAGTAAGGGTATTTACTAATATTAGAAAAAAGAGGCTAGACAGGGTTGGATGCTGGTGAAGGTGGAATGGGAGGGGACAGCATTTAATACTATTAAAAACTGGGCCAAAGAGAATTAAGCAGTTGTATACTGACAGGGTAAATGAAACAGGAGGGCAGGATATGTATTAACATTAATAAAAAAATGCATAGGGAGGGTATAGCTGAAGATGTTTCTCCATCTGTCTAGCCTCCCTTGTTTCCTGTAGCAGAATGAGAAAAAGGTTTGGCTGTTCAAAGAGGAAGTCTGAATTTTGTTATTCTTTTTACTAATGTTTCTGCTCTGGGCAAGGGTGGGTAGGTGGGGTGCTGGTGAGGGTTGTTCTGCCTATTCTCTACCTTTTACCTATTCTGGCCTTCCTTTTGGCTACCTACTCTTTCACCCCAATTTCTACTCTATTCCTTAATACCTCCTTATTTTTTATCATTTAGGTATGAGCTCTTACTTAGCAGAGACTATATGGGATTATTGTCTCTTCTTATTTCAGTAAAGCTTATCATTATGTACATTTGCATGTTAATTATGTTCACCGGTATGTATAGGCCCATATTGACCGGCACCTTCACAATGTTTTCTCTTTTTTTTTTTGCACCGTTGTCCACCGTAATTGTAATCTTATGAAGTGTACTGTATTGTATTAATGCCCAGGATCACCTTGAAAATGAGCTTGCTCAATGATGTTTATGCCTGGTTAAATAAAGTGATTGATTGATTGATTGAGGGTGCAACAGGAAGGGAGGATATTTATTAATATTAGAAATTGGAGCCAGATGGCACGGGGTCATAATGTTGCAAGACATTACAGTGCAGCAATACACCGTGCTGCCGATACAGCGTGGTATATTGCCAACTTTATTACTGTGTCCGGGGGCTCAGCCCCCACACCTCTGTTTCAGGGTTGTGCCTCAAACTCCCCCAACTTAAATAACCAACTCTGGGGGGGGGGGGACACTTAAAATCACACAAAGTGTGAAAATTAAAAAGGTATTATGTGTCTGGGACTGGGGCTTGAAACCCAGTCCACAGATGCACTTCCTCCCTTACTGCCTGTGCCTCATCCCGTTGAGCCGTGGCAGCTACTCACCGGCCCCTCCTTCCAGCAGAGGTCTTATCATCTTCCTGGGAACAGTGAGAGAGTGCACTCCTGTGCACACACTCCTTTATGGTTTTACACCCTCTCACTTTTCCCGACTGCGCTATTCCTATTGCATGGTATTGACATGCTCAGTAGAGCGTGCAGGCCCCCACATTAAAAATGAGACCTCTGAGTCTCAGTTTCTGTTTCTTCATGTGTTGTGGTGTGCATCACTGAAATTGTTTTTGGGCGATGTGCACTCGCCATAATAGTGATCGCTGTTTTGCAATTACTATTATGACATGGAACCAGATGATGGTGAGGGTTGAACGGAAGGGGAAGGAATTTATTAATATTAAAATAAATGGAACCAGATGATGGTGAGGGTTGAATGGGAGGGGAAGGAATTTATTAATATTAAAATAAATGGAGCCACACAGGGTTAAGTTGTTGGATACTGGCGGGGGTGAAACAGGAGGACAGGGTATGCATTACAATTAATTAAAAAAAATCATACATTTGCTCTTTGAACAGCCAACACTGTTTCTCTTTCTGTCTTGCCTCCATCCGCCACTGCTGGATATCACAGATACTATTAGACAGCCCGATAATTTCTTTGGCTTCTGGGTCCTAAGTGTCATGTGATAATGCAGAACAATGTGGCAGACCAGAACCCAGCTGCCTGAACAGTGAAGAAAGAAAGATCTGCCAAGTGATTAAGATTTCACACCCTCACAAACAAAGCAGCCATCTTTTTTATTATGGACCCCCCTCCCCCCACTCCATGCTCTGAATTTGAAAGCATTTAACCTAAACCCTGTTTGGTCCTATTTTTAATGTTAATAAATGCTCTCCCCTCCGATTCCTCCCCTCACCAATATCCAACACTATCTGGACCTATTTTTTAATATTAATTAATACCCACCCCTCCGATTCCTCCCCTTACCAACATCCAACATTATCTGGACCCATTTATTAATATTAATTAATGCCCTCCCCTTCGATTCCTCCCCTCACCAACATCCAACACTATCTGGACCCATTTATTAATATTAATTAATGCCTTCCCCTCCATTCCTCCCTCACCAACACCCAACACTATCTGGACCCATTTTTAATATTAATTATACCCCCTCCGTTCCTCCCCTCACCAACATCCAACACTATCTGGACCCATTTTTTAATATTAATTAATACCTTCCCCTTCCATTCCACCCTCACCATCACACAACCCTGTACCCAACCTTGCCCTGAGAAGAAACATTAATAAAAAAACAACGATATTTATAGAATTCCTCTTTGAATAGCTAAAGCTGTTTCTCTTTTTGTCTGGCCACCGTCCTCCACTGTAGGATATGACAGACACAGAGGGGAAGTCTGTTATTTCCTTTGGCTGCTGTGTCTAAGGTTTTGTGTCCTGGCACAAAAGGAGAAATAGCTTTGGCTGTTCAAAGAGGAACTCCATGAATTTTGTTGCTTTTTTAATTAATCCTTTTTTTAAGCACAGGAGGCTCAATAAGGATGGTCTGTAAACAATTTACTTGCCTGCTCCGAGCATGTCTCAGGCAGGAAGGGCTGTAAATTGTTTACTTGCCACATGGAGTAGGTTATAGCCTGGGCTGGGCATTTAGTACTTTTTTCATTATCCTGCTCTGAGCAGGGCTTTGCCCAGGATAGGTAATTTCTTATTTCTAAATTCCCACTCGCAGAGGGGCTCAGCACAGGAAGAGTTCAAAATGTTTCTCTTCACAAATGCTCACAGTCTGGGAAACAAGATCCCAGACCTGTAGGCAATAATAACAGAGGCTAAACTGGACATACTAGCATTTAACAAGACGTGGTTTACAAGTAACCACACTTGGGAGACTTCAGTACCTGGCTATGTACTGTTCAGAAGAGACCAAGGTGCAAAAAGGGGGGGGGGAGTGGCCATGTATGTCAATGAAAATATCAAAGCTACAGAAATTCAGAACACACATAAGGAGCCAGAAGAACTGTGGGTCATCCTGGAAACAGGAAATGGGACATCCATAAGAACTGGGGTTGTCTACAGGCCCCAAGACCAGGTGGAGGCATAGAGACATTACTGCTAGAAGCTTTACAAAACATGACAGCTAAGGGGGAGGTTCTGATAATGGGAGACTTCAACATGCCAGATACAGATTGGTCAATACCAACAGGAACATCTGCCAGAACTACACACATGGTGGATTCCCTGCAGGTGGAAGGCCTCAAACAACTGGAACAACAACCCACAAGAGACAGGGCTATTCTAGATCTAGTACTGACTAACAGGGAAAGGATCACAGATCTCTAGGTAGAAGGTCACTGGGGGGCCAGTGACCATCACATGGTATGGTTCAATTTGGCCACTACAACTAAATCATCCCATTCCAAGGCAAAAATATGGGACTTCAGAGAAGCTGACTTTGATAAGATGGCCAACAGAGTTAAGTTAGCCCTGGCAAAGAAATACAGGTGAGGGGTACAGGCAAAGTAGGCAAGCATTAAGATGCAATACTAAGCAACATCCCATTGTGTTAGAGAGAAAAGGAAATGCAAGAAGAAGGAAACCACTGTGGTTCTCAAAACAGTAGCAGAAAAGGTCAGAGCCAAAGGCTGGCCTTCAGGAAATATAAGGGAACACAGTGGGATAAAGATAGAAGATACCAAACTTCCCTAAGGGAAGCAGGGAAGGCAGTAAGGCAGGCAAAGGCCCAAACCGAGGAAACACTAGCACAGATAGTAAAAGAAGGTGACAAGACTTTCTATAGATACATTAGCGAAAGGAGAAAGTCCAGATGGGGTATTGCTAAGATCAAAGGAGATAAGGGGGCATGTGAGGAGGAGGATTATGTAAAAGCATCTATCCTAAATAGATACTTCTGCTCAGTATTTACTGAGGAGAAGGTAGGGCAGGGCCCACAGCTCAGCACCATGGACACAGGGGGAGGGAGGTGAGCACTAGTCCCTTCATAAAAGAAAGGGTCCTACAAGAGCTCGATAAGCTCAGGGTGGACAAGGCAATGGGACCTGATGGCATAAATCCCAGGGTACTAAAGGAGCTAAGGTGGAACTAGCAGAGCCATTATCAGAACTGTTTAATGAGTCTCTGTACACAGGAGAGGCCCCAGAAGACTGGAGAAGGGCTCATGTGATCCCACTCCACAAGAGTGGTAGCAGGGAGAAGGCAGGGAACTACAGACCAGTCAGTCTTACCTCGGTAGTGGGCAAGATTGTGGAGGCACTCCTTAAGGAAAGGACAGTGCAACACCTGGAATCCATAGGAGCACAGGATCCAAGACAGCAGGGGTTTACAAAAGAAAGGTCCTGTCAAATTAATCTCATAGATTTCTTTGACTGGGTAACCAGAGTGATGGACCAAGGAGGAGCAGTTGATGTCGCCTACCTTGACTTCAGCAAAGCTTTCAATACTGTTCCACATAGAAGATTGATTAATAAGCAGGGTAGGCTTGGGGTGGGTCAGAAGTTGGTCAACTGGGTGGCAAACTGGTTGACGGGCAGAAAATAGAGAGTGGTGATAAACGGTATACAGTCAGAGGAGATGCAAGTCATAAGTTGGGTACCTCAGGGATCAGTCCTGGGGCCAGTCCTCTTCAATATCTTTATTAGTGACATTGCAGATGGACTGGAGGGTAAGGTTTGTCTGTTTGCAGATGACACCAAGATCTGCAACAGAGCAGATGATCCAGATGGATTGGGCAGAATAAGAAGAGATCTGGATAAACTAGCAAAATGGTCAGAAGAGTGGCAACTGGGGTTTAATGCAAAGAAGTGCAAGATCATGCACATAGGGAAGAGAAACCCTGAAGCCACATATAGGCTGGGAGGGGAGTTGCTGGCAGTCACAAGGGAAGAAAGAGACTTGGGCATCATCATCACTGATGACCTGAAATCATCCAAGCAGACCAATAATGCAGTAGGTAAGGCTAGGGGGGTGTTAGGGTGTATTAGTAGGGGTATCACAAGTTGGAAGAGGGAGGTAATAATCCCTCTTTATAAGACACTAGTTAGGCCCCATCTGGAGTACTGCATGCAGTACTCAATGCCACACCTTCACAAGGACATTAATCAAATTGAGGCAGTCCAGAGAAGGGCAACCAAAATGGTGCAGGGACTGCATGAGAACTCATATGAGGACAGATTAACGGAGCTCAATATGTATATCCTACAGCAAAGGAGGGAGATAGGTGATATGATCAAAACATTCAAACACCTTAAGGGCATTAACCAAGTGAAAGAGTCTAACATGTTTCAGTATAAGAACATTAGCAGGACAAGAGGACACAATTTGAGATTAGAGGGAGGCCGATTAAGAGGTAATGTGAGAAAGTTCTTTTTCACAGAAAGGGTGGTGGATGCATGGAATGGCCTACCTCAGGAAGTGGTGGATATGAATACAGTGCAGGGCTTCAAACAGGCATGGGTTAGACATAAGGGAGCAATACAGATGAGTATGAATAGATAATTAACAGAGCAAAGGCTGATGGCACATTTATAAGGTAGAAAAGGAAATAGGCAGACTGGATGGGCCTTGCGGTCATTATCTGCCATCAACTTCTATGTTTCTATGTTTCTAAAATTATTTTTCTTGCCTCCTTTAGCAAGTCTCAGCCCAGGAGATGCATTCAATAATTTAATAGACCTGCCCTGAGTGGGTCTCCATCAGGATGGACCAGTTCTTTGTTGTGTACAATTGCCAGTTGTACTGGTGCTCAACCCAGGAGGGTCTTTCTTTAATTTAATATTCCTACTAGAAGCAGAACTGGGGAGCTGGCTGAATTTCTGAACCCTGCTCAGAGTAAATTGAGCCCTGCAACAACTTGTTCTTATTTACAAATGCCCTCTTGGAGTATGCCGGGGGGGGGGGGCTGCATTCATTGAAAAAAATACCAAGGAAAGGGAAAACCACACTGTGAAGGTCCCTGGTGCAAACAGTATGCAAGTATACAAGCACACAGTTCAAAGGGAGGACTGTGCTCTCACAAGAAAAAAGGAAACATACAATAAATGTTTAAAAATTTGCATATCTTTATTGTATTGTACACATATGATTGCACAATGTAAATGTGGACAGATACCTGTGTTGATTCAAAGGCCTGATAGCATACTCAGATCATAAACTGTGTGTATAGTGGCTAGTTTGCCATAAAAAAAGAAAGAAAAACAATGATGATGATGCCTTACTTCACTGAGTAGCCTACCCACCCTCATCCCAGAATACAATGGGTATATAGCTGGCAGTACATACTTTTTTTTATTACTATTTCTGTTTAATTGGTATGAGATCCGCACAAATAGATGATGTTATTCCTTTTATTGGACCAACAGAGTTGTTAAAAAGAAAATAGGTTCTTTAAGCTTCTGTTTTCTTTTGCAACAACTCTGTTGATCCAATAAAAGGTATCAAATCATCTGTTTGCTTGGATCTTGTGTTACAAGGATCAATATGGTAACAAGAATTTCTGTGTCTAATTGGCATTCATTGAGAGACAAATTGATATAAATGGATTATATTAAAATACATCTATGCACCGGCCTGGTTGTGTGGAGGGCTGAAGCATCCTGCCTTACCTCCAGCCATGCCGGTGACCCGTGTTCGCAGTGCAAGTGGGTCACCAGGGATCGGCTGTGGAGGAGAAGGATCAAGCATCCAAGGGACAGCTCTCCTTCTCCGGGGATGGAGGTGATCAGTTGTCAGTGCATGCCTGGCCTCTAGCAGAGGTTGGGGGCCAGCACACCAATGCTGCTGACAAGTGGTCAAAGGTGAGGCAGACGCCTGATGAGAGACATGCAGGAGTGTGCATAGTACCATCATGGAAATCATTGCATGCTCTACCCCCGATGGAGATAACAGGTGGAAAAAGAAGCTCCTGGCTGGATAACAGAAGGAGGTTGCAGGTCCTGCCTCCGAATAGCCACAGTGCTGACCAGACCTGGATCTGATTTTTGGTAGGGCTTGGGGTATCCTCACTGACCATGCCAGGGGGCAAGCCCTGGAGGTAGACAGTTGGCATTGACTGGTGGTTGTCTGAGGATGGGACTGGGGCTTCCTTCTGATCAAGGGATGTGGAGCAAGGGGGATTAAATGGTACCAAAAAAAAATACATCTAAGCAACATTTACTCACAACAGATGCTCCTGTAATATTAGTGTAGTTTTGTTTCTGTAAACTCATACAGAGAGAAGAAAAAAGGTGATAGGCAACATTGTTAGTGCAAGCTGTTGTGTATGTATACTGAAGACAGAGTTGCTACAAGTTGAGCATGTTTTGAGAAAAGTAATACATTGCACCAAATGGTTCTCTCTGAGAACAGAGCACTTTGTAACTGTGTATTTACTGTATTTCCCATGATTTGCAACTTAACAAAACATTTTTTGCTGTTTCAAACATCAAAGAGAACCATTTGCAACAATGTATTTATTACCTTGCTGTTTACACTCATTATGTTGCTGGTCACCTTTTTATGTTGGCTTGTGCATATGCAGCTAACATAGTGCGGTAGCAGATTTGGAGGCGCGGTCACTGTTGGACAAATGCAGGGCACACATCAGTAGGTGCGTCCCTCATTCCCCAATCAGCCAGCAGCAGGTGCTGACATCATGAATCCTAATGTGGCCACCACATCTAACAAAAGGTCCGCTGCAATGAGAGTGAAGCTCTCATGCAGCATGACCACAACATGCCTCCTGGTGAGCACACTACATGGCGGCAGTGACTGCTGCTGCCTCCTGTCACAAAGCCAATAGGGAGCCCACTCCCTATCGGTATAATGACCCCCCCCATTTAAAATGCATGCCAAGGGGGTGCCCAATCCCCCTCGGAATCATGCACCCCCCAACAGTTTTTCTTTGCTGACAGGGGGCCCAATCCTCATCGGTGTTTGTCCCCTGTCCCATTTATTTTGCCGACAGGGGAGCCACCTCCCCATCAGCATAATGTCCACCCCCTCACTTTTGTTCTGTGTTGAGGGGGGTGTCCAATCCCCCTCGGCTTTTGCCCCCCGCTTTCCTTGTGTGCTGACAAGGATGCCCAATTGCTCATCGTCCACAGCATCCCCCCCAAAAAACACTTAGGTGGCACGCTCCCTGGGAGCACACCCCAGTGTGCCAAATACCCTGGAAAATAAAAACTGTCCCGCAATATTTTTTTTCTTTTAATCCTATGAAAAATGAAAATGGTCCCTCACCATCTCCCTGTCCCCCTCCCGCAACTCACACCCACCCTTTGCGCATACTGCCTCTCCACCCCCTCACCCCATACTTACCTTCAGAGTCTGGCACGATGATCTTCTGTGGACCAGGAACACGTCTGCACTCTTCAAAGCTGACCGCGAACTGAGGAAATGCCGGTTAGCTGTATAATGGCATAAATAGGGTTTTTTCAACTTTGTTGCATATCTCAGGCATTTTTTAGAATTTTTGCGCCAAATCCACAACATGGGGTTATTGGGCCCCTCCTCATGAATTCAGTCAATGTCATGGCGTTATTCATCCCGAAAGGTAATTTCATGGTCACTGCTCAAAATCACCTTACAGGACCGAGTAACACAACGACAGTGCCACTGTTCATGACAGGGGCTCTCAAAAAACCTATGTTGCAAATTTGGTGAAAAAAAATCCAAAAAATTGCTGTTTTACAAGTGTGCATTGCGCTGTTTCCATGCAGGCTCGTAACTTCATGAATTTGTAATATTTTCACTCCAGATTTTCAAAATTGGCATTTTTACACACCTCCTGATGAACCGTACAGCTATCATTTTACATAACCTGGCCAAAAAGTGTTTTTGCATGACCGGCGCAGAATAGAGCGGTTGCTGTGTGAAATCAGTTTTCGGGACAGTTTGGGGAAATGATGGTGACACTGTTCATGAGCAGAGGTCCTAAACTGCCTATGTTGAAAATTTAGTGCTGAAAGTCCATAAAATGACTGTGTTACAAGTGTGCATTGCGCAGTTTCTATACACCCTTGTAACATCGCAAATTTGCAATATTTCCATGCCAGATTTTCAACACTGCCATTTTTTCACACTTGCTTATGAACAGTATAGCTATCATTTTTCACATCCTGCCCAAAATGTGTTTCCACCCCTGTGGCACACAATGGCGTGGTCACTGTGGAAAATTAACTTTTGGGACAGATTACCAAAATACACAGTGCCACTGTTCATGAGGGGAGGTCCCAAAATGTCTATGTTGAAAATGTAGCTAACAAAGTCCAAGAAATTATTGGGTTACGGTTTTCTGTTGCGCAGTTTCTATGCATACTCATGACTTCACCAATTTTTCATATTTTCACTCCAGATTTTCAATGTTGCCATTTTTTTATGCCTCCTCATGAACAATACAGTTGTCATTTTCCACATCCTGCCCAAAATGTGTTTTTGTCCCTATGTCGCCAAATGGCATAGCCACTGTGCAAAACCACCTTGCAGCTAGCAAACCGATTGTGCCGCTTTTCATGAGGTGGGCTCACAAAACGCTCATGTTGAACATTTGGAGTGAAAATACCAACATACACCTATGGTGTTAGGGTTTCCAACTGTAGCACCCCACCCTGTAGAGACTGACAGGTGTCAGGAGTGTGACTTGGGATCATCGGCTATAATGCTCATGCCATTCCATCCCCACCCCCACCCTGCAGCCAGTGACAGGCATTGTGGTCTGCCTTGCACTGTTTGTCCACAAAGTTCACCCCATTCTCCTATGCTGCACCCACCTCAGCATATTTCTTTATGGAAAGGGGTAAGTATAATGCCCAAAGACCCCAAAGCACACGACAACACTTGTCAGTGTCTACAGGGTACAGGTGAGGTACAATAGAAACATAGAAACATAGACTTTGACGGCATATAAGGACCACTTGGCCCACCCAGTCTGCCCATTTCCCTACCTACTGGATAAGCTGCAGATTCTAGTTAACCAACAGCCTACTTCCTGCAACCCCCCACTATAATTGCCTTATGTCTGTCCCATGCATGTTTGAATTCCTCCACTGTTTTAGACCCCACAACCTCTCCAGGAAGGCGGTTCCATGCATCCACCACTCTTCCATGAAAAAGAATTTCCTCACATTACCGTCAGCCATCCCCCTCTAACTTTAAATTGTGCCCCTTGTTCTTGCACATCTCTTTCTGAAAGATGCTACCCTCCTGGACTTTATTGATTCCCTTGAGGTACTTAAAAGTTTCTATCATGTCCCCGTCCCTCCTTTCATCAAGTGTATACATATTAAGCTCTCTCAGTCTCTCTTCATATAGTTTCTGATGTAGACCCTGCACCATTTTAGTTGCCTCCTCTGGACTGCTTCCATCCTGTCTATGTCCTTCGTGAGATGAGGTCTCCAAACTGCACGCAGTACTCCAGATGGGGTCTCACCAACTGTCTGTATAGAGGGATAACCACTTCCCTTTTTCTACTTGTGATGCCCCTCCCTATGCATCCCAGTATCCCCCTGGCTTTCCCTACTGACTTCTCACATTGCATACCCACCTTTAGGTCATCTGATATGACTACACCCTGATCCCTTTCCATTATTGTTGTTGTTAGTACCTCCCCTGCTATTGTGTATTCTTCTCCTGGATTTTTATTTCCCAGGTGCATTACTTTGCACTTCTTTGCATTGAATCTAAGTTGCCATATGTCTGACCATTCCTCCAACCTTGCCAAGTCCCTTTTCATCCTTTCTACCCCCCTTGTGTATCAACTATGTTACAGATCTTTGTGTCATCCACAAAGAGGCATACCTTTCCTTCCAGACCCTCTGCAATGTCACCTATAAAGACGTTAAAGAGGACTGGACCCAGTACTGAGCCCTGAGGTACTCACTAGTAACCCCCTTTCTTCAGAATGTGTTCCATTCACTATTACCTTCTCGTGTCCTGTTGTGCAGCCAGTTTTCTACCCAGGCTACCACCCTGGGACCCACTCCCAGGCTGGCTAACTTGATTATTAATCTTTTGTGTGAGACTGTGTCAAATGCCTTGCTGCAGTCTCGCAACAAAAGATGGCACAAGCTTTATAGCCGATGACCCAAAGGCACACCCCAGTGCCTGTTGGTCTCTACAGGGTGAGAGTGGGGTTGGTGTCACTTCAGTACTTCACTGCCATTCCTATTATGCATCTCTAACTCCAGCACTACCAATGCCAGTGCCAGCGAGACAACATTTGGCATTGACAAATGTTTTTCAGTCTGGATTCTGTCATAGAGTAGGAATGTGATTCTCTGGCATATTGCCAGAAACAGTCATTCATGCATCAATGCTTCTTATGGAAGACTGGTAAACTTTCAAAATACGACCATGCCCAGAAAATCTTGTAAGAATAGCTGTTCTTTTGTTTACTGTTATTTATTGTTAATGTTTGATCAGAAAAGTCACACTAAGCTGTGACAGCTTGTTTCTGGGTGCATTGTGGGGATGGGGACATATGGACCTGTTTTATATTCAATGAGCTCCACAAATGATATTCTTGTGTTGGGGTTATCTACAGAGTGAAAGTGGCTAAGGTGAAGTACAGTATGCTCACTGAGCTTTTAAGTTCCCAACAACCAGTCACACACACCTCCAAAAATGTATTTTATAATTTTTCTTTTGAGGTGGGAGGGTTCCAGTCGTAACATTTGTTTCCTCATCATTGCCAACTGTTTTATTGTTGTCATGCATTACTATTCAATCTTGTCTTTGATCTGCTGTCAGGAAATTCAGTGTGTAAACACAGTTCCTGAAGGTGCAGGACCCATATATGTCTGTGTATCTCTGACACGCTAACAGGCAGTATGGAGAGATCACTACAGCTATCTCATCTGACACTAGTGCTCCTACAATACCTTAACATTAGCAGCACATTTCTTACAGCTCTGCCAGAGACAGCAGTACATCTCTCTGATTGATTCACAGAAGAATTGCATCAGGTGCTTGACAAGACAATGAGTGAAACCCCTTGGCTTGGGAGAAGTGTGACTTCTGAATTAGCATGTTAATTATGGTAGAGCAAATATAGTTTCAGCATTTCTGATGACAACATACTGCAGTTAAAAACTTGAACTGCTTCAGTATAAGGGCTGCTCCCAGTAGGTTACATTTATTCTGCATCTGCACACAGAATAATTATTATTCTTTTATGCATGCGCATTTTATAGCCGTTCTTCCTTTGACATGAGATTAGCAGCAGTAAGGCAGACTGGACTGGATGGACCAATGAGCTTTCTCTGCCTGACAGTGCATATGTTTCTGTGCTGCTGTCCACTAAACTCACACCACAACCCAGAAGCCAACTGCTGAGTGAAATAAAGACAAATGCCAGGGTATTATTATTATTAGTAGAAATTGTTTTACTAGTGTAAGAGTAGCTTGGCAGAAGACACCAGGAGGAAGAAGTGCTGTGTGACTGGACTTCTCTACTGGGACTAAATAAGTAGAACTCTTGCACTTGGACCTTTAATTTAGGGTAAAAACAAACTAACAAACAAAACAAAAAAAAATGAGTGTGTTTGTCTGAGTTAACTGAACTGAATGGTTATCTGAACAGTTATCTAGGTGTAAATCTCAGGTGATTGAAAGGGCTTGATAGCTGTGCAGTTTAAATTACTTGTAGAAAGATCTAGTAAGTAGGGGGAGTGGCTTAGCTAGAAAGAAGCAACATTTAAAGACTGCCTTAGAAAGATTCTGTTGGTAGCTTAGCAGAAGACACCAGGAGGAAGGAGTGCTGTGTGACTGGACTTCTCTACTGGGACTCAGGGATGTAGCCAGAAATGTTTGTTTTGTACACAGTCTCCAACAGTTACACCCCCCCATTAAAAAATGTACACATCCATTCCAAATGGCACCCCCTTCCAAACAAGTCAGATAGTTGTCAGATGATTCCTCTAATCTCTAAAGAGGTTATACATGTATCTGTCTCCTAAACAACAGAAGTTTAAACAGAGACACTCCTCAGTGGCCTACACTAACCCAAATACTATGGATTAGAATGAAAATGTTAACAGAAAGGCATATGGTTTGTGACAGGCTCTCAACAAAACTGTACACAAATGAGTACAGTGAGTATGCCTGTCTACACCCTTGCTGGGACTATATTGCCCTCCTCCGCCTCCTCTCCACCCTCCCACCCAAAGCTAGTTCTACTTTTATAGGCACAGGATTTGACTAACAACAGGAACTTCCTGTTTAGGAGCAGGAAGTGAGTGATCACAGGGCCACCAATGACCCACCATCCTAGAAGGGCAAGAGTAGCTATCTACCCCCCCTCTAGCTGCTGGAGGTCTGCCTCTGAGCAAGTAAGGGATCTACTGAGAAATATAGGATATTCTTGTCTCAGAACAGGACAATCAGGAGCTTAAAGGGCACACAGGCAGAAAGTAACTAGAGAGAGAAGAGAAAGAAAAAAAACATAGGAAAGAGTAAGGATTCCAAAGAACAGTTAAGGGGCCAGAAATAAGACATGATGGAAGTGGTGCAGTGCAATGGCTGTTGAGTAGCAGTCTTCCGGGAGATGTTCTGGAGGATGTGGTGCTGTCCCATCTGCAGGCACCTCTCTGGGCTGAGGGAGGAGGTTGCTCATCTCCAGGTTGAGTTGGCCAGGATTTGAGGGACCTCCTCTTCCATCCAGGGACCACCAGTGCCACTGCCGTTGCCTCAGAGGTTGCCAAGAAAGAGGAGCAGTTGGACCACAGTGTGCTCAGGGAGGGTGAGGGTGGTGGAACAGAGGCACATCCCTCCAGTTGTAGCTCTCCACAATTCCTATGCCATTCTGGCAAAGTGTGGTTCCTCTATGGAGGCACCCGCAGTGGAGACCAAGGAGGATGCTGGGAACCTCCACAAAGGAGACCCACAGGAGGGTGGCATCGGACCCCATAGGGGAAGGAAACAACTCCTGGTGGGGGACTCCATTGTTAAGAAGGTAGAACTGGGGGAGGAAGGGGAGAGGGAGGTAAGGTGCCTGCCTGATGCCTGAAGGGACAGGGAGCGAATCCTCAGGATTGCCGGAGCAGCTTCAGAGGGGAGAGAGCTGGATGTCATTGTCCACCTAGGGACAAATGATCTGGATAAGAAAGGGATTAGAGCAGTGCAGGAAGAGTTTGTGGAATTGGGGAGGGGCCTTAGACAAGTAGCACACATGGTAACCTTCTCGGAGGTGCTTCCCATCTATGGTGTAGAAGAGGCTAGGGTGTTCCGCACCATGGTATTCAATCAGTGGTTGAAAAACTGATGCAGAGCTCAGGGATTTGGCTTCACTGGGGACTGGGGGGTCCACCTGGAGTGATGCAAGCCTATACTGGCATGATGGGCTGCATCTGTCCAGGATGGGAACCAGGATCCTAAGTGATAGGTTTAAATGCTTCATTGGCAAGAATTTAAACTAGCCAAGGGGGGGAACACTGGAAAGGAACAGGAAAAGCCTAGCACCCCCAAAAAAATCATGGTAGTAAGTGCAGTAAACACCAAGATAGAGGTGGCAATAGGGAGAAGGGCAGGGGTAAATGGGGGAAGTGACAAAGGCAAGAAGGACAGAGAAGGGCCAAAAAGGAGTAAGGCTATCAGTAAATGGAGGATAATGAGTACCAATGCCCGTAGTCTGGGCAACAAGCTCCCTGAGCTGGTGGCCTTGATGGAGGAGGGAAGCCTGGATATTGTAGTAGTCACAGAAACTTGGTACACAGAGAACCTTAACTGGGATGTTAACATACCAGGTACATAACCTACAGGAGAGACTGGCAGGGGAGAAGATGGGGAGGAGTAGCTCTCTATGAAAAGGAAGGGGTAAAAGCAACTGAACAAAAGAGTAAACAGGGAGGAGAGGAGGCACTGTGGGTCACCTTGGAGACTAGAAAGGGCACCGCAATCCACACAGGGGTTGTGTACAGACCCCCATGTCAGGGGGAAGGAATGGACAAGGATATGATAGAAGGCATTCTTAGGATGGCAGAGAAAGGGGAGATACTGTTGATGGGAGACCTGAATATGCCAGATGTTAACTGGAGCACATTTGCTGCAGCCACATCCAAGAGCAGGGCCATTCTCAATGCCCTACAGGTGGCAGGTCTCAGGCAGCTACTTTTGGAACCCACTCATGAGGGAGCAATCTTAGACCTCATACTCTCAAATGGGGGCAGTGAGAGGATCTCAGATCTAGAAGCGGGTTGCCACCTGGGAACAAGTGACCATCAAACAGTGTGGTTCCCATTAAACTCAGCTACAGAGTCAAGCCAAACAAAAGTGAGGGTACTGGACTTCAGGAGGGCTGACTTTGGCAAGATGGGAGAGTGCCTCAGAAAAGCACTAGCAAACAGGCTAGAAGGAGGGGAAGAGCAAAAATGGGGAATCATCAAAACTGCCATCACAGAGGCAATAAGCCTTTGTGTAAAGTAAATAAACAAATCAAAATGAAAGAAAAAGCCACTATGGTTCTCAAAAGAGGTGGCTGGGAAAGTCAGGGAGAAAAAGATAGCATTCAGGAAGTATAAAGAAACACAGAAGAAGCAGGACAGAGAGCTGTACCAGCTAAGGCAGAAGGAAGCAGGGAGGGAAGTCTGAAGAGCAAAGGCCCAAACTGAGGAAAAAATAGCCAACTCAGTTAAGAAGGGGATAAAACCTTTTATAGGTACATCAGAGAGCGTAGAAAGACAAAGGGAGGGATAGTGAGGCTGAGTAGAATGAATGGTGGGTGGGCAGAGAGGGACAGTGAAAAAACAGGGATACTGAACAAATATTTCTGCTCAATATTCACAAAAGAGGAGGGGGAAGTGCCTAATCCAATTAACAGAAGCAGTCTTGATAGGGGGGTCGATCCCAGCCCTTTCACAGAAGAAAGGGTTCAGCAAGAACTCCTAAAACTGAAGGTGGGCAAAGCAATTGGGCCTGATGGAATTCACCCCAGAATTCTAAAAGTATTAAGGGGGGAACTAGTGAAACCACTGACTACTCTTTTTAATAAATCATGGGAGGATGGTGTGGTACCCAAGGACTGGAGGAAGGCAGATGTGATTCCCCTTCACAAAAGTGGGACCAAGACAGAGGCAGGAAACTACAGAACTGTCAGTTTGACCTCTGTGGTAGGGAAAGTGATGGAGTCACTTCTGAAGAAAAGAATAGTTGAGTACCTAGAGGCCAGTGGGACACAGGACCCAAGGCAGCATGGGTTCACAGCGGGAAGGTCATGTCAGACGAATCTAATAGATTTCTTTGACTGTGTGACCAAAGTAGTAGACCAGGGAGGGGCTCTGGACTTGGCCTACCTAGACTTTAGCAAGGCATTTGACACAGTCCCACACAAAAGATTAATAGTCAAATTAACCAGCCTGGGAGTGGGTCCCAGGGTGGTAGCCTGGGTAAAACATTGGCTGGACAACAGGACACAGAATGTAATTGTAAATGGAATCCACTCTGAAGAAAGAGAGGTTACTAGTGGGGTACTGCAGGGTTCAGTACTGGGTCCAACCCTTTTTAATGTCTTTATAAGTGACATTGCAGAGGGACTGCAAGAAAAAGTATGCCTCTTTGCAGATGACACAAAGATCTGCAAGAGGGTTGATACACAAGGAGGCATGGAAAGGATAAGGGACTTGGCAAAGTTGGAGGAATGGTCAGAAGTATGGCAGCTAGGATTCAATGCAAAGACGTGCAAAATAATGCACCTGGGAAACAAGAACCCAGGGGAAGATTACACGATGGGGGGGGGAGGTAGTAGTAACAACAACAAAAAAGGAAAGGGACCGGGGTAATCATATCAGATGACCTTAAGGTTAGCAAGCAATGTGCGAAGGCAGTAGGGAGGGCTGGGGATACTGGGATGCATAGGGAGAGGCATCACCAGCAGAAAACAGGAAGTTGTTATCCCTCTGTACAGACAGTTGGTGAGACCCCATCTGGAGTACTGTGTCCAGTTCTGGAGACCCCATCTCCGCAAGGACATAGACAGGATGGAGGCAGTCCAGAGGAGGGCAACTAAAATGGTGTAGGGTCTGCAAGAGAAGTCGTACGAGGAGAGACTAAAGGAGCTTAATATGTATACCCTTGAGGAAAGAAGTGAGAGGGGGGACATGATAGAAACTTTTAAGTACCTCAGTGGAAGCAGCAAAGTCCAAGAGGGTAGCATCTTTCAGAAAAAGAGATGTGCAAGAACAAGGAGACACAATTTAAAGATGGGTGGGGTGGTTCCAGGGCAATGTGAGGAAGTATTTTTTCACAGAGAGGGCAGTGGATGTATGGAACAGCCTTCTTGAGGAGGTTGTGGGGTCTAAAACTGTAGGAGAATTCAAGAATACATGGGACAGACATAAGGCAATTCTTGTGGGGGGGTAGGAAGAAATAGGCTGTTGGTTAACTAGGATCTGTGGCCTATCCTGTAGGTAGGGAAATGGGCAGACTAGGTGGGCCAAGCAGTCCTTATCTGCCATCAAAGTCTATGTTTCTATGTTTCTGTAATGAAAATAAAACACTTTATCAATTAAAAAGTGATGATTATACAAACTGCCAGTATACAGGTTGCTGGTACTTAGCAATTAACTTTCACAATTTACACAATGTCTCAGGTCAGGATGGACTTCAGAGCAGGCCACTGAGAAGTGGAAAAGCAAACCTAAAACAATTTAAGAACAACAAAATGTCAAACAACATCTAAGAAGGCTAATTAAAAAAAGGATTATTGCCCCCCCACCACCACCAACAAAAACTATGTGACCCATAGATAAACCATTTGTTTAAACAATCCACAAATTACAACCACAAAGCATGAAGGTGATTCTCTGGTATATTGCCACAGAGACAGTCATTTGTGCATCAGAGATCTCACAGAAGGCTGGTAAACATTTCAAATGATAGCCATGCCTCCAAACTCTCATAAGAACAGCCATTCTTTTGTTTGTTTTTATTTATTGGCAGTTTTTGACCAGAAAAGTCACACTAGTCTTCTCATAACAGTATTTGAGCCAAATTATAGGTGGCTGTCAGTTTCTTTCTACTCTAGTGGTGCAATCCCAAAAAATATGAGCACCAGCAAGTAGTCATAAACTATCTTTACTTTTCAAACTGCAATATTGCAGGTTTGATCGCTTCTCAAGACAGAACAGCTTCAGAGGCCCCTGACCAGTTTTTCGCATGCGTGCTTTCTCAGGGAGGCTGGTCATGAGTACATGCAGTCATTTTATAGCGCATTTAATTAATTACAGGTACCTGATTCTAACAATTCATCAGTCCTAGTGCATATATCATACATTGCAATGTACCAACCCAGCATAATTCAAACTGTTAAAACAAAAAACAGTTAACGGAGACTGGTGAGCTAATTCTGGATATCAAAACTGCGTTCCTAGCACTCGAAGAAATTACGCTGAGAGCTTGAAGGAACTATTGAAATCACGCCTCATTGAAAGCATATGTCCGTGTGAATAGAACACAGCAAGGATTACAGATATTGAAATAGCCTGGTTATGGCTTCAAGTGAGTGAGGTTCATTGAAAGATGGATTGATGCACTACAGAAGGTAACCATGTTAATTATACAGGTAATAATTGATGATTATTTAGAACAAGAAGAAGAGATCAAAAAAGAGGTCTCTGACAAAGAGAAAGTAGTTCAGACTTTCAAAGAATCCCCTGAGTTTGTTCAATTGGAAGCATCATTGAAAGATAACATTGAAAATTTAGATAAGAAAATAAAAAACTATTAAAATGACTAAATTTAAACAAGATAGAAAAGACTATGAATTGGGGAGAGTATGGACATGGAAAAATACCAAGAAAAAAGGTCCACAATCAAGTTTAAAAATATCTAAAACAAGCTTCCACGCTGGCAAATCAGAAGGGGAGGAGGATTTAGACCAGGCACCTCAGACAGACAACACCCCAGACCTGAGGCGCAGCAAAAGACTGGTGCAGTTTCAAATAAATGTACCAGAAGTGGTGGCCACAAGTGGCGGAAGAGACACCAGTATACAACAAGGTTCCAACAAGATGGGAACATTTTAAAATGCAGGCTGCAATTGAGGAAGAGGCAGGAGCAGGAATTCGAGACAGCGATAAATGTTATTGACCTGTCAAACCAACAGTAAACCAAAAGTCAAATTAAGGTACTAAACAAAGGCCTGAGTTTTGTTCCAACAATCATACAGCACCCATTCAAACTGTTCCTGGATATGAATAAATTCTCCAGAAAATCGAATATGAAGGCATTTTTTTCTTGGGGTAATAATTAGTCGGAGGAAGTTGTAAATGATATTGAGGCTACAGAAATCGAAACGGATATTTTTGCCGTGAATAAACTCACAAAACCATCAACATTTATTCCTCCTATGAACCCCACAGTACTAATGTTTGAGAGAGCTTGCATGAGGGACTTTGATTTATTACATGGTCAAATGGATATGGAATACTTCAACAACATGTCCAGAGATGAACGGCGAGCCATGTAAGAGCTGGCAGGTAATGATTCCATTACAATTAAGCCAGCAGACAAAGGAGGGCCTGTTGTCATGTTTGACACTACTGATTATGTGCAGGAAGTCACATGACAACTATCAGATGTGATTTTTTATAAAATACTTAACTGTGACACTACACCAATGTTCAAACATTTAACTGATTGTATGATTAATGATGCAGTAGATCATCATTGCATAGATTAAGACACAGCTGATTTTTTAAATGTACAGGATCCTGTTAGGAATACTATTTCTATGTTTCCAAAAGTGCACAAATCCTTACAGAACCCACCAGGTAGGCCAGTTGTGGCTGGAATAGGGTCCTTTACGGAGGCCCTAATCCAGTATGTGGATACTTTCATTGGGGATACAGTAAAAGCTTTGCCATCGTATATTAAGGACACCATGGAGATATTGAATATCTTACAAGGGGAAATAATGGAGGAACAATGATTTTTGTGTACAATGGATATTGATTTATTGTACACAAATATCCCACATCATGAAGAGTTGGAAGTCATAGAAGAATGTTTGGGAAATGTTGTAGAATTTAATTCCACAAAATGGGAATTTATTTTGGAATGTGCAAGAAAAATATTGGAATACAATGTGTTTTCTTTTCAGAAGTCTTTAGACCAGCAAATTAAGGAAACAGTGATGGGGCAAGTTTTGCCCCTAATTATGTTAATTTAAACCTGGGTGCATGGGAAAGAGATGTGGTGCTGTCTCCACAGGCCAACCCTTATTTTCATTGTGTTTGCCTGTGGAAACTTTTTATTGATGATATCTTTCTTATCTGGAAAAAAGGTGAGGAGGAACTTAGAGATTTTGTATCATTTTTAGAGAGTACCAATTCAAATTTAAAATTCAAGGTGGAGTGTAGTCAGCGTACAATACATTTTTTGGACCTACAAATTACAAAAGGTTCTGATGGTAGGCTAAAAACTGATCTGTACAGAAAATCGATTGATCAAAACACAATTTTACTATCATCAAGCTGTCATCCCCAGCATATGATTGAAAACATCCCCATAGCACAATTTTTGAGAATTAAGAGGAATTGTTCTCAGGAAGATACATTTAAGATGAGAGCAGATGAAATGGAGGGTAGATTTTCTGTACGGGGCTATAGGCAAGAATGTGTAAAGGAAGCTAGAATCAGGACAGAAAGTGTAAATTGACCAAAATTGTTGAGGTACAGGGATGGGGATAGTAGTAGACAGGATGACACTATCAAATTTATCTCCACATACACGAAGAAATCTCATCTGGTGAAGGACATCATAAATAAAAACTGGGAAATATTAAAAACTGATCCACTGCTTGAACAGGTTACACAGAAACAGCCAATAATGGCATATAGGTGGGGCTGTAACTTGAGGGATCAATTGGTGAATAGTCTCCAACCAACCCCAAAGCAGGATACATGGCTATCACAACCACCCATGGGTACATACAGGTGTGGACGCCGTATCCACTGTGAATTGGTGGACAGAACAGATACATTTACTTCTGCTAATAGTGGAAAACACTTTCAGATTAAGCAGTTTATTAACTGCTCCACAGTGGGGGTGGTTTACATGGCCACATGCAAGTGTAAGGCCTTTTACATTGGTAAAATTAGTAGGGCCTTTAAAATGCATATAGGCAAGCACAGAAGTGCCATAAGGAACATAAACCTTAAGAATGCCCTTGCAAAATACATATATACCACTGGAAATAAAATTGCACATGCTTTCCAGTTTTGTGATTTGGAAAAGGTGAGGTTAGGAGAAAGAGGTGGCAATTTGGATCATCAGCTTCTACAGAGGGAAACATTGTGGATGTTTCAACTGCAGAGCCTTTAAGCACCAGGTTTAAATGACGGTATTAATTTGACACCACTTCTGAAAAATAAATGATGGTTGTATTTGCAACAGATCCATGGGTATGATTCAGAAGATGGTGGAATTATGTTTGTAATAATTCAGTATTTAAATTTTTTTCAGTAATTTTTTCCAGAGATTACAATACCATTTTATAACACAATTTTGTAATGAATCAGAAATATATCAGCCTAATACTAAGAAAAAGAAATGTAAATAAGGAAGAAAGGGGAAAACCTATCTGAAGAATAGGTAAACATACTGGGTATATATTTATTTGCTTTAAATGACTAATAGAACTAGGTAGGAAATAATGTATGAGTATATTAGGTTGCCTTTTTCCCTAATAATTTGAGTTTGCCAGGTAATTAGATAGGCTAACTTTAAAAACTTTAAAAGTTCTTGATTTATACATAGTGTGTCATAAAAGGAACTGGTGCAAGATCAGTTGCCATTCATCTGTATCCCCCGCCCGGTTGTGCCTGAAAATAGGCAGGATTTGTCTAGTGCACTTACCTGGTCAACAAAATCTAAATAAAACCTTTTTTGGTTAAAAATGTTTTTGGGTTAACTATTCTTAGAGATGTAATAATTTCTTCTACATTGTGTGTATAATTTTATTATATACACACTTGTCCACATCAGTGTGCACCTAGCAACTAGGTTGTGGCTAAATGTATACATAGAGGCATGCACTGTTAATATTTGAAACTACTAATATTAGTACAGAGGTAATTTCCAATAATTTGGTATTGTATTAAAGGTTGTGGGTTTGAGTCCCACCACTGAACTAATCCATATTAATTTAGAATGGAAGTTTAAAAGGTCTCTGGCACAGTAATTGACTAAACATTCACCCTGTTTGAAGTATATCTTTGAACTTGAATGAACAATTAGTTAGTTTAAGATTTTTGTTTTTACTTTTCGTTTTAACTATTTTTTGCTTTTACAGTTTGAATTATGCTGGGTTGCATAGACGGTTTTAGGCACCAGCAAACCCTGCAGTTTCTGGGGGCCCCTGCTCATGAGGGCCCCCAACCAAAGAAGTTTACCTTATTCATTTTTAAACATTTTTTATCTCAATATATTTTTTAAACATTAGTAAAGGACTGTGCATATCCTTCTGGTTATGTCATGAAATACCTCAGCAAGCTATGATCCAGTCAATATGAGGTGGATAAGCAGCAATGGATGGGATGGGAAGAACTGCCCCAAGAACTGACACTGCTGTGTCCTCCTAAAAAAGTTTTTAAATACTACTGGTTATACTAAAGCTGTACATAAAAACAAAGAAATGTAAAATTTGCCGGCAGATAACTACTGTTTGGCCCACTTAGTCTGCCCATTTTTCCCTGCCTATAGTATCACCACAAATAAAATCTTGCACTTATGGGCTACAGTAAAACACATGGGCTAAAGGTGGGCCAAGTAGATGGGCCCCATGACTTCACTAATTCTGCTGGGGGCCCTCAAAACCCTAAAGCCGGCCCTGCTGGGTTGGTACATTGCAATGTATGATATATGCACTATGATTAATAAATTATTAGAATCAGGTGCCCATAATTAATTAAATGGGCTATAAAATGACTGCATGTACTCATGACCGGCCTCCATGAGGAAGTGCACATGCATGAAACCAGTTGAGGCCTTTGAAGCTGTTTTCTCTTGTGAAACAATCGAACCTGCAATATTGCAGTTTGAAAGTAAAGCTATTTTATGACTATTTGCTGGTGCTGATATTTTTTGGGATTGCATTAGTATGTTTATTGAGCACAGAGTGGTACTGGGGCTACATTTATTGGCAATACAATAGCGACAGCCTGCTGTATTTGGTTAAAGTGCAGAACTGTGGCCCGGTATGTGTGGCACACCTGTACCATATACTGAAGTTCTTCGTGAGTTGAATTGTCCCTAAGGCAAGGAAAACAGGTTTGCTTGTCGGGTTGGGAGGGATGATGACAAATAATGTAAATCTAATTCAAAGTTCTTCTAGCAATGGCATTTGATCCAAATGATAGAATGCTATCTGTTTCCTTGAACTATGGCAATAGCTTAGTTGGTTAAAGTGCTCAGCTGTGTACTTGGAGACACTGTTTGAATCCTGCAGCTGCCACGTTCTGACTGTATGACCCTTACTCTACTTCTGTTTCTGCAAACCTGACATTTCTGTTAACTTTAGTACGCCACTAATAGCTGAAGCCAACTCATCCTTACTTATGTGCTATAAGCTACAGTACTAAAGGTGCTATAAAACCAGGGCCAAACTTGCAATTATATTCACGCCCCCACAATACACACATACACAGAGGACCCCCACCTCAGGAGGTAAGTAACACTGCTATAATGAACTAAGCAGTTTTTTTGAGAGTGGATAAGTTGGCTCCCAATGGTCTCTCCCGGCCTCATCTCCAGCCTCTGACCACTGCCAGGCACCAATTAAACGTCCTCCGATTCCTTGGAGGCAGACTTCACTGCCCAGTACTGGACTGGAGAGGCAGTCTCTGCACAGGGAATTGTGGAAGCTATGTGATGGAGGGGTGCCTTGTGGATCCATGCAGAGCACAAAATTCCTAAAATATAAATACTAGGACAGCATGCTCCTCCAACTTTTCCCAGTCAGTGCCCTGCTGAGGAGACTCTCATCCTCCTACTCATCTTTTCCCATTATGATTCTCCATGCCATGTTAGTGAGATCAATGTTATGTGGTGCTGGAACCAACCCCCGATCATAGACGTGCTGTATAGCAAATATATCAGCATTAGATGTGTTACCAGTATGTCATTAATGAACAGGAACACCAGAAATTGCTCTTTTAAATTGTATATGGTTGATCTTCACTTTACAGCTCTATTACACTGCACGCAAACATTCACCATTGACAAATGCTTGTTAGCCTACTATGCTCTTTGAATCTGTTTGTCTGAAATGGCAGTAACATCCTTCCCATCTGTCTCCTGGACTGCAAAGTGCTTTGCTACTCTTGTTTTGTATTAAGGCATGATACAAAACCTAAGTAATTTCCTTTTCATTCTTAATTACAAAAGTTAATTTCCTCTGAGGCATCAGTAGCCTGGCAAAGGACTCCATGGGGCTCAATTCTCAAAAACCCTTAGACTGACACAAGCTGCAGCAAAAGGCAGCTTGCATCAAAGCCCAGTGTGCCAGAGGCCCTGTGCATGATTCTCTGTTGGGAAGGGTCCCAGTGGCAAAGTCCAGCACCCTGTGGCAACCATGGAAGTGCCCCTAACAGATGGTGCATCTGCATGCTGTGCTGCAAGCTGGTGGCAGCACTGTGCCAGTCCCTGGTGGCTAGCAGTACCCCTACAGTCCCCTGTTATGTGTTAAATCCTCCCTGGTGGCTAGCAGTACCCCCACAGTCCCCTGTTATGTGTTAAATCCTCCCTGGTGGCTAGCAGTACCCCCCACAACAATCCCCTGTTATGTGTTAAATCCTCCCTGGTGGCTAGCAGTACCCCCACAACCACAGTCCCCTGTTATGTGTTAAATCCTCCCTGGTGGCTAGCAGGACCCCCACAACCACAGTCCCCTGTTATGTGTTAAATCCTCCCTGGAGGCTAGCAGTACCCCCACAACAACAGTCTTCTGTTATGTGTTTAAATCCTCCCTGGTGGCTAGCAGTACCCCCACAACAACAATCCCCTGTCATGTGTTAAATCCTTCCTGGTGGCTAGCAGTACCCCCACAACCACAGTCCCCTGTTAAGTGTTAAATCATCCCTGGTGGCTAGCAGTACCCCCACAACCACCGTCCCCTGTTATGTGTTAAATCCTCCCTGGAGGCTAGCAGTACCCCCACAACCACAGTCCCCTGTTATGTGTTAAATCCTCCCTGGTGACTAGCAGTACCCCCACAACAACAGTCCCCTGTTATGTGTTAAATCCTCCCTGGTGGCTAGCAGTACCCCCACAACCACACTCCCCTGTTATGTGTTAAATCCTCCCTGGTGGCTAGCACTACCCCCACAACAACAATCCCAGTTATGTGTTAAATCCTCCCTGGTGGCTAGCAGTACCCCCCCAACCACAGTCCCCTGTTATGTGTTAAATCCTCCCTGGTGGCTAGCAGTACCCCCACAACCACAATCCCCTGTTATGTGTTAAATCCTCCCTGTTGGCTAGCAGTACCCCCACAACCACAGTCCCCTGTTATGGATTAAATCCTGCCTGGTGGCTAGCAGTACCCCCACAACCACAATCCACTGTTATGTGTTAAATCCTCCCTGGTGGTTTAACAACCCCACCCAAACCCGATTCTCCACTCTGAGATTTAAAAACCTTGAGACAGCGCCCCCAAAGCCCTGATCCCCAGTCCCGACATCTTAAAACATCCCTGGTGGTCTAATGGACCCCATCCCCCCAGCAGGCAGTGCCCCACCACCTACCCCCAATCCTGAACTTAAGCCAGCAACTGGTACAGCCCACCACTCAGTCACCATGGCCAGCTACCAACTGAGTTCTAACTGAATGCATAGTTTATACAGTATGTGCCCAGTGACTGACAGCCCACTGAGCTGTCATCAGTCACTGAGCATATACTGTATACAGTATAAGGAGTGACTGACAGCCCACTGAGCTGTCAGTCACTGAGCATGTACTGTATACAGTATGTGCTGAGTGACTGACAGCCCTCTGAGCAGTCAATCACTGAGCATGTACTGCATTCAGTATGTGCTGAGTGACTGACAGCCCACTGAGCTGTAAATCACTGAGCATGTACTGTATACAGTATGTGCTGAGTGACTAAAAGCCCACTGAGCTGTCAGTCACTGAGCATGTACTGTATACAGTACACGCTCATCGAGAGCTCCGTTGGAGGCAGGTCACGTGGTGGGTGGTGGACTGTGCCAGTGAGTGGCTCAGGATCATGATGTGAACAGTGGGGTGGTTGGACACTGCCTGACAGGGTGGGGGTCCACTAGACCAACAGGGATGTTTCAAAATGTTAGGATGGGGTATCAGGGCTTGGGGGGGCATCTTGAAGCTTTGAACATACAGCATGGAGGATCAGGGCTTTCCCTAGACAAGCAGGGAGGATTTAACACATAATGAGGGAATGGGGCTTGGGATGGTACTGCTAGACCACACGGGATGCTTTATTTATTTATTTAGACAGCAGTTTGGAAAACCTTTGAGCCATAGGCTCATTTACAAAGGTACCGTGTCACAGTAAGACAAACCAAAATACACAGTATAGCAGTACAACACATAAGTATAACAGTAACTTAAGACATAGATACAAACAAGCTGGTACAGGTAGGATTGATGCAAACAATACCAGAGTTATGTTGTCCTTAGCAGCTTAGTAGTAAGCTTTGTCATAAGTATTGTAGTCACAGCTTTGACTAGTGGCGATTACAGCTTTGGGTGTTAACAAGGTGGTTCCGTAGAGACGTTTTGAACACGATATAGTTGGAACTTCGGAGATGGAGGGGGGCAGTGTGTTGAACCAGGAGGGGGCCCTAAAGCTGAAGGCTCTTTGGCCTTGAGAGGTCCTAGCTCTAGGGATAACAAGAGAGGTTTTCCCAGAGGCCCGAGTATGAACTAGTGGGACAGAGCGGCGGATGGTGGTGGTCAATCCTGACGGGGATAGCCCAAGGAGGGTCTTTTTTGTAAGGGTACAGGTCAGATATTTGAGGCGCTCATCAAGATCAAGTACCAGCACTTTAGTGTACAGTGAGACAGGTGTGTGTTAGCCTAGGTGCCCCAGTAATTAACCTGCAGGCCTTATTCAGAGTAAAAGCAATTTTATGGAGTGCAGTCTGATCAGCAGCACCATACACCGGCAGTCCATAGTCCACTAGGGACAGGATAGAGGAGGTGATCATGAAGTCAAAGAGGCTCCGGGAGGGCAGTGTTTATACTGGATGTAAGATGCCCAATCGGATATTAGTGGCAGTGGCTAGGGCAGCGATGTGTCCATGGAAGGAGAGGGAGGGGTCAAAATGGATCCCTAGGTATTTATAGGAGCAAACTTGTTCGAGTGGGAAAGAGGACCCAGAGTGAATGAGGAGTTTGAAGTTGCAGGACTTGTTTTGAGGATGAGTGAAGAACATGGTTTTTGTTTTTTTAAGATTTATCACCAATCTATGTTCCTTAAACCAGCCCTCGGCTTCAGCAAAGGACTTCTGCAGCGAGTCCTGGAGGGCAATAGGGTTATGACTTGAGGCAAAGATGACTGCATCATCAGCGTACAATAGAATGTTCCCCGAGCAAGAGCGTGGAAGGATGTTAAGGTAAAGGGAGAATAGTAAGGGGCCCAGAATGGAGCCCTGGGGAACCCCGGAAAAGGTGGGACAGATGTCTGAGTAGGTCCCATTAATTTTTACACGCTGTGAGTGGTCAGACAGATAACTGGTGCACCAGGAGATAGGCCCAGCAGCAAAACCAGAGAGACTAAGGGCATCAAGAAGGAGGGGGGGAGACAGTGTCGAAAGCTTTAGAGAGGTCAATGAAGACTGCACCAGCCAGAGAACCAGTGTCTAAGGAGGAGTGGAGAAAGTTGAAGAACTCTAGGAGGGCTGTGCTGGTACTGTGGCCCGCTCGGAAGCCATGCTGCTCAGGACATAGGACATTGTAGGTGGAGAGGTAGTCAGAGATTTGAGAGGCCACCACTTTTTCCAAGGCCTTGGAGAGAGGAGAGAGAATGGAGATTGGTCGATAGTTTCCAGCCACAGTCCTATCACCACCTTTATTTGTCTTCATGGGGTCTTGGGGGTCTGCTAGACCACCAGGGAGGTTCCAATGTTCTTAGCAGGGGATCGGGGCTTGGAGGAGGTTTGCTAGATCACCACAGACTTATTTTACTAAGAGGGGGATCGGGGCTGGGGAGGGAAGGGGAGACCATGCCACATTGCCGCACATTGCTCATCTCTCCCAGAGGGCATATTTCCATGCATCCTTAGATCATCCCTAGCTAATCTAATGGTACTTAAAATGTGCCCTCTGGGAGAGTTTTGAGAATCCGAATTTAGGGGATTTGGCAGTCTGCATCTGCCACAAGCTGCTAGTGCCACGCTGCAGCCTATTTTATGAAGCACAGGTGGCACAAGTCATGTTTGGTGCATGTAACCTGTGGTTGATGCAGGCTGCATTTGAGAATTGCTCCTGGTGCATCACTTGGCACAAGGGGCACTTTGTGCCATTCTTTGTGGTGCAATCTGCTTGTGCCATGCCAGGGGTTTTGAGAATCGGGCCGTATGTCTGCACCATTTTTGGGTGGGAGTTGAATGGTTTCATCTGAGCAGAATAACAGAGGACCTCAGAAATGCTTACAGCAGTGCAATGAAAAATATTTTCCAGAAAAGCTAGTTTCAGCTACCCTTAATAAAAATATTACTGTTTCTGTCATATCTGCTTTCCTAGGTACCACCTATATTGTGCACCATAAAAACGTTGTTATTATCTTAGTTCTGACCCTTGCTAGTTCTACAATGCTATTTTTAAGCCATACATGGTGATGTTTTTTCTTGAGGAAAAAACAAACTAATATAAAACATTCATAAAATACTCCAATTTTAACAGAACAAAATAATTCTTACCACCAAATAAAATTGGAAGATGCCCAGAATCTTCTATAGTGAAATAAGGTTGGATCACATTTTTTCACACAGTTTTGGTGCTCTGCTACTTCAATATGTACTCCATTTCCACTGGTCAACAACCCCCCATTTTATTTTCTCATCTCTCTTAGTTCGCTTTTTTTAGTGGCCCCCTTCCACTGTCTTTCCTATACAGTATATCACTCTTCCTGTTAATTATCTTTGTACCAGAAGAATTATCAGTTTGAAATGCTGTACCTGTAAATAAATCTTTTTATATTTTACTTTTTGCTGCCTGTGTACACCCTGGCCGGGATATTCAAACTGCACCAGGCTGGGGCGCAAGCCTGAGCGCAGCACAACTGGGATGTGCCAGGGCATGATCTGGGTGATATTCAATGGTGCTGCACCATGGCCCAGCACCGTTGAATATGGCACTGTGGCTGCCTGCATTGCGCAAAGTGCAGTGGCATTGCGCCAGCGCAAGTGGCAAGAGAGGAGCAGGGGGATGCGCAAGTGTAGTTGCGCTAGGTGCAGGAACCATGATATTCAGCAGTGGGTATGCAAATGTGGCTATTATGCATGCAAGGTGCAAATGGAGCCATTGTGCATGCAAGGTGCAAATGGGGCCATTTGCATGTCATTATGGCTCCATTTGCATGCATGTACACTGATCCCGGACAACTTGCACCTGGCGCCCTGCCAGGCTGCAGCTGTCGGGGACCAACATCCCTACCCCTCAGCGGGCAAAGCACCCCAATGCCCAATTGTGGGCATTGTAAAAATAATGCTATCCCTGGTGGTCCAATGGACCTGCCACCAGCCTGACCGTGGGCTTTGTGAAATAAAACGTATCCCTGGTGGTCCAGTGGCCTGAATCCAGCCTGATCATGGGATTTGTGAAATAAAACATATCCCTGGTGGTCCAGTGGACTGAATCCAGCCCGATCGTGGGCTTTGTGAAATAAAATGTATCCCTGGTGGTCCAGTGGACCCACTCCCAAGCCTGATTATGGGTTTGTAAATATAATAATCCCTGGTGGTCCAGCGATACCCCCCTCCCCACCCGCCTACTCAGTCCCACCACCCAACTTCCCCCACTGGTCAGTGGCGGGCGGCACTGCTACTTCAATATGTACTCCATTTCCACTGGTCAACAACCCCCCCCATTTTATTTTCTCATCTCTCTTACTTCTCTTTTTTTAGTGGCCCCCTTCCACTGTCTTTCCTATACAGTATATCACTCTTCCGGTTAATTATCTTTGTACCAGAAGAATTATCAGTTTGAAATGCTATACCTGTAAATAAATCTTTTTATATTTTACTTTTTGCTGTCTGTGTACACCCTGGCTGGGATATTCAAACTGCACCAGGCTGGGGCGCAAGCCTGAGTGCAGCACAACTGGGATGTGCCAGGGCATGATCTGGATGATATTCAATGGTGCTGCACCATGGCCCAGCACCAATGAATATGGCACTGTGGCCGCCTGCATTGCGCAAAGTGCAGTGGCATTGCGCCAGCGCAAGTGGCAAGAGAGGAGCAGGGGGATGCGCTAGCGCAGTTGCGCTAGGTGTAGGAACCATGATATTCAGCAGTGGGTATGCAAATGGGGCTATTATGCATGCAAGGTGCAAATGGAGCCATTTGCATGTCATTACGGCCCATTTTTCATGCATGTGCGCCGATCCCTGACGACATGAGCCTGGCGCCCTGCTAGGATGCAGCCATCGGGGACTGACACCTCCTATCCCTCAGTGGCAAAGCACCCCAATGCCTGATCGTGGGCATTGTAAAAATAATGTTATCCCTGGTGGTCCAGTGGACCTGTCTCCCAGCCTGATCATGGGCTTTGTGAAATAAAACATATCCCTGGTGGTCCAGTGCAAATGGGGCCATTGTGCATGCAAGGTGCAAATGGGGCCATTTGCATGTCATTATGGCTCCATTTGCATGCATGTACACTGATCCCGGACAACTTGCACATGGCGCCCTGCCAGGCTGCAGCTGTCGGGGATCAACATCCCTACCCCTCAGCGGCAAAGCACCCCAATGCCCGATCGTGGGCATTGTAAAAATAATGCTATCCCTGGTGGTCCAATGGACCTGCCCCCAGCCTGATCGTGGGCTTTGTGAAATAAAATGTATCTCTGGTGGTCCAGTGGACCCATTCCCAAGCCCGATTTTGGGCTTTGTAGCTATAACAATCCCTGGTGGTCCAGCAGTATCCCCCTCCCCACCTGCCCACTCAGTCCAGCCACCCAGCTTCCCCCACTGGTCAGCGGTGGGTGGCAGCTCCCCACCAATAAGTCACCCAGCCACCTGCTGACTGACAGCATACAATGCGGCTGTTGCCCATTGGTCTAACAGCGTAGGCCAATGGAACATGGTTCCGTGCTATGCAACACAGTCGATATGTGAATGAGTCATTCACATATCAGGACTTATGTAGTATATTGCTGTCTGCATGCCCATTGGTCCACACTGTGGACTCAATGAGCATACAGTCACTGCATGCTGTCAGTCGGAGCCAGGCGCAGCACATGGGGAGCTGCCACCTCTGCTAACCGGGGAGCGGGTGGTGGGACTGAGTGGGTGGGTAGGGAGGGGGGTACCGCTAGACCACCAGGGATTGTTATATTTACAAAGCCCACGATCGGACTTGGGAGCGGTTCCACTGGACCTCCAGGGATACATTTTATTTCACATAGCCCACGATCGGGCTGGATTCGGTCCTCTGGACCACCAGGGATACGTTTTATTTCACAAAGCCCGTGATCGGGCTGGGGGGCAGGTCCACTGGACCACCAGGGATGAATCTACTTTTACAATGCCCATGATTGGGCTAGGAGGCAGGTCTACTGGACCACCAGGGAGTGTCTTCTTACTGAAGCCTGTGAGCGGGTGGGGGGGTGCGATGTCAATGGTCAATGGCCCAGGAGGTGGGGTGGCCACCTACAGCTAGCGGCTGCTGTGTTGCGCTCTGCAAGATGGTGGCTCACCTGTGGGTGGCCAGGCCTTGCTCCTGTTATTTCTTGGTGGATCTATGAGCCCTGTGTGGCGCATACGGGTAAAACAGACATGCGCCCAGACATCCCGGGCTGAATATCGGGATGTGCTGAATATGCATGGGCACGCTCCCTGCACTTGCACCGCATACATCACTGGTGTGTCCAGTGCATCGGGATTTGCGCAGCGCAACATCCCCTTTTGAATATCGCACTGGGGTGCATCAGTGGGTTGCGTATGGTGCAACACTGTTGCACTATGTGCAACCCCTTTGAATATCCCGGCACCTGGCAACAAACTGTGATTTCGGGTGTTCGTGGATCGCTCTGGGATCATGTACTTCAGTGGAGGTGTTACTTGGTGCTGCATACCAACACAGACGTTCGAGCACAGATTCTGTGACTTAATATAATGTCTAGACTGTTCCATTCCAAAGAAAGAAAAGTGTAGTATAATGTGAAATGTAGCAGATTGATGACAGATGGAAAGAAATTAGTTACAAGAAAAAAATAATGTTACCTCTTAAAATACTCTGCAGTTTGTCAACGAGGTGGTTAACAGTTGTGGTTACTGTTTGTGCTTTTGTAGCTGTCTCGACTTCGGATGTAGTAGAACATACATCTGATGAAGCTGTAGTTCCTGAAATAAAAAGGACTATATGAGATAATTAGCACCTTCTCTAAACCATGTTCATTTTTTAATTTTATTTGAAAATCACAGATAATACAGCATAGGTTCCATGAGAAGCAAGTTTCATTTACAGACATCCCAAATCATTAATAACAAATATATACAAGTCAGTCAGTAAAACAGCTATAAACTGATTTTTCCCATGTCAATTAATGCTGGGATCTTTAAGTTATCATTTTGGGCTCAAATACAAGGCTTACCAAGAAAGTATGGATATCATGAAAACTAGAATCTATCACTGGGTCTAGATTTGTGGGAGTTGAAATAAGTAAAAAGGGACAATGAAAGTAGGTCAAAAACCTGACAGAGTCCCTCTAAACTATAGAAATATAGCAAACATCAGTGTGAAAAACCACTGGTCCATCCAGTCTGCCCTGTTTTACCCTATTGTACCACAGGGCCTATTGTTTAGTTGGGGTTATTGTTCCCCCTTTGCTCTTCTGCTTCCCTAAGTATAACTATTAAGCCTTTGCTAGGTCCCAGTTGAGTCTGAATCCATTAATGGTTCCTGCACCCACCACCTCTCCTGGTAAACTGCTTGATGGCTCAACCCCTCTCTCAGTAACAAAACACAAAACTTTCTCAGCATCCCTCCTGAATCTGCCCCCACTAGCATTCATTCATGCACCTGTGTTCTTGATTCAGCTGTCCTACTGAATATTTCCTCACACTCTACCTTGTTCATTCCTTTCAGGAACTTAAAGATCTTTATTATAACTCCCCTCTCCCTTCTGGTCTCCAGTGAGTACATGTTCAGGGCCTTAACCAATCCTCATAGGATCTGCCCCGCTGACCCTAATTTATTTTGGTTACCCTAGGTTAATAGCACACTTCCCAGTGAGAGCAGTCTCTCTCTGTCTTGGACCTGTCTTTTCTAGTACCAGCTGAGGCTGCTTCAAAAACACATAGGACTGAAGGAAATGGGAATTAAAATATACCAAATGATTTAACTTAATCTATAACAACCTCATTCGGGAGATTGGATTTGTGACACATGATGCAGACTATGGATTACTTCCTGCCATTATGCCATCCTATGTTACTGTCATAAAAAGTGCAGAGTGCAGAGCACAGTGTACAAGGGATGAAGCCAGAGAGTGGTTTCCAAACAAGAAAGAAAGCAAGCAGCGGGACCTCAGCTCATACTGGCGTGTTAAAATGTAAACTGCAGATTCCTGACCCATGAGGGGGTTGCCTTGCCATCAGGTGATCAGGTTGATTGTGATTCAGTTGAATGATCAGACCAAATCCCCTTTAAATGTTTAAATGATGGAAATAAAACCGTCTAAGTAAACTGAATTGTTTTGAAAGAATTGTAGGCTTTCAAGCAGCTTTTCATTTTTTTTTGGGGGCACTGGTACTATAAATATTTGGTGTAACAAATGTCCTGTTCTCTTCCATTAAACCTTCCATGCATCTTAATCCTTTTGTATCCTGCATCTCTTATGCAAATATATTAAATGAAAACTGGAGTCAAAATTAAAAAAAAAAAATATGTTGTGCAGAGTGCTTTGATTTGTAGCTGTACTCTTGGTAAGTCCTTCCCTTTGTTTGCTGGAAGAGTTTTTTGTTTCTGAATTTGCATACTGGTGTTATAACCCCTGGGATCTCTATATTAAAATTTTTATAGCTCTTCTTGTTCCTTCCTTGCCTCCAGTCCTACGTGAAAGTGATGTGTCCAGGGCCATTAATTCAACAAAAGCTGTTTTTTTCCTCACATTTTCGATAGTACAGCTATGATATTAAGTATCATTCCTTGTCCAACGAGCTCTAATGAAGGCTAAATTTACAGATGGCAAATGCCTAAGGGATAATTTAGTGGGTTACTCTGTAACAAAACAGCATGGGTCTTCACTAATTATAGCATTTCTGACCTTGGGTGATTTGTGTGCTTTTTTAATGGTTGTGAGTAGTTTGATGAAATGAAAGGCTTTAAAAACAAAACATTCACTTCTGCTAGCTAGACCTAGACACATACCTAAAACAGAAAGTTTAGATTAGACAGTTATTTAGTTGAAGTCAGAATATTAGGCTGTTAACAGTAGACTGCTGCTGTAACAATTATTACTCTCTGAATCAGTGGCCAGGGATGCATCACTGTCACATGGGACACAAGGTATTGTAGGACAAGGAAGAGCCATAAACAATATGCTAACATGGAGAGCCGCAGGGGCTATACAACCAGCAAGTAAATTGAGAAAAAAATCCTTTCAGCAAATAAAGGAAAGGACTTACTTGGAGTACAGTTACAAATCAAAACACTCTGCACAACATATTTTTTGTAAATTCTGACTTTAGTTCCCATTTAACATTTTCCTCAGAGCCATTTATTCCCTCAGTGCTGAAGACCTATTTTCTTTCTTTGTTGTTTACCCACCTTTCCTACTAAATCTTCTCACCTTACCTAAACTATCATTTCATAAATGATTTTGGAGCAATGTAGATTTGCAAATGGTATTGCATTTGATGAAAGAAAGGAGTTCACTAAAGCTGGCAGGGGGTAGATCCACAAAGGACATCGGTAAGCACTTCTTCACACAGAGTGTGGTGAAGAAGTGGGATAAGCTGCTAGAGGAAGTGGTACAGGCCAAGTCAATCAGCAGTGTCAGGCAGGGATGGGACAGGCAGGTGGGGTTAGTTAAAAAAGGAGGGCAGTAACAAAGGGGAGACATCACCAGGGCAAGGCAGAATAATTAGGTGGGGGGCAAACTGGATTGGCCAAGAGCCTTTTTCTGCTTATAGCATCTGTGTACATATGTATCTACTGTATGTAGTAACAGCCAACCGTAGTACTATACTGTAATAAAGTACTGACCAATGGAGATTGGAGTAACTTTTTCAGCAAAAGCCCACATGTTCCTGTGAAGTAGTGCTCTAGACAGACATACTGCTAAGCAATAAGCAGCGTTTACTTTGTTTCTGTTGCATTTAAAAAATGAAAGCACTAGACTTTCCTTTCAGAAATAGTGCCACTTTGAACCATGCGATTGTGATAAAAATGTCATATGTACTGACGTCATCAGACTGAGACCACTCTTCTGTTTTTATAGGATAACATGCCACGCTGTCTGTTTTTAAGCATTTAGAGCATATTCATGGAAATCAAAGTAATAAATGATTATGAAGGCATCTGTTACATGAGTGGTAGAGCTGATAAGCATTGTTTAGTATGTTGATTTACTAGAATGGACAATAAA
Source organism: Neoceratodus forsteri (assembly GCA_016271365.2). Lineage (NCBI taxonomy): Eukaryota > Metazoa > Chordata > Ceratodontiformes > Ceratodontidae > Neoceratodus > Neoceratodus forsteri. The sequence continues at coordinate 38,547,556 of CM028130.1, read as the reverse complement.
TGCTTAATCACTGTCTACAGTACAGTTTTTCCACTGTCATTTTATGGTTTCAGACTGACAATTTGTATCAAGAAAGGCCAGTGTTATGCTGCCCAGTGGTGCTGAGGGTTGAGGCACTGGATGCCACACCTCACATCATGCTGGCAATCCTGGTTCAGGAGTAGACTTGGGTCATTTGGGGGTCAGCAGGGCAAGGTAAGGATTGAGCATTCTAAGGACTGTCTTCCTTCCTCGGGGAGGGGGGAGCGTGCTGTGTGCTGTTGGCTGACATCTTGCAGCGGCTGGAGGTTAGTGCAGCTGCTGGTACAAAGGGGATGGCCCAAGTCCAGGGTGATTGGCTGTCTCTGCAGAGGTGGAGACAGCTGTTATACCCATTGCATGGACGTGGGTACGAGAGGAAACCAGGATGACAAAACCGGACCTGGCAGAACTAGTAATGGCACCGATCACTCTTGCGGCAGCCCCCAGTTCTGGACTGCTCTGTGGGGGTGGGAGTAAGCTGGCATTCCTAGCCCCTGGCCCCACTGTGGGGGAAAGATGCGGGAAATGTTGGGGGTGGCAAGGTGGAGCAGTCGGAGGCCGGAGGATGTACCCCTCCATGAGGGGGTGGATCTAGCCCCTGCCAGGTAAGTGGAGGTGGTAAAACAATAGATAATATTAAGAAAAAGAAAAGGCCAGCGTTTACATTTCACAAATGTGGTGAAACAGATTGGCACTATAACTTATAGCCTAACAGGTGCATTTTTTAAAACACTGCCTACTGCAACCTCACCCTGTGATCAACTTGAGAATATGTTTTATGCTTGAAAGGCTGCTTGGGTATTTGTTAAGAACAGAGGAAGGGAGCTAGAAAGAGAAGATTCAGGAATAGCAGAATACTTGGATCTGTATTATATTTTTTGGTGGGTGGTAAATTACAGTCTTACTAAAAAATGGGAAGAGGCTTTATTGCCTAGCCTTCTAGTAGCAAATCAGTTCTAGAATAAATGCTATAAACCAATTTTAAGGTAAAGTCATTCCAACTAGTGCTGTTAGTGTTCAGTTTGGTTCGTAGTACAGGGGGAAGCCTCCTTCCAGTCAACCAATCAAAAAGCTGTACAGTTATTTCATGAAGAAAACGTTATCATAAGGATCATATGGCTGCATGGCATTTTATAGTATAACAGAAGTTATTAATTCCATTAAATTTTTGCTATATCATGATTCTATCTTCCTTCATATCGTATTTGCTCATTGAATTAATTCTACACTTAATTAGAGCAGAAGTACTAAGTAATGAGAAAGTCAGACTGTTCCTTACCATTCACATGGACCTGGGTACAGTTTCCAGTTTGAAGATAAGCAGAGTCAGCAACAACCTTACAGAAATAGAGCCCAGAATCCTTGGAACTTATGTTGACTAACATATAGTGAAAGAAACCATAGCCATTCTCAAACGTTGTGCTTCGTACAATGTCACTGTTGGTAATGTTATGCGTCATTCCATTTCCAGAGATTTTGTGCCAAACAACAGTTATATTGTCAATGCTGCTTGTTGAACTGAAGTTGCACTCCAGTGTAAGATTTGAGCACAGAACTGCTGTAATATGTTCAGTTTTCTTACATTCTTCCAGTGGATTTGTGTTGCTATCAGCTGTAAACAAAAGAATTATGTTTCAAAATATAAAGTGTAACTATGAATTATTTTCCTCAATTTTTATAATTTCAGTTCTGTAAAGCTATGGAACAATGAGTTAGAATCAGTGAAGATACATCACATAATTGCACATTAAATACTTGCCCTGTTGAATGTATTATGTCAGGGTTAAGGTTTATAGCATTTTAATATTTGTGGTTGCCTAATATGGTCTGCATTTTACATTATCATAGCTTTGCCAACATTTATTTTGTTTACACATAGTACATGCACAGTTTTAGTTAGATGTGACTTATGGGTAATTCTTCAAGTCATAAGACATGGCAATGTGTGCATTATTTATTTATTTATTTTATTTTTTATTTTTCATTTGTTAACTGGGTAAGGAAACTGGACCAAAGACACTTTTACAGGTCTGACCCAGATAAAACAAGCAAACAAATCAATATAAACAATTATAAACCAAATTCAACAATTACAAATACAACATGATCTTTCAAATAAAAAAGATTTAAGCATACATTTAAAATGAGATTTACAGGCAATTGAATGAATAGAAACAGGTAAAGCATTCCAATAAAATGAGGCAGAATTGCTAAAAGCTCGAAGACCAGATTTCCGCTTACAAACAGTAGTAACAAGTGACAAACCATTTGATGACCTAAGCATAGGAAGAATAGATCGAACAGATATCAGATCAGACAAACGGAAGGAGGAGCACTCATTGATAGCCTTAAATATTAATAAACCAAAAAAATATGACATATGACAGTTCAAAGAAAGCCAACCCAATTGAGAATATAAACCATATGAATGGATACGATAAGGTACTAACAAAATAAAATGACAAATATTATAATAGGCAACAGAGAGAATATTTAATTCCCTTAAGCCCAACCTAAAATAGATATCAGCAACATAATCCAAATTAGGAAGAAGAGTTCCAACTGCAATAGCTTTCCTGGTTTCTAAACTAAAAAATACTTAAATTTAAACAAAATACCCAGTTTTTGGTTAATCTTCTTACTAACAGCTACAACTTGTAAAGAAAAATTTAGAGCAGAGTCCAGCAATGCCTCAAAATATTTAAATTTCTGAACCTGGTCAATAACAGACCCATCCTAATCAAACACGTTTAACTTCTTTCTCCCATCCCCCACCTTATACCCCATTACTTTCTCTCCTAGATTTTGACAAGGCCTCCCAGACTGCCCTCTTTTCTAGCTCAGCTCTACTGTTATATTGAATAACATTCAGCGCTATTTTCATTGCTTTTGATGTATTATTTTTTTAAAGTATATTCTTGGTATCTGCTATTTACTTAACTATTGTTTACCTTGTTTTATTTCTGTACTACTGATGTGGAACCTTTGTAAATGAGTTGTATTGTTCAAAGGTGTAGTAATCCAAGACTCAATAAAGTTGTAAAGTTGTAAACAAGGAATTGACTTTAACATAATATTAGTTCCAAAGACCATCGATTTAGTCTTCCTTAAATTTAGAACTAATAAGATTTGGTTAAGCCAAGCACAGATTTTATGAAAATCAGATTGGATCTTAATAGAAATGGTATCATCAGAACTTTCTTGACAAAACAAAATCAAATCATCAGCATAAAGTAAAATTTCACATTCAGAACTGACCGAAGATAACTGATTAATAAAAAGAGAAAATAAAGGGCCCAAAATGGACCCTTGAGAAACCCCACATTATATAGAAGCAACCATGGACTCTGTAGAATCAATTTTAACAACCTGAGATCTCATAAACAAATAATGTCTAATCCAAGCAGCAGAGGAACAAGAAAACCCCAATTCAATAAGCTTATGATAAACAAGACCATGGTCAATCAGGTCAAATGCCTTGGTCAGGTCCATGAACACTGCACCAGTCATTAAACCCTTCTCAAAACCACTAAGTACAGTGGCCATGAACCTGACCAAGGCAGTCCCTGTAATACAGTTCTTCCTAAAACCGTGCTGAGAACTACTCAACAATTCAAACTGTAGCAAATAGTCATTGATCTGTTTCGTTCTATCTTCTCCATCAGTTTACTTATAAATGAAACCTTGACCTATTCAAGTGAGGGAAGTCCAAGTCCAAATCAGAATTAGTTAATTTTGTGCCAAAAGGAACCTGCCACCTATAGCTACTTAAGTTAGTAAACTTTTCATTTAATAATTTAGCTATCTCAAACAGCTCAGAAAACTCTTTATCATCAGTTTTCAATGTTTGAATATAATGTTTAGATTTGGTAGGCAATAAAGAGTTGACAGCATCCCAAAACTTCTTGGGAGTAGACAGATTTGATTCAAGACGATCATGGCAGAATTTCTTTTTGAGGATATAACATGTTTAGTTACAATGTTTCTTAAATAATGATAGGAATTCAGGGAAGCACTGCTCTGGCTTCTTTTATGTACCTGCCAATCTAAATCTTTTTTCTTCACTAGATTTCTCAGTTCAGAAGAAAAACATTTATTAGGGGCATCCCTCAACCTGATCTTTCACAAGGGAAAAAATAAATTCTGGATAGGTAATAACAAATCGCAAAAAAAAAAAAATCAACAGCCAAATTAATGTCAGGTATGCATTCCAAAAAAGACTAATCAAGAGCTGGCATCACTAGAGACAGTACATCATAATCAACATTACTAAAATTACGGCATTGAATTATACGAGGAGGAGGAACACAGACACACCTAAAATTAAGAACACAATAAATAGCCATGTGATTGCTACAGATTCAGAAAGTACACCAGAACAACCTATCATACTTAATCTAGTCAGTCGCTACAGATTCAGAAAGTACACCAGAACAACCTATCATACTTAATCTAGTCAGTCGCTACAGATTCAGAAAGTACACCAGAACAACCTACTATACTTAATCTAGTCAGTCGCTACAGATTCAGAAAGTACACCAGAACAACCTACCATACTTAATCTAGTCAGTCGCTACAGATTCAGAAAGTACACCAGAACAACCTACCATACTTAATCTAGTCAGTCGCTACAGATTCAGAAAGTACACCAGAACAACCTACCATACTTAATCTAGTCAATCGCTACAGATTCAGAAAGTACACCAGAACAACCTACCATACTTAATCTAGTCAGTCGCTACAGATTCAGAAAGTACACCAGAACAACCTTTCATACTTAATCTAGACAGAATAACCCAATCAAGTATTGAATGATTGGTAGAAAGAGAATTCAAACTAGTAGGTTCCTGAATTACTTGTGACAAGCCAAATGAACATAATAAAGATTCAAGACCCAATTTATCTTTTTAGAACCAATTAAGATTACTATCCCACATAAGCAAAGAATTATGGCCATCACTAAATGAAACAAATTTCAATAGGAAATCTCTTAACCCTTCAATCCCACTATTTGGAGGATTATACAAACAACCAAGAATTAAAGTTTTTTGTCCTCCAATTTGTAACTGAAGAATTAACCAATCAGTTTCAGAAATATTTTAATTACTAGAATTCAAAACATTTAATTCCAAATGCTCCTTAAAATAAACAGCAACTCCTCCCCCATGTTTTTTACCACTATGATCAGCACGTAGTATCTTATAACCAGACAAAGTACAAACATTGTCAGGAAGAGAACGTTTAAGCCAAGTTTCGGACATAATTATAATTATGCTGTAATAATGCATGGCCACCTGATTTCTTTTATTTAATTACATTTTTTTTTATTTTTAAATCCATTTTATAACAACTAATATCTTATACTGCCATTAAAAAATTGCAGCTGCAACAGAATATATTTGTACTTCATCTTTAAGGGAGCCCACTAGAAATGAGCATAGGGCCAATGAGTCTTTAGAGTACTACTCCTCAAGCACACTGAGTCCTCAGGGGACTACCAATCACCATATACACTCAGCACTTAGAGGGCCACCAACCACTGTACACACTGAGTCATCAGAGTGCTACCATTCACTATACACAGTGAATCCTCAGAGTGCAGCCACACACCATCCACACCCAGCATTTAGAGTACCACTAATCACCATGCACATCGAGTTCTCAGTGAGAGCCACCACTCACCATACATGTGGAGTCCTCAGAGTGCAACCAATTGTCATATGCTCATTATACACATGGAGTCCCCCTAAAACCACAGCTGACCATACAACCTAAAGTCCCCAGACTGCCACCAGTCACTGTACACCCTGAGTCATCAGATTGCCACCAATCACAATACACACTGAGTCCGCAGAGTGCCACCAATTACTATAGACACTGAGTCTTCAGAGTGCCACCAATCACCATACACCCTGAGTCCAAAGATGTCCACCAATCACTACACACTGAGCCCTTACAGTGCCACCAATCACTGTACACAGAGTCCTGAGAGAGCTACCATTTGCCTGACACAGCGAGTCTACAGAGTGCCACCACTCATTATACACATGGAGTCACCAAACAGCCACCACTCAACATACATCCTCCTTCCTTTCTTCCTGTGTGTACACTCCTCAGAATGCAACCAACCATTGTACACACTAAGTCCTCAGGCAGCCATCAATCACTGTACCCACTGGACCCAATTCTCAAAACTTGGTGCAAGCCACACCAAAAGTGGCTTGTGCTGATTGCCAGTGCTCAAGGGACCCTGGACCCAATTCTGTATTGGGTAGGGTCCCGGCAGCAAAGTCCCACAGCTTGCGGAATCTGTGGCTGTCTGCCAAATAAACGGTGCAGATGGATGGTGTGCCACATGCTGCAGAGTGGCTGTGCACCACTCTAGCAGATCCCTGGTGGCTAGCTATCCCCCCATGCCAGATCCCATTATAGTATAATTAAATGTCTTCCTGGTGGGTTAGCATTCCCCCCAGCCCTGATCATTTTTAAATTAAATCTACAGACATCCCTGGTGGTCCAGTGGATCCCCAACCCGATCTACATAGAAACATAGACTTTGATGGCTGATAAGGACCACTTGGCCCACCTAGTCTGCCCATGGTATACCCACCTGACAGTGACAGTTCGACAGTGAGGTCCCCCACAGTGACTACAGTGCCATGCCGCTGTAGGGGACCTGCTGGAACTGGGTACTGTCTGTCAGGGGTCCTGCACCACCCCAAATCAACTCCGACTTGGGGTTGATAATCCTTAGTGGGGGGGGTGCTGGGGCACAGCCCCCTGTGTGGGGGTTTCAGGGCAAAGCCCCCAGAAGAAAACACTTTGTGGCATGAGAAACCAGCAGCCAACTGCTAAATGCAGTCGACTTGCCAGTTTCACTGTCGGGGAGTTCAACGAGAATTTTGCCAAACACCCATCATGGATCCTCTGCCCATTTCCCTACCTATTGAATAAGCTGCAGATTCTAGTTAACCAACAGCCTACTTCTTCCTACTCCCCACTATAATTGCCTTATGTCTGTCCCATGCATTCTTGAATTCCCCCACTTTTTTGACCCCATGGCCTCCTCAGGAAGGCGGTTCCATGCATCCACCACCCTCTCCGTGTCTGTATTAACATAATAGTCCCATTCACTGGTGGTCTAGTGGCCCCACCCCACCCCATCCCAGCAGTCACTGCTCAAACACTCCCTCCCCATCCCATCCCCATTCTGGCGACCAGCACAGTCCTCTGCTCACAACCATGACTGGCCACTGAATGAGCTCTCATGGAGTGCATACTGTATACAGCACATACTCATTGACTGACAGCTCACTCACTGAGTAGTCAATCAATGAATGTGTACTGTATACAGTATCTGCTCAGTGACAGCTCATTCAGCAGCCAGCCATGATGGTGAGTGGAGGGCTGTGCTGGTCACTGGCTTGGGCATGGTACAGGGTGAGTGGGGTGGTGGGGCACTGCCTTCCTGGGTGGGGGGTCCACCAGACCACAGGGAATGGGAAAATTATATTAAAATGGACAGATTGTTATGGAGGGTTCACTGGACCACCAGGGAATGGGAGTATTACACTAATACAGACAGACTGAGGTGGGTGGTCCACTAGACCACCAGGGAAAGGGAGTATTACATTAATACAGACAGACTGGGGTGGGTGGTCCATTAAACCACCAGGGAATGGGAGTATTATATTAATATGGACAGACTGATGTGGAGGAGTCACTAGACAACTACAGAATGGGAGTATTATATTAATATGAACAGATTGGGGTGTGGGGGGCCACTAGACCACCAGGGATGCTTTTAAATTTAATAAAGGGGATCAGGGCAGGGGGGAATGCTGGCTCACATGGGAGGAATTTAACTTTACTACAAGGGGATTGTGGATGGGGAGGCACATGTTCCCTTCCACCCAGGGAGGGCTCTGGCAGTGCTGCAAGTGTTCTAACCCTCCTAGATGTTGAAATTCTAAGTACCCTTATATCAGCCTTGACTGATCTAAGGGTATTTAAAATTTTGCCCTCTGGGAGGGTTTAGATCATTCTGAATTAGTGGATATGGCAGCTTGCATGCCCCATAGCACCCTTCCATAGCCCATTTTGTGCCGCAAGGATGGCACAAGCCCCTTTGGTGCACACAGCCTGAGGTTGATACAGGCTCCATTTGAGAATCAGTCCTGGTGCATCTTTGGGCACAAGGGGCACCTTGTGCAGTTCCTTGTGGCACAAGCCCCTTGCTCCATTCTGGGATCTTTGAGAATCAGGCTCCAAGTCCTCAGGGTGCCACCACTCACTGTATATATAGATTTTTCAGAAAGCCACTACTCACCATAAACACTGAGTCCTCAGAATGGCAGCAAATATTGCACACACTGAGTCCTCAAGCAGCCACTAATCACTGTTCACACCGAGTCCACTGGGTGCCAAAACTCAATGTATACACTGACTCCTCAGAGAGCCACCACTCACCATACACAGTGAGTCCTCAGAGTGCCACCACTCACTGTATAGAGTGAGTCCCAAGATTCACCAGTCACTGTACACACTGAGTCCTCTGGGTGCCACCACTCACCATATGCACTGACTCCTCAGAGAGCCACCATTCACTGTATACACTAAGTCCTCAGAAAGCCACCACTCGCTGCATACACTGGGTCCTCGGAGTACCACCAGTCACTGTACACATTGAGTCCTCTGGGTGCCAGCACTCACCGTATACACTGATTTCTTAGAGAGCAACCACTTATCGTATATACTGACTCCTCAGATAGCCTCCACTCACTGTATACAGTGAGTCCCGAGAGTCACCAATCATTGTACATATTGAGTCCTTCACTGCATACTCTGATTCCTCAGAGTACCACCACTCATCATATACACTGATGTCTCAGTGAGCCACCACTCACTATATAAAGTGAGTCTTCAGGGAGTCACCAGTCATTGCACACATTGAGTCCTGAGAAGGAGCCACCACTCACCATATACACTGATTCCTCAAGGTGCCACCACTCACCATACACACTGAGTCCTCTGAGTGCCACCAGTCAATGTATACACTGAGTCTTCTGGTGTCCAATACTCACCATATACAGTGAATCAACAGAGTGTCACCAGTCATTGCACACATTGAGTCCTGAGAGAGAGCCACCACTCACTATATACACTGATTCCTCAGAGAGCCACCAGTCACTGTACACATTGAGTCCTCTGGGTGTCAGCACTCACCGTATACACTGATTTCTCAGAGAGACACCACTCATCGTATATACTGACTCCTCAGATAGCCTCCACTCAATGTATACAGTGAGTCCCAAGAGTCACCAATCATTGTACACATTGAGTCCTTCACTGCATACACTGATTCCTCAGAGTACCACCACTCATCATATACACTGATTCCTCAAGGTGCCACCACTCACCATACACACTGAGTCCTCAGAGTGCCACCAGTCAATGTACACACTGAGTCCAACATTCACCATATACAGTGAGTCAACAGAGTGTTACCAATCATTGTACACACTGAGTCCTGAGAGAGCCACCACTCACCACATACACTGATTCTTCAGAGTGCACCTTTCACCATATACAGTGTGTCCTTAGGGAGCCACCAATCATTGCACACATTGAGTCCTGAGAGAGAGCCAACACTCAGCGTATACACTGATTCCTCAGAGCTACCACTCACTGTATACAGTGAGTCCTCAGAAAGTCACCACTCACCATATACACTGATTCCTCAGATAACCACCACTCACTGTATACATTGAGTCCTGAGAAAGAGCCACCACTCACCGTGTACTCTGATTCCTCAGGGAGAAACCACTCACCATACACATTGAGTCCTCAGAGTGCCACCAGTCACTGTTCACACTGAATCCTCTAAGTGCAACCACTCACCGTATACACTGATTCCTCTGAGAGCCACCACTCACCATATACAGTGACTCCTGAGAGTCAACAATCATTGTACACATTGAGTCCCCAGGGTGTCACCACTCACAGTACACACCAAGTCCTCAGACAGCCACCACTCACCATATGCAGTGAGTCCTCAGAGTCACCAATCACTGTACACACTGAATCCTCAGAGAGCCATGGATCACAGCTCACCCTGAGTCCTTAGGATGCCACCAATCATAGCACATTGAGTCCTCAGAGTGCCACGACTCACTGTTCACACTGAGTCCTCTCGGTGCCACCAATTACTCTATACATTGATTCTTCAGAGCCACCACTCACCATATACAGTGAGTCCTGAGAGTCACTAATCATGGTACACACTGAGTCCTTCGAGTGCCACCATTCACTGTACATATTGAATCCTCCAAGAGCTTCTGCTCACCATATACAGTGAGTCCTCATGGAGCCACTAGTCATTGCACACACTGAGTCTTGAGAGAGCCACCACTCACCGTATACACTGATTAATCAGAGATCTACCACTCACCACATACGCTGATTCTTAAAAGAGCCACCACTCACTATACACACTGATTTCTCAGAGGGACACCACTCACTATATACAGTAAGTCCTCAGAGTGCAACCACTCACAGTATACACTGATTCCTTAAAGAGCCACCACTCACTATATACAATGATTTCTCAGAGAGTCACCTCTCACCATATACTGTACAGTGAGTCCTTAGGGAGCCACCAGTAATTGCACACATTGAGTCCTGAGAATCACTGCTCATCACATACACTGATTCCCCAGAAAGCCGCCACTCACCATATACAGTGAGTACTGAGAATCACCAATCACTGTACACACTGAATCCTCAGAGAGCCATGAATCACAGCTCACCCTGAGTCCTTAGGATGCCACCAATTATAGCACATTGAGTCCTCAGAGTGCCACGACTCACTGTACACACTGAGTCCTCTGGGTGCCACCAATTACTCTATACATTGATTCTTCAGAGCCACCACTCACCATATACAGTGAGTCCTGAGAGTCACTAATCATGGTACACACTGAGTCCTTTGAGTGCCACCATTCACTGTACATATTGAATCCTCCAAGAGCCTCTGCTCACCATATACAGTGAGTCCTCATGGAGCCATTAGTCATTGCACACACTGAGTCCTGAGAGAGCCGCCACTCACCGTATACACTGATTCTTAAAAGAGCCACCACTCAATATATACACTGATTTCTCAGAGGGCCACCACTCACTATATACAGTAAGTCCTCAGAGTGCAACCACTCACCGTATACACTGATTCCTTAAAGAGCCACCACTCACTATATACAATGATTTCTCAGAGAGTCACCTCTCACCATATACAGTGAGACCTTAAGGAGCCACCAGTCATTGCACACATTGAGTCCTGAGAATCACTGCTCATCACATACACTGATTCCCCAGAGAGCCACCACTCACCATATACAGTGAGTACTGAGAATCACCAATCACTGTACACACTGGCCCTGATATTCAGACTGCGCCAGACTGTGGCACAAGCCTGGGCGCAGTGCAACTTTGCTGTGCAGGGGCATTGACTGGGCAATATTCAACGGAGCTGCGTCATTGCACAGCATCATTGAATATCACACACTGGCCACCCGCAGTGTGCATGGTGCAGTGTCACTGTGCCAGCACAAGTAGCCAGAGTGGAGCAGGGGGATGCGCTAGCGCAAGTTCCGTTGCGCTATGCCCAACAACCACGATATTCAAAAGTGCACATGCAAATGAGTCCATAATGTATGCAAGGTTTAAATGGGGCCATTTGCATGTCATTATGACCCCATTTGCATGCAGGTGCACCGATCCCTGGCGACTTGCACCTGGTGCCCTGCCAGGCAGCAGCCGCCAGGGACCAACACCCCCTGCACAGCATGGCAATGTGCCCCACAGCCCGATCACAGGCATAAGTATTAATATAGGAATTCCAATATCCCTGGTGGTCCAGTGGACTGCTTGCAGCCCGATCACAGGCATAAGTCTAAATAAATGAATTCCCGTATCCTGGTGGTCCAGTGGACCGCTTGCAGCTCAATCACGGGCATAAGTTTGAAAAAAATAAATGGATTCCAATAACTCTGGTAGTCCAGCGGTACCCCCCTCCCCACCTGCCCACTGAGCCCCACCACCCCGCACTCCCCCAGTCAGCGGCGGGCGGCAGCACCCCACCTGCCTGCCACCCAGCCGCCCACCAACTGATACCGTATGGAAGGGCTGTATGCCCATTGGTCCACAGAGTGAGCCAATGGGCATGCAGCCTGTACCATACTACACAATCCATATATGTGAATGGATCCATCCATACCGCTGGACCACCAGGGTTATTGGAATCCATTTATTTAAACTTATGCCCACGATCGGGCTCCAAGTGGTCCACTGGACCACCAGGATATTGAATTAATTTATTTGGAGCTTTTGCCCGTGATTAGACTGTAACCACTGAACCCTCATATAGAACGTGTTATTTTACTTAAGCGCGATCAGGCTGCGAGTGGTCCACTGGACCACCAGGGATATAGGACGTGAATTTACACAGATGCTGGGGCGCATCAGTGGGTTGCGCATGGCGCAACACTGTTGCGCCATGCACAACCTTTTTGAATATCCGGGCCACTGAGTCCTGAGTGCCACAACTCATCATATACAGTAAGTCCTGAGAGTCACCAGTTACTGTACACACTTATTCCTCTGGGTGCCACCATTCACTGTACATACCGAATCCTCAGAGAGACTCAGTTCACCATATACAGTGAGTCCTCATGGAGCCACCAGTCATTGCACACACTGAGTCCTGAGAATCAAAGCTCATCACATACACTGATTTCTCAGAGAGCCACCACTCACCATATACAGTGAGTCCCGAGAGTCACCAATCACTATAAACACTGGCCCAGATATTCAGACTGCTCCAGGCTGTGACGCAAGTCTGGGTGCAGCACAACATGGCTGCGCAGGGACGTTGACTGGGTGATATTCATCGGAGCTGCGCCATTGCACAGCATCGTTGAATATCACACCCTGGCCACCCACAGTGCACATGGTGCAGTGGCACAGCGCCAGCGCAAGTGGCCAGAGTGGAGCAGGGGGATGTGCTAGTGCAAGTTCCACTGCACTATGTGCAACAACCACGATATTCAAAAGTGCACATGCAAATGGGGCCATAATGTATGCAAGGCTCAAACGGGGCCATTTGCATGTCATTATGGCCCCTTACATATCTGGAATATGTAGTACGGTATGGGCTTCACGCCCATTGGCTCACGCTGTGGACCAATGGGTGTACAGCCCTACCTACGGTGTCAGTCGGCAGGTGGCAGGGTGGCAGGCGGGTGGGGTGCTGCCGCCCGCCGCTGACCGGGGAGGCAGCGGGGCAGTGGGGCTCATTGGGCTGGTGGGGAGGGGGGTACCGCTGGACCACCAGGGCCATTGGACTTCATTATTTTTAATACAAATGCCAGAGATCGGGCTGCGAGGGGTCCACTGGACCACCAGGGCTATTGGACTTCAGTTCATTATAACAAATGCCCGCGATTGGGCTGCGAGCGGTCCACTGGACCACCAGGGATATAAGATGTGATTTTACACAGATGCTGGGGCGCGTCAGTGGGTTGCGCATGGTGCAACACTGTTGCACCATGCGCAACCCTTTTGAATATCTGGGCCACTGCATCCTCTGGCTGCCACCACTCACTGTATACACTGATTCTTCAGAGTGCCACAACTCATCATATACAGTAAGTCCTGAGAGTCACCAGTTACTGTACGCACTTATTCCTCTGGGTGCCACCATTCACTGTACATACCGAATCCTCAGAGAGACTCAGTTCACCATATACAGTGAGTCCTGAGAGTCACCAATCACTATACACACTGGCCCAGATATTCAGACTGCGCCAGGCTGTGGTGCAAGCCTGGGCGCAGTGCAACTTAGCTGCGCAGGGACATTGACTGGGCAATATTCAACGGAGCTGCGCCATTGCACAGCATCATTGAATATTGCACACCCTGGCCACCGGCAGTGCGCATGGTGCAGTGGCACTGTGCCAGCGCAAGTGGTCAGAGTGGAATGGGGGGATGTGCTAGCACAAGTTCCGTTGCACTATGTGCAACAACCGCGATATTCAAAAGTGCACATGCAAATGGGGCCATAATATATGCAAAATGGGGCCATTTGCATGTCATTATATTTGCCATATTTGGAATGTGTGAATGCGGTATGGGCTTCATGCCCATTGGCTCACTGTGGACCAATGGTGTACAGCCCTACCTATGGTGTCAGTCGGCAGGTGGCGGGGTGACCGGCGGGTGGGGTGCTGCCGCCCGCCGCTGACCAAGGGGAGCAGAGTGGTGGGACTCAGTGGGCTGGTGGGGGGTACCGCTGGACCACCAGGGCTATTGGACTTCATTATTTTTAATACAAATGCCAGAGATTGGGCTGCGAGCGGTCCACTGGACCACCAGAGATATAGGACTTTGTTGTTTTATGCCTAAGCCTGCGATCGGGCTGACAGTGGTCCACTGGACCACCAGGGATATAGGACTTTGTTTTATTTTTACAAATGCCCGCGATCGGGCTGACAGCGGTCCAGTGGACCACCAGGGATATGGGATGTTATTGTTTTAAACAGATGCCCGCAATTGGGCATGGGGGGGCACCCCCACAGAGGTGCAGCCGGAGCTTGGGTGGCTACCCAAAGGCAGCAGCTGCCGTGTTGCGCCCTGCAATATGGCAGCTCACCTGTGGATGGCCAGCCATTGTTCCTTTTTTTTTGGCTCACCTGTGTGCGGTGCAAGTAGGGGTTGTGCATGCATGGTCTCAGCACACCCGGGCTGAATATTGGGATGTGCAGAGTATGCATGGGCACCCCCCCACCTGTGCCGCATACATTACTGATGTTCTCCAGCACATTGGGATTTGTGCCAGGCACAGTCCCTGTTTGAATATCGGGCCGGGGCACATCAGTGGGTTACGCATGGTGCAACACTGTTATGCCATGTGCAACCCTTTTGAATATCTGGGCCACTGAGTCCTCTGGGTGCCACCACTCACCGTACACACCAAGTCCTCAGACAGCCACTACTCACCATATACAGTGAGTCCTCAGAATCACCAGTCACTGTACACACTGAATTCTCAGACAGCCACAAATCACAACTCACCCTGAGCCCTTAGGTTGCTACCAATTATAGCACACACTAAGTCCTCAGAGAGTCACCAATCACTGTATGGAGTGAGTCCTTAGAGTGCTACCACTGTACTGTGTGACCAGAAAAGACACTCTGAGGTGTGACAGCTCATTTCTAGGTGTGTCCCTGCAGCAGAGGTAGTTTTCATGGGACCTGTTTTATTTACTTATTTGTGATGTTTGTTCTGAAACTGAAACTGTTCTAAGCTGTACATCTCGTTTTCAGGTGTGTCCTGAGAGGTAGTTGGGATCTGTTTTATTTGATCAAGAAAGGCACACTGAGCTGTGACAGCTCATTTCCAGGCATGTCTCGGGGAGGAGTGCTACATGGGACCTGTTTTATTTGTTTGTAATGTTTGACAGGGAAAGGCACACTGAGCTAAGACAGCTCATTTACAGGTGTGTCCTTATATGGGACCTGTTTTATTTATTTATTTATAATGCTTGACCGGGGAATACACATTGAGCTATAACAGCTCATTTGCAGGTGTGTCCCGGGGGGGGGGTTACATATGACCTGTTTTATTTATTTATTAGTAACTTTTGACCGGGAAAGGCACACTTTGCTGTGACGGCTCATCTCCAGGTGTGTCCCGGGGGGGACATGTGACCTGTTTTATTTATTTATTAGTAACTTTTGACCAGGAAAGGCACACTTTGCTGTGACAGCTCAACTCCAGGTGTGTCCCGCGGAGGAGGTTACATGTGACCTGTTTTATTTATTTATAAGTAACTTTTGACAAGGAGAGGCACACTTTACTGTGATGGCTCATCTCCAGGTGTGTCTCGGGGGGTACATGTGACCTGTTTTATTTATTTATTGGTAACTTTTGACCAGGAAAGGCACACAGAGCTGTGACAACTCATTTCCTGGTGTAACTGGGGGGGAGGGTGTTACATGGGACCTGTTTTATTCATATATTTGTAATATTTGACCAGGGAAGGCACACTGAACTGTGATGGCTCATCTCCAGGTGTGTCCCGGGGACGGGGGGGTGTTACATGGGACATGTTTTATTTATTTATTTGTAATGTTTGTCCAATAAAAGCAGACTGAGCTGTGGCATCTAATTTCCAAGTGTGTTCTTCAGGGATGAGTTACAACAGCCCCGTTTATTTGTTATTTTTTGTGATATTTATTTATTGATTGGTAGATTGATTAAGGTATGATGTTTTACCAGGACAGGCAGTCTGAACCGTGACAGCTCATTCCCAGGTGTGTCGCTGACAGGTGGCTTACACGTCACCTATTTATTTATTTATAGAATTGTTTTATGTATTTCTGTGTTTATTTGCAATGTTTGTCCAGGAAATGCACACTTTGCTGTGACAGCTCATTTTCATATGTGTCCCCAAGTGGGGGTGCTACATGGTACCTGTTTTATTTTTTTGTTCATAATGTTTGACCAGGAAAGGCACACTTTGCTGTGACAACTCATTTCCAGATGTGTTCCTGGGGAGGGAGGGATTATATGTAACCTGTTTTATTTATTTATCTGTACTGTTTGACCAGAAAAGGTACACTGACCAGTGACTGCTCATTTCCAGGTGTGTCCTGGAGGATGGGTTACATGGGTCCTATTTTTGTTATTTGTTTGTAATGGTTTTCCAGGAAAGGCAAACTTAGCTGTCACAGTTGGGTTTCCAGGTGTGTCCTGATGGGCGAGTTCCATGGACCTGATTTCATTATTTAGATATTCATTTGCAATGTCTGACAAGGAAAGGCGCACTGCACTGTGACACCTATTTTCATGGCGTATCCTGTGGAGTGAGTTAAATGAGTCCTTTTTATTTATTTGTTTGTAATGTTTGACCAGGAAACTCACACTGAGCTGTGACAGTATGTTTCCTTGTCTGCTTGATGTGGTGCGTGGGGTATGGCACCTGTTTTATGTATTTATTTAGATACTTATTTATTTGTAATGTTTGACCAAGAAGTTAAACTGAGCTGTGACAGCTCATTTCCATGTGTATATGTGTCTGTGTGTGTGCGCATGTGTGTGTGTGGGTTTGTGTGTGTGTGGGTTTGTGTGTGTGTTTGTGCATGTGTATGTTGATATGAACCTATTTTATTTTAAAATGTGCAACTTTTCATCTGAAAAAGCAGGGTGGATTTTATACAAGACCTGCTTTATTCATTTTTCATTCTGTTTGACCGAGAAAGGCACACTGAGCTGTGCCAGTTCATTTATACATGTGTCCCAGGGGTACAGGAGATCTGTTTTGTTGTTTTATTTAGCAATCAAGCAAACTTTATTCATATAGCACCTTTCTTAATACCAAGGCGCTTTGCAAGTTAACCATAAACATACAAATTAATAAAATTACAAATACATAAATATAAATTAATTAAAATCTTCTGGGAAGCTCATCTGAAAGAGATAAATCTTAAATTCTGACTTGAATCCCTTCGACAGTCAGGCATTCCCTCAACTGACGAGGTGAAGAATTCCACAGGGTAGGGGCTGCAAAAGAAAAAGCACATGCACCAGATGTCTTCAATGTACCCTGGGAATCTCTAGCAATCCCTCATCAGCAGATTGGAGAGGGCAGTCGAGAGTCAGGAGATCTTGCAGGTAGCTGGGTCCCAGTTCATGTAGCGCTTTAAAGGTCAGAAGACCGACCTTAAAGATGATCCACCACTGGACAGGCAACCAGTGCAGTCCATGCAGCAGAGGCGTAATATGGCTGGTCCCAGATGTACCAGTCAATAGCCTGGCTCTCGCATTCTGCACTAGCTGCAGGCAGTGGATATCAACCCCAGGAAGCCCTAGCCAGAGGACATTGCAGTAGTCATGGCAAGTGGTGATGAAGGCAAGGCAGGTCATCTGGGGGAACCAGGTGTTTCACTCAGGTGATGTTCCCCAGGTGGTAAAGACAGGATTTGACAAAGGCAGACCCCTGATATTTCAGGGTCAAGCCAGCATAAAAAACAACACCCAAGTTATGCACCCAGTCGGAGGTAGTGAGCTGGACACCGTCGAGCCATATACCTGATGCCTGCCCAGCCCCCAAACTCGCCCCAGGATGACCAGGGTCCACGACCAACACTTCAGCATGTCTGGGTTCAGCGTCAACCAGCTGGTGCCCATACCGTGCTTGTTCTCTGTGAGACAGTTGTTAAACACAGACACTGCATCCTCCTGTTCAGGTAGAAAGGACAGATACAGTTGAGTATCATCTGCATAGCAGTGAAAACTCAAACTGTATCGCCTAATGATATCTTCTAATGGCAGCATATACTCTGTGAACAACATGGGTGCCAGTATGGAGCTCTGCGGGACCCCACAGGACAGGGGAAGGGCATCAGAGGAATAAATTCAGGTGCCCACCCTTGAGACCTGCCCGAGAGGAAGGATTATCTGTAATGTTTGACCAGGAGAGGAACACTGATTTGTGAGCTCATTTCCAGATATTTTTTGTGGGGGTGGGGGTTACATGGGACCTGTTTTTATTTATTTATTTGTAAAGTTTGACCAGGAGTGGTACACTGACTTGTAACAGCTCATTTCAAGATATATTTTGTGGGGGTTACATGCAACCTGTTTTTGCTTATTTATAAATTGTAATGTTTGGCCAGAAAAGGTACACTGAAGTGTGATATCTCATCTCTTATGGGACAGGTTTTATCATTTTGTTATATGTTTGACAACTTTGGCCAGGAAAGGCACACAGAGCTGTGACAGCTCATTTCCAGGTGTAACAGGGGTTATATGGGACCTGTATTATTTATTTTTCTGTAATGTTTAACCAGGAAAGTCACACTGAGCTGTCACAGCATGTTTCCTTGTGTGCTTGATGTGGTGCGTAGGGTTTGGGACCTGTTTTATACATTTATTTAGTTATTTACTTATTTATTTGTAATGTTTGGCCAAGAAATTAAAATGAGCTGTAACAGCTCATTTCTGTGTGTGTGTGTGTGTGTGTGTGTGTGTGTGTTTGTGAGTGTGCGTGTCTGTGTGTGTGTGTGTGTGTGTGTGTGTGTGTGCGCATGTTTGTGAGTGTGTATATGTGTGTGTGTGTGTGTGTGTGTTGACATAAACCTGTTTTATTTAAAAATTTGCAATTTTTAATCTGGAAATGCATAGTGGATTTTATAGGAGACCTGCTTATTCATTTTTAATTTTTTATTTTGTTTGATTGAGAAAGGCACACTGAGCTGTGTCAGCTCATTTACACATGTGTCCCAGGGGTACAGGAGATCTCTTTTGTTGCTGTATTTGTTTGTAACGTTTAACCAGGAGAGGAACACTTACTGATGAGCTCATTTCCAGATGTGTTTTGTGGTGGTGGAGGTTACATGGGACCTGTTTTTGCTTATTTATTTATTTGTAAAGTTTCACCAGGAGTGGTACACTGACTTGTGACAGCTCATTTCAAAATATATTTTGTGGGGGTTACATGGGACCTGTTTTTATTTATTTATTAATTTTTAAAGTTTGACCAGGAGTGGTACATTGACTTGACTTGTGACAGATCATTTCAAGATATATTTTGTGGGGATTACATGCAACCTGTTTTTACTTATTTATTAATTTGTAATGTTTGGTCAGAAAAGGTACACTGAGGTGTGATAGCTCATTTTCTGTGGGACAGTTTTTATCATTTTTTTCATGTTTGACAGCTTTGACCAGGAAAGGCACACAGAGCTGAGACAGCTCATTTCCAGGTGTAACAGGGGGGGGGGTTATATGGGACCTGTATTATTTATTTGTCTGTAATGTTTGACCAGGAAAGTCACACTGAGCTGTGACAGCACATTTCCTTGTGTGCTTGATGTGGTGCATGGGGTATGGGACCTGTTTTATACATTTATTTAGTTATTTACTTATTTATTTGTAATGTTAGACCAAGAAATTAAACTGAGCTGTGACAGCTCATTTCTGTGTGTGTGTGTTTGTGAGAGTGGGTGTGTGTGTATGTATGCATGTGTCTGTGTGTGTGTTTGTGTGTGTGTGTGTGTGTGCACATGTCTGTGAGTGTTCATGTGTGTGTGCATGGGTGTGTGTTTGTGTGTGTGTGTGCATATATGTGTGTGTGTGTTTGTGCCATATGTGTGTGTGTGTATGTGTGTGTGCGCATGTTTGTGTGTGCTTATGTGTGTGTGTGTGTGTGTGTGTGTGCGTGTGTGTATGCGTGTGTGTGTGTGCACATGTTTGTGTGTGTGTGTTTGTGTCCGTGTGTGTGTGTGTGCGCGCATGTTTGTGAGTGTGCATATGTGTGTATATGTGTATGTGTGTGTTTGTGTTGACATAAACCTGTTGTATTTTAAAATTTGCAATTTTTGATCTGGAAATGCATAGTGGATTTTATACGAGACCTGCTTATTCATTTTTCATTTTTTATTCTGTTTGACTGAGAAAGGCACACTGAGCTGTGTCAGCTCATTTACACATGTGTCCCAGGGGTACTGGAGATCTCTTTTGTTGCTGTATTTGTTTGTAATCTTTGACCAGGAGAGGAACACTTACTTGTGAGCTCATTTCCAGTTTTGTTTTGTTTTGTGGTGGGGTTACATGGGACCTGTTTTTATTTATTTATTTGTAATGGTGGACCAGGAAAGGCACACTGATCAGTGACTGCTCATTTCCAGGTGTGTCCTAGGAAGTGGGTTACATAGGTCCTGTTTTTTTTATTTGTTTGTAATGGTTTTCCAGGGAAGGCAAACTTAGCTGTCACAATTGGGTTTCCAGGTGTGTCCTGATTTGTTGGTTACATGGACTTGGTTTAGTTATTTATTTCTTTGTAATGTATGGCAGGGACAGGCACACTGCTCTGTGACACCTATTTTCGTGGTGTGTCCTGGGGGTGAGTTACATGATTCCTTTTAATTTTTTAATTTTGACCAGGAAAGGCACACAGAGCTGTGACAACTAATTTCCTGGTGTAACGGGGGAGGGGGGATTACACGAGGCCTGTTTTATTTATTTTGTTGTAATGTTTGACCAGAAAAGTCATGCTAAACTGTGATGGCTTGTATTTCAGGTGTGCTGTAGGATGATTACGTGGGATCTGTAGAAATATATACATTTACAGAGATAGTGGGAAACAGAGAGAGAGAGGGAGGGAGAAAGAGTGAGGGAGAGCAAGCGAGAAATTGTTGCAAACCATATTGCTTCCTATCAACAGATTTGCGTGAAATGCAATATAGATGTATTACAGTTCATTGCAGTTTGTTTACGTGTTATGAATGGTTTGATGTATAAACTTTGGCAATACCTGTTTATCTCATCATACCAATAAAGGTACAAAATTTCATTTGAGAGAAGGGGAGAGAGAGAGAGAGAGAGAGAGAGAAGGAGAGAGAGTACAGGAGAGAAAGTACTGGATAGGACTGGCCAAAGAGAGACAGAAGGGTGGGGGTGAGAGTGGAATGACTGGTCCAGGTAACAGAGATTCTATAATTACAATTCTAGATTACTATCTAGTATAGTATGATCTTTTCAGATTGTGTAAAAGGCCCTTTTGGCACCCTGGATTCCTTCTTAAGGCACAACTAGCCAAGAGTTTCTTAGTGATTTGTGTTCACATCCAATGATGCCTTGCAGTATGTGGATATGTGTATTTTTTGTATTTATAGTACGATACATTATATATGAATTTTTTAATAAACAGATTTCTAACATTACATGATAAATCAGTAAAAATATATATTTCAGCTGCAAATCTGAGTGCTATGCAGATATTGGAAAATACAATTTTTGTCCATATAATATGCATAATATTATACATTGGGTCTCATTTTATAAAGTGGATGCATGGCTTTCATCAAGGCCTGTGTCTGATGCAAAGGGGGTCGCAGATTCACCAAAGCCCCTTGGATGCAGAATGGTCTGATTTTCAAAGGGGTGGCACATTTACAGCAATTTCCCCCACTTTACGGCTACTTGAGCCAAAGTGTTGGTGCAAGTAGTACTATCCTGGGTGCAAGGGTAGAGCAGGGAGATGGTGGTCTAACCCCTTGCATCCCGGGTTCTGGACTTGTGGTGGGTGTTTGCGGCACTGCATTGAAAATTGTGCTTGCCACAAGGTGTGACACACATTGCAACTTGCATCACACACTGTTCCGCAAGTCTGCTGCACTGCCACCTATCTTTTGAAAATCAGGCCTATTGAGTCTCTGCAGATGTAGTCACTGTGAATATTCAACCGATATACTGTTTTGACATAGTTATGTATTCTGCACTTGTCTGTCTGTTTGAATAGCTAATTTATTGCAGAGGTACTGTTATACTGTATATTATAAGTCCAGCGAGGCTCCTGATTGGGAACTGCATCGGTTATTAATGTGTTTGAAATGACCGATCCAGCTGCCAGCTGATGTTGAGTCACACACATGGCTCGCACTGCACTGCTAAATTCTAAACATAAGCAAAAAAAGCAAAAATGAAAGCCATTATTGTGATTAGATTTATAATCACAATAACACCTCGAAGCCATTCATTTTACTGAATAAATGACAGTCTGGAGGGAGGTGACCCTCAGCTGTACTTTATGTCACCAATCCCCCAACCAATCTTTAATCCCTCAGAAAGGACTGCCATCTTAATTGTTATCACTTAATTGTACTTGCACTGTTACTTTGTCCATTTGACTGAATGTATGAAACTGTGTAATCTGTTATGGAATGTTTTGTACTTTCTGTCATTTACTCTGGGTCAGTTGCCCCTGAAAAAGGGACTTTGTCTCAGTGGACCAATGTTGTTATCAAAATTCAGTAAGGAAAGAAACAAATGAACTAATAACTAAATACATACATGCATACATAATGTAACATTAAAATATTTAGTCAAATTATATTATGTAAACAAAGTAAATTAGGAAAAGTACTTGCGTCTTTCTTTTTCTCTCATGTGTGTGTGTGTGTGTGTGCGTGCATATGTGTGTGTCTATGTCTATGTCTATATAAAACATTAGAATTTACATTTGTCAACAGTCGTATACAACTTACCTGAGTAAGTCCCTGCAGCCAACTGTATCACCAAAAACATTTTCAGCAGCATTTTACTCCCCTGGTTTGTAAATGAAAGTTTTGTTTTTCTGTTACTGCTTAGAAGCAGCAGTATTCTTCCATCCACAATATTCAACAGGTCTGCCTTAGATGGTCTGCTTAATTGTAATTTGTTTTGACAAGTAGGAGTGAATGCAGATGTAGCTAAGCGGCAGGTCACGTGGTAATTGCACTTTATTCTGAACTATTTTAAACCCCATTTCGGAGGTGATAATATATATTTAGGTCTTAGCCAGAAATGACGGTAGAGTGAAACATTGCTGAAATTGCAGATGCGCTGGTGATTCACAAAACCAATCTTCTGTAACAATACAGCCTTGTCACATTTGAATAAGAGACTAGACAGTGGATCATATTGCCCACTTTATAAGTCAATTAAGGAGTTTAGAGGCAAGTGTCAGCTCTTTCCAGCAGTTTGCTGGAACCTATATTAGTGGTCACCATGTGGATGCAAGAGTCTAAAGACGTGATGTAGGATGATACTAAGCGTGTCTTGTTTGGTTTTGTTCAGTATAGATGTGTATGTTCCAGGCCAGATGCCCTGCATCAGGTTGCATCCTTGGGCAAGCTCCCAGCCCTATCACCCCTCACTCACCCCTCCATGGCTCTCCCCTCTTTGCTTCCGTTGGTAGGATAACTAGGGAGACTCCCTTCCTCACTGAGGTCAGAAACCCTACAGGGAAGCTGCAGTGGATGAGTGAGGCCTGAGAGCTCTCAGGGTTGTCATATAGGTAGCCATCATTTTCTGCTTTCTCCAAAGCTTCAGTTTGTCCTTCCCACCTCCCCTGGTGCCATGTTCTGCAATCACAAGCTTCTAAGTGCACAGTATTCCACTGAAAGTTGAAGGCAATCCCTAGCCCACCTATAGGGGTCATTGTGGCAGAGAAATGTGGTGCCATTCCCTCCCAGCTGGGATATGATATTAGAGGCAGCACTGCCTCTCAGTCTATCACACAACTGTTTACAATCCTGGATCCACTCCCTGACCTGGCTCTCCAGGTCAGGAATACTGTCCATACCACACTACCATTGGTCACTGAAATGTACCCAAAGCACCCAAGTTGTCAGGAAATGTATAACACAGGCCCAAAGAATGTGGGAAAATGTAAGACCCTGGCCCTCAAAACGTGGGAAAATGTGAAGCACTGGCCATCAAAATGTTGTAAAGTGTGAGACACGTGACCTAAAAATGTGGGAAAATGTGAGACGCATGACCTAAAAATGTGGGAAAATGTGAGACATTGATTCCTAAAATGTGGGAAAAGAGACATAGAAACATAGAACATAGAAACATAGAAGTTGATGGCAGATAAGGACCTCAAGGCCCATCCAGTCTGCCCATTTCTTTTTCTACCTTATAAATGTGCCATCGGCCTTTGCTCTGTCAGTGGCCTATCTATTCATAGTCATTTGTATTGCTCCCTTATGCCTATCCCATGCCTGTTTGAAGCCCTGCACTGTATTCATAGCCACCACTTCTTGTGGTAAGCCATTCCATGCATCCACCTCCCTTTCTGTGAAAAAGAATTTCCTCACATTCCCCCTTAATCGGCCTCCCTCTAATCTCATGCTGTGTCCTCTTGTCCTGCTATTTTTCTTATATTTAAACATGTTAGACTCTTTCACCTTGTTTATGCCCTTAAGGTGTTTGAATGCCTCGATCATATCACCTCTCCCTCCTTTGCTCAAGGGTATACATATTGAGCTCCGTTAATCTGTCCTCATATGTCTTCTGATGCAGTCCTTGCACCATTTTGGTTGCCCTTCTCTGGACTGCCTCAATTTAGTTAATGTCCTTGTGAAGGTGTGGCCTCCAACTGCCTTGCAGTGCTCAGATGGGGCTAACCAGTGTCTTGTACAGGAGAGTTATTACCTCCCTCTTCACGACTTGACACACCCTACTAATACACCCTAACACCCCCTAGCCTTACCTACTGCTTTAGAGGTCTGCTTGGATGATTTCAGGTCATCAGTGATGATGATGCCCAAGTCTCTTTCTTCCTTTGTGACTGCTAGCAACTCCCCTCCCAGCCTATAGGTGGCTTCAGGGTTTCTCTTCCCTATGTGCATGATTTTGCAATTCTTTGCATTAAATCCCAGTTGCCACTCTTCTGACCATTCTGCTAGTTTATCCAGATCTCTTCTCATTCTGCCCACCCCATCTGGATCATCTACTCTGTTGCAGATCTTGGTGTCATCTGCAAACAGACAAGCCTTACCCTCTAGTCCATCTGCAAGGTCACTAATGAAGATGTTGAAGAGGACTGGCCCCAGGACTGATCCCTGAGGTACCCCACTTGTGACTTGCATCTCTTCTGACTGTATACCATTTACCACCACTCTCTGTTTTCTGCCCGTCAACCAGTTTGCCACCCAGTTGACCAACTTCTGACCCACCCCAAGCCTACTCAGCTTATTTATCAATCTTCTATGTGGAACAGTGTCAAAGCTTTGCTGAAGTCAAGGTAGGCGACATCAACTGCTCCCCTTGGTCCACCACTCTGGTTACCCAGTCAAAGAAATCTATGAGATTAGTTTGACAGAACCTTCCTTTGTAAACCCATGCTGTCTTGGATCCTGTGCCCCTATGGATTCCAGGTGTTGCACTATCCTTTCCTTAAGGTGCCTCCATAATCTTGCCCACTACTGAGGTAAGACTGACCGGTCTGTAGTTCCCCGCCTCCTCCCTGCTACCACTCTTGTGGGCGGGATCACATAAACCCTTTTCCAGTCTTCTGGGACCTCTCCTGTGCTCAGAGACTCACTAAACAATTCTGCTAATGGCTCTGTAGTTCCTCCTTTAGCTTCTTAAGACCCTGGGATGTATGCCATCAGGTCCCATTGTCTTATCCACCCTGAGCTTAGCAAGCTCTTGTAGGACCCTTTCTTTTGTGAAGGGATGAGTGCTCACCTCCCTCCCCTGTGTCTATGATGCTGAGCTGTGGGCCCTGCCCTACCTTCTCTTCAGTAAACACTGAGCAAAAGTATCTATTTAGGATAGATGCCTTTACAGGGTCCTCCTCCTCACATGCTCCATTTCTCCATTAAAGCAGCAATACCCCTCTGGACTTTCTCCTTTCACTAATGTATCTATAGAAAGTCTTGTCACCTTCTTTACTGTTAGTGCTAGTGTTTCCTCAGTTTGGGACTTTGCCTGCCTTACTGCCTTACCTGCTTCCCTTAGGGCAGTTTGGTATGCCTCCTATCTTCATCCCGCTGTGTTCCCTTATATTTCCTGAAGGCCAGCCTTTTGGCTCTGACCTTTTCTGCTACTGTATTTGAGAACCAAAGTGGTTTCCTTCTTCTTTTGCACTTCCTTTTCTGTCTAACACAATGGGATGTTGCTTCAAGTATTGCATCCTTAATGCTTGCCCACTTTGCCTGTACCCCCTCACCTGTGTTTCTTTTTGCCAGGGCTAGCTTAACTCTGTTGGCCATCTTATCAAAGTCAGCTCCTCTGAAGTCCCATATTTTTGCCTTGGAATCGGATGATTTAGATGTAGTAGCCAAATTGAACCATACCATGTGATGGTCACTGGCCCCAGGTGACCTTCTGCCTGAGATCTGTGATCCCTTCTTTGTTAGTCAGTACTAGATCTGAGATGACCCTGTCTCTTGTGGGTTTGCTGTACCAGTTGTTTGAGGCCCTCCTGCAGGAATCCACTATGAGTCTAGTTCTGGCAGATGTTCCTGCTGGTATTGACCAATCTGTATCCGGCATGTTGAAGTCTCCCATTATCAGAACCTCCCTTTAGCTGTCATGTTTTGTATATCTTCTAACAGTAATGTGTCTATGTCCTCCCTCTGGTCTGGGCCTGTAGACAACCCCAGTTCTTATGGCTGTCCCATTTCCTGTTTCCAGGGTGACCCACAGTTCTTCTGGCTCCTTGTCGTATTCTGAATTTCTGTAGCTTTGATATTTTCATTAACATGGAACCCTCCTCCCCCTTTTTTGCACCTCGGTCTCTTCTGAACAATACATAGCCAGGTACTGAAGTCTCCCAGAGTGGTTACTGGTAAACCAGGTCTCACTAATTGCTACTATGTCCAGTTTAGCCTCTGACATTATTGCCTACAGGTCTGGGATCTTATTTCCCAGGCTGTGAGCATTTGTGTACATGATTTTCCATTGGCCAGATTTTGGTGTGTTAGTTGTTGGGTGAAGTTTGGCATTACCCCTGTGTGTCATATGGGGAGACAAACCTTTTTTCTTACCTGGTGATGCAAATGAATGGTAAACATGCTGAATCCTTGTTTGACCACTAGCTGAGGGGGGAGGGATGTTCTTCCCATTCGACGTATGAGGTGCTGCACCCCTCTCCCCATTTGCTAGTTTAAATATTCTGCAAAGACGTCAAACTTCTGCCCCAATGCACTGACTCCCTCTTTAGTCAGATGCAGTCCATCAAATTTAAAGAACTTTCGCTCCTAGAACTGTTGCCAGTTCCTACAAATCTGTGTCCTTTTCCTGGCACCAGCCCTTGAGCCACGTGTTTAGCTCCCCTGTCTCCCCTTCTCTGACCTTCCATCCATCTGCTCCCCTCTCCCAGACTGGCAGGATCTCAGAGAAGGAGATGCCGGACGAAATAGATGATAGTTTGTCACCCAGCCTAATCAGGTGTTCCTTGGTCTCCACAACTGACCGGCTGGCAAGATCATTAGTCCCTATGTGTACTAGGACATCAATGTTTTCTCCTGCTTTGTGAACAATTTTAGCAATGCGGTCAGTGTCTCTCCATGCTGATGTACCTGGGAGACATCTGACCATCACCCCTGGCTGGAGATGGGTATCAACTCCCTGAATCATGGAGTCTCCTATGTTCAGAAGTTTTTTGGATTTCCTTTGTGCTTGTTTGTTTTGGTTCCTGATTTGGGTGAGTTTTGTTGTGCTAGCTCCTGTGCATGGTGTCCTGCTCTGCAGTGTCTTCTGCCTCTTTATTTGATTTCAGAGATAGAGGCAGATACCTGTTTGTAGTGTTTATATGGTTTTTGGAGGTAATGTGTTGGAGAGCAGAGAGTGATGGGGCACCTGATTTGCTCCTCCTAACCACCTGCCAACCTCCTGGACCAACTACCCTCTGCAGTTGAGGTTTTTCTGTTGGATGCTGGGGAAATGGCGGGTGGTTCTTATAATGTATTTCCTCTTCAATATGAAATTTGAGGCATGCAATCTCTGCCCATGCTGCCTGGAGCTGAGCCCTAAGATCTCCAAAGGCCCAGCATGTGGGACAGTGTCTAAATCCTGTAAGACTGTCCTTCTGAAAATTGTTCCACAGTACCTGCAGTTAATGAAATCCATTCCAAATAAGTTGCTGGGTTTGTAACCTAGTCAGAGTAATTAGAAGGGAAAAAAAGGAAAAATATGCAAGTAATGGTTTTAATTGTGCTTTGTTTAACTTGTTATAACAAGTTAAATTACTAGTGCCCCTGTAAATGAGATCACCTTGTGGAGGCCCCACTGATCCGCCCCTTCCTGCTCTGCCACAGGAAATGTCACAACTGTGGTACCCTATAAAAGGAGTGTATCGTGACAGAGTAAATGTCTATGGCACATTCATAAGGTAGAAAAAAGGTTCCTCAAAATTGTTGTTACTGCATTGACCTTGCTCTGTATGTTACTCTTATTTTACTGGCTCTTGTCGCTGCCTGTCATGCTTGAATGTATCCCTACAATCTTCCGGGTCACACCTGAAAATAGGCACTTGGTTGTCTAGTGTGCTTACCTGGTAAACAAAAGCAAATAAATAAATAATAAATTAAAAAGAATATGGGAAAATGTGAAACATAGGACCTCAAAATGTGTGAAAATGTGAGATACTGGCCCTCACGATGTAGGAAAATGTGACATTTGCCCCAAAATGTGAAGAAACGTGAGCTATAGCCCTCAAAATTTGAGAACATTAGAATCCCAGGTCATACAAGTTTGGGAGAATGTGAATCATGGGTCCTAGAATGTGGGATGATGTGAGACACTGACCCGCAAAATGTGTGAAAATGCGAGACACTGACATAGAAACATAGAAACATAGAAGCTGATGGCAGATAAGGACCGCAAGGCCCGTCCAGTCTGCCCATTTTTTCTACCTTATGAATGTGCCATAGACATTTACTCTGTCAATGGCCTATCTATTCATACTTATCTGTATTGCACCCTTATGCTTGTCTCATGCCTGTTTGAAGCCCTGCACTGTAGTCATATCCATTACTTCCTGAGGTAGGCCATTCCATGCATCCACCACCCTTTCTGTGAAAAGAACTTCCTCACATTACCCCTTAATCAGCCTCCCTCTAATCTTATGCTGTGTCCTCTCGTCCTGCTGTTTGTCTTATATTTAAACTTGTTAGACTCTTTCACCTTGTTAATGCCCTTTAAGATGTATAAATGCTTTGGTCATATCACCTCTCTCCCTCCTTTGCTCTAGGGTATACATATTGAGCTCTGTTAATCTGTCCTCATATGCTTTCTGATGCAGTCCCTGCACCATTTTGGTTGCCCTTCTCTGGATTGCCTCCATTTTGTTAATGTCCTTGTGCAGGTGCAGCCTCCAGTACTGCACACAATACTCCCAGATGGGGCCTAACCAGTGTCTTGTAAAGAGGGATTATTACCTCCTTCTTACGACTTGTGATATCCCTATTAATACACCCCAACATCCCTCTAGCTTTACCTACTGCTTTAGTGGTCTACTTGGATGATTTCACATCATCTGTTATGATGATGCCCAAGTCTCTTTCTTCTCTTGCAATTACCAGCAACTCCTCTCCCAACCTATAGATAGAGTCAGGGTTTCTCTTCCCTATGTGCAAGATCTTGCCCTTCTTTGTGTTAAACCCCGGGTGGCACTCTTCCAACCATTTTGCGAGTTTATCCAGATCTCTCCTCATTCTGCCCACCCCATCAGGGTCATCTACTCTGTTGCAGATCTTGGTGTCATCTACAAACAGACAAGCCTTACCCTCCAGTCCATCTGCAATGTCACTAATAAAGATATCGAAGAGGACTGGCCCCAGGACTGATCCTTGAGGTACCCCACTTGTAATTTGCATTTCTTCTGAATGTATACCATTTACCACCACTATCTGTTTTCTGCCCGCCAACCAGTTTGCCACCCAGTTGGCCAACCTCTGACCCACCTGCACCTACCCAGCTTATTAATCAATCTTCTATGTGGAACAGTATTGAAAGCTTTGCTGAAGTCAAGGTAGGTGACATCAACTGCACCCTCTTGGTCCACCACTCTGGTTACCCAGTCAAAGAAATCTATGAGATTAGTTTGACAGGACCTTCCTGCTGTAAACCCATGCTGTCTTGGATCTTGTGCTCCTATGGATTCCTGGTGTTGCACTATGCTTTTCTTAAGGAGTGCCTCCATAATCTTGCCCACTACTGAGGTAAGACTGACTGGTCTGTAGTTCCCTGCTGCCACTTTTGTGGAGTGGGATGGTATCCCGTGACATTGGGTGCCTACAAAAATGGTGACTTAATCGTGGCACATGTCAATGGGGCTGCCCACTGGGGAGGGCGACCGAATGGGAGGGTTCGTGCATATAGCAACAGGATGTCACTACATATATACTTGCACGGGGGGGTGAGCATGCACAGCAAGGGGTGGGAGGGGAGGAAGGGTTTGTGAGAGGTGGTGCAATGGTGAGCTGCCAAGCTGGCCCCATAGCATGGTGGATGCAGGTAGGTTTTGCTGTGCCTGGCCCACATTTTGTTGTTGTTGCGGGTTTGCATCCCCCCGCCCGACATGCACCCTCTGAAGTTGAGGATACTTCTGTAGGGGGGATGCATCCACTGCATAAAACAGTAAATCCAAGTCCCTGGTGTTGTTTTGCTGTGGACTGGGGGGTACATTGCCAAAATTTATTTTTGGCGATGTAGAGTTGCCCTAATGATGAACGCTTTTTGGTGGTTGCCATTAGCACATAGAGCCTAGCGGAATCACATGAGCCCTTCTCTGTTCTTCTGGGATCTCTCCTGTGCTCATAGAGTCACTAAGCAGTTTTGCTAATGACTGCTAGTTCCATCCTTTGCTCCGTTAGTACCCTGGGATGTATGCCATCAGATCCTATTGCCTTTTTGTAGGACCCTTTTTTGGTGAAAGGACTTGTGCACACCTCCTTCCCCCCCTGTGTCCATGGTGCTGAGCTGTGGGCCCTCCCCTACATTCTCCTCAGTAAATACTGAGCAGAAGTATGTATTTAGGATAGATGCTTTTCCTTGTTCCTCCTCCACACCCTCCCCCTTATCCATTTTGATCTTAGCAATACCCCATCTGGACTTTCTCCTTTCACTAATGTATCTATAGAAAGACTTGTCCCCTTCTTTTACTGTTTGTGCTAGTGTTTCCTCAGTTTGGACCTTTGCCTTCCTTACTGCCTTCCCTGCTTCCCATAGGGAAGTGTGGCATGCCTCCCTATCTTCATCCTGCTGCGTTCCCTTATATTTCCTGAAGGCCATCCTTTTGGCTCTGACCTTTTCTGCTACTGTTTTTGAGCAGCAAAGTGGTTTCCTCCTTCTTTTGCTCTTGCTTTTCTCTCTAACACAATGGGATGTTGCTTCAAGTATTGTATCCATAATGTTTGCCCACTTTGCCTGTACCCCTTCACCTGTATTTCTTCTTGCCAGGGCTAGCTTAACTCTGTTGGCCATTTTACCAAAGTCAGCTCCTCTGAAGTCCCATATTTTTGCCTTGGAATGGGATGATTTAGTTCTAGTGGCCAAACTGAACTACACTATGTGATGGCCCTTGGCCCCCAGATGACCTACTACCTGGAGATCTGGGATCTTTTCCTCGTTTGTCAGTACAAGATCTAGGATAACCCTGTCTGTTGTGGGTTGTTGTACCAGTTGTTTGAGGTTCTCCCCGTGCAGGGAATCCACTATGTGTCTAGCTCTGGTGGATGTTCCTACTGGTATTGACCAACCTGTATCTGGCATGTCGAAGTCTCCCATTATCAGAACCTCCCCTTTAGCTGTCATGTTCTGTATATAATCTAACAGTAATGTGTCTGTGTCCTCCCCCCAGTTCATATGGCTGTCCCATTTCCTGTTTCCAGGATGACCCACAGTTCGTCTGGCTCCTTACGTGTATTCTGAATATCTGTAGCTTTTACATTTTCATTGACATAAAGGGCCACACCCCTTCCCCTTTTTTGCACCTCAGTCTCTTCTGAACAGTACATAGCAAGGTACTGAAGTCTCCCAAGTGTGGTTACTGGTGAACCATGTCTCGCTAATGGCTATGTCCAGTTTAGCCTCTGTCATTGTTGCCTCCAGATCTGGGATCTTGTTTCCCAGACTGCGGGCATTTATGTACATCATTTTTCATTGGCCAGATTTCGTGTGTTACTTCTTGGGTGAAGTCCAGCATTTCCCCTGCATGTCGTATGGGGACACTTACCTTTTTCCTTACCTGATGATGCAAATGAACTACAAACATGCTGAACTCCTGTTTGACCACTAGCTGAGGGGGGAGGGGTGTTCTTCCCATTCAATGTATCGGGTGCTGTACCCACCTCCTCATTTGCTAGTTTAAATATTCTGCAAAGACAACAAACTTCTGCCCCAATGCACTGACTCCTTCCTTAGTCAGATGCAGTCCATCAAATTTAAAGAACTTTTGCTTCTGAAACAGTTGTCAGTTACCTACAAATTGGTGTTCTTTTTCCTGGCACCAGCCCTTGAGCAACATGTTTAGCTCCCCTATCTCCCCTTCTCTGACCTTCTGTCCATCTGCTCCCCTCTCCCAGACTGGCAGGATCTCAGAGAAGGAGATGCTGGACAAAGTGGATCACAGTTTGTCTCTCAGTCTGGTCAGGTATTCCTTGGTCTCCATAACTAACCAGCTGGTGAGATCATTAGTCCTTATGTGTACCAGGACATCAGTGTTTTCTCCTGCTTCCTGCACAATTTGAGCAATGCAGTCAGTGTCTCTCCATGCTGATGTACCTGGGAGACATCTGACCATTACCTCCAGATGGCGGTAGGTATCAACTTCCTGAATTATGGAGTCTCCTATGCTCAGAAGTGTTTTGGATTTCCTTTTTGCTTTTTTTGTTTTGGTTCCTGTTTTGGGTGAGTTTTGTTGTGCTAGCTCCTGTGCTGCAGTATCCTGCTCCGCAAAGTCTTCTGCCCATTTCTTTGATTTCGGAGGTAGAGGCAGATACCTGTTTGTAGTTTTTATATGGTTTGTGGAGGTGATACTTTGGTGAGTATTGAGTGATGGGGCACCCGATTTGCCCCTCCTAACCACCTGCCAACCTCCCGGACCGACTACCCTCTGCGGTTGAGGTGCTTCAGTTGGATGCTGGGGAAATGGTAGGTGGTTCTTGTAATATACTTCCTCCTGAATATGCG
This sequence comes from Neoceratodus forsteri, assembly GCA_016271365.2. Classification (NCBI taxonomy): domain Eukaryota; kingdom Metazoa; phylum Chordata; order Ceratodontiformes; family Ceratodontidae; genus Neoceratodus; species Neoceratodus forsteri. The sequence goes on along the minus strand of CM028130.1, from coordinate 38,514,006 downwards.
ATTTGAGATGTGCAATCTCTGCCCATGCTGCCTGGAACTGAGCCTTTAGATCTGTGATGGTCCAGCATGTAGGACATCATACTAAATCCGGTATAACTGCCCTTTTGAGTGTCCCGCAGTACCTGCAGTCAACAATATCCATTCCATTTGAGTTGCCGAGTTTATAACCTGGTCTGAATAATTAGAAGGAAAATGAAACCAAAAGATATATGTTTTTTTTGTATAACTTATTTTTTAAACTCAGCTTTATTGCAAGTTCAGAATACAAATATGACAAGACTTAATCATGCTTCAAAACTGGTAATTGAAACATCTTAAGAAGGTATCCTAAACACTTTGGCCCAGATATTCAAACGGGTTGCGCCATGCGCAACAGGGTTGCGCATGCACAAGTCCCAAACTGCGCCATTTTGCGATATTCAGAAGGAGGCAGTTGCGCCACCGAAAACATGCTGAGCAATAGCGCAATGAAAATTAAGGCATGCGCAACCCGAAGGGGTGGATCCATGCATAAAGAGTGCAATGCAATATCTGAAAGACTTGCGCGATGCGCAATAGCGCACAGCCGAAATCATGCGACTAGCGGAAATGAGCCAAAATAAAAAGGCTCAAGGAAGCGGCGCAAGAACACTACCAGGCTGCCAAGTGGGGGAGAGAGAGACAGAGACAGAGACAGAGACAGACAGACAGGCAGCAAAGGGCAGGCAGGGAAAGTGTGGCCCATAGTCTGTAGAGGCCAGTGGGGGGTGCCCGGTGCAGTGGAAGTGGCAGTCAGGACAGTGGGGGTAACACAGCAACACCAGCCAGGGGTCAGAAGCCAGGGAGATGGACAGTGCCAGTTTCCACATGGAAGCTGTAATGAGGGGGGTGAGAATGCATGCTGCAGGGGGACGTGGCCGTGGAAGGGCCCGTCGGCGGTATGCCCCCGACAGGCGGTACTGTGCCCGCATCAGCTTTGAGCTGTACACAGATGTAGAGATCGTGGGCCAGTACCACCTGAACAGGGCAATACTGAGACAGCTCTGTGAGCTGTGCAGTGATGTGATGCAGGCACCCTCACGACGGAGTCATGCTCTGTCGGTGGAGACCAAGGTGACAGCCTGCTTGTGCCTGCTCGCCACGGGCACCTTCCAGAGGCTGACAGGGGACACCACAGGCATCACACAGTCGGCCACATCACGCATCCTCACCCAATTCCTCAGTGCACTGCTGCCACATGCTGCGGAGTACATCCATTTCCCCAGCACCGCGGCAGAGCGTACAGCAAACATGCAGGAGTTCCACAGGGTAGCACGTATGCCTGGCATGCTAGGGGCCATAGACTGCACCCATGTGGCCATTCACGCGCCACCTGGCCCCGATGGCCAGGCATATCGGAACAGAAAGGGATTCCCCAGTGTCAGCTGCCAGGTGGTGTGTGATGCCACTGGGCGCATAATCAATGTCTGTGCCACACACCCTGGCGGAGCACATGATGCCTTCATATGGCATCAGTCTGCACTATGCCATCGATTCGAGAGTGGGGACATCCCCACAGGACATCTAGCGGGTGAGTACACATGTATGGAATGCAAACTCGGGGCAAGGGTGGGAATGCCACAGGTGCCATGGTAGTGGCACACAGGGAGATGGCCAATATGGACCTGAACATGACACTGATCTCCACTATCTCCACACGACGCTGGGAACGGGGAGTGGAGAGTGCACTGTGTGGGGTGTGCGGTACAGAGGCACCTGACTGTGTGCCCAATGCGTCCACGACAGAGACCACTGCCTGGGTCAGCCTGTCAATGGTGGCGGTCACATCCATCTGCATACGGACCAACTCGGCTCGGTCCCGAGCACACTCCCTGCTGTGCCACTCCACAGACACAGACAGTGCCTCCACGGACCCGACTGACCCTGCAGCTGTACTGATTCCTGCAGCAGGCGGGTTGCGTCAATGGGTACTGTGCCCCAATGGCATCCTGACCCCCGGTGTGGGCGGTCCTGATGCACAACACCCTTGAGGGTGGGCGCTGTTCATCAGGACCAGGAATGGGCGGCTCAAAGGCGGTGGACATGTGCCACTGCTTGACACTGTACCCCAGACCTGGTGTGTGACTGCTGCTGCTGCCTCAACGCTGTGCCCCAGGTCACCTTTTCCACGCTGTGCTGGCAGCAGTGCCAGACACCTGCACAGCCACGGTGCTGCCCACGGTGCTGAGAGCACAACCTGGGACTGTGCCAGCATGCTGGTACACTTGTTTGAACCAGAAAGGCCCAGGGCATGTGCTGGCCTGCCGTGTGTCCATCATGGGACACACAACCATCACTGCCCATTGCAGGCCTTCTGTCATCAATGGTGCAGGTCGTGCTACTGCCATGGTCACAGTGCTGGCATGCTTGCATGCCAGACTGCTGAAGACACAGATATGCACCCCCTGCACCCGTATCACTGACACCAGAGTTGTCGGCCCAGCGTGCATGCTGCTGCAGTGCCTGCTGGCTGGTGGTGGAGGTGGATATTCCCGCCTCCATGTCCAGCAGGTCAGCATCACTGTCTGGACCCACCACCACCGTCTCCTGAAGACGAACAGGATCTGTAACAGAAAGAGAGTACATGTGAGTGCCTGTGAACAACCGCCCCCAAACACCAACACCATGTCATACCGTGCAGTGATGGGCTTCCACCTGTCTGGAATCCTCCGCCTGGTATGCCCTCAATGGCGCTCGGCTGCATGGCTGTGACCAGTGTCTCCTCAGTTGGGGTCAGCTCCAACACCACTGGTGGGCCCCCGCCAGTGCCAGCACGTGCCGCCCTGAAGGCTGCCACCTTCTCCTTCAACCTCCTGCGGTCTGTCCCCATCTTTTCTTGCATTCCTGCATGGAGCGCTGGTGGCTTCCGTGAGGTTAACGGCCCAAGCGTCCCCCTCCCATGCAGCCGCACGGGACTGAGGGGTGCCCCTCCGTCCACTCAGTAGTGGCTCATCTTCCAGGTAGGCCTGGAAGAGGGCCTCCGTCTCTGCTGTTGTGAAGTTGGGCCTCCTCCTATGCCCACCGTCCTCACCCTCACCTTGGCTCTGCTTGGTCATAGCGATCTGTATGGGGGGAAGTGGACACCTGTCACTGTGCAGTCTACAGCATTTCCCCATGAGCATTGTCCTGAACATCACACAGCATGCGACTCACCTCTCACCTGCAGTAACCGAATCTGGCCAGCGCAACCCAATGTCGCACATTTATAGTGCAACACATGCAAATTAGGAGTGGAGCAACTTTAATGACATGCAAATCGCACCACTGCGCCCTTGAATGGCTGATCAGATGATTTGCATGTGTCGGCTGAATATCGCGAATCTGCGCTTTGCTCAATACGGAAGAGTCGGCTGAGCCAATGGAGCAGATCTGTGCCTGTGTGGTACACTGCATTGCGCATGCCCAGATAGCTTACGCATGCGTCTGTCGCACTGCTGACGTGCTGAGCGCAATTGGCAATTCAGGCCATGGCCACCATTGTGCCAGTGACGCTACAGCACTGGGCACTATATGGCGCTGTGGCACTACTGCGCACTAGTCCACTGTGGCACTGGTACGCAGCTGGTCGGTCGCGCAGGATGCCTATACGTCAGATGGCGCTGTGCGTAGCCTTGCATCATTGTGCATGACCTTGTGTATGCCCTTTGCCCCCTGGCGCTGTTCGCCTGCCATGTGTACATCCCTATTGCGTTGTCTGGTGACAGCGCTATGTGAAGTGACAGTGCTGTTCGAACAGCGTGATTGGAGCCTGTGGTGGTCTATTGCGCAACATCTCCACGTGGGGTTACGGTGCAGCGGGGTGCCATATTGCCTGCTGTAAACTTGCTACCATGGCTAGGAGGAGGGCTGTGAGTTGGAGCCAACTGGAGGTGGCCAACCTGGTGGTCCTAGTAGAGCCCCACTATGAGGCACTCTATGGTGAGGGCCCCATCACCATAGCAAGAACGGAGGTGTGGCAGCAAGTGGCCACTGACCTGGTGGGGGTCACTGGATGGTGCCGGTCTGCTGAGCAGTGCTGGCACCGGTACAGTGACCTCCGCCGGAGGGAGCCAGACGTGTTGGCAAGGCTGCGGGCACGTACCAGGTGGGGCGTGGTGCCTAGGCCAGGTGGGTGTACCATCTATGCACCTGTATTATCTGTAGGGGTGTGTGTGTGTTTTGGTGGCTGTGCATAGGTGATGGCTTGGCCACGGTTGGCTGTGTCAGTGTGTGCAGCTGTGAGATGAATGGGTATGGCTGTGTGGGCAGGCACTCTCACTGGGGCAGGGGGCACTCTGCTTTTGAGTCACACTGATGTTTGTCTCAACATATGTCTCCCACAGGCCGGGATGTGAGGATGCGGGCCCAGGTCGATGACGGCCATGCCAGGGACCCGGGCTAGCAGGTGGCACCCCACAGCATCATCAGCGGCAGCAGCAGCGACAGACAGAGCTGCTTGAGCAGTGAGAATCATGACTTCATCGATGCTATTGCATGTTGGGGAGACCAGTAGTCCTGCACAATACAACCATGCAGGAAAGGGGAGGTCATAATTCCACTATACAGGACACTAGTGAGGCCCCACCTGGAATACAGTGTACATTTCTGGAGACCATCCCTACGTAAGGACGTAGAGTGGGCAGGGAAGGTTCAGAGGAGGGCAACAAAGATGGTGCATGGCTTGCATCACCAGTCCTATGGAGACAGGTTGAAGGAACTGAACATGAACTCCCTGGAGGAGAGGAGGGAGAGAGGGGATATGATAGAGACTTGGTTTGCTGGCCAAGGCACCTAGCTTCACCTGAGCTCTTTCCTTCTAAGACTGCTTGAAAGGCAGAGTAGAGAAACTTACCAGAGCAAGGGAGAAGGATTAAGACTTAGTTTGGCTAAGCAGATTTACTGTGTGGTGGTGTTTTTATTTTTTACTCACAGGGATTGCTACTGTTTGTTGCTAACATTTCATTGCTTTATTTTTTCTCTGATTCAAATTGTTGTTGCTGGTATACCTTCTTCTGCATTATTACAAGGTGTGCCTACAGGTGTGTGCTAACAGATTACTGCTGCAATCTTCTGATTCAAATTGTCTTTTGCAAGGTATATCTTCTGTTACTGCTTTATTTTCTCTGGAGCAAAGTGTTTCTTACAGGGTATATCTTCTCTGAAATTATTGCAGGTGGTGCTTACAGGTTTTACAGTTTTATCTAACATTAGGTTAAGCTTTCAGGGTTACTGCATTTGTTGTTGACTGATTGTTTCTGCTCTTACCTCCTTGTTCTTTCGTCCGTGGTTCTTCTTTTAGGCAGGGAAGGCCCAGCCACCACCCCCATCCCCAACCACCCCACGCTACACTCCATTTATAGGGTACCACAGTTGTGACATTTCCTGTGGCAGAGCAGGAAGGGGCGGATCAGTGGGCCTCCACAAGGTGATCTCATTTACAGGGCACTAGTAATTTAACTTGTTATAACAAGTTAAACAAAGCACAATTAAACCATTACTTGCATTTTTTTCCTTCTAATTACTCTGACTAGGTTACAAACCCAGCAACTTATTTGGAATGGATTTCATTAACTGCAGGTACTGTGGAACAATTTTCAGAAGGACATTCTTACAGGATTTAGGACACTGTCCCACATGCTGGGCCTTTGAGATCTTAGGTCTCAGCTCCGGCAGCATGGGCAGAGATTGCATGCCTCAAATTTCATATTGAAGAGGAAATATATAAGAACCACCGCCATTTCCCCAGCATCCAACAGAAAAACCTCAACCGAGAGGGTAGTTGGTCCAGGAGGTTGGCAGGTGGTTAGGAGGAGCAAATCAGGTGCCCCATCACTCTCTGCTCTCCAACACATTACCTCCAAAACCATATAAACACTACAAACAGGTATCTGCCTCTATCTCTGAAATCAAATAAAGAGGCAGAAGACACTGCAGAGCAGGACATGCAGGCACAGGAGCTAGCACAACAATACTCACCCAAATCAGGAACCAAAACTAAACAAGCACAAAGGAAACCAAAAACTTCTGATCATAGGAGACTCCATGATTCGGGGAGTTGATACCCATCTCCAGCCAGGGTGATGGTCAGATGTCTCCCAGTACATCAGCATGGGAGACACTGACCGCGATTGTAAAATTGTTCACAAAGCAGGAGAAAACATTGATGTCCTAGTACACATAGGGACTATGATCCTCACAGCCGGTCAGTTGTGAGACCAAGGAACACCTGACTAGGCTGGGTGACAAACTATCATCTATTTCGTCGGCATCTCCTTCTCTGAGATCCTGCCAGTCTGGGAGAAGGGAGCAGATGGACGGAAGGTCAGAAGGAGATAGGGGAGCTAAACACATGGCTCAAGGACTGGTGCCAGGAAAAGGACACAGATTTGTAGGGAACTGGCAACAGTTCTGGGGGCGAAGTTCTTTAAATTTGATGGACTGCATCTGACTAAAGAGGAGTCAGTGCATTGAGGCAGAAGTTTGACGCCTTTGCAGAATATTTAAACTAGCAATGGGGAGAGGGCAGCACCCATACGTTGAATGGGAAGAACACCCTCCCCTCAGCTAGTGGTCAAACTGGAATTCAGTGTGTTTGCCGTTCATTTGCATCACCAGGTAAGAAAAAGGTTTGTCTCCCCACACGATGCACAGGGTAATGCCAAACCTCACCCAACAACTAACACACCAAAATCTGGCCAATGGAAAATCATGTACACAAATGCTCACAGCCTGGGAAATAAGATCCCAGACCTGCAGGCACAATGTCAGAGGCTAAACTGGACATAGTAGCATTAGTGAGACGTGGTTTACCAGTAACCACACTTGGGAGACTTCAGTACCTGGCTATGTATTGTTCAGAAGAGACCGAGGTGCAAAAGGGGGAGGAGTGGCCCTGTATGTTAATGAAAATATCAAAGCTACAGAAATTCAGAATACACATAAGGAGCCAGAAGAACTGTGGGTCACCCTGGAAACAGGAAATGGGACAGCCATAAGAACTGGGGTTGTCTACAGGCCCCAGACCAGAGGGAGGACATAGACACATTACTGTTAGAAGATATACAAAACATGACAGCTAAAGGGAGGTTCTGATAATGGGAGACTTCAACATGCCAGATACAGATTGGTCAATACCAGCAGGAACATCTGCCAGAACTAGACTCATAGTGGATTCCTGCAGGAGGGCCTCAAACAACTGGTACAGCAACCCACAAGAGACAGGGCTATCCTAGATCTAGTACTGACTAACAAAGAAGGGATCACAGATCTCCAGGTAGAAGGTCACCTGGGGCCAGTGACCATCACATGGTATGGTTCAATTTGGCTACTACATCTAAATCATCCCATTCCAAGGCAAAAATATGGGACTCTCAGAGGAGCTGACTTTGATAAGATGGCCAACAGAGTTAAGCTAGCCCTGGCAAAAGAAACACAGGTGAGGAGGCACAGGCAAAGTGGGCAAGCATTAAGATACAATACTTGAAGCAACATCCCATTGTGTTAGACAGAAAAGGAAGTGCAAAAAAGAAGGAAACCACTTTGGTTCTCAAAACAGTAGCAGAAAAGGTCAGAGCCAAAAGGCTGGCCTTCAGAAAATATAAGGGAACACAGCGGATGAAGATAGGGGGCATACCAAACTGCCCTAAGGGAAGCAGGTAAGGCAGTAAGGCAGGCAAAGTCCCAAACTGAGGAAACACTAGCACAAACAGTAAAAGAAGGTGACAAGACTTTCTATAGATACATTAGTGAAAGGAGAAAGTCCAGAGGGGTATTGCTAAGCTTAATGGAGAAAAGGGAGCATGTGGAGGAGGACCCTGTAAAGGCATCTATCCTAAATAGATACTTTTGCTCAGTATTCACTGAAGGAGAAGGTAGGGCAGGCCCACAGCTCAGCATCATGGACACAGGGGAGGGAGGTGAGCACTACCCCTTCACAAAAGAAAGGGTCCTACAAGAGCTTACTAAGCTCAGGGTGGATAAGGCAATGGGACCTGATGACATACATCCCAGGGTACTTAAGGAGCTAAAGGAGGAACTAGCAGAGCCATTAGCAGAATTGTTTAGTGAGTCTCTGAGCACAGGAGAGGTCCCAGAAGACTGGAGAAGGGTCTTGTGATCCCACCTCCACAAGAGTGGTAGCAGGGAGGAGGCGGGAACTACAGACCGGCCAGTCTTACCTCAGTAGTGGGCAAGATTATGGAAGCACCTCTTCAAGGAAAGGATAGTGCAACACCTGGAATCCATAGGGGCACAGGATCCAAGACAGCATGGGTTTACAAAGGAAGGTCCTGTCAAACTAATCTCATAGATTTCTTTGACTGGGTAACCAGAGTGGTGGACCAAGGGGAGCAGTTGATGTCGCCTACCTTGACTTCAGCAAAGCTTTGACACTGTTCACATAGAAGATTGATAAATAAGCTAGGTAGGCTCGGGTGGGTCAGAAGTTGGTCAACTGGGTGGCAAACTGGTTGACTGGCAGAAAAACAGAGTGGTGGTAAATGGTATACAGTCAGAAGAGATGCAAGTCACAAGTGGGGTACCTCAGGGATCAGTCCTGGGGCCAGTCCTATTCAACATCTTCATTAGTGACCTAGCAGATGGACTAGAGGGTAAGGCTTGTCTGTTTGCAGATGACACCAAGATCTGCAACAGAGTAGATGATCCAGATGGGTGGGCAGAATGAAAGAGATCTGGATAAACTAGCAGAATGGTCAGAAGAGTGGCAACTGGGTTTAATGCAAGAAGTGCAAAATCATGCACATAGGGAAGAGAACCCTGAAGCCACTTATAGGCTGGGAGGGAGTTGCTAGCAGTCACAAAGGAAGAAGAGACTTGGGCATCATCATCACTGATGACCTGAAATCATCCAAGCAGACCTCTAAAGCAGTAGGTAAGGCTAGGGGTGTTAGGGGTATTAGTAGGGTATCACAAGTCGTAAGAGGGAGGTATAATCCTCTGTACAAGACATTGGTTAGGCCCATCTGGAGTACTGCGTGCAGTATTGGAGGCCACACCTCTCGTCATGACATTGAACCAAATTGAGGCAGTCCAGAGAAGGGCAACCAAAATGGTGCAGGGACTGCATCAGAAGACATATGAGGACAGATTAACGGAGCTCAATATGTATACCCTTGAGCAAAGGAGGAGAGAGGTGATATGATCGAGACATTTAAACACCTTAAGGGCATAAACAAGGTGAAAGAGTCTAACATGTTTAAATATAAGAAAAATAGCAGGACAAGAGGACACAGCTATGAGATTAGAGGGAGGCCGATTAAGGGGAATGTGAGGAAATTTTTTCACAGAAAGGGTGGTAGATGCATGGAATGGCTTACCACAAGAAGTAGTGGCTATGAATACAGTGCAGGGCTTCAAACAGGCATGGGATAGGCATAAGGAGCAATACAAATGACTATGAATAGATAGGTCACTGATATAGCAAAGGCCGATGGCACATTTATAAGGTAGAAAAAGAAATGGGCAGACTGGATGGGCCTTGCGGTCCTTATCTGCCGTCAACTTCTATGTTTCTATGTTACAAGTATCTTACAGAGTGGAACAGGGTGCAGGGAAACACTATTTTGAAGTGCAAAAGATGTTCCAGGACTAGAGGGCATGGGATACAGTTGGAGGGTGGACGATTCAGAGGAAACATGAGCAAGACTTACTTCACAGAACGGGTGGAGTACAAGTGGGACACCCTGCCAGAGGGAGTGGTGGGGGCTGACACACTCATGGGATTTCAGAATGCACGGGATAGACATAACGGTATTCTTGAGGTCAGGGGTAAGGGGCAACAGACTTCTAGGTAAACAAAGTAACTTACAGGCTGAAATGTACAGACTGTGTGGGCCATAGGCCCTTATCTGTCAACACTGGCTATGTATCTATGTCTGTAGGCACGACACAGGTGACATGCATCACTGTCCAGTTTCACAGCACATCTGTGTATGCATCACTGGTGGTCCATGCATGCACTGGGCACATGGCTGGGTAACTGGCACCGCACCATGTTGCCACGTCACTTGCCAGCCTTGTTTGTGCTGTGATGGACATGGGCAGTGTGTGTGTGCAGTGGTGCACATAGCTGGTACCGCCTGTTTGTGTTGGCCATATGCATGTTCACTGTGGGTGGGTGCATGCCATCACAGGTGCGGGACATAGGGCTATATGGCTTGCAGGTTGGGTGGTGTTCAGTGTTGTGGTCAGTCACAGCCATTGACTGTGTTCCCATTTTCCTAGGCCTTGAGGTTCTCCGGAGGATGGCAACAGATGTCAGGGCTATCTGACAGCTGGTGGGGCAGAACTCTGACATCCTGCACTTTATTCACCACCATGGTGTACAGCGGAGGCGGCACAGACCAGCAGGAGACCAACAGGAGGACGGACAGCCAGCTGGCCCATGATTTCTCCACCCTTCCCACTTCTCCCATCCCTACCACCCTGCCTTCCCTCTCCAAGTTTGTAATCCCTACCCCTTGACCAACCCGACCTTGTAACCATCCCCCCCTTGTAAATAGTTGGACTTGTTTTGCTACTGTTTATTGTTCTTTAATACATTGTTATATTTTTATATGAATAATGTGTTGGTCTGTGATTTGCAGCTGCCTATGGGTGCCCAGTTGCAGGGGTGTACATGCCATCTGGGCTGGTATGGTCCTGGGTATGTGTGTGTGTGTGCGTGTGTGCATGGGGAGGTATCTCCAGCATGGCAGTGACTTTCAGGTGGTCTTGCCATCTGCTGCCACCCACTGCTGGGTGCACAGGGTGTGTCTGGCTTGTAGGCTTCTGTGCTGCACGGGGTTGACGTATGCTAGGGGGGATGCATGGTTTCCTGCAGTGCCAGTCACTGCACATAGGTGGTGTCTTGGGGTCACAGTGCAGGGAGTGCTGTGCGTACAGGGGGCTGATGTGCACTGTGGTTGTCAACCCCCTGTGTGTGGCACTCTCATCATGCCAGTGGTTGTGCTGGGGTGTCATGGCTCTGCTATGCTGTGTTGGCTTGTCTCCATGGGCAAGTGGGTCATCCGTCCCACCCCCAGTGATGATGTGCTTGGGGTGTGCAGGTGTGGTGTGGGTTCTGCAGTGTGTTCCTATGCCCATGTGTGGCATGGCTGACTGTGGGCCCCCAGCCTGCCTCCCTGGATGTGCAGTTCCATTGCTCTGGGGGGGCTCTGCTTGCGCTATGGCACCTCTGGAATGCTCAGCTGGGCTGCCCTAGTTGCACCATAGCGCAACATTTTGGCTCAGTTTCTCCTTCCTGGTTGTGCTATGGCACAGTATGTGTGATATTCAGACGTTGGTTGCTTACGCAATTTGTTCTGCTCCATGTTTGAATATTGCACCTGTTGCGCATTTGCGCAACTGGTTTGTGCTTGCTCCTGCTGTTGCGCTCATTTTGGGCGCAGTTTGAATATCTGGGCCTTTATGTCTAGTCAATTTCTAGGATTTATGTCTCTATTTTGTGTAAACAATGCTGCAACTTAATAATAAAATGAAGAAAAATAAAAAGTTAAAGGTTACATCTCTGCAGCCACTTTTCCTGAATAAAATCATATTCACCAATCAGCCCTGGAAGGTTTACTGTGCAAAGATTTCCCCTGTTGTATACTGAGTTCATTCTAGTCAAAGCATAACTGGAATACTTATAACAAAGGCTAAGGACCTAACTAACTTGGTCCATGCACCTGGGCCTTATCAACATGGCCCCTGGTTGTGCTGTGCCCTGTCCCTCCCCCAAACCATACCCCCACCCGCACACCCTTATGGCTTCTGTCTTCCATCTCTTACTGGGGCAAAGCTCATCTTCCCACATATATTTATCCCGCATCAACTACCCTTTCCCTGCCTGCTGATCAGCCACTCTTCCCAACCTCTGCATCTGTTGACATGTTTCTCCCAGTTCAGTCTAAGTTTTGCTGTAACTGACTCCATCAGGACTATCTCCTTCATCCTACAGACCTAGTCATCTATTGGGGGGGGGTCTGGTGACAGCCATTTTCCTGTAATACATTTGAGTGCTACCACTAACATTATTAATAAAACTTTCCTGAGTTCTGAAGGTTGATGCGTCAAGGAGGGCAAGCCCAGCACCCATTCTTCCCCAGACAGGGGGATAAGCACCTCGTTTTTTTGTATTCCCCCGCCAGCAGGAAGATAACCCCAACTGCAAAAAACATGCCAATGAGAGCCCATTCCCACTCTGCATCTCCAGCATTTTATCATTTCTGGATGTCCTGAAATATTTAGTTATCGTCGGGGTGTGAAGGAATTGTATCAAAATCTTCCAAAAAAATTCTCTCCACACCAGAGCTGATGTAGCCTTCTACCCCCATTTTAATCTATGATTCCAATCTGACTCTAAAATATTACTATTTGCCTCTTTTTCCCATTTCTTCCTAATTCTTCCCAAAGGGTCTATCCCCTGCTCTATCAACAGCTGGTAGACTCTGGAGAGGCACATGGTGTGTCCCAAAATTGTAACCTCTCCATAAAGAAAGTTTTCCCAACAAGAATATGAATGTGCCAATCTTTGGATATTGTCCCCTGAATTTATATAGTGTCTCACCTGCATGTAATGTAAAAATTCTGAATTTGGCCAATGGAATTTCTCCTTGGCCCTCTGAAAGGAGATACACTTGTCTCCCTCAAGGAACTGCGAAAACCTGGTGACTCCCTTCTCAGCCCATCTAGCATACCCCAAATCTAAGGATGGAGGGAAAACACTAGGTTCACTTGGGTTATTAAGCCTTTTTCTAATTTGTTGTAGTATATCTAGTCCCTGTGCTATCCATCTGTTTCTAACCTGTTTCCTGTATTCAGGGGAGACCTCAGTCAGAACCAAGGAAAAAATGGGTCTGTCCTTCAGGGCTGCATCGTCTGTGGCATACCATTGGGATGTATTCCATTGTTTAGCCCAGGTCATTAGCCCAGCCGTTTGGGCTGCCAGATAGTATGAAAAAAATTAGGGAGTCCCTGCCCTCCCTGCTCCTTGGGTCGTTGGAGGATAGCTCTAGCTGTTGTTGTTTTTTTCCAAATAAATTTGGAAATGCCTTTATTCACCCTTGTCCAAAACCGTTTAGGAACTCGAAGGGGAAGAGACTGGAACAGGAAAAGCATACGTGGCAGAATATTAATTTTGACTGTCTCCACCCTACCCGTCAGTGAGAAGGGTAGGAGCCTCCAGCGTGAAAGGTCTTGTTACTCCACGCTCCCCAATTTACCATAGTTTATTTACATTTAGACAAATCAGTCATTATGTGAATGCCCGGGTATTTGAACTGATTATCTTGTGCCCAAGCAAATTGGAATTGTTTTTTTTTCATTCTTGAGGTACTGTGCCACTTAGGACCATTGCCTCCAACTTAACAGTATTAATTTTATAACTGGAGATGTCTCCGAATGATCCCAATGTGTCTACTAAGAGAAGTAGTGAGCTCTCCAGGTCGGACAAGAAAAAAATGGAATCATCCACGTAAAGCAACAATTTATATTCCTGTCTCCCAGCCATGACTCCCCTTATCCTCTGCATCTGCCTGACCTTAGCGTCCAAAGGCTCCAGGCTCAGTGCGAAGACCAGGGGTGACAGAAGGCATCCCTGTCTTGTACCCCTGGAAATGGGAAAAGGTTTTGAGCTGACACCGTTTACCCTAACCTGGGCCTCCAGATTAGTATAGAGGATTGAAACTATTTAAAAAAATTTAGGGCCGAAATTCATTCTTTCCATGGACTGTTTTAGAAAATGCCAATTAATCCTATCAAATGCTTTCTCTGTATCCATGGAGATTGCCAATTGGTAATCAGGGTGGGACTGTTGAGCAGAAATAATATTTAGAAACTTCTGGACGTTATCAGATATGTACCTGTCTGAGATGAAACCAGTTTGATCTTCATGAATCACCTGGGCCACCATGGCTTGTAGTCTTTTAACTAACAAACCAGTAAAGATTTTAAGATCTATATTCAGAAGTTATATCAGTCGGTATAACCCACATTTCTCTGTTTTTTTTTTCTTCTTTTTGCAGTACTATGATTTGTGACATTTGCCAGGATATTGGAGGAGCCCCACCTTCCATCACCTCTTTACACACCTCATGGAGGAGCAGAGTTAACTTTTCTGCGAAAGGTTTTTAAAATTCTGATGGAAATTGATCTAATCCTGGTGACTTCCCCCCCTTAAGTGTTTGCAGTTGTGTTACTATCTCTGAGTGGGTGACAGAGGATTCCAAGGAATCCCAGGTGTCCCTGTCTAAGGTTCAATGGGTCAATCCCTGAAAATATTCAAGAGTTTTTAATTCCAAATCTGCTACCGGGTCCTGAGAGTACAGTTTCCCATATTAGGAGACAAATGAAGTGGTTATTTTCTCCGGTGACAAGTTACTATGTTGTCCCCCGGATCCTTGATTCGCAGGACAAGGCTACCCCCCCTGTTGAATTCTAAGGATGCTTGCCAGGAGTTTCCTGGCCCCATTTCCCCCCTCATAATAACTTTGACTGATACTATATGAACTTTCTATTAAATGAAGTGAAATATTCTCTAGTTTCTTCTTGGTGACTTTGATTTGTCGTTTTACTTCTAGATTTAGTGAAATTTTATGTTGAAATTCAAGATCAGCAATTTTGTCCTCCAGCTCTGTTATTTCCTTCTCCCTTTTTCTTTTTTCTTTTGCTGCATAATTGATAATGACCCCTCTCAGAACAGCTTTGAGCACATCCCATCTAACTGCAGCAGTGGAACTTCCCTCCGGGTTGTTAACCAGATAATCATCAATTACATCCTAAATAAGGGATTTAAAGTCTCCATTGTTCAGGAGTCCTACATTAAACCTCCAATGGGAGTTTTGAACAGAAGGAAGCAAGCTCAATCTTAATCGAACAGGTGCGTGATCTGAAATGGAGCGAGAGCAAACAGAACACTCCTCAACAGCATATATCCACTCCTCGGACATCAAAATCATGTCAATTCTAGTGTAACAATTATGTCTGTGTGAATAGTGATGATAATCTTTTCTCATGCTGTTTTTCCATCTCCAAGCATCCACCAGCCCCCAATTCTGCAGGAACCTATTTAAAGCCAGACTAGCTTTCTTTGGGTAAGGGGGAGGAGAACTTTCCATCCTGTCAAGAGTGGCTGATAATATAGCGTTAAAGTTGCCCCCTAAAATTGTTAAATTACCTTCAGCCCCCATCCACTCGAGCAAATATTTTTGAAAGAAATTGTATAACTTTTTATAACAAGATTAAATTAATTGTGCCCCTGTAAGTGAGATCACTGTGTGGATACCCCTCTGATCCTCCCCTTCCTGCTTTGCTACAGGAAATGTCACGACTGTGCTACCTATAAAAGTAGTGTAGCATGAGAAGGGAATGGGGGTGGGTGGTTGGGCCCTTCCCTTGTCAAGAAAGAAGAACCACAGATAAAGGAAACAAGGAGGGAAGCACAGAAGCAATCAACCTACAACAAATGCAGTAGCCCTGAAAGCTCAGCCTAGTGATAGATAAAACTGTAAAATCTGTAAGCACCATCTGTAACAATTTCACAGAAGATAAACCCTGCAAAAAACACTTTGCTACAAAGAAAACTAATACAATAACAGAAGATATACCTTGCAAAAACAATTTGAATCAGAGAAGATTACAGCAGTAATCTGTAAGCACAAAACAGTAACAAACCTGTAGGCACACCCTGTAATAATGCAGCAGAAAGTATACCCTGCAACAGCAATTTGAATCAGAGAACAATAAGGCAGTAAAAGGTAAGAAAAAAACAGTAACAAACCCTGTGAGCACAAAAGAAAATAGTAACAGACAGTAAATCTGCCTAGCCAAAAGAAGCCTTAATCTTTTTCCTTGTTTTGATAATGTTGTTCCTTTCTCTTTCCTTACAAGCACACATAGAAGAAAAGAGCTCAGATGAAGCTAGATACCTTTTCCAGCAAACCTAGTCTTCCACCTCCTCCACTGACCCACACAACATGGGAATATGTGGGACCATTGACTTCAAAATGTGTGAAAATGTGAGATGCTGGCCCTCAGAATGTGGGAAAATGTGAGACACTGGCCCTCAGAATGTGCGAAAATGTGAGACACTGGCCCTCAGAATGTGGGAAAATGTGAGCAGCATGACCTCACAATGTAGGAAATGTGAAACATCAGCCCGCAAAATGTAGGAAAATGTGAGATACCAATACTCAAACTATGGGAAAATGTGAGAAGATTCACCTCAAAATGTGCGAAAATGTGAGACACTGACCTCAAAATGTGGGAAATGAGAGATGCAGGCCTACAAAATGTGGGAAAATGTGAGACACAGGCCCACAAAATGTTGGAAAATGTGAGACATGGGGCCTCAAAATTTGGGAAAATGTGAGACATAGGCCCTCATAATGTGGGAATATGTGAGACACTGACCCTCAAACCCTCAAAATGTGGGAAAAGTGAGATGTGGGCCTTGAAAATGTGGAAACATGTGAGACACTGGCCCTCAAAATGTGGGAAAATGTAAGAAATAGACCCTCAAAATATGGGAACAAGTGAGACACTGACCCTCACAATGTGGGAAAATGTGAGACACAGGCCCCAAAAATGTGGAAAAATGTGAGACACGGGCCCCAAAAATATGGGAAAATGTGAGACATGTGCTTTCACAATATGGGACATGTGAGACATGGGCCCTCACAATGTGGGAAAATGTGAAACACAGGCCCCAAAAATGTGGAAAAATGTGAGACATGCGCTTTCACAATATGGGACATGTTAGACATGGGCCCTCACAATGTGGGAAAATGTGAGATATGGGCCCTCAAAATGTGGGAAAATGCAAGACACAGGCCTTCACGAAGTAGGAAAATTGAACATTTGCCCCAAAATGTGAAGAAATGTGATGTATAGCCCTCACAGTCTGGGGACATGAGAAACACAGGCCATATAAATGTGGGAAAATGAGAAACATGGGCCCTAGAATGTGGGAAGATGGGAGACACTGACCTTTAAAATGTGGTAAAATGTGATACAATGACCTGCAAAATGTGGTAAAATGTGAGACTCTTCACCCCAAAATGTGGGAAAATGTGAGACGTGGACCCTCTAACTGTGGGAAAAGTAAGACATGGTCCTTCAAAATGTGAGAAAATGTGAGACATGGATCCTCAAAATATGGGAAAATGTGAGCCAGGGACTCTCAGAATGTGGTAAAAGTGAGATATGGGCCTTCAAAATGTGGGAAATGTGAGACATGGACCTTCAAAATGTGGCAAAATGTGAGACACTGGCTTTACAAATGTGGCAAAATGTAAGAAAGGGGCCCTAAAAATATAGGAAAATGTGACACATGGGCCCTCATAATGTGGGAAAATGTGAGACACTTGTCCACAAAATGTGGGAAAATGTGAGACACCGGTCCACAAAATGTGGGAAAATGTGAGATACTTGACATTAAAATGTGACAAACTGTAAGACATAACCTCAAAATGTAGGAAAATGTGAGACATAGACCCTCAAAATGTGAAAAGTGACACATGAAATGAAAGAAAAAGTCCCTCAAAACATCGGAAAATGTGAGACATGGGCCCTCAAAATGTGGGGAAATGTGAGACATGGGCCATCAAAATATGGGAAAATGTGAGACATGGGCCCTCAAAATGTGGGAACATGAGAATCACAGGCCATGCAAATTTGCAAAAATGTGAAACATGGGTCGTAGAATGTGGTATGATGTGAGACACTGGCCATCAAAAGGTGGAAAAATGCGACACACTAGCCCAAAATATGTGGGAAAAAAAGACAGTGACTCACAAAATGTGGGAAAATGTGAGACACTGGCCCTCAGAATGTGGGAATGGGAGACATGGACCCTTAAAATGTGGGTAAATGTGAGATATGGACCCTCAAAATGTGGGGCACGGTGTGACCTGGCCCTCAAAATGTGTGGCAATGTGTGACTTGGCCCTCAAAATGTGGGATAGTCTGAGACACTGGCCACACAAATGTTGCAAAATGTGACACATGGGCCATACAAATGAGTATATGGGAGACACTGACCTCAAAATGTAGCAAAATGTGAAACACTTGACCTCAAAATTTGGAACAATAGGAGACAATGACCCTCACAATGTGGGAAAATATAAGATGCTTAGCTTCAAAATGTGGAAAAAATGTGAGATACTGATCCTCAAAATGTGGGAACATGTGAAATGCTTGACCTCAAGATGTAGAAAAACAAGAGACACAGGCCTGCAAAATGAGGGAAAACGTGAGACACTTGACCTCAAAATTTAGAACAAAGTGAAAAGCCTGACCTCAAAACGTGGGAAAATGGGAGACACTGATCCATGCACAAAGAGATGGTAATTTGCAACTGCTAATAGCCATAGATGCTTGTTAGTTCAATTCAACAAAGCATACCTTTAAGAATGAATAGTCACAGCAAACAGTATTTACATGACTTAAATCTGCCAGAAGGGAATTGTCAAAGGGAAAGGTGGAGTGGAAAAATTGAGTTGCTGCCAGTTGTGCCAGGTAGCGTAGGAAAGTAAGAAGAGACAGTGGGCATAGAGGGGTAACTGGGAGGGAGGTAGAAGGAGAGGTGGGTGGAAGGCAAGGATCATAGAACTTGTGCAACAGTGGGTGGGGCGAGCAGATTAGGAATGGGAGAGGGGAAGGGAGTTGAAGGAGAATAAGAGAGGAAGATGGTGAATCAGAGATAAGTAGAGAGGCGGGTGGATAAGGGGGGAGGGGGAAGGTGGTGGCAGGCAGAGTGGGGATACTAGAGAGGTGCTAAGAACAGGAGTGACTGCCAAGGAGGTTAGGAGAAACAGTCACGGGTGGCTCTGGATAATTGAATACAATCATTAGGCAAACAAAGGATCAAACATGTATAGAAAATCCTGGTGCACCTAAACAATTTCTTGATGGGCAGCCAACAGGAAATTCAATAAATGTGTAAGCCCACTGGAAGAGAAATTTAAAGTGGGCACAGGGTCATAATATCATGGAAATAACAATGGGGCAAACAATGCCACAGGCAAAACAGTGTGCGCTGAAATAAGGGTAGGAAAAACACAGATCACAACAGAAACAGCGAACACCTTTGAAATGAATGGCACTGTTGTTTTGTTTTTTTTTGGGGGGGGGCAATCCCCAACTGAATATAACTAACTCAGAGAGAGAGTGGACGTTGGAGATGGGGCAAAATTCTGCAGGGAGGAAATTCATTTTTACACTGAAAAAAGGCAGCAACACCATGACAGCTGGGGAAAACTGAACCGTGGCCCTAGATCTCCAATGTTGCTGTGCACTGGTGCCTTAGCCACTTCACCACAAGAGTGGCTTGGCCAAGCACCACACTGGCAGCCACTTACTCACCCCCACATCTGAGCACACAGTGAGTGGGGGGGTAGCGGTTATTCCCAAATGCTGTAAAACCCTTGTCACTGTACAAGGCTTAGCGCTATCTGCAGTGCGGTTATGGCCCATTGTTCAGGTAGTGCTACATTGACCTGCTACCTCAAAAGTATACAGGGGGTACCCATCATGTAACATCAGGTATCACATGCAGCCAATCTGAGATCTTTCAAGCACCAGCCTCGGCAATATCTAGTCACACTGGCGTCCTGTGATTACTGTCCCTAGGTTCCTCATAACGATTCCTTTTGGTCTCGAAAGCCTGCCGATACTGTCCTAATGGCTCTCACCTTCCCTTCCTGCCATGTCAGCATACTCCGCTATGTCCTTTTCCTCTCCCTACTACTGACTTAACACTTACGGCACAATCCACTATTCACTGCCTCACCCCCATTGTTAATGCCTCCACCATCTTCTTCTCCTCCCTGCTCTCCCCTCCTCTATCCCCCAATCTCTCCTCCACCTCCCCCCATCACCACACCCTCCCTCTGCCATCCTTGCTCTTTTAGCTACCATGGCCCCTGGGCTTCTTCCAATCCTTTGCCTGATTTCTCTTCCCCTACCACCCCCTTTTCAGCCTGCTCCTCCCTCAGTCCCTCCCTCCACCCACTCCTTCTTCACCATGGTTGACTATCCCTTCCCCCCATAGGTTGCTACCCCCTCTGTTTGAAGTTTCATCATTGGGATAAGTGCCACTGGCACTCCTGGTTCAATGTCTACCAAATAAGGGGTTTCCCCTTTGTCTATGTTGTAAATTCCTTGTCTATCATTGCATAATTGACAAATGACACTGGAATATCTTGTTCAATGCCTATCTAATTGTTGTATGTTCCCTATCTGCATTGTTCCCTGTCTACATTGCTAATCCCATGTCTGCATATTGTATAATTATTTTTGTGGCTTATTTTTATCTCTCTTGGTTGTTTGTCCTATTTTTTGCATCACTTACCTGACCTTAATAGTCTAAAGTTGTATGCCTGGTGACATTTGCATTGTAACATCTTTAGCACTTGTCATTGTCTCCTGATTGTTATCTTATGATGTGGGACCTACGTAAAGAGCTTCTGCTCAAAGATATTAATCCAAGATTTCAATAAATAAAATAAAAATAAAATCATACTTTAAATATTCCAGATCCAAAGATGGCAAGCTCCTATAAGGTGCTGCTGGCCAAAGTTGGGTCACATCTGAAAAAGAAAAATATACACAACTTTTAATTGACATGCACATGTGATAAAATCAGAAAGCTATGCATGAAGTACTAGGATAAAAGAATACTAATAACAACAGAAAACTATATATATGTATTGTAGTGGGGTTGGGATAGTCAGGATAGCAAATCATGCAGACCCACAAACTTAATGCATAAAAAGTGCCGAAAAGGCACTTATGTTATTTTTGTCAGGAAATGTTGACTTCAGGATTCACAGAAATCAGGAAAATAAAGTTAGTTCAGTCATTTTCAAAGTCTCAACAAAATAATGAACAGATGAGCTACACTCAGGATGAGCCACTGCTCTTCCCAGCAGTGCCACCAGGCTATCTCCTTGCAAACGTATATACTTCAGAGGTCCATCACCTCTGGCAGTCAGCTCCAACTGACATCCTCTATCTTAACTCCCTAGTGGTAATCTTTTATACATTTCTGGGGAGTGACATCATAATCAGATGATCCTCCCCCTTTTTGAAAAATCAAAACAACATACTACAGGTTCCCTTTTTTACCATACATTTTCATTCCTAACATCAGATATATAAGTGTATAACAGTATTTGTACTAAATAATCCCATAACCTTACTTTGATGTCCTAAAACAATGTTCATAGAGTTAATTAGTCTCAATAAGGCTAAGCCCCTCCCTTGATAGTGACACCACCCACTACAACCTCCACAAAAGCAGACAGACCGTGGGCCACCAGCCCCACAGAACACCCATGCAGCCCAACAGGCAAGACAAACAAGAATACACTGTTCATTCCAACTCCACCTCTCTGCCAAAGGGCACACCACGCAACACCCAGAGACTCCCTGGTCTCACCTCCCACATGTGCCCCATCAGTGCAACTTCTTCACCTATCCAGAAGCCAGCACACCTCCACACTTCACAAAAAACACTGCGCTCTAGTCCATCCAAATGCTCAACACAGAGAGCTCTGCCCCAGAGAGGCCGCCAACAAAGGCCTTCCCGGCTTCCATTCCATTCAGGTTCTCTTCCCTCTCTGCAACCACCAACCTGAAAAGCAAAACTCCTTTCCCCAGCCCACCAGAGGCATGAACCGAGCCTCAAATGAAAATCCCCCCCCCAAGGTTTTCCATGTCCTGGGGAGGGATTCAAAAACAGCAGAACTCCCGCCTGAACCAAACAACAGTTTCCCCCTCTACCAAAACAAAGTAGAGCAGATTGGCAATTCCCCCCTCTGCCAACTAAACCAATGCTCCCAAAAATGCAGCACAAGGCAACGAAATGAAAAGGGAAAGGGAACACCAACAATTTTGCCTGTTCACCATACCCCAGCACAACAGGCTATCCACTCAACCAAATCCAACAGACAACGCCAGAAAAAACAAGGACCCAACAGGCCACTCCAAAAGGACTCTGCAAAGCTGTGAAACAGACAACCCCCAACACACCGTGTCTGCCCCACTGGGCACACAAGACACCTCCACTTCCATGGAAGCAACACCCCCCTTCAATATATCCAGGTGTACACACTATATGCTTCCACACTTCACACAAATGCCCCCACCACTCAGCATCCTGTACCCTACACCCAAGCACCTCATCTCCGGGGCACCCGGAAGAACAGGGCCTGCACTCACCACAAGGAACACCCAGTGACATGTGTGTATGTATGTATGTATATATGTATATATGTGTATGTATGTATATTCACCATAGTTAGGGTTGAGTAGCACTTTTAAGGTTAAAGGAAAATATTTTGCACCTTAATTACTTTGCTACCATTCAAAGGATTTGCCTAATTTGGTATGCATGATTGGACATGGTAAATCTTGGGATCTGCCAAGTTTTGTACCAATCGGATATACGGCTGAGGAGTTATTAAGCAACAACGAATTGCACAATTAAACTTTTTTGTGATTTCTTTGCTCTCACCTGCAGGTCACACAGTTTGTGCGACCAGTCCAAAAACTTCAGTGAACATGCGGCCGTGGTGCCTGATGTGCCTTTCAAAGATTTCGTGAAAAAATATTGAACAGTTCAAAAGTTATTCAAAAAACAAATTCCCATTATAAGTCAATGGGAAAAACTAACAAAAAGTTCGAAAGTGTCGCAAATGCAGTTTTTACTTTCGCAGACGGCCCTTTTACTTTCGCAAATTCGCCTTTTTGTTTTCAGTTGGTGATCAGAAAAATGCTTGGTATTTAAATTGGGGACCCTCTAGCAACCTAATTCTTTTTGTATTCACCTAGTCAGACCCAGTGAATGCTAGGCATGTCTTTATTTTGGGGGTAAAACACCCCAGAAATATGTTTTTCAAATTTCTGGAAAAAGTACTTTTGCAAAGTACTTTCGCACTTGCAACACTGTCGAATGAATTTGCGAAAGCTTTCACAAAGTTCGACAGTACTTTTCTAGGCTATGGCAAAATGACAGCAATTTTTTGCCACCTTGCTGCAAAAGAACGGTTTTGGTCTTTTGGGCTGAAATTTGGAGGGAATGCAGCCAACATCTCACAGGGTGCGCATTGGGTCGTCGGTCCTCTCACCCCATTTTCCTATGCCTCTGCTTCTTTACACATGTATGGGGTGAGAGTTAGGGCCGAGACCCAATGTGCACCTCGCTGCGGTTGGGGGGTGGGCTGGGGGTCCAAGTAGGGGGCTTTCAACCCCAACACTGAATTTCCTTGCTTTTGTCACTGTGGAACAACCTTAACTGGTGTATTAAACACAGTTTTTCCATATATATATATATACTTTGCATCTTAATAACTTTGCCACCGTTCAATGGATTTGCCTGAAATTTGGCAGGCACAGGGTGTAACCATAGATCTTGGGATCTGCCTACTTTTGTACTGGTTGGATATACAGCTGTGGAGTCATTAAGTGACATTCTCAAGTGCAATTACTTTTTTTGCACATTCTATGCTTGTGCCTACAGGTTGCACTGTTTATGCGACCAGTCCAGAAACATCAGGAAACGTGTGGCCTGGGTTCCCGATGTGCCTTTTGAAAATTTCGGGACAAAATATTGAACAGCTCAAAAGTTAATCAAAAAACAAGCTTCCCATTATAATCAATGGGAAAAGTTAACAAAAAGTTTGACAGTGTCGCAAATGCTGTTTCTAGTGTCTCAAATGACCCCTCTAGTGTCGTGAGACAGCCATTTTTTTTCAATTACTGATCACAGAAATTGTTGTATTTACCTTGTTGAGCCCTGAGGATGCTAGGCATGTCTTTATAGAAACATAGAAACATAGACTTTGACGGCAGATAAGGACCGCTAGGCCCATCTAGTCTGCCCATTTCCCTACCTACAGGATAGGCCGCAGATCCTAGTTAACCAACAGCCTTTATCTTCCTGCCCCCCACAAGAATTGCCTTGTGTCTGTCCCATGCATTCTTGAATTCTCCCACAGTTTTAGACCCCACAACTTCCTCAGGAAGGCTGTTCCATGCATCCACTACCCTCTTGAAATAATACTTCCTCACATTGCCCTGAACCACCCTCCTTCTATCTTTAAATTGTGTCCCCTTGTTCTTGCAAGTCTCTTTTTCTGAAAGATGCTACCCTCTTGGACTTTGTTGATTCCCTTGAGGTACTTGAAAGTTTCTATCATGTCTCCCTCTCCCTTCTTTCCTCAAGGGTATACATATTAAGCTCCTTTAGTCTCTCCTCATCGGCTTCTCTTGCAGACCCTGCACCATTTAGTTGCCCTCCTCTGGACTGCCTCTATCCTGTCTATGTCCTTGCGAGATGGGGTCTCCAGAACTGGACACAGTATTCCAGATGGGGTCTCACCAACTGTCTGTACAGAGGATAACAACTTCCTGTTTTCTGCTGCTGATGCCTCTCCCTATACATCCCAGTATACCCCGGCCCTCCCTACTGCCTTCTCACATTGCTTGCTAACCTTAAGGTCATCTGATATGATTACCCCCAGGTCCCTTTCCTGTTTTGTTGTTGTTACTACCTCCCCACCCATTGTGTATTCTTCCCTGGGTTCTTGTTTCCCAGGTGCATTATTTTGCACTTTTTTGCATTGAATCCTAGCTGCCATACGTCTGACCATTCCTTCAACCTTGCCAAGTCCCTTTTCATCCTTTCCACGCCTCCCTGTGTATCAACCCTGTTGCAGATCTTTGTGTCATCTGCAAAAAGGCATACTTTATTTGGGGGTTAAGCACCCCAGAAATATATTTTTGAATTTTTTGGGTTAAGTAATGTCACAAAGTAGTGTCGCACCTGCGACACTTTCTTGATTAATTTTTCTGAAAGTGTCACAAATCACGACACTACTTTGCAACACTATGGCCAAAATGACTTGAATTGTTTGCCACCATGCTGCAAAACAACGGTTTGGTCTTTTTGCCTGAAATTTGGAAGTAAGAAAACCAACATCTTCCAGATGTGCATTTTTTATAATTTGGTGAAAAAATATTGCAGGGATACAAAGTTACGGTACTCCAAAGTTGACGCTTTTTCCCATAGACTAACACTGCGGATTCCGTCGCGCCTTTCGGGACCCGTATCTCGAAAACATTGTGAGATACGGACTTTTCATCAGAAAAACGCTTATTCCCCCTGCAGGGGCTAAGTATAAAAGTAGCAAGGAAAATCATAATTCTTACAAAATTTTAATTTTTTATCTACATCGTATGGTTCCTGAGATATAAGCAATTTAGTATTTCAACTCCTCATTCTCTGCTCCGAGCCCCATTATTATGCATGCATTCTTTGTACTCACTGTCTTTCTCTATGCAGCTGTTGGGGAAAACCAGGGTGTGCGCTCCAGTTACTGTTACAAGTAGTGTTTCCACTTGCATTTCCGGACCCATTTGCATTAGAGTTCCCGTGTACGTGACCCTTTGCATTTTTCCTTTGCACTTGCATTTGAGTTACTATTACCATTTGCATCTCCACTACTGTTTGTGTTTGCATTCCCATTTGCATCACTGTGTGCATTACCATTTGCGTTTGTGTTCCACCCTTCTGTTTGCTTTTGTCTTTCGTTTTGCATCATTGTTGTTGTTACCGTTACCATTTGTGTTTCCAGTTACGTTCCCATGCCTGTGTACATTACGTTTTGCATTTCCATACACACTTGCACTTGAGTTTCTGTTTCTTTGGCTTTATTGCTGGTGTTACCATTACCATTTGCATTTCCAATTGCGGTACAATGACTGTGCACATCACAGTTTGCATTGCCGAACACACTTGCATTTGTGTTTCCATTTCTATTTCCTTTTGTGTTATTGTTGCTGTTACCATTACCCTTAGCATTTACAATTGTGGTACCATGACTGTGTGTGTTACAGTTTGCGTTTTTGTAAGCGCTTGCATTTTCTGTTTTCTTTTGCATTATTGTTGCTCTTACCGTTACCATTTGCATTTACAATTGTGGTACCATGACCATGCGTGTAATGATTTGCTTTTCTGTGCACACTTGCATTTGTGTGTCCATTTCTGTTTCCTTTGGCATTATTGTTCCTGTTACCATTACCATTAGAGTTTACAATTGCGGTACCGTGACTGTGCATGTTACGGTTTGTGTTTCCGTATGCGCTTGCATTTGTCTTTCCATTTCTGTTCCCTTTGGTGTTATTGTTGCTATATTAGTTAACATTTGCATTTACAATAGCGGCACCATGACCGTGCACATTACCAGTTGCATTTCTGTATGCGCTTGCGTCTCTGTTTGCGTCACTGTCCGATTTGGTGTCACTTTGCGCTTCCATTTCTATTAATGTTTGCGTTAACATTTACATTTGCATCACCATGTGCATAACCATTAGCACTTGCATTTGCATTGCAGTTACCATTACTATGTCACAAGACATCACATGGTGGAAGCACAGGGTCTAAAGGGCCCGTGCTCCCACCACTGCATTCTATTCACTATTTATAGTCCTTATTCTCAAAAAAAGGAAATTCATGGCAAAAATCTCTGTTTAATGCATCAGTTAGGGTTGTTCCACAGTGACAAAAATGAGGAAACTTGGTGTTAGGGTTGAAAGCCCCGTACACCAGCCCACCCCAACCGGCATCAGGGTGTGCGTTGGGGTTATCGGTCTAATTCTCACCCCATTCTCCTATACCTCAGTTTATTTACACATGTGATGGGGTGAGTTAGGACCAACAACCTCAACGCATACCCCAATGCTGGTTGGGTGGCAGGCTGGTGGGTACAAGGGGGACTTTCAACACTCACACCAAATTTCCTCACTTTTGTCACTGTGGAACAACCCTAACCGATGCATTAAATGGATTTTTTTGCCATGAATATATATATATATAAATATATATAATGGTAGCACGGTAGTGCTAAAATAGTTAGGGTTGAGGAGCCATTTACATGTTAAACCTAAAACTTTGCACCTTAATAACTTTGCAACTGTTCAACGGATTTGTCTGAAATTTGGAATACATAATCAAGAACCATATATCTTGGGATCTGCCACCTTTTTTACTGTTTGGATATACGGCTACAGAGTTATTAAGCATGATCTGCATGCAAGTTTACGCTTTTTTGGAATTCTCTACAGGTCTCACGGTTTGTGCAACTGGTCTGAAATCTTCAGGGAACATGCAGCCAGGGTCCCTGATGTGCCTTTTGAAGATTTCATGAAAAAATAGTAAACGGTTCAAAAGTTATTCAAAAAACAATTTCCCATTATAAGTCAAAGGAAAAAGTTAACAAAAAGTTCGACAGTGTTGCAAATGCAGTTTTTACTTTCGCAAATGGCCCTTTTACTGTCGCAAATCCACCATTTTGTTTTCAGTTGGTCATCAGAAAAATTCTTGGCATTTAAAATTGGGACCCTCTAGCAACCTAATTATTTATGAATTCATCTAGTCTGACCCTGAGGATGCTAGGCATGTCTTTATTTTGGGGTAAAACACCCCAGAAATATGTATTTCAAATTTCTGGAAAAAGTACTTTCGCAAAGTACTTTCGCATTTGTGACAGTGTCGCAAGAATTTGTGAAAGCTTTCGCAAAGTTTGACAGTACTTTTCCAGGCTATGGCAAAATGACAACAATTCTTTGCCACCCTGCTGCAAAAGAACACTTTTGGGCGAAAATTTGGAGGGAACGCAGCCAACATCTCACAGATGTGCTTTTCAGTATTTTGGTGAAAAGATATTACAGGGCAGCAAAGTTACGGCACTCCAAAGTTGACGCTTATTCCCATAGGATAATATTACAGCATCCGCCGCATTACAGGAATCCTTTGCCTCCCTGCTGCAAAATAACGGTTTGGTCTTTTGGGCTGAAATTTGGAGGGAAGAAAGCCAATATCCCACAGATGTGACTTTTAGTGGATTGGTGAAAAAATATTACAGGAAGCCAAAGTTATATCACTCTGAACTTCTCTTTTTTTCCCATAGGATAACATTACAGCGTTCGTCACGCATTTCAGGAGCCGTATCTCGGAAACGGTGTGAGATATGGACTTTTCATCAGAAAAATGTACTGGGGGCTAAGTACAAAACTAACCAGGAAAGTCATAAATCATATGACTTTTACATTTTTTTCTATGTCATACGGTTCATAAGATATAAGCAATTTAGTATTCCAACTCCTCATTTTCTGCTCCGAGACCCATTATTATGCATACATTCTTTGTACTCACTGCCTTTCTCTGTGCAGCTTTTGGGGAAAACCAGCCTGTGCGCTTACATTACTGTTACCCTTACTGCTTTTACTTGCAGTTCTGTACCCGTTTCACTTACTGTTCCCATCTACGGCACCATGTGACTTACCCTTTGCGTTTTCATTTGCGCTTGCGTTTGCGTTAATTTAACCATTTGTTTCTACAGTACTGTTTATCTTTCTGTTTTGCTTTGTGTCACCATGCACATTACCATTTGCATTTGTGGGCACCGTGTTACTATGTGACAAGACATCACATGGAGGGAGCATGGGGATCTTTGGGCCCCGCGCTCCCGCCGCCACATTACATTCACTAGTTCTCATTATCATTCTCAAAAAGAAGGGAAATTAGAGGCAAAAAACTCAGTTTAATGCATTAGTTAGGGTTGCTCCACAGCGACAAAAGCGAGGCTATCCGGTGTTAGGGTTGAAGGCCCCCCTTTGACTCCCCCATCCTCACCCCCAACCGGCATCGGGGTGCACATTGGAGTTGTCGGTCCTAACTCTCACCCCATTCTCCTATACCTCTGCTTCTTCACACATCTGATGGGGTGAGAGTTAGGGCTGGCAACCCCAATGCGCACACCGATGCTGGTTGGGGGTGTGAGTGGGGGGTCCAAGGGGGTTTTTCAAAACTAACACCAAATTTCCTCACTTTTGTCACTGTAGAACAACCCTAACTAATGCATTAAATGGATTTTTTTGCCTCTAATATATATATATATATATATATATATATACACATACATACATACATACATATATGTTCTATGCAAAAAACACTGTGTTAATGCATCAGTTAGGTTCTTTTACAGTAAAAAAAGTGAGAAATTCAATTTTAGGGTTCCCATCCCCACCACACCCCCACCAACAGGCATTAGGGTGTGCATTGGGGTCATCGGCCCTTACTTTCACCTCATTCTCCTACACTGCCCTGCCTCAGCTTGTTTACACATGGGATGGGTGTGAGTTGTGGCTGATGACCCCAACACACACCTTGATGCCTGTTGGTGGGGGGTGGTGGGGTGGGGAACCTAAAAACAAATTTTCTCACTTTTTTCACTGTAGAAGAACTCTAACTGATGCATTAATGAAGTTTTTTGCATAGAGTTTCCTTACTTTTTAAGAAAGAATAGAAAAGTAGAAAGTTACGCAAGTTGGTGGGAGCGCCAGGCCACATTACACAATTTACAACAGCAAGGCCACCCACCAAACAAATGTTAATTTAGTAGAACAATGGAAAAAGATGTCCACAAAACATGAACTGTGCCACACAATATCCGTGCAAAAAATATATTGCCTGACACGTAAACACCTCGATTTACATCTACAGGACATGCCATCAACACCCTCCAAATTTCAAGTAAAAAGACCAAACCATGTCCAAGATATGACATGTCAAAATTTGAAATTTCCATTTGTCAGAGTGGCACAGTTCCATGCCTGTTGACATTTAACACACACAACAAGTGAAAACTACATCCATGACACTAAGGCTAGGTATCCTATCAATTTCAAGCCACCACCACAAGCAAAATGCTGTCCACAGAATGTAAACTGTATCTCCGCCAAAAAAAAAAATTCTGACATGGAAACACTGTAATTTACATCCACAGGACAAGCTGTAAACACCCTTCAGATTTCAAGTGAAAAGACCAAACCGTGTCCGAGATATAACATTTTAATGTATGAGATTTTCATTCGTCAGACTGGCATAGTTCCACACCTGTTGACATTTAACACACACAATGACTGAAAACTACATCCATGACACTAATGCTAGGTATTCTATCAATTTCAAGCCACCACCACAAGCAAAACACTGTCTGCAACATGTAAAGTGCATCATGCAATATCTCCGAAAAAAGTTTTATTTGACACATAAACATCATAATTCACATCTACAGGACATGTCATAAACACCCACCAAATGTCAAGTAAAAAGACCAAACCATTTCCAAGATATTCAATGTTAAAAATTGGTAAAATTTCCCTATCTATTCCATTATAAAAAAATCTGGCCATCTTGTCCCTATCTCATGATCAAAGATGGTGATCAAAGAATCTCATGATCAAAGAATTTGCAAGCTCACTATCAAAGAATTTGCAGGGTCATGAACAAAGAATTTAAAATGTTATCAATGAAAAAACTGATGGAATTGCGGTATACCACTACCATGGTTCAACAAAACGAAGCCCCCCTGAGTAAAACCCTCCCTCATTTGTCTTCCTAGGACACCCCTGGGCTGAGAAAATTGATTTTTTTTATCTGGCCATATCATCCCTCGCTCCCGATGCACAATTGTGATCAAAGAATCTCGGTAGCAAAGAATTTGCAGGCTCGCGATCAAAGAATTCACAGGGTCACGATCAAAGAATAAAAACTCTTCAAATCTGAAAAATTAATAGAATTGTGGTAAACCACTGCTGTGGTTGTCAGCATGAAGCCCCCTGAGTAAAACCCACCCTCATTTGTCTTCCTAGCACACCCCTAGACTGAGAAAATAGATTTTTTAATCTGGTCATCTTGTCCCTTGCTCACGATGCTCGATCGTGATCAAAGAATCTCACGATTAAAGAATTTGCAGGCTTGCAGTCAAAGAAATTGCTTGCTTGTGAACAAAAAGTAAGGGACAATATGGCCAGATTTTAAAATAGATTTTTGTAGCCCAGGGGTGCCCTAGAAAGTTATATGAGGGTGGGTTTTGCTCAGGGGATTTTGTTCTGCCCTATGTGAATAAAAAAACATAAGGCTTCATTATCCCTGGTAGTCTAGTGGCCCCTTCCCCCTGATCATGATAATATACACAAAGATATCTGTATCCCTGGTAGTCTAGTGGCCCCCCAATGTGTATTTTATTAATATGTCTTTATTTTATCCTTGGTAGTTTAGTGCCACCCATATATAATTATTTATATTTGTTTTTTTATCCCTGGTAGTCTAGTGTCCCCCCGATCTGTATTTTAATTATTATTATTATTCATATCCCTGGTGGCTCCCCCATCATAATGAAAAAGATAAGCATTTGATATTTCTGGTAGTCTAGTAGCCCCACCCAGCCATGCAAGCTCACCCAGCACTCCCCCACCCTTCCCCACCCAGCAACTGGCACAGCTCACCTCTCACCTCCACAGCCAGTCACTGACTGTGTGTATTACAAGTGATAATTCAAAGAGGCACTCAGAAATAATTTCATAGCACCCTTTGAATTAGCGCTGTAATTAATGCCCAAACTTTGACTTCAGTATGTAACTGACTGCTGAACCATAACTATAGTGGTGTGACCATGCTCTATAAAATAAATAAATATATAATATATATATATATATATATATATATATATATATATATATATAAATATATATATATATATATATATATATATATATATATATATATAGAGGTAGAAAATTTTAATTCATTAGTTGGGTTGTTCCACAGTGACAAAGTGAGGAAATTCAGTGTTAGGGTTGAAAGCCCCCTTTGACTCCCCGTCCACACCCCCAACCGGCATTGGTGTGCGCATAGGGGTTGTCGGCCCTAACTCACCCCATCAGATGGTGAAGAAGCAGAGGTATAGAAGAATGGGGTGAGAGTAGACCATAACCCAACGTGCACCCCGATGCTGGTTGGGGGTGTGTGATGAACAAGGGGCTTAAATAATAACACTGAATTTCCTCACTTTGTCACTCTGGAACAACCCTAACTAATGCATTAAATGGAGTTTTTTGCCTCTAATTTCCCTTCTTTTTGAGAATGATAATGAGCAATAGTGAATGTAATGCAGCGTCCCGCTACATGATGTCTTGTCACATAGTAACACGGTGCCCACAAATGCAAATGGTAATGCACATGGTGATGCAAAGAGAAACACAAAGATAAACAGTACTGTAGACACAAATGGTTAAAATAACGCAAACCCAAGCACAAATGAAAATGCAAAGGGTAACGCATATGGTGCCATAGATGGGAACGGTAAGTGAAATAGGTATGGAACCACAAGCGGAAGCGGTAAGGGTAACAGTAATGTAAGCACATAGGCTGGTTTTCCTTAAAAGCTGCATAGAGAAAGACAGTGAGTACAAAGAATGTATGCATAATACTGGGTCTCGTAGCAGAAAATGAGGAGTTGGAATACTAAATTGCTTATATCTCAGGAACTGTATGACATAGAAAAAAAATGTAAAAGTCATATGATGTATGACTTTCCTGGCTAGTTTTGTACTTAGCCCCTGTTAGGTAGCTAAGCATTTTTCTGACAAAAAATCTGTATCTCGCATAGTTTCTGAGATACGGGTCCCTGAAAGCCGCGGCGAATGCCATAATGTTATTCTATGAGAAAAAAGAGAAGTTTGGAGTGACATAACTTTGGCCCTCTATAATATTTTTTCACCAAACTACTGTAAGGCACATCTGTGGGATGTTGGCTTTCTTCCCTCCAAATTTCAGCCCAAAAGACCAAACCATTATTTTGCAGCAGGGCGGCAAAGGATTCCTGTAATGTGGTGGATGCCGTTATGTTATCCTATGGGAAAAAGCGTTAACTCTGGAGTGTCGGAGCTTTGCCGCCCTGTAATATTTTTTCATTGAAATACTGAAAGGCACATCTGTGAGATGTTGGCTATGTTCCTTCCAAATTTCAGCCCAAAAGACCAAACCATTATTTCACAGCACGGTGGCAAAGAATTGCTGTCATTTTGCCTTAGCCTGGAAAAGTAGTGTAGCAATTTGCGAAAGCTTTCACAAAAATCTGCGACACTTTCGTGAGTGTGACACTTCATTGCTAAAGCACTTTTTCCAGAAACTTGAAAAACATACAGTATTTCTAGGGTGTTTAACCTCAAAATAAAGACATGTCTAGCATCCTCCGGGTCCAACTAGGTAAACACAAGAATAATTGTGTTGCTAGAGGGTCCCAAATTTAAATGCCAAGCATTTTTCTGATCACCAACTGAAAACAAAATGGTGGATTTGCAAAAGTAAAAGGGCCATTTGCAAAAGTAAAAACTGCATTTGCGAAAGTGTTGAACTTTTTGTTAACTTTTCCCATTGACTTATAAAGGGAAACTGTTTTTTGAATAACTTTTGAACCGTTTAATATTTTTTCATGAAATCTTCAAAAGGCACATCAGGGATCCCGGCCGCATGTTCTTTGAAGATTTCAGACTGGTCGCTCAAACCGGGTGACCTGTAGAGACGACCAAAGAATTGCAAAAAAGCGTAAATGCGCATGCAGATCATGCTTAATAACTCCGCGGCTGTATATCCAAACAGTACTAAAGTTGGCAGATCCCAATATATATGGTTCTTGATTGTGTATTCCAAATTTCAGGCAAATCCGTTGAACGGTTGCAAAGTTATTAAGGTGCAAACTTTTAGATTTAACATGTAAATGGCTCCTCTACCATAATATATAGTCATGGCAAAAAACTCAGTTTAGAGGACAATGGGGTGAACGTTATGGCCGAAGGCCTCATGGCACACCTCAATGCCTGTCACTGGCTGCAGGATGGGGGTGGAATGCATTATAGCTGATGACCCCAAGTCACACCCCTGAAGCCTGTCAGTCTCTACTGGGTGGGGCATTATGGATGAAAACCCTAATGCCCCAGGCATTTGTTGGTATTTGCACTACAAATTTATAATATGGGCTTTATGGGACCCCACCTCATGAACAGCAGCACTATCATTTTGTTACTCAG
The DNA here is from genome assembly GCA_016271365.2 of Neoceratodus forsteri. Lineage (NCBI taxonomy): Eukaryota > Metazoa > Chordata > Ceratodontiformes > Ceratodontidae > Neoceratodus > Neoceratodus forsteri. The sequence continues at coordinate 38,480,070 of CM028130.1, read as the reverse complement.
TCCTGTAAGGTGATTTCGCACAACGACTGTGTCATTTGGTGTCCCAGGTGCAAAAACACATTTTGGGCAGGATGTGAGCAATGACAGCTATACTGTTCATGAGCAGGTGTGAAAAATTGTGATGTTGAAAATCTGGAGTGAAAATATGAAACTTTGGTGAAGTTACGAGTGTGCATAAAAACTGCAACGCACGCCTGTAACGGAATCATTTTTTTTAATGTTTTCTCCAAATTTTCAACATGGGCATTTTGGGACCTCCCCTCATGAACAGTGCCACTGTGATTTTGTTAATCTGTCCCAAAAGATGATTTCCCACAGCAACTGAGCTAATCCAGAATCTATTGACCCTTACCACTCTTTCTCCTTCTGTCAAGTCACCGTCAAACAGTTTGAGGATCTCCTTCTTCAGCTTGATACTAAGAAAAGTGTGAGCACGGATATAATTAAGCCTTTTTTCCTAAAGTTGGCCTACTATATTTAGACTCCCCCTATTACCCACCTTTTCAATTTATCTCTCAATCAGGGCTCCCTCCCCAAGGTCTGGAAAATGGCCCATGTCATGCCTCTATTCAAATCAGGAGACCCTTGTGACCTAAATAATCACTGCCCAATCTCCTTGCTCCCAGCCTTGTCAAAACTATTGGAGAATTTAGTAAATGAATAGATCAGATTTCATCTGAAAAGTTTTAATCTACTAAACCAGATTCAATCCGGTTTCTGTCCCATGCATAATACCTCCATTGCCCTTACTAAGGTTATAAATGACTGGCAGTCTGCATTTGATAACAAACAATACATATGTGCCTTGTCTAAGTAAGGCTTTCGACATGATGAACCACCATTTACTCCTGGTGACCCTGAAGAAAGTTGAGGTGGACAATATAGCCCTAAGTTGGTTCACAAACTATCTTGTGGACAGAGAGCAGCATCTCAAGTGTCACGCATATGGAAGACAACAAAAAAAGGGCATAATTACATACAAGGGTCAGGGATGGTGGAGGAATACATTTTATAACACAGCAAGGAAGGTGTGGGGGGCACATGGTGTGAGGAAAAAAAATAATGTAGGATCCCGTGGTGATCCAGCAGCAGTTCCAGCATGGACATAATTTGCAACTGATGTTCCTCTATGTGATCCAGCCGCTGCTCCACAGCACTCACCTTCTCATTGTTCTCCTCAACAGCACTCCAGAGAACTGCCAAGTCAGCCTGTGTTACATGCAGTTCTCTGGGGTCCACACATTCTACAGGCTAACCTGCTGCTGGTGGGGGGGTGAGGGTGCTGGTGGAGCAGCAGGTGCTGCTGTGGCCCTCCTCTTCTCCTGGATGCCACAATGCACAGCTGCACCCTCTGCCACAGAATGGCCAGCAGGTGCAGGCATGGTCCATTCTGTGGCAGCCTGCCACTCCAACTGCTGGTGACTGAACATATGGGTGCACTGGCCCTCAGTCCCCAGGTGAGTCCACCGTGGGCCACGGCGCACCTCCACCTCACATAGGTGGCACTTGACCACACTGCTGTCCCCCACACAGTAAAAAAACTGCCAAACAATGGAGGTGCTGGGAGGACCAGACACAGGCAGGGGATGGCCAGATGAACTGGCAGCCAGCTGGTCACAGTGCTGAACATGGATGGGATCCACACCTGGGCCCAGGGGAATAGGCACATCCTGCTCCAGAGAACCTGGACTTGATGGTGGTGGTGGTTCAACTGCCTCAGAGTCAGGACAGGAGGCAGTGCTAGTCCTACTTCCGGGTGGGGACACTCAAAATTATCGAGCGGTCCAACAGGAATGGGTGCCCATGCCCTCCACACATGCACACGGTATGATGCTTACCACTACCATGCTCTCCAAGAGCTGCTCCCACCCCAGACATTCCCTCACCCTGGTCCATCTCTCCTACTGAGCTCCCTCAGTCTGAACAATTACTACTCACACTGTCACACAATACACACACACACACACACAGTCACACTGACAAACAACTAACTACTTATAAAGGTAAGAAAAATAACATTTACAGAAAGAACAAATTAAGTGAAAAAGAGTACAGAAAAGACAAAAAAATGTAGCTTTTAAAAAAGCTGTTGGGTCTAAATCAAAATTTAAATCTCCTCCTCGCTCTGATCTCAAAGTATCAGCAGTCACTAAACACATTACTCTCTCTCCATCTGCACAGGAGAAAGTAAAAGTGTCTGCTTGTATGACTCACCTTCTTCCTGCCTGGTTAAAGAGCATGTGACTTACAGTAATACAAGCCATGTGATGTGTGGGGGGACTGCCAAATCTGAAACACCAAGTGGATCACTAATATAATAATGAGGAACGCGGTCCATTAAAAACAATGACTTTGCCTTACTTCGCATTGCAATTCTGCCTTAACGTGAAATGGTAATGACAAGGCAGAGTGAGCACTTTACATTGCCCACTCCACGTAGTGGATTGGCAACGTGAAATGCCCACTTTGCAGTTCACTTCACCATCGAAATTTAAATTTGCTGCATCTCTACACAGGAGGAAAAAAATGAACTTATAGGTAACATAGAGGAAGCAGAAGTATGCAAGGTAACAGAGAATCTAAAAAACACAGTAACCCCAGGACCTGATGGGATACGCAATGAATTCTATAAAAAAAACTAAAAATATAATATGTAAACACCTTTTAGTAGTACATAATAGAATTCTACAAGGAACTCCCCACTTCCCACCCTCTCTGGCAGATAGCCTTCTGATTTTCTTACACAAGAAAAGTGATCAAGAAAACATAAATAATTGGAGGCCCAACAGCCTGAAAAATACAGACTGGAAAGTCTTATGTAAAATCTTACGAATAAGATTGGCAGAAATAGCTGGATCAGTAGTTAGTACCACACAAACATGTGCAATACCCAACAGATCAATGTTGGATAACTTAAAGTTAATTAGAGAGGTATTTGACTCTCCACAGTCTAAAGGGTATGTGAATTCTTTAGATCAGTCCAAAGCATTCGATCAAGTCTCTCATGATTACCTGTTTAGTGAATTACAAAATTATGGCATCCCAAGTAAGTTCATCACATGGATCCAAGTAATATATAGTCAAGTATCCATGACACCGTTTGTAAATGGCCTAATGGGGACACACATTAAAATAAAAAAAAGGAGTAAGACAGGGTTGTGCCTTGAGCCCCCTGCTGTATGTCTTCTCTATAGATCCCCTATTAAGAAAATTAAACAGCCTTCAATCAATTAAACATATAGTAGGACCAGGAAACATGGATTTCCCATGTTCCATAGCGTATGCAGACGATGTCTGCCTTATGGTAGCTGATAAATTTTCAATAACTAAGACAGTCAAAATTATTCTTGAGTTTTCTGTAACCTCTGGGTCACACTTAAAAAAAGAGAAAAGCAGGGGGATAAAACTAGCTCAGCTAGATGCTGGGATAACAATAGAAGCCAGAAACCTAAATTTATTAGGAATTACTTTTGGAGATAAGAACCCCACTGAGAAGAACTGGACAGAAAAATGAAATATAGCAGAAGAAAAGCAGCAAAATGGAAAAGTTACCCTATGTCTAGGCAAAAAAGAGTTCATATGCTTAAAACTTTTATTATTCCAATACTGTTAACAGTAAGCTACATTTACTCACTACCTATAAAACTAGAGTCCAGGGTTTTTAATACATGCTTTCAATTATTACGGGGTAGTCGTTTAAACCCAGAAAAAAGATCTATCACATGTTGGCCTGTAAAACAAGGTGGGTTAAATATGCTTAACCCAGTCCTTTTCTTTTTCACCATTTTTATTCATTCAAACATCCTCCCCATTATTATAGGGAACCAACAAGATTGGGTAAAGAGTCAAACAAGCTCTTGCCAATATTTTTTTGACAAATGGACAGCACCCAGATGGGGAGCATTAAAAAAAATACCACGAGGGACCCCATGGTGTATTACAGAGGCATTTAGGAAAGTCAGTCAATGGGGGAATCACCATTCCAATGCTACAGACCCATAGTAGGAAATCCTTGTACACGCTAGTATTAAGCAAAAACGTTCTTATTGGACCAGTATTTAGTACCCCACAGGGAATAGAAAACCAATGTTTAACAAAACAATTAATAGATAAAAGTCCCTGTCAAGATGTGGGACAGCCTATGGATGTGTTGCCATGGAAAGTTAAATGTTAGGGGTAACCATGTACATAAAATCATGGAGGAAAGGTTTTGCTGAAGAGAACACTGCACAGTCCTGATAGAAACAATGGAGCATTTATTCTTTAGTTGTACATATATCTCTCCGGTATGGAGTCTCATTGCAAACAAATGGAGAACCCCATAATGGCTAAAATGTTCTACACAGAGTTGGTATATGGCAAGTACGATGCAGCATGGAGCTATTTCCATCCAGGGACACTGAGGGTTATATGCACAATTTTTAAATGGTGTGTCTAGCAGAACAGATGCCACTTTGTTCTGCAGCAAAAGAAAGTACCTTTGAATATTCTGACAGAGAAAATCACTCAGGAAGTGGCTTTGGTGTATAATAAAGAAACCAGTTCAATGCCACAAGCAGTAATAAAATGATGGTGGAGGGTACTCCCAGTTTTAATCTTTGAAGGGTAGCTTGCGTCAATATTTATTTTGGTTTATAAAGTAAGGAAAATAATGGAAACAGAGGCGAAAGAGAAACAGTAAAGAGATGCAGGGGAAAATGTAGATACAAATTGAATGGAAAAAGACTAAAATGGAGAAAGACGTGGAATATGGTAAATAGTTTACAGAAATGTATAAATGATGGATCATGAGCTCTTTCCTTCCTGTATATAAATGTTGACTACAGAATGTGTTAAAGACAAAATTGAAAGTATGTAGAAGGTATACTACTCTTGATGTGGTGCTACAAAGGGATGGTGGGGTCCTTATTTTTCTAGCCTTTAAGGTTATGTACAAACTGTTTTGTTGGGAATAGGATGTTAAATATTCATTTATGTTGATTTTTTTCTATGATTTCAGGTGGAGGCAAGCTGTTTTGATTACTTTTTGTTTAATGTATGATGTAATTCATATTTTTGTTTCTTTCCTGATTTAATTATTCTGTGTGATGTAACACTGTTTTGGTTGTATCTTAATTTAATACTTGGTCAATAAAAATATCCCCTACTCTCCAGATAAATGCCATGGGATCTGTAACATCCACCTGACTACCACCACAAAGTCACACCCAAGGGAGGAGCAGCATCCTGCAGTGCTATGTGAGCATGGTGGACTCTGCTATGCTCTGTCCTCCTACACGCCTGCCTTGTCTGTGGTAACCCAGAAGCCTGGGGCAGAACAATTACCCCCACAGGGTCACGTAGGGTACCAGCCCTTGAACTGCATGCTGTGTGGAAGTGACAAACCTCCTAGCTAAATGCAGCTCAGTTCTCCACCTATGGGCTATACTGCAAGCATCAACTCAGTCACTAACCACCTGAGCCTCAGCACCAGAGGAGTTTGTGATGTGAACAGGCACCTGATGAAATTCCTACCACAGTCAGATCCATCTTAGGACTGTGTAGTCTGTGGGGCAGAGTGCTGCAATTGTAGTGACCTGTGGAGAGGCTCCATGATGTCCCTTTAAACTGCCATCCCCATCATGTGTGTGCCTGCACTGTGAAAGCAGGTGTGTCCTTTTTCTGTTGTGCATGCGCAGGCTACTGAGTGCCACGTGAAACTCCGAGGAGAAAGTGGAAGAGAAGGCTTGTGAGGTTGGAGGAGGAAGGGGGCCAAAATGGCTATGAGCTGAGGAACTAATAATCAGAGCCTTCTACATCCTGGGAGTCGAAGGAGTGGCGGAACTTGCAGTGAGTGAGGGGAGGCTGTAGACGGAGGAGCCTAAGGTCGAGGAGTGTTCGGCAGCAGTCGCAGTAGACTGGGTTGGTTCTTTTGATTGCTGATGTGTTTTTCTCTCCAGTTAGGTGCTTATTAGGACAAACTGTGAGCCAAGCTATAAATAGTGAGTCTGCAGCCTTACACTTTAGCAGGGGCCACTCATTGGGGAGCCTGGCTGCGTAAGGAGGGGCTGAGCCACTCGTAAGGGGAGCCAGGCTGCGTAAGGAGGAGCTGAGCCACTTGTAAGGGGCTTAGCCTCCTGGCTGCCAAACATAGTGTGATGGTTAGTGAGGAAGGGTGGAATGCTTCACGGTACCATCTAAAAAGGTCCCTTGAAATGCTGTGTTGTGACTAAGGCAGGAATTTTCAGTGCTAGTCCCAGACGCCCACAGTTGCTTACCTGATCCGGAAATGCAATCACAATAGCAATAGCATGAAGTTGTAGTAATACAGCAATAAAACAAACCATATTAAGCTTCTAAGGCGATTCAAATGATGATTGGTCTATTTTTTATGGAACTACTGATCTAGGATAGATTTCAGGTTGCATACCATTCCTGAGTGGAGAGCAAAGCAATGTAGTGCCTACCAGTGGCATTTTGTTTTGGAAAAAGGGGACCTTTCTGTTGCTGTGTAGATAGCTAGGTCTCCCAAAGATAACTTTAGTAAACCTACTAATTCCACTGGCATCACAGAGCAGCTACTAGAAGTAACCACCCTGCTGGCTAAACTGGACAGTCTGACATTAGTAGCTGAACAAATACAGAGATAATTTGTAGCTGTCCTACCTCATAAGAGGTAAAAACCGTGGATCCAGGAAAAATGCTAGTAGCATTTGCAATGCACATTAATGAACGAATAGCTTTGTGGTATTATCTCCAATACCCACTTGTCTTGGGTGGCCTTTCACCATATATGGGAAAATTGATGAAGCTGTGCCCCCACGGGGGGATGTGATATTGCCTTTTTTTTTTAACAAACTACACCTACCATTAATGAGCCCCACCAACATTAGTAAGACCATCAGTAACCTATGCAGAGCCAGGTAAATCTGAGTGTAACTCAGCATGCTATGCAAAATTCATAGCAGATGAGAGGTATTCACAGCAATAAGGGCAGTTCTTTTTTCTATAGCAGCACAGCTACTGCTCTTCAGTGCTGTTCCCCTCCCCCCAACTGCAAGGCACAGAACAAGGCCCTTGCCTCTGTTTGACTGCTGGTCACAGGAGTTGTTTGCAATTCGATGATCCTTCGAGGCTGAGAGCAGAAAGGGGAGAGATTGCTGGCTACAGTCCAAGATATCCTCTCTCTCCTCACCCCCCACAGGATTTGACCCCCTCTTTCTCATGTGAGAGGCTTTGGTGGTCCCAGTGACCAATCACTTATTCCCCCTAACTCCCCCTTGGGACCACCTTCTCATATATCTCTCTCTCTCTCTTTCTCCCCTCCCATCTCTTCCTGTGTCCAGGGAGGATGGTCCCAGACAAAATACGGCTGCTGCCATCTGTTGCAACCTCTGTATTTTGTTCAGTTGTGAGTCCCACTAATGGTCTTTCCTGCAAGACTGGCGCCTTCAGAACACTCATGTCGAAAGAGCTTCATTTCAACAAGTTGTATCCCAGTCGAAATAAATCATGTAGAGAGATATTTGTGTTTCTTTGTTCTTAATTTACAAACTTAAACCATACTAAATGTAACAAATTATAGTGAGCAGCATAGATATGCAATATAAACATGTAAGCATGCTCCTGGGACCACAGAACCTTCAGGATGGATGAATCCACTAAAAATTATTTTAAATGTAAAAGTAAACAAAGAAAGAGATAGAATGGTACCTTTTTTAAATCTGATACTGGATTCCTGTAATCCACTTGCAGGAAGTTCCAGAGGATAGGCAGAGCCCAGGGTCCTGGGGGAAGATTTTGGGTCTCATCCATTTGCAGAAGAGAAGTGTCATCACAATGGCAGTGAGAGCAAGCCAAAAATGTGCCATCCTTGATGATGAGGCAGAGAGAGAAAGAGAGAGAGAGAAAAGGAAGCTCTGTTGCTAAGACTGTCAGTGTACTTGTCAGGTCCCTCTAGTATACAGCAAGAAACATTCTGCTGCTCAGATGTTATTAGCAAAGCTGAGATGCCCTTTTATTCAGAAGCATGAAGGCTGAAAACAGTGCCATCCTTACCTATGTACTCAGTAGGCTGATCTACTAGGAGAAGCAGGGATCCCAGTCCCTTTTGTACGGCTATGGCACCAAAGAAGAGAACTCGGCTCTGTTAATAAATAACACATTTAAGGTCTGTACTGTAGTCTATTATGGCATTGTCCTGTGCCTCTGAGTCGCTTTTGTTTTTATGACTTTATTAAGACGAGAGGGAGCTGTGTTGCTAATGCATTGAGAGCAGGCTGCAATTAACTAGGTAGTGCACAATTGAAATAACTTATATTTGTGAGTTTTAAAGTCACTTAGAAAGGAGCTTTTTAAATGGCTAATAACAGCAGGCTTTGATAACATTACATTTCATGGATGTATTGAATGTTTCATCAATTATTTTATTTACTAGGGGAGCACATATTTTCTTGTCTTCTGTATACTAATGGCAACAATAAGGTGCAAGACATGGAGATGTTTGATGTGGTGCTCAAATAGGATGGGGGAACATGTCTTCTAGAGGGTGGTAAACCTATGGAATAGCGCATAAGGTGAGACTGGACAAATTTCTGCTCCCCAAGAGAATAACATGGTACCCTGGGTAGTACAATGGGATAGCAATCCCTGTGTACCAAGGTGTGTGGACATGCTTTGGGTAGTACAGTGGGTATGGAATCCCTGGGTTGTAAGGTGCATGGGCATAACATAAGTAGTATGGTGCATGGGTGTACCATGGGTCCTACAATGGGTGTGAATTCCTGGTCGTAATGTGCGTGGGCATGCCCTGGGTAGTACAATGGGTTGGGAATTCCTGGGGAATTCCAGGGTTATAAGGTGCCTGGGCATACCCAGGGTATTACAATGGGTGGGCAACACCCAGGTAGTAAGGTGCATGGGCATACCATGGGTAGTACAATAAGTGAGGAATCTCTGGACAGTAAGGTGCACATGCATATCCTGGGTAGTACAATGTATGGGGAATTCCTGGATAGTAACATGCATGGGCAGACACTGGGTAGTACAATGGGTGGGGAATCTCTGGTAGTAAGTTGCATGGAAGTACCCTGGGTATTACAATGGGTGAGTAATCCCTGGTAGTAGGGTGCATGGACATACCCTGGGTAGTACAATAGGTGGGGAATCCTTGGGTAGCATGGTGTGTGGGCGTACTCTGGGCAGTGCAATGTGTGGGCAATCCATGGGTAGTAAAGTGCATGGGCGTACCCTGGGTAGTAAGGTGCATGGGTGTACCCTGGGTAGTAAGGTGCATGGCCACACCTTGATAAAACAATGGGGGGAAGTCCCTGGCTAGAAAGGTGAATCGGCATACCCTGGGTAGTACAACAGGTAGGGAATCCCTGGGGAGTAAAATGAGTGGGCATATCATGGGTAGTACAATGAGTGGGAAATTTTTGGGTAGCAAGATGCATGGGCATATCTCGGTTAATAGAATGGGTGGAGAATCCCTTGGTAGCAAGGTGCATGGGCATACTCTGGGTAGCACACTGGGTGAGGAATCCCAGGGGAGTAAGGTGCATGGGCATATCTTGATGTAGTACAATGGGTGGGTAGTATCCAGGTAGTATGGTGTGTGGGCATTTCCTGGGCAGTACAATGGGTGGGGAACCCTTGGGTAGTAAGGTGCATGGGCATACCATGGGTAGTACAATGGGTGGGTAGTATCCAGGTAGTATGGTGTGTGGGCATTTCCTGGGCAGTACAATGGGTGGGGAACCCTTGGGTAGTAAGGTGCATGGGCATACCATGGGTAGTACAATGGGTGGGTAGTATCCAGGTAGTATGGTGTGTGGGCATTTCCTGGGCAGTACAATGGGTGGGGAACCCTTGGGTAGTAAGGTGCATGGGCATACCATGGGTAGTACAATGGATGGGGAACCCCTGGGTAGTAAGGTGCATGGGCATACCATGAGTAGTACAATCTGAGAGCACTCCATAAGTAGTAAGGAGCATGGGCATACCCTTGATAGTAAGATGCATAGGCATACCATAAGTAGTGCAATGGGTGGGCAACCTCTGAGAAGTAAGGTGCTTGGGCATACCCTGGGTAGTACAATGTGAGGACATTCCTCGGGTAGTAAGGTGCATGGGGCATACTCTGGGTGGTACAATGGGTGGGCAAACCCTGGGTAGTAAGGCGGATTGGTGGGGAATCCCTGGGTAGTAAGGTGGATTGGTGGGTAATCCCTGGGTAGTAAAGTGGATTGGTGGGTAATCCCTGGGTAGTAAGGCGGATGGGTGGGTAATCCCTGGGTAGTAAGGCGGATTGGTGGGTAATCCCTGGGTAGTAAGGTGGATGGGTGGGTAATCCCTGGGTACTAAGGCGGATTGGTGGGTAATCCCTGGGTAGTAAGGCGGATTGGTGGGTAATCCCTGGGTAGTAAGGCAGATTGGTGGGGAATCTCTATGCATTAGTACCTGTTTGAACAGCATACTTGTTGGTCTCAGTTTATGAAGCAGGGAGGTGGACTTGCTGAACATAGTGAGAGGGATTCTCAAAGTATTTGCACTCAGTGCATTTCAGTTGCCCCGTCACAAATAAGGTGCGCTGAGCTCAAACTATGGTATTTGCAGAAGATGCCCTGGAAGATACTTCCGATGCATCACCTCTGTGAATACTACAGTTGAGCCCAACCTGAGAACCGCCAGCGCATCCTTCTGTTCAGGCTGGGAAACTGATGGAACAACGCATCTCCAGATGTGCCATTTCCAATGTTGCTATTCACAGCCCCAAACATGCAAATGGGGCCATTAGGCATGCAAGGTGCAGTGGGGCCATTTATATGTCATTATGGCCACATTTGCATGAAGCCTGCAGGCATGCACCTGGCAGAATGCACCGGGTGCCCTGCAAGTGCAGCAATACAATCACAAACACAACACCCCTGGTAGTCTAATGGCCCTCTTCCCTGCTTGCTTCTCCAGTCGTGAAGCAGAACCCTGAAAAAAGCCCTAGTGGTATAGTGGTACTCCCCTCCCAGCCCATATCCCAGAACGTGATGTAAAATACCTGTTAATAGGCCTGGTGGTATAGTAGTACCCCCCTCCCTGCTCATATCCCAGATTGTGAAGTATAACACCCTTTAATAGCCCTGGTGGTATAGTGGCACCCCACCCCAACCCGATCGCATTGTGATAGTAACTGCCTAAATGTCCGTGATGATCCAGTGGACCTCCCACCCACTCAGGTCCCCCACCTTACCTCTCTCACCCCCCGCGTCCCAGCAAGGGCAGAAGGTTGCCAGGCAGCTCAACCCACCCGCAAAACTGCTGCGGCCCACCGACTGTGCTGTCCAGGAATGACAGTGTACCATACCACTGCAAGCACATTGGTAGACCTTGTCGACCAATGGGCTTGAAGCATGTACTGTAAACTGTCACTCTCAACTTCAAGAATGGCACAGGTCATTCACAAAGTTGTGAATGACAGCGCACAGTACACGCTGCAAGCCCATTGGTTGACAAGGTCTACCAATGCACTTACAATGGTACAGTATGCTGTCATTCACAGACAGCATGTTCGGCGGGCAGCCGGGGTGGTTTGCAGGTGGGTTGAGCTGAACGCCAACCTTCTGCCCATTCTGGGATGGGGAGAGTGGGGTGTGGTGGGGGTGCCTGTGTGGGTGGGAGAGTTGGGGGGTCCACTGGACTGCCAGGGATATTTTGGCAGTTACTATAACAATGCAATCGGGTCAGGGCAGGGAGGTGGGTGCCACTATACCACCAGGGCTATCAATGGGTGTTTTACTTCACATTTGGGGATACGAGTAAGGAGCAGGATACCACTAAACCACCAGGGCTATTAATGGGTGTTTTACTTCCCGTTTGGGTATACGGGTAAGGCGCAGGATACCACTATACCACCAGGGCTATTAATGGGTGTTTTACTTCACGTTTGGGGATACGGATAAGGAGCAGGATCCCACTATACCACCAGGGCTATTAATGGGTGTTTTACTTCATGTTTGGGGATATGGGGAGGAAGGGGGTCACCACTATACCACCAGGGCTATTAATGGGTGTTTTACTTCACGTTTGGGGATATGGTTAAGGAGCAGGCTACCACTATAGTACCAGGGCTATTAATGGGTGTTTTACTTCATGTTTGGGGATATGGGGAGGAAGGGGGTCACCACTATACCACCAGGGCTATTAATGGGTGTTTTACTTCACGTTCAGGGATACGGATAAGGAGCAGGATCCCACTATAGCACCAGGGCTATTAATGGGTGTTTTACTTCATGTTTGGGGATACAGGGAGGGAGGGGGTCACCACTATAGCACCAGGGCTATTAATGGGTGTTTTACTTCATGTTCAGGGATACGGGTAAGGAGCAGGATCCCACTATAGCACCAGGGCTATTAATGGGTGTTTTACTTCATGTTTGGGGATTCGAGGAAGGAGGGGGTCACCACTATACCACCAGGGCTATTAATGGGTGTTTTACTTCATGTTTGGGGATTCGAGGAAGGAGGGGGTCACCACTATACCACAAGGGCTATTAATGGGTGTTTTACTTCACGTTTGGGGATTCGAGGAAGGAGGGGGTCACCACTATACCACCAGGGCTATTAATGAGTGTTTTACTTCACGTTTGGGGATTCGAGGAAGGAGGGGGTCACCACTATACCACCAGGGCTATTAATGAGTGTTTTACTACATGTTTGGGGATCCGGGGAGGAAGGGGGGTACCACTATATCACCAGGGATATTAAAAGGGTTGTACTGCATGATCCAGGATGCAGCCAGGTAGGGGGAGCCACTGGACTGCCAGACTTGGCAGGCTGCTGTGCTGCTGTCTGCAGTACGGCAGCCAGCCTGTGGGTGGACACCCACTTAAGTCTACTTTTTGGAGACTTATCTTTAGGAGGCACATCTTCGGACTTGCTCTGGAGATGTGCCTCCAAAGTGGGTTGATGAATAAGGCTGCACCACCATATGCATGGGCATGCCCACAGCACAACCCCTCTGAAGCACCGCAAAACATTATTGGTTGGTGTACAAGATTACACTGGCACACCAAGTATGTGTTAGTACTGTATTTTTTGGCCAAAAAGCACAGAGCTGAAACTCATTGCCAGGTGTGACACAGGGAGGTTATGTGATTTGCTCAGGGTCACACAATATGAATGTAGCAGTTGTGGGTTTCAAACCTAGGTATACAGGGCCTCAGGGCTCACATATTGGTGCTCTACTTTCTAGGCCATTGTCTTTGAAATGGTGAGGCCAGTCTTCCAGGGGAGGTGTAAACTTGCTCCAGGGAGCCTCAAGAATGTCTGAATATTTACTGTTTTTAAATTTTCAGTTTTGGATGTTGTAACAATTTGCTATGTATACTTTATTTATTGTCATCAGAAACAACCTTTGAGCAAGGTGTTCTTTTACAAAGGTTCCACATCACACGGTCAAAAAAACAATAATAGTATACAAAGATAAATGAATAAAACATTCTTAATCCTATAGAGAGAGCAAGGTTTACAACATAATTTGCATGGTTACAACCTAATTTCTACTGTAGTGTTCAGGAGGATCACTAAGGATAGGGAAGGGATAAGACAGCAACCCTATACATGGGCCTTGTCCATCAAAACATGTTACAGCTATTAAATAAGGAGATGTGGGAGAAAAAGAGGTGGAGGGGAGCCCAGAGGGCAGCAAGAAAGGAAAATCAGCTAAAAATCAGTTGTATCTGGGTGACATCTGATGAGGATAGACAGTGTGTCTAAAGCATGCTGACTCGAAGTGTCAGTGTCAAGGCATGATACGGGAGAGGGGAAACTGGTTGGGGTAGGGAGCAGGGAAGTTGGAGGTGAAGTGCTGAGGGGAAGAAATGTGCTTGACAGGGCTGACGTGGTTAATTTAAGAAAGGATTAAAGGTAAGAGTAAACGCTTTAGTGATTGAACTAAGTTCAGCAGAGAAAGGAATGCTTGAGTAGCCGAGGGGTGGCCACATGGCTACAAACATGCACACGCACCCATGCTGATGAGATGCTGTCCCAGTTCATTCTTAAAAGCCTGAAGATTTACTATATTCTGAGTCTCAGCTAGAATCACATTCAACCTGTGAGGAGCTCTGATGGAGAATGAGCATTGTCCAAGTGCTGTTCTTCAGAAAGGGATGCTTAGTGTACACTGTACTTTTCCTCTGGTAGCATAAGGGGAGTGTGCCACTAGGAGTGAGTCAGAGATGCAGGGGTGAATTTGATTTGCCCTAGCAGAGCTTTTTTCCCCAAGGAGGCAAGTTTGGAACTTTATTCTGTTTGCCAGGTTTAGTCAATTGGTTTGTTCATACAGCACACATGTATGGCATGACTGCATTTATCAGCCCCCAGGGTAAGTCTACATGCCTTGTTAAGAGCTATCCCTACCCTCTGGAGACCCCATCTCCACAAAGACATAGCCAGGATGGAGGCTGCCCAGAGGAGGGCAACCAAAATGGTGCAGAGTCTGCACCAGAAGACATATGAAGAAAGACTAAAGGAGCTTAAGATGTATAGCCTCGAGGAAAGGGGGGGCATGATGAAAAAATTACTCACCTTAGTAATTGCTTTTCTTCTCATGGAGTCTTGCTGTATTAGGACTATAGCAGTCAGCCCCAGCCTCTGAACTGCCCCGGAGAGAAAGGGTTAACCCAGAGAAGTCTGAGTTCCACAGCGAGGGCGCTGTTCAAAGTTTCATCTGTGCAGTTTGAAGTCAAACTGCCAGATTTCTTTACGAAGCTAACCAATATAGCAAGTCTGTGTGGAAAACCCTACACTAGCCATTGGCTACCTACCAGTAGTAAAACTACAAAAACACACAACAATCACAGAATAGCAACAAAATTATTAAATATTGTTAGCATCACTGAAAAGAAGCATTAACAGACCCCCTCTCTCCAAAAAGACTCAAGTCCAGGGAGGGGGCCACCTACCACTCAACGAACAACAGAATTACCTAGTTCCTAAACCCAATAAGCAAGAAAAAGGCATGACACAGTGCTTGCACTAATTTGCCAACCCCATACCCAAGGAGGAGTTCTGAGCAGGGTAGGAGGGAGGGTTGTCTTAGACACAGCAAGACTCCATGAGAAGAAAAGCAATTACTAAGGTGAGTATTTTTCTTCAAACACCATGAAGTCTTGCTGTAATTAGGACTATAGCAGATTACACAGCAGTACCTCCATGGAGGAGGGTCAGAACCTACTTGGGAAATAGGCTCTGAAGCACAGCTGTGCCAAAACGGGCATCCCTCCTGGATTGAACATCCAAGGAGTAATGTTTGGTAAAGGTGTGAACTGTTTTCCAGGTAGCAGCTTGACAGATCTCCAAAATGGGAATATCTCTAGCAGCCGCTAGAGATGCAGCTGTACCTCTGGTAGAATGAGCCCTCAATCCTGAGGGGGGCTCACCCAGTTTTTTTGCACAGAATTGATACAAGAGACAATCCACCTTGCAATTGTCCTCTTAGTGGCAGGTCTCCCTTTGCCGACTTCCCCATAGGTAAGGAAGAGCTGGAGGGATTCAAACCTATGACCCTTGGTGCGCTCCAAATAGTAGCTTAGAGCTCTTTTGACGTCCAGACTGTGCAATCTCCTCTCCCCTGAAGAGGAATGCTCAGTGAAAAATACTGGGAGAGAGATGGATTGGTTGAGATGAAAATCTGAGACCACCTTTGGTAAAAACCTTCTATTAGTCCTAAGGACTACCTTGTCCCTATGAAAAGAAATGAAATCTTCTTCCACTGACAAGGCTTGCATCTCACTTATACGCCTAGCAGAAGTGATGGCCACTAGAAAAACAGTCTTCCAAGTCAAAACTTGAGGTCTGCCAAGACAGGGGCTCAAGGGGGTTGCATGGCTGACAATGCAAACATTCAGGTCCCAAGCAGGAGCTGGTTCCCAAAAGGAGGGTTAGTGTGAAGTAGCCCTTAAAAACTTGGAAATTACAGGGTGAGAAGAGACGGAAGCAGGTTTACCTGCTGACACATAGCGAGACTGCTGCCAGATGAACCCTTAAGGTAGCTGGCTTAAGGCCTAGAGAATTTAAGTGACCAGATAGTCCAATAAAACAGTCAATCAGCAGATTCTGGGAGATTTGTTTCCCAGAGCACCAAATGGAAAACCTCTTCCACTTAGAATTATAGGTGGCCCTAGTAGAAGGCCTCCTGGCCGCCTCAAATATCCAAGACACCTTGAGAGAGGTGTAGATCAGTGATTCCTAGCTCCTCAAGAACCAAGCCTTGAGGTGGAGGGAACTGAGGTTCGATACCACACTCTCCCTGTGCACAGGTCAACAGGTCGGGGTCCTGGGCAAGCTCAGGGAGGGTGGACAATCAGGGACAGAAGGAGAGGGTACCAGGGCTATCTGGCCCAATCTGAGCAATCAGAATCACCTTGCAGGACTGAGTTCTGATCCTCACTAGTACCCTGAAAAGGAGAGGAAGGGAGGGAAGGCATATAGATATTTCCTCCCAATCCAACTGGAAGGCGCCCAGTGGGACTGATCCCAACACTAGAGGTCTGCAACAAAACAGAGGAAGTTGGTGGTTGTCTGGGGCTGCGAAAGATCTCATCTGAGGGTGCCCCATCTGGCAAAAGACTGACCCCAGCACTAGAGGGTCAGGGCCCATCTGTGGTGGCCCTGAGAAATCCTGCTGAGGGCATCCGCTAGACATTGTCCTTCCCTGGAAGGTGAACTGCTATCAGGGAGGTATTCAGGAGTAAGCCAGAGACCACAGCTTCATTGCTTCGTGCACAAGGCAGAAGACCGAGTGCCCCTTGCTTGTTGATGTACCACATTGTTGTGGTATTGTCTGTCCTGACTTGAACTACCTTGTTCTGGACAGAAGCTGAAAAGGCCTGAAGAGCTAAGAGGACAGCCCTGAGCTCCAGAAGGTTGATGTGGAGCAGAGATTCCTGAGGAGACCACACTCCTGAGTGGAAAGGTCGCCAAGTGAGCCCCCAACCTAGGAGGGAGGCATTTGTGGTAAGTGTGAGGGAGTGAGGAATGGGTAAGAAGGGGACCCCTTGAGTTAGATTGCTCTGGTCCTGCCACCACTGAAGGGCCAGGATCAGAGATCTTGTCACTGGGACTAATTTGGTGAGGGGGTCCTTGTTTTGGAACCAAAAAGATCTCAGGTGGAATTGGATGTCTCTCATCTGGAATCTTGCTCCCTGCACGACAGCTGTGGACGCAGCCATGTTCCTAGGAGTTGCAGAAAGTGCCTTGCTGTCCGAGAGACCCGCATGGTGAAGGAAGATGCCAGGGCAATGAGTCTGTCCACTCTCTTGGAGGGGAGATATGCCCTGGCAGACTTTGTGTTCAACTCTGCACCTATGAAAGTTAGTACCTGGACTGGTTCGAGAACTGACTTTGGAAGATTCAACAGGAATCCCAGAGAGGTGAGAAGCTGCTGGGTGACCAACAAGTGAGATTTTATATGATCTGGAGACTGACCCACTATGAGCCAGTTGTCCAGGTAGGGAAAACGGCCACCCTTGCCTTCTCAGATGAGCCACTACCACAGCCAGACATTTTGTGAAAACCCTTGGGGCAGAGGTAAGGGCGAAGGGCATTGCTCTGAACTGAGTAGTGGCCAGAAGGTAGTTCGAACCTGAGGTACTTTCTGTGAGAAGGCCTGATCAAGAAATGAAAATAGGTGTCCTTGAGGTCCAAGGAAGCTAGCCAGTCTCCTGGTCTCAGGGAGGGAAAAACATTGCCAGAGTTAACATTTTGAACTTTGGTTTCAGAAGATGCTTGTTCAGGAACCTTAAATCTAAGATGGGCCGCCATTCTCCTGTCTTTTGGGGTAAGGAACACCTTGAATAAAGACCCTTGCCCTGATGGCAAAGGGGAACCCTCTCTACTGCTTTGCATCCCAGCAGAGAAGAAACCTCTGTTTCCAAAGCAAGGCTTCCAAAGGATTCACAGGTGGGAAATGTCTGGCCTCATCTTTGGGAACTGTTTGAAACTGAGGACCAGACCTTGGCCCACTCACCTCCAGAACCCACTTGTCCGGGTTAGAGGACAACCAGTTCTGGCTGAATAGGCCAACCTGCCCCCACCGGCACAGGAGATTCGGCCCTGGGCACCCCATCAGGGTGCCTGCTTGGCAGCTGTTTTGGCTGAGAAGAAGGGATGGTCTGCCTGAGCCCGCCTGCCCCTGCCTCTGAAGAAACCCTCTGAACAAAGGCTGAAGAGGCTTGAGCTTGATAAAAGGCCTGTGGTAAGGCCTACCTTTACCCCTGGGGGCATGCCTTTGGGGGTATGCCTCTTTAGCTTGGGCACTTTTGTAGGTAGTTCTGTATTCATCCATTTTTTCATGTAATTTTCTGTCTGATCACCAAACAGAGAGTTACCTACTACAGGAAATCCATAGCCTTTGCCTGAGTGTCTTGGGACAAATTAGTGCATCTGAGCCATGCCAACCCACGGAGAGCTACAGAAGTGGCCATGACCCTAGAAGAAACATCATTAACATCAACAGCAGTATGAAATTGAACTTTAGAGGCCTCAATGCCATCAGCAGCCACCTGTTCCAACTCACTAGCCAGCTGACCCTGGGCCTGCTTGGCTAACTGCAAAATAGTGTCCCATCTAGACTTCTGATATCTAGCCACATAAGCCATGTAATTAGCCTGCCTGAGTCCCCAAGAAGCTGCCATATATTGTTTTTTTTGCCATGGTATCAATCTTCCTGGAATCTTTGTCAGGGGATGTGATGCCAAGGAATATTAGCCTTGTCACAGGCTGCAGCTTGAACAACACCTACATGACTACACTGCTCAATGAGGAAGTCTGTATCTGGGCCTGATAAAGTATACCTTCTGTCCATTTTTGTCTACAGGAGGGACAGAATGAGGATTTTTTAAAATCTTTGTTGTTTGCTTCCTAAATGATTTATGCAAAGGAATAGACAACCTTCTAGACTCTGGAATATCCATCATTTCAACAAAATCAGGCTCCTCTGCTCATCCACAGCCTCTAAAGGGAGCTGGAGGGTTTCGCCACCTTTTATAAAACACAAATGAGAAGGGACTCAGACAACAGAGGGGAGACTCTAAGGGTCTGTCTGGAGAAATGTCCGTCTCAATGGGCACGCCCAGACCTTCCCAGTCACAAATGCACTGATCAAATTCTCCTCCCTCCTGTGGTTCATAAAACCCTCAATAACATAATCTTGAACCCTGGACCTGGACGAGCCACCCTCTGCCACTTGTGGAGGGCTCTCCAAGTCCCTGAGACAAAGACTGAACAATCTGTATGGCTTTTGCTATTTCTGCAACAGTTGGAGAAACTATCTTAGACTCCAAACCTGCTGATTTCTTTGTCTTTTTGCTGGTGCTGGTTCCTCTGAACCAGCCTTTCTCTGCCGAGGAAGTAGCGCCTGGTCAGAAGGCACTCCCTCTGGTCCAGTGGGTACTGGACCGGCTGGCCATCGGGTCAGTGGACTTTTTTGCCTCTCGCCCTGAGCCGGCCCAATCTCTTCTCCAGGGTGGCTGCAGGAAATTTTTACATATCTGGCAGTCTGAAAGGAGGTGGCGCCCCTCAGACAATAAACACAGTGTGTGGGTCAGCTCTGGCAAAGGCTTCCCACAAACATCACAGTTGAAACCCCGTGGGCCCGGTTTTTCTTTGGGTTTTCAGACATAGTGCCAGCCTAACCAAAACTTGCCCTTTTCTTCAGGCCGTGCAAGAGCAAGACACCCTTATCGGTTCCTAACCGTGTCACGGTATTGGAAAAACCGATTAGAAACGAGGGTTTTTTAGAACCGATAAGAACCGGTAAACCGACCAAAACGCATGAGTGAACCGAGCTGAAGGAGCTGACTGGAGCGACTGTTCAGTGAAGCGGAGTAAAGAATCTGGCAGTTTGACTTCAAACTGCACAGATAGAGCTTTGAACAGCGCCCTCGCGCTGTGGAACTCCAGACTTCTCTGGAGTTAACCCTTTCCTCTCCGGGGCAGTTCAGAGGCTGAGGCTGACTGCTATAGTCCTAATTACAGCAAGACTTCATGGTGTTTGAAAGAAACTTTCAAATACCTCAAGGGAATCAACAAAGTCCAAGAGGGTAGCATCTTTCAGAAAAAGATGTGCAAGAACAAGGGGGCACAATTTGAAGCTAGAGGTGGGACAACTCAGAGGTAATGTGAGGAAGTATTTCTTCACAGAGAGGGTTGTAGATGCATGGAATGGCCTTCCTGAGGAGGTCATAGAGTCAAAAACAGTGGGGGAATTCAAGAATGCATTGGACAGACAAAAGGCAATTCTATTGGGGGTAGGAGGAAGTAGGCTGTTGGTTAAATAGGATCTGCAGCTTATCCGTTAGCTAGGGAAATGGGCAGACTAGGTGGGCCAAGTGGTTCTTATCTGCCATCAGATTCTATGTTTCTATGTTTCTATGTTTCTCTTAAGTGCCATGTTGGTGGCTGCCCCATAAACTACCAATATGTAATCAGTTACTGACAGGACCAAACTGGAGACGGAGAGGCGGAGAGCGTTGGGTGTTAGATATTGCCTGTGCCTGTAAACAATTCCAAGTTTGCCTTCAGCACCATGTCAATGTGCTGCGTGAAGGAGAGGGTGTCATCGATAATAACCCCAAGATACTTGAATGAATTCACCTGCTCAAGTGGGACAGCCTTGTTGTTGAGAGTAGACAGTGTTGGGTTGTTCTTACTAAGTTGTTGGCTAGAGATGAGCATAGTTTTAGTTTCTTTATAATTGACTAGCAACTTTTTCTGTGCTGAACCAATCCTCTAAGCGGTGGAAGGTAGACTGCAGAGGTCATTCTGAAGTGCCTTGATGTGAAAGTTGCTATTGAGGATGACAGCGTCATCTGCATATAGAATTATTTTGCTCTTGCATGCATCTGGAAGAGCACTCAGGAACAAGCTAAACAGCAGTGGACCCAGGATTGACCTCTGGGGGACACTTAGTGAAACTCCTTTTGACCCCGAAACAGCCGCACCAATTTTGACTCTCTGTGTTCTGTGTGACAGGTAGCCTTGGAACCAGTGTAGTGTATTAGAGGCTACTCCCAGTGTCTGTAGTTGCTCCAAAAGGAGGCGGTGGTCAACAGTGTTGAAGGCCTTTATGAGGTCAATGAAAATTGACCCACCAAATTGCCTCCATCCAGGGCTTTGTGCACGTAGTCAATGAATTTCACCAAAGCCATGGCAGTGCTATTGTTCTTCCTGAATCCATACTGTTCAGGACATTGCAGGTTGTTTTTCTGGAGGTTAATCAGTGATTTGATTGGCTACTATACTCTCAAGTGCTTTAGATAGTGGGAAGAGGATGGAGATGGGCCTGTAGTTGGTAATGCAGAACCTATCTCCACTTTTGAGTACTGGGGTCACTAGAGCTTGCTTTCAGACTGAGGGAAATTTGGCCTGTGCAAGTGATTTGTTAAACAATTTCATGATGGGGACAATAAAATCAACGAGGGCAAGGGCAATCAGTTTCGTGTCTATGTTGTCACTTCCTATCCTGGTTTTGCCAAGGACCTTTTTTTTACACACATCATAGCTTCTTTGACTATAGCACATTTAAAATAAAAGTTTGGATTTTTATTCTTGGATGCATGTTCTTTAAGGTGAGGATTGCTGTCCTTGAGATTGTCAAGTGGAAGTATGGTGTTAAGGTCCATTAAGGCTGCATTGAAAGAATCTGCTATAGAGTAAGGATCCAGGGTGTTGGTACCACTGATGTTGAGCATTCTTAAGTGATCCTTGTCATCTTTCCCTAGGAGATCCTTGATGTTTTCCCAGAATTTCCTCCCATCACCCCAATTCCTTTCCAGCGGTTCCTTGTAAAACTTAACTTTTGCAAACCTGACAAGTTGCATACATCTATTCCTAGCAGCACTGCAATTCTGATAATCATGCTTACTACTTGTGATCCTGGCCCTACTCCAGAGATTGGACCTAATCTTTCTATGTTCCAGGAGGTCCCCATTAAGCCACCTATTTATATAGCCTCACATTTCCTTTTCGTTACGTGTACAAACTTGTTGCATACTGTATTGAATTTGTCTATGAAGTAGTTAATGCAAGTTCAATGTCCTACAGTTCATCCATGGGGGTCCAATCTATCTGGGAGAGCATACCTCTCAAGTGTCCCTGATTTTCAGGGACGTCCCTGATTTTGCCTCAAAATTTTACTCTGTCCCTCCTAAAATTTGTGTTTTTATGGCTAAACAGTGGAGACTGTAAGCACAAAACAATGTCAAGCATTAAATTTACAGACTTATTCTTCTTCAGAAAATGTGTTTTACACTAAGCCCCATATTCTACCAGCTTTCTGGGTGGCTGGTCAGCTAAAGGGGAGGTTCTGATAATGGGAGACTTCAACATGCCGGATACAGATTGGTCAATACCAGCAGGAACATCTGCCAGAACTAGACTCATAGTGGATTCCCTGCAGGGGAGGGCCTCAAACAACTGGTACAGCAACCCACAAGAGACAGGCTATCCTAGATCTAGTACTGACTAACAAAGAAGGATCACAGATCTCCAGGTAGAAGGTCACCGAGGGCCAAAGACCATCACATGGTATGGTTCAATTTGGCTACTACATCTAAATCATCCCATTCCAAGGCAAAATATGGGACTTCAGAGGAGCTGACTTTGATAAGATGGCCAACAGAGTTAAGCTAGCCCTGGCGAAAAGAAACACAGGTGAGGGGTAGAGGCAAAGTGGGCAAGCATTAAGGATGCAATACTTGAAGCAACATCCCATTGTGTTAGACAGAAAAGGAAGTGCAAAAGAAGAAGGAAACCACTTTGGTTCTCAAAACAGTAGCAGAAAAGGTCAGAGCCAAAAGGCCGGCCTTCAGGAAATATAAGGAACACAGCGGGATGAAGATAGGAGGCATACCACACTGCCCTAAGGGAAGCAGGTAAGGCAGTAAGGGCAGGCAAAGTCCCAAACTGAGGAAACACTAGCACGGACAGTAAAAAGAAAGTGACAAGACTTTCATAGATACATTAGTGAAAGGAGAAAGTCCAGAGGGGGTATTGCTAAGCTTAATGGAGAAAAAGGAGCATGTGAGGAGGAGGACCCTGTAAAGGCATCTATCCTAAATAGATACTTTTGCTCAGTATTTACTGAAGAGAAGGTAGGGCAGGGCCCCACAGCTCCCAGCATCATGGACACAGGGGGAGGGAGGTGAGCACTACCTCCTTCACAAAGAGAAAGGTCTCCAAGAGCTTGCTAAGCTCAGGGTGGATAAGGCAATGGGACCTGATGGCACACATCCCAGGGTACTTAAGGAGCTAAAGGAGGAACTAGCAGAGCCATTAGCAGAATTGTTTAGTGAGTCTCTGAGCACAGGAGAGGTCCCAGAAGACTGGAGAAGGGTTTATGTGATCCCGCCCACAAGAGTGGTAGCAGGGAGGAGGCGGGAACTACAGACCGGTCAGTCTTACCTCAGTAGTGGGCAAGATTATGGAGGCACTCCTTAAGGAAAGATAGTGCAACACCTGGAATCATAGGGGCACAGGATCCAAGACAGCATGGGTTTACAAAGGAAGGTCCTGTCAAACTAATCTCATAGATTTCTTTGACTGGGTAACCAGAGTGGTGGACCAAGGGGAGCAGTTGATGTCGCCACCTTGACTTGCCAGCAAAGCTTTTGACACTGTTCCACATAGAAGATTGATAAATAAGCTGGGTAGGCTCTTGGGTGGTATGAAGTTGGTCAACTGGGTGGCAAACTGGTTGACGGGCAGAAAACAGAGAGTGGTGGTAAATGGTATACAGTCAGAAGAGATGCAAGTCACAAGTGGGTACCTAGGGATCAGTCCTGGGGCCAGTCCTCTTCAACATCTTCATTAGTGACCTTGCAGATGGACTAGAGGGTAAGGCTTGTCTGTTTGCAGATGACACCAAGATCTGCAACAGAGTAGATGATCCAGATGGGGTGGGCAGAATGAGAAGAGATCTGGATAAACTAGCAGAATGGTCAGAAGAGTGGCAACTGGATTTAATGCAAAGAAGTGCAAAATCATGCACATAGGGAAGAGAAACCCTAAAGCCACCTATAGGCTGGAAGGGGAGTTGCTAGCAGTCACAAGGGAAGAAAAAGACTTGGGCATCATCATCACTGATGACCTGAAATCATCCAAGCAGACCTCTAAAGCAGTAGGTAAGGCTAGGGGTGTTAGGGTGTATTAGTAGGGTATCACAATGTCGTAAGAGGGAGGTAATAATCCTCTGTACAAGACACTGGTTAGGCCCCATCTGAGTACTGCAGTATTGGAGGCCACACCTTCACAAGGACGTTAACCAAATTGAGGCAGTCCAGAGAAGGGCAATCAAAATGGTGCAGGGACTGCATCAGAAGACATATGAGGACAGATTAACGGAGCTCAATATGTATACCTTGAGCAAAGGAGGGGAGAGGTGATATGATCGAAACATTCAAACACCTTAAGGGCATAAACAAGGTGAAAGAGTCTAACATGTTTAAATATAAGAAAATAGCAGGACAAGAGGACACAGCATGAGATTAGAGGGAGGCCGATTATAGGGGAATGTGAGGAAATCTTTTTCACAGAAAGAGTGGTGGATGCATGGAATGGCTTACCACAAGAAGTGGTGGCTATGAATACAGTGCAGGGCTTCAAACAGGCATGGGATAGGCATAAGGGAGCAATACAAATGACTATGACTAGATAGGCCACTGACAGAGCAAAGGCCGATGGCACATTTATAAGGTAGAAAAAGAAATGGGCAGACTGGATGGGCCTTGCGGTCCTTATCTGCCATTAACTTCTATGTTTCTATTTTGAAGATGTGTAGCTGATTTTGGTCCTTTCTCCCTGATTTTTTTAAGCCTTGTCCCTGATTTATGAGGCAGGGAGTTGAGAGGTATGTGGGAGAGTGTTGCTTTAAAATAACTTAGCAGGCCTTTCTTTAGCACTCTGCTCTCAACTATGGAAAGAGGAGTTTTTCTCAATTTATTAGACCACTGGCAAATGATAGGTGAGTGGTCACTCAAAGTGTCAGGCAGAACAGTGACCTCAGAGATCCTAGTGGCAGAGCTAGAAAGAAGCCAGTCCAGCAGTGTGATGTTTCCAGTTTTGTAGTTTATTCAAGTGGGTTCCATTACTTTTTGTGTGAGGCTGGAACTTGCCACAATGTCCTTCTGGGTGGTTGCTTCCTTACTGAGCCAATTTATATTGAAATCACCTGTGACTATTAATTCACTGTTCTTGTTAATGTTAGTGACATCTTCCAAGACTTTGCCTAGCCTCTCATTGGCATCCCTGGGTGGTAGGTAGACTGATGCAATAACAATAGACTTATTGTGTGTGCCATACAGGAGTTTGATCGTGAGCTGCTACTGTATCTTTAAATGTTATTCTTTCTGCATGGGTATCAGTTAGAATTTAGTAGCTGCATGGACAAAGTGACATTCCTGGGGAAAAGGTTAAGATTCTTACAGAGACAGAACCACTGGCTCTGAAAGAAATGTGCAATCTGTGCTGTCCTGAACTTTGGCAAGATCCATGGACAGTTAAGGGGAGAGAAGAATGCAGAAACAACCCTTTTATGTTTCATGAAGGAGCCACTCCTGCTGTACAAGATGAGACTTGGGACAAAAAAATAAATGGGTTTCTATACACAATGCCTTAAGTCCAGATCAGACTGGTGTTTCAAGTGGACCCAGCTCAAGACACAAAGAATGATGAACCTATGATGTTCAAGTGACATACTAGGTGATGTGTCATGGGGGCAGCTGGGGGGTCTTAAAGTCTGGCAGAGCCTGAAAGAGACAGTCAGGTTTGGAACTAAGAACAGCTTCTACTTAAGGTCAGAGTCTTCCCCTGATTCACCAAAGTGCCTTGTGTGGTAAGGTACTCTACCCTGCTAAATTGATAGAATGAGTGACAGAAAGAGACAGAGAGGGGTTTTTTTTTCTATGTGCAACCTATTGTTCAAACATTTTCTTATTAATTTCTGTAGAATTACTATTCCCCATAGTCATTCTGTAGTATCCTATATTATATGTTTAAATTGCTTCAAGTACTAAAACATTATTTTTTATATACTTTACGCATCCGTGACTGAGTCCTTTGAGGTACAGCTAACTGATTTTATAACTGACAAAAACATTTTCCACATCTGAAGAGAAGGTTACAGTTGACATTATCTGTTTTCAAAGTAAAATGTTCTCAGTTGTGATGGGGGAGGGGTGGTGTCCTTGAGCATGGAGTGCGGTACTGTGACAGCAGTGACTCTTGAGGGATTCAGACCTTGAGATACCTGAGAAAGTGCCTATGCTTAGTGGTGGTAGCTACTGAGGACCCTTGCAGACATCTGAAAGGTTCACAGAAACATAGACTTGGACAGCAGATAAGAAAAAATTACTCACCTTAGTAATTGCTTTTCTTCTCATGGAGTCTTGCTATATTATGACTAATGCAGTTAGCCACTGCACTTGAACTGCCCCGGAGAGGAAAGAGTTAACTCCAGGGAGTCTGGAGTCCTAAAGCGCGAGAGCGCTTATGCCAAAGCTCTATCTGGGCAGTTTCAAATGAAACTGTCAGATCTTTTCGAAGCTAATACTAAGCAACAAGTCTGTGTGAAAGCTCTACATCAACCAAATGGCTACCTACTAGTAGAAATAACAACAATATAAACAACAATAACAATAATAACAATGAATAATAGTATTATTAGTTACCCCTGACAAGCACCATTAGGGACCTCTTCCCCAAAGACTCAAGTCCAGGAAGGGGGCCAATATATTACCTAAATAAAATAAACCTAGTTCCCTAACCCTAAATAAAAGAAGGTGAGGGAAAAAACTAATGGCATGACACAGTGCTTGCACTAATTTGCCACCCCACCCAAGTAGAAGTTCTGAGAGGGGCAGGAGGAGGGTGTATCAGATTAAGCAAGACTCCATGAGAAGAAAAGCAATTACTAAGGTGAGTAATTTTTCTTCAAACACCATGAAGTCTTGCTATATTATGACTAATGCAGATTACACAGCAGTACCTCCATGGAGGAGGGTCAGAACCTACTTAGGAAATAGGCTCTGAAGCACAGCTGTGCAAAAACGAGCTTCTCTCCTGGACTGAATATCCAGGGAATAATGCTTGGTAAAAGTGTGAACTGTTTTCCAAGTAGCAGCTTGACAGATTTCCAGAATGGGAATATCTCTAGCAGCCACTAGAGATGCAGCTGTACCCCTAGTGGAGTGAGCCCTCAGTCCTGAGGGGGGGTTCTCTACCTAGTTTTTGATAACGAAATTGGATACAAGAGACAATCCACCTTGCAATTGTCCTCTTAGTGACAGGTTTCCCTTTGTCAACCTCGCCATAGGTAAGGAAGAGTTGGAGGGATTCGAACCTGTGACCCTTGGTATGTTCCAAATAGTAGCTTAAGGCTCTTTTGACATCCAAGCTGTGCAGTCTCCTCTCACCTGAGGAAGAATGCTCAGTGAAAAATACTGGAAGAGATATGGATTGGTTCAGGTGGAAATCTGAAACCACTTTAGGCAAAACTTTCTGTTAGTCCTGAGGACTACTTATCTCTGTGGAAAGAGATAAAATCTTCTTCCACTGACAGGGCCTGTAGTTCACTTATGCATCTGGCAGAAGTGATAGCCACTAGGAAAACAGTTTTCCAAGTTAGAAACTTGAGCTCTGCTGAGGACAGAGGCTCAAAGGGAGGTTGCATTAACTAAGCAATGCAAACATTCAGGTCCCAGGTGGGGCTGGTTCTCGAAAAGGAGGGTTAGTGAAGTAACCTCTAAAAAACTTGGAAAACACAGGTGAGAAGAAAGGAAGCAGGCTTCCTGCTGACACAAAAGCAGAGACAGCTGCCAGATGAACCTGTAAGGTAGCTGGCCCTAAGGCCTAAGGAATTTAAATGGACCAAATAGTCCAGTAAAATGGGCAGATCAGCAGATTCTGGGATAATCTGCTTCTCAGAGCACCAGATGGAAACCTTTTCCACTTAGAATTGTAAGTGGTTCTAGTGGAAGGCTTCCTTGAAGCCTTTAAAATATCCAGAACACCTTGAGAAAGGTGTAAGTCAGCAATTCTAACCCTCAAGAGCCATGCCTTGAGATGGAGGGATTTGAGGTCCGGATATCACACTCTCCCTGTGCACAGGCCAGCAAGTCGTGGACTCTGGGCAAGCTCAGGGCAGGTGGACTGTCAAGGACAGAAGCAGTGGGTACCAGGGCTGTCTGGCCCAATCTGGGGCAATCAGAATCACTTTGCAGGGCTGAGATCTGATTTTTACTAGTACCCTGAAAAGAAGAGGAAAGGGGGAAAAGGCATACAGGAACTTCCCTTTCTAATCCAACTGAAAGGCGTCCAGGGGGACTGAGCCCAGCACTGGAGGTCTGCAACAAAACAGAGGAAGTTGGTGGTTGTCTGGGGCTGTGAAAAGATCTATCTGAGAGGTGCCCCATCTGGCAAAGACCGACCCCAGCACCTGAGGATTCAGAGCCCATTCATGATGGCCCTGAGAAATCCTGCTGAGGGAATCCGTCAGGACATTGTCCTTCCCTGGAAGGTGAACTGCTATCAGGGAGGTGTTCAGGGAGTAAGCCAGAGACCACAACTTCATTGCTTCGGTGCACAAGGCTGATGACCGAGTGCCCCCATGCTTGTTGATGTACCACATTGTTGTGGTGTTGTCTGTCCTGACTTGAACTACTTTGTTCTGGACAGAAGCTGAAAATGCCTGAAGAGCTAGAAAGACAGCTTTGAGTTCCAAAAGGTTGATGTGGAGCAGAGATTCCTGAGGAGACCACACTCCCTGAGTGGACAGGTCGCCCAAGTGAGCTCCCCACCCTAACAGGGAGGCATCTGTGGTGAGGGTGAGGGAGTGGGAGACGGGAATGAAAGGAACCCCTTGTTTTAGATTGCTTTGATCCTGCCACCAGTGTAGAGCCAGGATCAGAGTTTGGGTCACTGGAACCAATTTGGAAAGGAGGTCCCTCCTTTGAGACCAATAGGCCCTCAAATGGAACTGAATGTCCCTCATCTGGAATCTTGCTCCTTGCACTACCGCTGTGGAAGCAGCCATGTGCCCTAGGAGTTGCAGAAAATGCCTTGCTGGTCGAGAAACCTGCAGGGTAAAGGAGGATGCCAGGGCAATGAGCCTGTCTACCCTTTCCGAGGGAAGAAATGCCCTGGCTAACTTTGTGTTCAATTCTGCACCTATGAAAGTTAGTACCTGAACTGGTTCCAGAACTGACTTTGGTAAATTCAGCAGGAATCCCAGGAAGTGAGAAGCTGCTGGGTGACTTTGCAAGTGGGATTTACCTGATCCGGGGACTGACCCACTATGAGCCAGTTGTCCAGGTAGGGAAACACAGCAATCCTTGCCTTCTTAAATGAGCCACTACCACAGCTAGACATTTTGTGAATACCCTTGGTGCAGAGGTAAGGCGAAGGGCATTGCCTGAACTCATAGAGTGGCCTGAGGCAGTTCGAACATGAGGTACTTCGGTGAGAAAGGCCTGATCAGAACATGAAAATAGGCATCCTTGAGGTCCAGGAAGCCAGCCAGTCCCTGGCCTCAGGGAAGGCAAAATCATTGCCAGAGTTAACATTTTGAACTTTGGTTTCAAAAGATGCTTGTTCAGGTACCTTAAATCTAGGATGGGCCGCCATTCTCCTGTCTTTTTTGGGGTAAGAAAGTATCTTGAGTACAGCCCCTTGCCCTGATGGCAAGGAGGGACCCTTTCTACTGCTTTGCAGTCCAGAAGAGAAGAAACCTCTGCTTCCAAAGCAAGGGCTTCTGTAGGATTGGCAGGTGGAAAATGTCTGGCTCTCATCTTTGGAAACTGTTTGAAGCTGAGAACTGGCTTATTACCTCCAGAACCCATCTGTCCGAAGTTAGGGACACCCAGTTTTGGCTGAAATAAACCAACCTGCCCCCCACTGGTACAGGAGAATTGGCCCTGGGCACCCCATCAGGGTGCCTGCTTAGCAGTAGCCTTAGGCTGAGGGAAGGGGGATGGTTTACTTGTGCCCCGTCTACCTCTCCTCTGAAGAAACCCCTCTGTGCAAATGCAGAGGAGGCCTGAGATTGGTAAAAGGCCTGTGGAAAGGCCTGCCCCTACCTCTGGGAGCGTGCCTCTGTGGAGTGGCATGCCCTCCTTAGCCTGGGCACTTTTGTAGGTAGTTCTGTATTCATCCATCTTTTCATATAGTTTTCTGTTTGTTCCCAAACAGAGAATTACCTACTACAGGAAAATCCATAGCCTTTGACTGAGTATCTTGGGACAGATTAGTGCATCTGAGCCATGCCAACCTCACGGAAAGCTACAGAAGTGGCCATGACCCTAGAGGAAACATCATTAACATCAACAGCAGTATGAAATTGAACTTTAGAGGCTTCAATGCCATCAGCAGCCACCTGTTCAACTCACTAGCCAGCTGGCCATGTGCCTGCTTGGCTAACTGCAATACTGTGTCCCATCTAGATTTCTGATATCTAGCTACATAGCCATATAATTTGCCTGCCTGAGTCCCAAAGAAGCTGCCATATACTGTTTTTCACCATGGCATCAATCTTCCTGGAATCCTTATCAGGAGGATGTGAGGCCAGGGAATATTAGCTTGTCACAGGCTGCAGCTTGAACCACACCTACATGACTACACTGCTTAGTGAGGAAGTCTGTATCAGAGCCTGACAAAGTATACCTTCTGTCCATTTTTTTATCTACAGGAGGGACAGAATGAGGATTTTTTAAAATCTTTGTTGTTTGCTTCCTAAATGACTTATGCAAAGGAATAGACAACCTCCTAGACTCTGGTATATCCATCATTTCTACATAATCAGGCTCCTCTTGCTCATCCACAGCCTCCTCTAAAGGAAGCTGGAGGGTTTCTGCAACCTTTTTGTAAAACATAAAATGAGAAGGGGACTCAGACAGAATAGGAGGAGATTCTAAAGGTCTGTCTGGAGAAATGTCCGGTTCAATGGGCACGTCCAGACCCTCCCAGCCACATATATATTGATCAAATTCCTCCTCCCCCTCCTGTGGTTCATAAAATTCCTCAACATCATACTCCTGAACCATTGGAACTGAACGAACCAACCCTTTACCAACTGTTGGTGGTTCGACAGGACCCTGAGACAGTGACTGGACAATCTGTATGGCTTTAGCTATTTCTGCAGCAGTTGGAGAGACAATTTTGGACTCCAAACCTACTGATTTCTTTGTCTTTTTCACTGGGACTGGTTCCTCTGAACCAGCCTTCCTTTGGCCCGAGGAAGTCTCGCCCTGGTCAGAGGGCACTCCCTCTGGTCCAGTGGGTGCTGGACCGGGCTGGCCATCTGGGTCAGCGGACTTTTTGGCCTCTCATTCCCTGAGCCGGCCCAATCTCTTTTCCAGGGTGGCTGCAGGAAATTTTACACCCTGGCAGTCTGACAGGAGGTGGTCAGCCCCAGACAATAAACACAAGTGGTGTGGGTCAGCCTTGGCAAAGGCTTCCCCACAGACATCACAGTGTTGAAACCCAGTGGGCCCGGTTTTCTTTTGGGTTTCTCAGACATAATGCCAGCCTAACCAAAACTTGCCCTTTTGATGGCAGTGCTGCAAGACACCCTTTATCGGTTCCTAACCGTGTCACGGGTATTTGAAAACCTAATTTTAAAGCAAGGTTTTTAGAACCGATAAGAACGGGAACCGCACTCTAAAAGCCCAACCAACACTTTAAAACGTTAATTTCAGCTAAACCGATCGGTTCAAACCGAACCGATAATTGAATTTCCACACAGACTTTAATTTTGTACTTACGGTTTACCAGATAGAGCTATTAACTGAAATGCGGTAAAATAAATACTTTTGCGGTTCAAATGAACCGAAAATACTCGCTTGAACCGAGAAATGAACCGAGCTGAAGGAGCTGATCTCCGGAGCGACTGTTCAGTGAAGCGGAGTAAAGAATCTGACAGTTTCATTTGAAACTGCCCAGATAGAGCTTTGGCACAAGCACTCTCACGCTGTAGAACTCCAGACTCCCTGGAGTTAACTCTTTCCTCTCCGGGGCAGTTCAAGTGCAGTGGCTAACTGCATTAGTCGTAATATAGCAAGACTTCATGGTGTTTGAAGGTCCGCTTGGCCCACCTAGTCTGCCCATTTTCCTACCTATTTGATAAGCTGCAGATTCTAGTTAACCAACAGCCTACTTCCTCCTACCCCCCACTATAATTGCCTTATGTCTGACCCATGCAGGTTTGAATTCCCTACTGTTTTAGACCCCACAAACTCCCCAGAAAGGCAGTTTCATGCATCCTCCACTCTCTCCGTGAAAAAATATTTCCTCACACTGCCCCTGAGACGTCCCCCCTCTATCTTTGAATTGTGTCCCCTTGTGTTTGCACATCTCTTTTTCTGAAAGATGCTACCCTCCGGGACTTTGTTGATTCCCTTGAGGTACTTGAAAGTTTCTATCATGTCCCCCATCCCTCCTGTCATCAAGAGTATACATATTAAGCTCTCTCAGTCTCTATGTGGTTTCTGATGCAGACCCTGCACCATTTTAATTGCCCTCCTCTGAACTGCCTCCATCCTGTCTATATCCTTGCAGAGACTGGGTCTCCAAAACTTCATGCAGTACTCCAGATGGGGTCTCACCAACTGTCTGTACAGAGGGATAACCATTTCCCTTTTGCTACTTGTGATGCCTCTCCCTATGCAGCCCAGTATCCCCCCAGCTCTCCTTACTGCCTTTTCACATTGCTTGCTCACCTTTAGGTCATCTGATATGACTACCCCTAGGTCCCTTTTCATTTTTGTTGTTGTTAGTACAATAGTAGCACCGAATTAGTCAAAGGATTTTAGGATTTTAAAATCCCTATTGAGAATTGGGAAACCTTAAGTTAGGGATTTTGTTTTGTTTGTTAGTGTGTTCACTGCTTCCCAGAGAGGATTGTCTCATCTGATAGTGTAGTTGAAAATCTACCAGATGGTGCTTTAGTACTGTAATAGGAACTGGCCTCTTTCTATAGGTATAACAAAAAGAATTTTAGAGGATTATTTTTCCCTAAATTTTGTGAAGGATAAATAGGGATTCTCACAAAATTGCTTGACAAATTTGGCACTACTACTGTACCTCCCCTGCCATTGTGCACTCTTCTCCTGGTTTTTTGTTTCCCAGGTGCATTACTTTGCACTTCTTTTCACTGAATCTAAGTTGCCATACGTCTGACCATTCCTCCAACCTTGCCAAGTCCCTTTTCATCCTTTCCACCCCCCTTGTGTATCAGATCTGCTACAGATCTTTGTGTCATCTGCAAAGAGGCATACTTTTCCTTCCAGACCCTCTGCAATGTCACCCATAAAGACATTAAAGAGGACTGGACTGAAGGAGAGGTCTGGTTCAAGAATGCTGGTAATACAGGCAGGCCACATCTGGGAGAGTCTAGTTTGCCACAAACTGGAGGCATCTTTCTGGATTTAAAACACATTTGTCGGGGCGTGATTTCAGGGCTGAGAAAGATGGACTCGTAGACTGAGAGCTCTACTCCTCAACAAGCTAAGTTGGCAATATTCGCAGCCAGTCTGGGTTTTTTTGAGTTCCCAAGTTAAAACTGCTAATGCTCTCCGCCAATATAAAGTTTGTTTTTCTGATTGATTCACCAGTAATAGTTACATTGTGCCAGCTGGAATGAGATTTGAGCTAAGTGGGAGGCAGAAACATAGGCCGCGTTCTGGTGCCTCGGCTACCCAGTATCGAACTGCAGTGCTGTTTTCAAAGAGCGGTTTCATACGGAGGATAAGGAGGGGAATTATACTCGGGGACTGTGAGTTTGAAGTAGTGAGTTGCTCACTACTTTATTGGAGGTACAAGCTATGGAAGGAATGGATCTCCAACCAACTAAGACACTACCTCAGCATTAGTCACTCGAGAAGCGTGCTGTGCAAACAGTGGATGTTGGGGCTTCTCTCCAGCATATCACTTCCATGCTGGAAACTCTTCTGACCAGGGTTGACTCTATCACCACTACTCTATCTGGGACAGTTTTGGAAGTTAAAGGCCTTGCTGATAAAATGAATGTAGTGGAGCAGAGACTAGAGGATTCTGAGTTGAATAATGCAAAACTCTGGCAAAAATTAAGGGAGCATGAGGAGAGGTTGACTACTTTATGGAAGAGAGTGGAGGACCGGGAGAATAGAGGGAGGCAGAATAATATTAGGATTCTGGGCTTTCCGGAAGGGGTTGACGGCAAAAATAGAAAAAGATTTCTGAATGATGAGATTCCCCAGATCTTAGGGGACAGATGGACTGGGTCTGTGGAAGTAGAGCGAGCGCACCGGGTCCCAAGCAAAGCCAAACACCATCAGGGACCCCCTAGGCCTATTATAGCCTACATACTAAGGTATTCTGTCAAAGAATGAATCCTCAATACAGAAAGAGATAAAGGAGATCTGGAAGGGTATGGGGCTCGCATCTCCTTTTTAGGGACTTCACAGCGGAGGTAGCTGCCCGTAGAAAAGCATTTCTACCTTTTAAAAAGTTATCAGAACAAGGCTTTCAACATGGGTATGGGAACCTGGCATGTCTTTATGTATCTAAGGATGGCAGATGCATTGTTGTAGAAACTCCCTGGGATGTTGAGCAGTGGATGCATAAATATTGGCCTTTACTAACTCCTCAAACCACAACTTCCAGGAGACTATGGATGTCGGGTCCGCCACATGACCCTGACGCACAGTGGAACAAAAATGTAAGGGAGGTGCCGGGGGAATAGAGGAAGGTGGAATGGGTAGTGTCACAATCGGATAGCTCCCCCAAAACTTCTCCGCCACCTCGCAGCATGGTGGAAGGCACTGCAGCTTGCAGACTCCCTCAAATTGATTCAGGAGCAGCAACACTAGCTGCTCGGCCCCAAAGAGGTGTAACCCAACCCAACAGAGTGCGGCAACACTCTCTCAGTGAGTGAGACTCTCCTACCAAAGCTCTCAGGGGTGCACCACCAGCTAAGTAGAGTAGAGAGGACACTCACTGCACCAATGACTCAAGTGAAATTCCAGATGAGATGATCATTGAAGTAACGGTGGAAAGTTCATGGGAGGAATCAGAACAGGATGTGGAATACAAGGATTTCCCTGTGTGACCTGAACTGTTGACATATGCAGCGTGGCAGCCATGGAGGCTAATCCATTAACTCACCGAGAAGACACTACCGTTAATGACTGAGACCCTGGACATTGGTGGTTTAGTATGGATTGTATAGGCTCTATACCGCCTGTTTCCTTCCCCACTTAGACTGACAAGTCCACTTGGGCCCAGTAGTCCACCCCAGTAACCTGTTTAAATGCCCAGCTACATCGGGCTTACACTGCAAAATGGATGCCCCTCATTTTACCCCCACTGCTCTCCTGGGCAGTATGCCTACCCCAGGCCTTCAGTAGTCGTGGGTTAGGCATGGGAGGAGGGAGGGTCTCTCCCTCTGGTTAGCCTCATTTTATTAAATCCTCCCTCTTTTCCTTAATGGGAACTTACCTACCCCCGATGACTCTCCTGAGTCGTGTCTTGTTGGGGATGGAGAAGACAGTTTCTAGTTGTTTTTCTCTCTCTACCCCCCCCCCCCGTGTTTAGTGACAGGTTAGTGTGGCTGATTGCCTTTTTCTAGTGATTGGCATTGCACAAGTACACCTTTTTCACTATTAGATTGGTGTGATATTTTACACTAGAAAGTTTTTGACTGTTATAAAAGTTATCTATTTCTATAATGGGTAATTCTGTATTGGGCATAATCTTTATTTACTCGGGTACAATCTGTATTGGTTGTTCAGTTTCTAGTATTAATGTACTCTTAGTGGGAGCTGCATCATTGGACAAAGTATCTTTTTTTCTATCTCTGCTCTTGTCCTCTCATCTCTAAATTAGGGTATCTTCTACCGTTCTCCTTTCTTTTACCTGGACTCAGAGGGTAAGTATTAACATTTTGTTTTTTCTTTTGTTTTTTTAAACACAAGACTATGGCATGGGATGCACAGGGATGTGTCAGTTTGGTATCTTGGAATGTAAAAGGTTTAAACCAGCCAGTTAAAAGAAATATGGTCCTTCGACATCTTCATTCCTTGCAGGCGGATGTTGCTCTGATCCAGGAGACACATCTCACTGCAAGGAATGTACAGTGGCTCAAGAAGGCATGGGTTGGTACAGTGTTAGCAAGCTCAGCCCCCAATAAAACCAAAGGGGTGGCAATTCTCATTAAAAAATCATGCTCATGGGATCAGGAACAAGTGATTACTGATAACCAGTGTCATTGGATTGTGGCAAGGTTTACTTTTCCAGGGGTGTGTGCGGTGGTGGCTAATCTATATGCCCCTAATTCAGATCAGCCTGAGGTCTTGTTGGACCTTAATAAAGCCATAGAATCCCTGGCAGCAGACTAGCAACAGATTCCAATCTTTTGGGGTGGGGACTTTAACTTTGTCCTGGATGCTTTCCTGGACAAATCAAGAGTGACCCCTCATTCTCATCCAAGGGCATGGAGGGCAATACAGGACATGATGGAGGAGTGGAGCATGCAAGATATATAGCATAGAGATCTCCCGTCCGGGTGAGACTACTCTTTCTCCTCGGCAGTCCATTCAACGTGTAGTAGGATTGACTTCTGGTTAGCCAATCCAGCTGCAGTTCAGGACACATCCAATGCCAAAATACATAATTTCTTGGTGTCGGATGTCCAGATGGCAGCTTACACTGCTTGCTTCGCTGTGCATCCCCAACTCTACTTAGGCTGTGGGAGTGGAGTAAGGAGTGACTTACCATGACAGGGTAGGTGTTCATCACTGCTACTTTGGCACCGCAGAAACCTGAGCACTTGGGTTACTGAGTTACAAATATGGCAGTGTGACCAAGCCTAAGGAAAGTAGTGGCAATGCCACAATTACAAGAGCAATAAAAGCAAGTTAATTTACAATTATTTCAAACAAATTAGATACAGTAGTCCTTTGCTATAGTGAACAAAACCAGAACCATAACATATATTCATTATAGCTCCCTGTGTTACTTACATTGGGGGATGCTTAAAATAACAACAAACATTGTAATTCAGTAGTCACCAGTGTGCCCCCACTCCCACCTTCCTTCTATCCAAAACAGCAGAAGTTTACAAATGTAGAAGTTTAATGAAATAAAGAAAATAAAATACATTGTAGTGTTCCATTGCTTCATTTACCTCAATCTGCTCTGTCGGTGTGCGCCCGCCCACCCATGCTACCGACAGATATCTCACCTTATTCCTTGAGTGTTCATGTTGAAAAGCACTAGGAGACCATCCTACACCCTGTAGGTGTCCAGCTGTCAGGCAGTGAGTTACACAAGAACATCAGAAAAGTAAGACAATAACTAGCAGGAGCCCGGTTTGTTCCTGTCCTGCAATGGTATTGAATTCTCTTGCCATAGGCAGTCTCACTGTTCAGTAGTATGTGAAGGATGCCTATGGATTTTCTGAGACTTACCTGATTTTCCCTCAAAACCTTCCTCTGTGCTTCCTAAAATGTGCCTTTCTGTGACTAAACAGTAGCACTTGTAAGCACAAAATAGTTGCAAACAGAGTTAC